>JAWNNS010000640.1:11543125-12182500 GCA_035044605.1 Scaptomyza cyrtandrae
GAAATGTGTGGCAGTCAGTCAATGTGATAGACGGGCCAACTGAAACTAAGAAACTGAGCAAACGCTTCATTCTGTCAGCACTTTGGGAAAGCCGACAAATGTTCTTGGTTGTTCTTGGGACCCCTTGGTTGCCTGCCACAACCGCCAACACATTCTGCAGCGCACCATCGACCAGATATATGGGTCACGGCCCATTATTACTAAACGGCGATGGGCTCTAACAAGTAAAAACGAAATATTTGCATTGTTCGCTTGGCGTTTCAAAAATGCCGCATTTAATATAAGAGAACAGCATTATGATATACATACTATTTTGATCATTTTAACACAGTTCTTAATTAATGTTTAATTACAAGATTTTGAATAAAAGTTGAGATGCATTAGCCCTTAAATATTTGATTCAAATGTTTGATTTACTTTTATACAATGTCCATTAACATTTTTAGACATATGATATTTTCATGTCACTTTAAATAAAGTATGTTAACAACTAGTTGGCAAGAATTCTGCGCTATTCTTGTTTGACTTTCATAAAACTGTTTTTGCTCTCAAAATATTTTGAGGAATTTCAAATTATTTGAAACTTTTGCATAGTTAATTCAAATACATATCAATGACTGCTAAGCTTCTAAGCTGATACTCTCATATCAGAGCATTTAAAGATATTTAACAAAAAGTTGTACTATATAGTTAATACTTGAATGACTTAAAGCTTAGATTTTTAGCTTAAAGCAGCTCCTAGCTGCATTGAATTCAACTTTTAAATATAAACAAAGTTTCGTTCCTTTCTCATTTCCTCGATTTTGAGAATGCGATAAGCAAAAGCATTTTTTTTAGTTGGTTTTGTTTTTGTTTTGTTTTTTTTTTTTAGTTTGGTGGTCGAGTTTGACGTTGTCGTGAAGATGTCGGTCGGGTCACATCAATCAGCAGGAAATCTAAATGGAATTTCTGATTAAAGTTGAAATTAATTACCGCTCATTTAATTAAAGTGAATTTGAGTGTGGCAAAAAAGCCAAAAAACTAACACACACACACACACACACACACACACACACACATGCATATGGTCGACATCAAAAGCACTTTTGCGCTCTATGCACACACAGTGATGTGTAAAAGTCTGCGTCCCTGTTAAACCGCTTGTCGTTGTAGTTGGGTGCCATTTGGTAGCATACCGAACGGGTTTAAACTAATGACCACGTAAACAGCAAGCAGACAGTAACCAGACAACGACATCAGCTCCATCACTCATTCGGAACAACAATACACAGACAGACAGACAGAGAGAGAGAGAGAGAGAGAAAGAGAGAGAGAGAGAGAGATAGATAATATGTAATGAAATTGGCTAGAATCCTTGAGTGTAAGTTGTGACCCATTTTAAGTCGGTTAGCAGCGCTGTCAGTCAGCTTATCAAGCATCAAATTTGATTGAAAAACTAATAACTCTGGCAAGCCATTAGAGCAAGCCAAAGATGACCGCATATGCCAAAAAAAATAAAAACTTTGCAGACACGGCAACAACTCATGCAACATTCAGTGGCCGCAACATTTGATGCATGAAGTGCAGACGCAACTTCAGGTTGCACTTACGATTGTTTCCACTCATATTCTTTTGACCTTGCACACTTCACAACAAACAAAAGACTCGCATTGTCCGAGGAAAATCAATAGTAGAATAGTTGTTGGCCAACGTGTGTTTTGTTAAAGCGGAAAAGAGGTGGTGGGTAGGGGGCAGGGCTTAGGGTGGAAAACAACAACAACAACAACTGGCACTGCCGCCAACCATTTACAATTGTCAAATGCTGCTGTCATATGATGTTGCAATTTGTTTACACATGCAACACATACTCACAGCTGCAACCGCAGTCGCCTAGTCTTGCATCGTCTACGGTATTAAAAACGCCAAAAAGTATCTGTGAGAATGCGTGCTTCTTGTTAAAGTATCTTGGGGATTGGTGTGTAGCAATTTTGGGCATTTCTTTTGGGAAAAGTTTTCAAGTTTCTAATTTTTAGACCAAGAAACTTTATTGTTTTTGTGTGATATTATATAATTTGAACAATTATATTACGATTTTTTCCAATATAACCAACAATTTCAAATATATATCATCTATCTTAACTTGAACACAAAATAAAATATCTAAAATATATAATTACATATAATATTTTAATATTTATTATCATCATACTAAGTAAAAAGATCAATAAACATTCAATAAGTTTTTAAACTTAATTGAATCATTATATATAACAATATTGTTTTAATAACATAAAACATAAAACAAAACTTTACATACATCACTTACTTTTTAGTAAAATATTAGTACACAGAAATTGTGAAATAGTCATTAAATATTTTAATTTTAAAATCTAATTTGATTTGACATGTTAACAAAATGTATTTGAAATTTTACCTGCGCTTTTCACACTGACTTCTGTGTTGGTTTTGGCTTTTGCATGTTGCTGTATGTTTTTTTTTTCAATAACCGTTTGCAGCCCTGGTTGCATGTTCCATTTAATAAAGAGCATTATTTATGTCTAAATCAGCCTTCAGTCGCCAGACTTGATTTCCAGCTAAAGATCAACACGCACAAAGCAAAGCAATTCAAACCAACAGCCCAACCCGTTGAGAGACTCAACTAAAATGTCACCAATGTGGTTGCAACTCTTATGTGAATTAGGTGTGGGGCTGGGATTTAGTACTATACAACACATATACATAGCGTATCTTGTTGTTGTTGCTGTTGTTGTCGCTTGTCGTCATGGCCAGGCGTAAAGCCCCCTATAAGTTGACAGAAGTTTTCTAAAGGCAGCACAGAGAGAGAGAGAGACTGGGAACATCTAGTGGAAGAATCACTAGCACCTGGCATGTCATATCACTTATCATATTAATGGTTAGAGGGGAGGGGGCAATGGGGATACACATTTGAGTATAGGGCATGTCTGTTGTCTCTTGACAGCGCCAATGAGCGAACATTCGAAGCGTTTTACAACTTTGTGCCCATTTCGACTTGGACCGTCTGTCTAGTCTGTCTCATCTCGTGAAATACTATATAGACATATTGGATTTTGCATACATATGCGTATAAGTATCTAATCTGTGTGTATGTATCTTGTATATGTGCTCGTGTTGTTATTTGAAATACTTTTAGCATGCGACGGACGCGCTGTGAATGAGAAGGAATCTTTTTTGTTTTGTTTTGTTTTTTTGTTTTTTGTTCTTTTGTTTTGATCTTTTGCATTTAATTTTCATGTAAGATGACGTCAAAGTCAAACGCTGACAGCCGCTTAACATATCAGTTGATATTTGAAATTTGGTGCATGCAAAAATATATCTGCAACAGAATTTATTAAGTGACACACACACGCAGAGAGACAGAAAGATACAAGGTACGTTAAGGAAGAAGAAGAAGTATTCTCAAGACTGACAATTCTGCAATTCAAATTGCCATTGTTTCGTTCTTGCCACGTTTTGCATACTCCGTTTCGAGAGGGGTCGGTGTGAAGAGGGGGGCATGCAACAGATCATGTTGTGATTGACGCAAGATTAGCATACACGAATACAGGTTCAAAGTTAAGCTTAAAACCCTTGGCCTAGGTCAAGGCACACATAGCTGGACACACAGTTGAAGTTGCAACGCGGCTTTAAGTTTAATTGTTTTTTTCATCATCATCATCAACAACATCATCAACATCATTACGTCGCAGTCTTCGTTGTCTTCTTTGAGGCGCAAATAGAAATAAATATAAGAAAGAAAAAAACCGCTTGCGGCTTGTCACAAACACTTGTAGTGGTCATTTGTCAACGGCCGGCGTCTGGAGGCAGTTCAGGTATAAAAAACAACAAAAACTTTAAGAGAACTGAACATCGTCATCGTAATCAGCCGTGGCAACGTGTGCGGCATGAAGCTCACCGTGTTGGCAACAGTCAGTGTCAGTCTTACGAACGAAGTTCATCTCTTTGCAACTGTCTCGATGTTTCGAGGGAGTTGATCTTATCAACGAAAAGCCAGCAACATTGTAAGCACGCTAGGTTGCTCCGTATTACTTTTGTTTTTGTTGTTGCTGTTGCTGTTAAGGTGAAATGCGACTACAATAAAAACAAAGATCATCAGAAATTTGCGCTCGAGATCGCAACAAAGAGTTAATAAATCAACGCACTTCCAATTACGCAAGATCACCTCAAGTGGCATATTGGTTATGGTTGGTTAGTGGCTTAGTGCCATCATACTTGTGTGGCAGTGTGGCACAGCTAATTAGTCGTTTAACCCCAAAGAAAAAACCATTATTATCAGCATCGAAATACAGCCAAATGATCATTAGTCATAAGCGAAGGCTCACTCGAAGAGAGAGAAAGGGAGGGAGAAGGAGGATTTAGGGGATGACGCTGCCGCAGGGGCAAGACTGAATATAGTGTATGCAAGTGTTAGAAATGCTGTCATAATCTGATCATAATTCCTGTTTCTAGCAACATTTAACAGCTTGTAAGCTGATAGTAACAACACACACAAAAGTATCTCAAAGGCTTTTAAATAATCGAAATTATTTATCAAATACTTTGTTAATATTTTTAAGTTAAAAGCAAATGGTTTAAAGAAACAAGGAGCTACAAAATATTTAATAATATCTTCGGTGTTCAATTGTAAATGGGAAATCGTTCTTTAATTCATTTATAGCATTATAAATATTAAACTGTAACTTCCATATTTGCAAATTACTCAAATAACATTCTTGAAATACTTTAATTAAAATGGGAAAAAGGGTATAATGGTTTTGTGCAAAAGTATGTAACAGGCAGAAGGAAGCCTCTCCGAACCCATAAGGTATATATATTCTTGATCAGCATCAACAGTCGAGTCGATATAGCCATGTCCTTCCGTCCGTATCTCTGTCTGTATGTATGAACGCGTCGATCTCAGAGACTATTAGAGCTAGAGACTCCAGATTTGGAACTTAAGCTCACCTAATCCCTAAGCAGTACAAGTTTGTTTTTGATTTTCGATAACTCATCCCGTTTCCGATATACACATGGGATCGATAACAACAAAATCTTGAATTTGAAAAATATTGAAATAGCGTTTGAAACATCAAGCAAGATATTGACAATCTGTGAAACTTTTATTGAAATCGGTTGAGAAACACCGGAGATATGAAAAGTTGAAGTTGTGTATGCAGTATGTGCGTACATACACACACACACACACTCGCAAGCAGTCGGGATTTCTCAACTAGAGCATTCTTACTTGTTTTCTTTAAGAACAGACATTTTGCTGCGAGTGTAATTTAATAAGCCAATAATTAAATTAATATTTGTTAACATAAACTAAGATAAGCTAAGTTAAATGTGTTAAAAAATGTTTAATTTGTAAAAAGAAATAAATATAAATAAACGAACAAGAAACGTGCGAGACGGCGACAAAACCAACGGACAATAGCAACACAAGAGATGGAGAAGAAATGAATGGAACGTTAAATGTGGTATAGGAATGGGGCGCCTCTCTGTTGGCCATGCTCGAGCAGTGTTGGAAGAGATAAATCTTAAGACTGGCGGCAGGATCGGCGGCGGCGGCTGCTGCTGCTGCTGTTGCTGCTCCGATCGAGGGGCGCGTCAAAGGGGCCGCGTTTTGGGGTCGACATGTGCAGCGGGTTAATTTCTTTCGGAAAAAGGAAATTAATCAAAATATCTATCCGCTATTATAGTATGTTCGTATGTGTGTGTGTGTGTGTGTGAGAGTTCTCTTGCATTCCTTTCGGTGATAAATGATGAGCTGGGCAGTTTTGTGCAATGCGACAAATGATGTGACATTTCTGATAATGAAAGTGTTGCAGCAACTGCAGCAGCAGCAGCCACAGCAACAGCGGCAGAGGCAAGCACGAGCTACAAATAGATACCAACTGAATGATATATGGCTAAACAAAGAGAGAGAGAGAGAGTGAGAGAAAGAAAGTGTGTGCGTGTGTGTGTTTAACTACAACAGGTGTTATTTTTTTGTTGGTTTTATCAATTTGTGTTGTTCACACACCATTAAAGTGCTATTAAATCGTAGTTACAACTCCAATTGTCACAACAGTCAGACAGACAGACGGATAGACAATCCACTAGCCATCTGTATTTGTATTTGTATCTGTATCTGTGTAAGTGTGACCGTAGAGTATGTATGTATGGTTTTTTTTATCATTAATCACGGCCCAAATAAAGAGAGACGCTTGCCCTCAGAGACGATGTGGTCAGCATCATAAAGAATGCTCGATATACGATATTAAACAACAACAAAAAAAGAACAAAAACGGTAGCAGTTGCTTTGCCCCCCCCTTTACACTACCTCCCTACTTCTCTTCGACATTTGCCTATTTGCAGTAAAGAATTCTTTTAAAAGCCGCATTTTGGACCACTTCTTGTTTGTTGTTGTAGAACAATGCTATGGCCACAGCTTTTTTGTTGTGCGAATTGTGCGTTGCTTCTGCTTCTTCTTCTTCTTCTTCTTGTTATTTTGCTTATTGGCGTCTTTTGGCTCGCGTGGCTGAGTTTTTGGTTTTCATGAAAAATGGAAATTATGTCAAGAAGTAAATTGATTATTTCGCTTTAAAGCATTTCTCAATTTATATTCCGTGTTCGTTGTCAACGCGAACACATTCAGTTTCGTCAGCTACAACAACGAGAACAACAGCAACAACAAACATTTACAATAGTTGCCTTTTTTTGCATGTCGCATTTTTCTTCTTCTTCTTCTTCTGCGTTTTTTTCAAAAGCCACTCAACTGAAATGACATCATGTGTTAGAACTTCTCTCTTTTGCGCCCAGCTCAAACAGCTGATGCCGTAGCAAATTGAACGATCTGAACCCCTTAAAAGTTCCCCCTCAAGACAATTGGCAGCATATGGTTTCCGGTACAAAACACTTGGCTCAGAGGATGCAAAGAAGTTCAAATCAAATATTTAGATCGAAATAAGCTTATGCATAAGAAAAAAATCAATTGATTGTGTCTATGTAAAAGCTTAAGTTGAAGTGTTTTAAAATTATTAAAAATACGCAAAATGAGAATAACATTAAAGCTATAAAGAGATATAGTTTAAAAAATATTTCTCAAAATATAAAACACAGTTTCGTTTGATATTGCAGTAATCTGTTTAACTTGCTTAGGTTTGAAATTATATCTTATGAATCGCATTTTATTTAAAAGATTTTCATATTAAAAATACTCAAAAATCAATTATTGAATTATCGGCAACACTGCTAGAACTTTGTCATTCACCTTGTACAGAAACTCACTGCTAGGGAATTATAATCTGCATTAATTTGAGTTATCATTTACTTGAACTAATCAAGTTCTTAAAGGATTTCGATTAACACCTGTAGTTATGCCATTTCGTTGTTTTATCCATAGAGTAAATCCGATTGCAACAATCAAATTATCATGTCCCCAAGACAAAATCAACAGGTTTAACTTTGTGCAACTTGAAACTTAAGTGCTTTTTGGGGGATTAAAAACAGACGACAGCGTCCCCAAAGGGGGAAAGAGACAGAGACAGAGAAGGAGAAGGAGAGTGAGACACGTGCCACCCCCTAGGGGGGTGCAGATAAAAACCACCCTATTTAAAACAAGCTAAACCTGAAAGTAGCAATAATTGTTTCCGATTTGAAACAGTTGCCACCTTCATGAAAGGCGGTGCTGTTTGACTCTGAAACATCCTGGCCAACAACCAAACCCTAGGCACGTCTGGCTATAATGAGCTGGGTAAGAAATTGTGCGACTGTGTGTGTGTGTTTGAGTGTGGGGCTCGTTGTGTTAAACATATAATAAATGAATTATCTGCTTAATTAATGAGCTTTTAATTTTTAATGGCGCAACAGACGAATGCCACAGAAAGTTTGTTTTTTAAGTCTTGTACAACTTGACCGAACTCAAAGCAACGAACAAACTTAAACAGCTTGGCCAGAACTGGATTCGGTTCTGTTAGTTGTTGGTTGGTTGGTTGGTTGGTTGGTTAGTTGTTATCAAGCGATGCGTATCTTTAAGATACACTTTTAATGTGGCTTCTTGCAAATTATTTATGAGCTCATTTTCGCTCAGATAATTATCGTTTATCTTTGATTTAAGGAGAGGACCTCTTCAAAAGCGTCTACCCTGATTGTTTCTGCTACTCTCTCACTCACTCTCTCTCTCTCTCTCTCTCTCTCTCTCTTTTTCTCGCTCTATCTGTTGCTGTGTGCATGTTCGAATTCAAAATGACTACCTCAGTTAATTATGGGGCTCCCGAGTAGGGAGCAAGCGTCGCGCATGCGCACATAAATTAGCTGACGCGCCAGTAACGAAAAATGATAAAAACCAGTTCTTAGCCCCTACCGCTCGCATAAGAAGTTCTTCTTCGCCCCCCACCCCTCAGTCACTCATCGTCTACCGTTTCGGTGGCATGTAAAAAGCGGTTAAAGAGTGGGCAAACCACCATTCGAGTACCTGTGCACCCATTTTTAATGAGTGTCCTGTCGTCTGCAGTTGAATGAACGCCGCCGCCGCCGCCGTCGTCGTCGTCGTCATCATCATCATCGTTGTCTGGAAATTCTGGCTTCTGGACTTATTTTCGCCATGTCCATGATTAAGTGCGAGGTCTTTGACTGGCGCTGGACAACAACAACAACAACAACAACAGCAACAATAACAGGAACAAAATGAGAAGAACATGAAGAACAGAAGCCGGGCAGCGTGTAATCAATCAAAGGCACGAAACAGAATTTTAAAAAAAAAAGAATTCATTGACTTTCCATTAATAATTTCCTTTGTAAATTGCATCCTGTGGCAATTGTTGTAATTGTGATGAATTCTTTATTAATGCATCCTCTCTCTCTCTCCCCACCTCTCGCTCGCTCTCATTCTGCCACTAAACGTCAGTGGCAATGGCGTTAGCTTCAATTATGTATCTTGCAGTTAGCCACCTTAATTTCCTCACTGCCAACAATTCATTAGCCATCCATCATTGACTCTGCTCAATTGGCCCAAGAACGATGGCTTGGCTTTATGGCTCTGCCAGCTATTATGTATTTAAATGATGCAGTTAAACGCAGTTAACTCGCTGGCCAATCAGAATAGATTGCATAATAAGTGTATTAGACTTGGCTCAAAGACAAACTTGCGTCTGGTCAATTAAGCTCGGCCAAGCCCAACAATATCCGTTTGGCAATATTGATTTAACAGCTAGAAACTCGATTGAATAATTTTGTTTGATAAATTGCAATCTAATTAAGCGGAAGAAAAGTCCAGGCTATTTATTTCACATTATTAAGAGGACTTTTTAATAGTTGCTTATTAAATGAATTTGTTTGAAAACAATTTATTATTTCTTAAGTCAAGAAGACCAAATTCAACTAAATATAAAGAAAAGAATTTGTCAAACATACTTTGAAAGAAAACCAAAAAAAGATTCGTTCAAAGTTTAGCTTTGAATGGATAAAGTTTGAAAGAAAATAAAACATTGTATTGCAAATAACAAAATAACAGTTTGAACCTAAGAAGAACCACGTCAGATAGCAGAGAAACGTTTTGACCGAACCTCGAACCTCTGGTTCGAACAACCCTGTGTTGAGCAGACAACTACAACAGCTGATTTGATACAGGGTAGTTTTTTCATTCAAGCAACTAACTCAATAAATATGTTTGTGGACATGTTTGTTAAACTGCTTGTTTCTTACAGATTGTTTTGCCTTTTTTGAGTTTGATGCTTTGTTAAGCAATTAATATGTTAATCATATGCCCCTCAACTCATCTTAACTGAATATCTACCGGTTTTAGCCACAGCCCACTCGTACTCAAATATAGACATTTAAATAGAAACAGATACGCGTTAAGAATTGTTTTCGGTTAACGAACGAAACTAACTTGAAAAGACTGTGCAGCGATTCTTGTTTTTTTTGTTTGATGTGGTTTTGTTTTGTGTAAGAAAACAAAAGTATTCAACATGGCTGCCAGCACAAGCAACTAAAACAGCAACACTGAACGAGAGACTGAGGCTGCAGAGGCTCTGCGACGATGATGAAGATGAAGATGAAGATGGTGAAGTCAGGCGCGGAACAAGTTTTAAGACTTGCTACAAAGGTGTCTTTAAAAATCTTTTAATTTCGACTTTTTGCTCGCATCGCTTTGCCTGTTTATTTTGTTGTTGTTGCTGTTGTTGTTGCGCAAATTTGCTGTCGTCAGCAACAAACAGCCTAAGATACAAAGGGTTGATGAGAGGGGGGGGGGGGGGCAAGGTGGCGGCTGCTGCTGTTGTTGGTTGCATCCGCCCGCCTTTTAATGAAGCGCGAAGTGCAGCGAATGCGAAAGAGGGCAAAATTGAAAGTAAAGTAAGCCAAATGCATCCCACTGTACAGTAGACACTCAATACCAGTACCAGTCACCAGGCACCAGTTCATGTTCATACTCCACTCCTTTGGTTGTCAGGGCCCCAAGGGCAGGAGTAGTCAGGCAGGCAAGTTGCGAACAAATTGCAATTGTTGCCATTGCATTGGCGCTGTCATTTGTGGCCCGGACCCCAAGACCCCAAGACCAAGGCACACTCACACACACACTCAGACACACTCACACACACAAACATACATATGGCATATATATATTGCTCTCTCTCTCTCTCTCTCTCTCTCTCTCTCTTTTTCGTATTGGCGGCTTAGTTTTTATTTGCTGCATGTCTTCATTGCAGCTTTTAGCCGTTGACCCCCTGAACTCTGGCTCGTTTAACACACCATAAACAGCAACAGCAACAGCAACAACAACAGCAATCCTTTCATTTCATTTGCAAGCCACGGCTAATACACTGGCAAAGAGTTTGAAAAACAAGCAAAAAAAACTGGCGAAAAATTATGGCCAGGAAAAGCAATGTGGAAATGCCAGACATTTAAATCGAATTGGCTTAAGGTGGCAGCGCCTCCATACATGTGTGTGTGTGTGTGTGTGTGTTGTGCATAGTTTTAATCTGCAAAATGTAAGCCCGTGCTGCACGTACATACAACAACCGTCAGATACAAATACCGACCAAAAGTATCTGCCAGATACATGTTAAGCGGGGGCAGCAGACACAAACACATACACACTCACACACACACACACACACACACACACACACACACACACAAACAAACACAAACACATACACACATAGAGAGTAGGACTGGAGGCCACGCGTGTAACTCAATTTTCAATGGTGGACAAGCAGCTCGAGAAAGAGTCAAAGTGGGTTAAGGGGAAATGTGGAAGAGACACGTACTGCGGCATGTGGGGGGGAACGGGTCGTCGTGGGTTCGTCTACTCAGTCAAATAGTTTTACCGCCTGTGTGCATTAATAATTCACAATTTCATCTGGAATTGTATGCGATTTGTGATGGTTTTCGCTTAGCTCTTAGCCCTGGCTAGCTAGCTGGCTGGCTGGCTGGCTGGCTTCACCTTGCTGTGTTTTTTTTTTTTGCTCCCCGAGAGCGCTCCATTGCCGCCTGTTGCTTTTTTTTTTTGTTGTTGTTGCGGTATTTCATGTTTTTTAATCTTTTTTTCTTGCACCTTTTTGGACAGAAAGAGAGAGGCGTACTATGGAACAGTGGGACAAGTGATTGTAAATTTTATACAAAATAAAATACTTGTGTTGATTTGTTTAGGGAAACTCACTTTAGCTAAAAGTGGAGGGCAAATATATTAAACAATATATAACAACTATATACACTTGGAGAAAAATGCAGCATTTGATGCCAGTAAACAAGGTATGAAAAAAATATGAAAACATGAATCCAATGTGAATTATGATTCAATCGTCTTATTACTAATTCCAAAAAGGAAAAATTTTTATTTTTACCAAAAGAGCTCTTGAAATAAACTCCTGTCAAAGTTGAAACCATGATAATATAGTAACCGTCCTAACTTGTCCAAGACCAAGTTGAAAGCGACAGCAATTGTACCTTTAAATCGGCAGGAGTGGTGAAAACTATTCTCACAAATTATTTTTTTTAAGCCAGATGTAACAAACACCTATTGGTAGCTTTATAAATTTCTTAAGCTTTTGCACTTTAGCATCAACTCTTTATTTGAATTAACAACTTTTAGTCTATACTTGAGCCACAGTGCGGCTTTTGGGTTTATCTCCATTGCGTCATTTCGTTTTAGTTAATGCACCACGAGATTAATATTCTATGCGTATCTCGGCGATATCAGGCAGGAGAGTAAGGAAAGCAGAGCGAAGGTAACCAGGGGAATCTGGAAGCTGTGCAAAAACCGGGCAATGCCAATTTACAGATGTGAGCCAATTTGCGCCTGAATTTGATAAATTCCCATGCAGTGCCTGGCGTGACATTCAGTTGAATTTATGGCTCGCACTTTTTCACCATTCAAATCGCAATTACTTTGCTTTATTAGCAATTTAATTCCCCCAACTTACTCAGCAATCGAAGTATCTATAAGATACAAACACTGCTCGAGAGCTGTTTGCTCTCTAAACAAAAGCCGAATAAACAAGCATGCAGAACTTGTGAGGTGGGGGGGGGGCCTAATGAACTAATGAACTGGTGCAATACTGATTTTGCGTATTTATGTAACTGCAGGCGTCGAGAACATGAATATATCTGAGAATATGGCTGCACTTGCATCTTTCAGCGCTGCCACATCATCAGTCATTAAAGTGGCGCCATTGTTGTTCTTGTTCTTCTTGTTGTTGTTGTGTCTTTGTTTCTTTTCTTTGCTGCTTTCATTCTAACTTTTTGACGGCCCATTGTTAGTGTCTCGCACTTTTTTATGCGCTTTTATTAACTTTGGCTAAAATTGTCGGCGGCAGCCACTTGAGAAAAAGAAGAAGGCATCATCATCATCAACAGCAGCATCGAGGATTGAAGTTTTTGGGCGCTGTTCGTATAAACAATTTCGAGTAATCATTCATCTTTTTGTACAAAAAAAACTTCATCTTCAATATGAGTGTTCAGAATGGTACTTTAAAAGTGCTATTGATTCGGGCAAGATAAGTTGATTCAGAGATATATTTTTCTAAAATTAAATGAAGTAGTAATCAGCCTAGTTTGACCTATAAACAAGCAATACAAGAAAGAAAAAACCAAACTTTTTAGTAAGATTTTATCTTATATATGTTATTATGCTCAAGCTCACGCATACCCCTAATGCGTTGCACTCGTAGCAAATGAATTTTAATTCAAGCAAAGTGATAACTTACACATCCGACAGAGAAAACAGCTTACTTCATGCTCTGCGAGCCGCAGAAATGAATGGGATCAGAATTCATTAAGAACAATCAGATGTGACAAGCAAGCAACTACAAAAAAAAATATATATACATATATATATATATTTATATATATACATAAATATATATATGCATATAGTATATTTATCTTATTGTCTGCTGCCAAAAGTTGTACGCTTTGTTAGAAACGAAATTTTTAACGAAGCGGCATCGAATATATAACGAAAACTTCTCCTTCACACACATATATATATACATATAGTATATGTTCATTTGGTGTTTTTTAATAGCAGGTAAATTGGCATGCAACACCTCGTGCAGATAAATTAATTTTATATATACATATTTATACATGTATTCCGCATCGGTTTTCAGCACCTTGCGCTGAACTTATTTTTTTCCTTGAATGCTTTGATGCCACTCGCTGTGGAGCAGAAAGAATGATGGTGGAGGACTTAGAAAGTAGTTGGTTGGTTCGGATAAGAACAAAATAATAATAATAATAATAATAATAACAATCATTATGATTAAACGTAGCTATTGCAAAAGTCGTGTCCCAAGTTAATGAAAATGTAATTGACCAGCGAATGCAACTGGGTCTGGTTCCTGGGCTATGTTCTGAGTACGGAGTTCTGTTCTGGTGTTGCTGCATGGGGCATGCGGCATGCTGCTTCTCTTGGGTGGAAACGATCGCGAGCAGAAGCCGATACCGACGCATAGACGAGTAGCATTGGGCCATGCACAGAAAGAGCAGCAGAGAGAGAGAGAGAGAGAGCGCGCAGGGTAAAGGCACAGTAACTGAAGTAGCAAAAAAAAAAAAATAAGAACACGAAGATCCACAGAGAAGACTCAAGGCAAAGAGATACTAAACATTGTTGGTTAGTTGCCTTGCAGCCATCGTTGCCATATCTTGTAAATATCTGCCGTTCAACTCGTTTGCAAACTATTAATTTTGTATAACATCCTGCATCTCAATGTGGCCTTCGGGTTGCAGTTGGGGCGCAACTCACAAAAAAAAACAAGTTAAACGAAACTTTAAAACGCTTTTCAACTTGCCAATTGCATTTTTAAGTGTAGCAAGTAAGCAATACTTAATGTATCTAACTGTTTATGAACATCAAAATTATTTGTTGATAAACTAAATTGCTTTGCAATCATTGATCTCAGATAGATTTGTATGTTAAAGGTTTAATTTTCCTTTGCACTATTGAAAAAATAAAGGTTTTCAAAATGATTAGTTCTATAAGGATCTAGACGATGTATCTGATAGTTTTTCTTTCCAACCAATTGATTTAATTGATAAAGGAAAAAGCAGGCAATTTTGTTATAGCTCATATTCTTATTTTGAGTTTAATGTAAGTTTAAGCAAAAGTTCTATGTTTTTAGTTCCTTGATTCATCATTTTTTGGCCTAACGAAGTATCGTTAACTAACCTGCACAAAGTCTTTAAACATGTTATTTTGTAATTATGTCGAAATGATAATTACAGCATTGCCAGAGAAAGAAAATATTTTCTGTTTGATATATATATATATATATATAATGTATGCACTGTATCAAAAGGGGCTTTGATTTTGAAGACGTCGTTGTTTTCTCGAAAATATTTGGTTATTTGCATTCTCATACAAAAATAAAACCCCACTAATTGGGGTGCAGTCGTTTTAGCCACTGTGATTGCCCGCCTCGAACCTCGGCAACTGCCAGCATCTTTTGCTTTCTTTACAGACACATATATATAATTATTAAATTGACAATTTGTTTGGTTTGGTTGGGTCTGCGGGGTAGCAACAACAAAAACAACGAGGTGAGGGGACCGGTTGGTTGTATCTAATAAGCGTTTGACATTTCGTAAGTTGCACAAATGTATCTTATAGATGCGTTAGAGCTGACAATTTGTGGGCGAACGATAAAACGGCAAAGATCTTTGATGATCTGCTAACCAAAAATTTGGTTGGAACGTCGCCAGTTTTGGTCTTGTCAATTAGAGAAATTCATGCACAGCAGGCAACAACAACAACAACAACTTCACAAGATTGCATGCGATATTTAAACGTATCTTTCTTTATCTTTCATTTGGCTAACATGCATCAAAAATGATGATGTGCTTGTTTAAGCTAAAAATCATTTCACAACTAGATGCAACATGTAAATGCGCAAACTTCGTATCAGTCTCAGTGGCTTGAAAGTGTTTCACAAAATTCCCTCGTTCTCGCCTCAGACAGTCTCCCTACCCCGTCCCTCCACGTCTTCCCCCTTACCGCTCTTAATCACGTGTGCAACAGCTAATTGAGGCGCGTCTCGAAGATGGCGTTTAGCTTTATTTTAATATGGTGGCTAAAGCAAAATATAAAACGAAAAAGCAAAATAAAAAAATAAAAAAAATTAAACTTGACTACATGATTACATGCAATCAACGTTGCTGTTGTAGTTGTTATTTTCGTTGTTGTTGTTGTTATTCAGTTGCACCTCTTTCACTCGCAACATGAACACACACACACACACACACACACACACATAGAAATTTGCATAATTGTTAACATGCTGTTGTTGTAATTGTCGTGCTGCTGTTTCATGTTCTTGTTGTTGCTGCTGGATTTTAATCAGCGCCTGTTCTTGCCTCAGCAACATGCAGTTGCTCGCACCCCCCCCCCCCCACACCCTTTTTTTTATTAGTATTTGAGCTGCTTGGCACCTGGAGGCCATTTTATGAGCATTTCTCAAATGCACACGTTTTTTCTTTTTGTTATACGGTTTTTTGTTGGGTGGGTTGATTTTTAGGTGGGTTTTGGTTATTTTCTTAATGCTACCACTCAAATCATAACTTCTATATGTATATATATATATATATATATATAGAGCCTGTGCACCGCATTGGCATTTAATGAAGACATTTTCAACGTCGATAATTAAGTTGTACACGTTGCAACAAGCAAACAACAAGCAACAAGCGCCGATAAGACATTAGCTTTTAATTGGGCTTAAAACTGAGTTAAATGTCAAAAGGTTGTTGACTTTTAATTAAAATACAGGCACATACATACATTCATGGTACATGTTCTATATAAAAATAAAATAAACGCTTTTAAATATTATTTATAATATATGCATACATAATCCCTTTCGCATTCGCTGTTCCTAAAAGTAAATATCATGTGAGTAAACAGTGCAGGGAGGATTGTCTAATTACCACTGGCAACGCTGGCAACACTGTTAAACACTGGCAACACTGACTATTCATGAACACTCAAAACGAATACTCACACACATCCTCAAACTTATTTATATGGTGAATGCATTTCACATTGGCCCCTTTAACATCAGATGATAGAATCTAATTAAACCTCATCGATGCATAAAAACAGATACATAAATTAGATACATACGTATACACACTCACGCACACACTTGTGTATATAAGCAATATGTGTTTGAGTGTATTTGCGGATGCATCTAAAAATGGCAGACTCTTTATAACGTTTTGCCTTCATTCATGTTCTTCAATTACCACAGACACACGAGTAAAACGCATCTTGGCAAATTCACTTCACTTCTCAACGTCTCTGCTTTGTAATTATATTTTTTTGTGGCACTTGTTCTTAAGTTTCCATCGTTGTTTGTTCTTCTGGTTGTTGTTGGTTTGGCTGCCATGAGTTACAGATACATAAATAATAATAACAATATGCCCCATTGATTGGACTTGAACGGCATGAAACGAGTTTTGCTTGAGTACAACTGGAAAATTCGCAAAACGTTTATGGTTTGTTTTTTTCTCTCTCCCCCCCTCCTTATAATCAATATGTATCTACAATTGCTGTTGTTGTTGTTGTTGGTCTTGTTTGGTTGAGTATTTATGAATGCAAATGCGCTTTTATGGCGCTTTTCAACGACTCGTTAATTGGCTGACATGTTGTGATTTTGGGTTGTCAAGCAATGCCCGTTTGCACTTCGTTGCAATTGCTATTTTCAGACAACTGGCAACTGATAATTATTATTGGTGCCTACGATTCCTTGATACCCCGATTATATAAAGTCATCATACGTATTGGGTATCACAAAAATATATTTTAAATATTGCTTATAGATATTTTCGTAGTTAATTGTTTTGTTTTTGAATGCCAACTAGTTGGCAATTAGTCAGGCATGCCAGCAAAGCTAATTAGCTCAGTCAGGCATTTAATCAATGGCAGGCGTTCAATAAACGAATAAATCAAAATTGCAAGAAACCAGAAAAACATTAACAGAATTTAATTAATTATTTTTTGAGACAAATGCAGAGTCCCACGATTCAATTTCGCCTAAGACACCTGATAAGTGATGAGAAAAATGGTACAAAAATTATTACCAGCAGTCAATAATTTGTTTAAGCTTAACTCTAACGAAGTTTTCGTCGTGAGAAGCAGCATTTTTATGTATATATATATATTTTTTTTTTTATTTTTGGGGGTGTTAAAGAAAAATCTCTTTGCGCGCCCATTGACATGATGAAAAATTGCTCAAAGTTTCTTTCGACTCACCAACAAATATCTATAGAATGCAACGTTTTTTGTTGGGGCGCAACAATTTTTCATGAAAATTTGGAGAATTTAAATATAAACGAAGCAAGAGGTGCGAGATTCATATCAAGCCCAACGAAGCGCTATCTCTGCCCCCAAAATCTATCTTAGTATCTATCTATGCGTGTATCTATCTGTACTATTAGGTATTCGCTTTTATGAGTTATTGTGGGAGTCTGTCGGCATTACGCCGCGGGTGCCGGCTGCCGTGGCACGGGGAACCAGGGAACCAGGGGGCACGGGGGCAAGGCGGCACACGTTTGTTTACAATTTCACGCGCTGCGATTTTCGCGGTCGAGTTTTTCACGCAGCGCCGCCGCAGCGAGAAGAAAAATGGGAAAGTGTTAGTGTGAGCAAGATCTTTTTTGTTATTGTTTATGTATTTTGACATGTTGCCCCCGCGCGCTCACTTTACCAGACAATTTGGTGCTGAAGACAATCGGTTAAGCCCCCTTTCCCTACTCTTCCCCTTAGAACAGATCATTTCCAACACGCATGCAAAAAGTGTATTTGTATTTTTAAGCTGTAGAGTCTAAGAGTTAAGGACACTTTATTGAACAAATAGTTTTGTTGATTGACTGGACAACGGCTTAAGTTAAAACTTAAGATTGAAAATAGTTAAACGGAAATAAATTGAGTTATATATTAAGTTGATCAACATTAAGTTTTCTTTTGTGTTCTGGAGTATGAGCTAAGATTATTCTCTATCTTCGCAAACTCACAGGAAATATTTATATTGTGTAAAAGGTTCTTTAAAAGTTTAGTTATTAACTTAATAATCCATTAGGTAGCTATTTTTGTAATAAATATTTGAAAATAATTTTTTTGATAAGCTCAAAAATGTAGTTTAATTTATTTTATAAGAAGTTCTTTAATAAAATCTTAAAGTTATATGATTGATGATATTTAAATATATTTTTTTATATATATCAGCATATTATAGATGAACTTTTTATAGATTTGAACAACTTACTCTGTCCGAGATGTACTCGCTTCATCCATGGATAGATCTGTGGCGGATTTTTCTTGCCATTGCCGCTGTTTTGACTGCTGCCCGCCTCGTTGCCGCTGTCGCTCTCCGAGTCCGAGTCTCCACCGCCCGGACTATGCATGGGCAGGTTGACGGCTCCGGGGCCAGCACCAGCGCCACTAACACTGTGATTGTTGTTGAGACTGACGGCAGCAGCAGCGGCGGCCAGGCTGCCGCCGAGAACGCTCTTGTTGAGGGAACGTGCAACGCTCTCCACCACGGAGCTGGGCGATAGCTTTGGGGAGATGTCGCGCGTGGAGAGATCCTGCGGACTGGCTAAC
Source organism: Scaptomyza cyrtandrae (assembly GCA_035044605.1). NCBI lineage: Eukaryota > Metazoa > Arthropoda > Insecta > Diptera > Drosophilidae > Scaptomyza > Scaptomyza cyrtandrae. The sequence goes on from JAWNNS010000640.1 coordinate 11,562,210, forward strand.
GATTGGTTGTTGTTGTTGTTGTTGTTATTGCTGTTTGTGCTATTGTTGTTGTTGTTGTTGTTGCTGCTGCTAACGGGCGTCGATGGATCATTAGCGTATTTACAGCTAATGCTCGCCTGCTGCTGTTGTTGTTGCGGGTGTGGTTGCTGCTGCGGCAACTGTTGCTGTTGTTGCTGCTGGGCGACAACAGCTGCCGTTGCATGTGCATGTTGCTGCTGCTGTTGTTGCTGCTGCTGCTGTTGCTGCTGTTGTTGTTGTTGCAACAGCAATCGTTGCGGCTGCAATTGTGTGTAGTCCACCATGTCGGCATTGGCCTGTCCACCAACAGGCGCTCCACCCCCGCCACCGCCCAGTCCATAAGCCGCCTGGTTGGCATAGTGCGCCTGTGGGGTGTTCGGATATAGGTTGGGCGTATAGGCCGCCGCTGCTGGGAAGTAATCATTGCTGCCCGGCGTCGCCGCACCAGAGTTGCCCTGACCGCCATTTGCGCCGCCTGCTCCCCCATTGCTGTTCCCCGCACTAGCATTGGCGCCCGGATGACTCTGTTGCGGATTCATTTGCTGTGGATAGCAGGATGCCAGTGAGTTGACAAACTGGTACGAGGACATGGCAAAGCAGTCGGGATCCATTTTGTGGCCGCTACACTAAGATCGATATCTGAAATGAAATAAGCAACGGTTGGAGTATAAATACACAGCTTGAAGTCGAAACCAAATAGATTCATACACTGGATAACAGAAATTGGCTCTAGGTGTAGTCGACTTATGCCCGCCCCGTACAGATCCCATTGCCCATGATCACGTACTGATGAACTCAGAGGTGGCTCTCTGTGCTTGCATTATTCTCAGATAAAAGCAGACTTATAATTTTGCATAATCTTTGAATCATTTTATATTGAATTAAGTCAACATTTACATATTTATTTCGATGTAAGAAGCGAAGGGTAAACATAATTTTCACTTTTATAGATTAATCTAAATAGATGAATGTCTTTATTTGTGACTCCGATTTTTAAAATTGTATATTAATCTTTTAAGGCATATAGGTTTATTGAAAAGAACTTGTTATAGGAATATATATTTTTTAAAAACAAGTTGTCAATATCAATTAATAGCTGATTTTATCGTAAATAAAAATATATTAATATACATTTTTTTTTAATATTTGAGTTATATAATTTTCTGTTGTAAAAGAATATTTTCAAGTGTTTAAAAATATTATTTTGAAGCTTTTTAGATATGAGAAATAATTTTAAGAGAACCAGCTTAAAGTATATATATTATAAGAAATGGGTGAAAATTATTTATATAGAGACAATTAATTATTACATTTAAGTAAAAATAAATAAGACATAACAATTTGACAAACTTTGCTATTCTTTTCTATAATGCTCAATATTGTTTCTAATATTATTATATATAGATGTTATTATTTTAATACTACATCATTTTAATATGCATTTTTCTGCTAAACATAATAACCTGCTTATAGATTATATATTATTTCCACTTTTATGCTATCTTCTTAAGTAATTTTGTTTATGTTAATTTGTTGACTGTAATTTGAATGGAATATCTTCTGGTTTTTTTTTTCTGCATCATTATTACAATTATTTTGCAAAGCGACTAAGAACCAAATTTCCCTCTTCAACAAAATGAAGCCAATGGGTGCTGAGCCTGTTTTTCGTTTAGGAAAGGGGGGCGGTAGTTGGGGGGAAGGTGGTGTTCAAAACTGTTTGGATTTCACTTGTGCCGATGGGCAAGCGCGGATATGGCTAAGCATTGGCATTACGTGCATGCAATTTGTGGTGTGGCACGGTTAGGCAGGATGGTGCACGGTGCATGGGGCACGGCAGGGTATTGGAATGCAATGCCTGGACCCGCCCACTCTCGTTGCTGGCTTGGACACTTGCGAGCGAGTATTTTGTGTTGTTGCTGTTGTTGGCTGCACTTGTGCAGAAAAAAGGAAAAAAAAACACACAAAGGACAGAGCTTTGGAGGAGTTTAGACACCATCGCTGATATCGTGTTTGTTTGCATGATGGAAAGAAAAACTTGTATTTCGGCTGCAGCGGAGATAGCAGCAAAAGGCAGCCACGATTGCAGTCAAGTTGACTTGGCCCCAAAATAGCCCCAAAGCCCAAAAAAAACAACAACAAAAACAACAACACAGTGTAAAACGCAATGGCCAAGAAGGGAAAAGACCAGGCTAAGTTGATGATATTGTTGTTCTTGTTGTTGTTGTTGTTGTTGTTATTGTTTGAAGCAGCAGGCAATGAGGAAGCCAATGCCAAATCAACAGAGCACATGAACATGGCCGAAAAAGTAGAAGACGAAGAAGAAGAAAATAACCAAAGTGTTGGCCAAAAAAAAAAACCAATGCATCGACCTCTCTGATTTGCTTTTTGTTTTTAGCTTGGTTCTTCTTTTACTTTGGTGCTTCGTATGAAACCAATAATTTTGATTCAGTGGGCAATTTAACCCTTTAGCATGTTGTCCAAATGAAAGGAGTTGAAGCTTTAAATTAAATCGGCGTACGGGCCTCGACTTCAACCTCTGTCCCTGTCCCTGTCCCTGGCCCTGGCCCTGTACGAAACGGCTTTTTCTCAGCGAAAACTGTCCAAAAAAGAAACCGTGGACAGGGCACAAGGTACGGCCTGCCAGTGGCACTGGTATGGGCCAAGAGCTCGACAGAGATTTATTTGATGAGCCAAGCAAGCGGGCAGTGTTGTAAACTTGCAAACTCGTCCCTGGCTATTTTGGCGATTATGGACTTTAAAGCAATTGTAACGGTTAAAGTATTTTTTTTTTTCTTTCGATTTTGTTCGATTTTGTGCTTTAGCCCCATGGCCAAAACAACAAAAACAACACACAGAACAGCACAAGCTGTAAGTTAGACAATAACAAGTACAAACATTTTGATTATCGAAATTATACACTTATTCTAGTAGACACTGACCCTGCGACTTGGTTTATCATTTGTGTCTAGAATAGGCCGAGAGATCAATTCTTATTTACTTAGCAGTTGATTTGAAAAGTACAGTTGTAAGATCGAGAAATCCCGACTAGACGATAATACTTAACGCGTATAGTCAGTTCTTGCAAGTGTGTATGTGTCTATCTCCGGTGTTTCTCAACCCATTTCAATAAAAATTTCACAGATTGTCATTATTTTGCCTAATGTTTCGAATGCCATCTCAAAATATTCCATATTCAAGATTTGGTTCTTATCGATCACATGTGTATATCGGAAACGGGATGAGTTATCGAAAATTGAAAATAAACTTGTACTGCCTATAGATTAAGTTCCAAATCTGGAGTCTCTAGCTCTAATAGTCTCTGAGATCGACGCGCTCATACATACAGACAGACAGACGGACGTGGCTTTATCGACTCGACTGTTGATGCTGATAAAGAATATATATACTTTATGGGGTCGGAGATGCTTCCTTCTGCCTGTTACATACCATTATACCCTTTTTTTCCCCCATTTTTAATGGGTTCAGGGTATAATAAGGTAGATTATTTGGAAATTTAATTCTCAAAACAAAAATATACTTGTTAAACAGTTGGTAATTGGAATAAATCTGAATCTAAGTCCAAAAAATAAGCTTTTTTTCTCAGTGTTAAGAGTTAAACAAAAGTGTAGTGTAAGTAGTGTTAAGAACACGATATTATAGATTTAAAATATTCAATATATTTAATTTTGAATTTGCCAAACAATAATCTCTTTTGTCTTTAATCAAAAGAAGAAGTTGCAGCTTTTAGTCGACAATTAATTGAATGCGTGTTGAACCCAATAACTGACGGCGCCTATTGTTGTTTATTATTCTTCATGCCGATCACTTAACGGCAAATTAAAAATTCAGAAAAATAAAAGCAATAAATTATACGCGCTTTGTGAAAATTGTTTTCCAAAGAGTGTGCGAGTCGACAAGCGGTTCAATTGGTGTTAATTAAATCCATGAATAATGAAAACGCAAAACCAAATTTGCGGGTTCGCTCAGCGCATACAAAAAGAGTATCAAATATGTATACATACTTCACTCTGTGTATATATATATATATATATCGTTTATATAAATATTGGTATAGATTGGCGCTGGTTGGTTTCGTTGGTCGCTTGGCCGATTGTCGCCTCATAAGAAAGCCATAAATTATGGGCATAGACATATCTTTAAGGCGAGAGGGAACAAACTCAACCAAACTGAGCGACTTTCCTTTGTCTCAGACGTCTGCGTGGCGGTTCAAGCATTTTCTTTTATATTCTCTCTCTGCTCTTTGGCTTCGGGGCCTTCTTTTGTATATATATATATACATTTTATAATATGCCTACCAAAAACGGGAGTGAAATTTTTTAAACCGCATAACGAATTTCCCTTGCTCAAAAACATTCGGCACAGGTAAATAATAATGTTGATGTGTTAGAGGAAGGTACGCAAGTAAATAAATAGCAATTGAGTTGCACATGCGCAACTGTGGAGAGAGGGGAAAATCCTTAGACCATACTCCATGTCACCATAAATCAAATTGTGACCAAAATACGACAGCTGAAAAGGGTTTCCCAAGGTTTGAAGGAACTTTTCACAAAAACCACCAGGACAACGAGCAGACGTTTATCGAAATTCATCTTATGACTTGGGGTCGTCTATTGTAATTAAGATGATTAACTTTTGCATAATCGATACATAATACTTAATCTTGAATAGCAGGAAGACAGTAGGAACATATTTTTTTGTGAGAGCATGTTAGATTCTATATAAGACAGTTGACTTATTAACCTCGATTTTTCAATAAAGTCTGAAGGGTCCCAAAATCAAAAGTGTAAAACCCATTTATATTCTATCTTTATTAATTAAAGTAAATGTTTGATATTGTATCAGGCAACATATTGTCTCATCTTTTGAAACTTTCATTAATGAGTTGTGCTTATTTTTCAGCTTTTTATCTGAAACAAATTTGATGTTTAACCCTTGATAACACGTAGAACAAGATAATATTGAAATGAACAATCTAAACATTGAACTTTTCTAGATTCCAAACTATACTTTAAAGTTTTTCTACCTGAACAAAAACATTTTTATTCATAATTCAGGTTTGCTTAACTGAAAGGTTCCAACCATCACCATAAAATCTTAAAAGTCTTTAATTACTTTCAACGCGGTATAAAATATTCGACTGTCATCCATTTCAAAGCAATTTGCAGGCGTTTTGGCGACTTCATCATCATCATCAACAACAACATCAGCAACCACCGGCCTTACCATATCCAAACCATCTCTTAATTATGAAATGAAGAAAACAAAAAACCCTTGGCAGCTATTTTGTTTTACAAATGTCGCCCATTCTAGCTGTTGTTATCGTCACCATTACAGATTTCGAGCGCGCCTTGTTCATTGTTCGCTATGTTGTTGTTGTTGTTGTCGTCGTAGGGGTACCGGGCCTGGTCATAAATCATAATTTTTAATATTTGTTGTCAACATGGGCGTAGCGCGTGTATATGTAAACATGCCGCATCTAAAAAACAGCCACAGGCCACAAACAAACACACAAACCGAGAGTCGAGAGACACAATTCTAAAAAGGTATTTGCGCACGCGCATTCACACTCATTGGCAATGCTACGATCTCTCTTTCCCTCTCCCTTACTCTTTCTCTCTCTCTCTCATACATGTATAACAATGAGCCAAATGCAAGTGGGCCCATTAAAAACTCATAAAAATTTGTAAGCACCTCATAAAAGTAGTCATAAATATTATTATTTGTTTTTTTTTTTTTTTATTTTTTTCTCCATTCACTCTCCATTGTCTTCGTTCTCGTTGCGTTTCTCTCTTTCTTACTCACACACACACACACGCACGCATGTATTGCCTCACACAACCCTCGTCTTGCGGTTTGGGCTCTCATAATTTTTATGAGTTTTTGATTTGTTTTCTCGACTCGTCTATCCTCTTTTCACTGCAAGCGGCCATTGTTGAACTTTTGACACGTACTCAAAAATGCACGACAAGGTCACGTGTTTGCGGTTTGTTTCCTTTTTTTCAGTTCTTCTAGTTCATTTTTCAAGAACACATACATAATTTATGATCTGTTATGTAACAATGACTGTGTGATAATTATGACCTCTGTAGGAAAGCGAAGGACATTGCAAATTGTGGATTATGTTTAGGTTGTTAACTACTGTAAGTAGTTTTTGGGTGTTTGGAAGTATTCGAAAATACAATAAGTCCAAATTTTATACAATAAGGGTTCTTACTTCTATATAAGATGTTCATGCAAAGTAAATTTCTTAGTACTGAGAGTTTATTCATATTTACAAAAGCTTGTCAAACTTTGAAAGCACACTTAAGCTCTCTCTTTCTCTCTCTCTCTGTCTTCAAAATTTGAAGCATGATATGCGAATATGCACAAAAATATCATCGCTTTTGAATATGCACACAAAATTATATAAATCACATAGAATTGTGTGTTATCAAAGGTGCACGGCACAGAAAATCACGCTAGGATTAAAGCTAAGCGTTTGCTGGTGTTTTTTTTTTATGCTACTATTCGTTTGGAGAGGGAAGAGAGAGAGAGAGGGTAACCGTTGAAAATAAATGTGTCCCGGCACTTATTGTACCTACACATTCAAATACACAAAGTTTGGGCAAATGGCTGCCGTCGCCCCAATAGATCAACGACTCCCCAACAATACATTGTTGTTGTTGTTGTTGTTGTTGTTATGGCTGTTGTCGCTTGGTAAAGTTTGCGTGTTTGAAACATTTTTCCTTCATTCTTTTTGATTTATAAATATAAATAAGTTAAGCTACAAAATATCATCGTGGCATTTCAGCCCGCTGCCAAATGATGAATGTGTGCTCCAGGCGCAGCCCAAAAATGCGAAAGTTCTGTTCTCATAAATTCTAAAGCTGCTGACAAGCCGAACAACCAAACTGCAGCGCGCATCTCAAGTCTTACGTGTACTTTCCATATGTTGTTGTATTTGCACAACGTGGAGACCAATTAGCTCACCGGGTAGCCAACAGCAGCAGCAGCAGCAGCAAGTCTTTGTTTGTCCACATTATGCAATTGCCCAATTGAGGGCTGTCTTTGATCTGTGTCGACCACCCTGCGAGAGAGCAGCACAGGGAGAAAGGGCGCATGCAAATGAAAGTGACCTACATCAAGTGGTGTCATTACACACACACACACACACACACACACTCTCACACACTACTAGCCCACTGACATATGTGCAACGATCCCAGGCACGGATCGACAGAGAAAAAGAGATAGAGAGTAAAGTGCACATGCAGTGAAGTTAGCCTAGGCGCACCATGGGCGCCCATTGCTGGCTACACTGAGAAAAAAAGTATACACAAGTAGATTGTTGTATATATTGTAGTTCAAGAAAAGAAAGAATTAGTTCAGTGGTTTAAAATTAACGCAGTGAAGTAATCAAAAATTTGTTTAGTTTGCTCAACTTGGTCATTTAGTTGGTTAAATTAAGTTGTTTGGATTGATCAAAAAACGGAATTGAACTATAATCATACGGAAACAAACGAAAAGGATAAGATTCAGGAAAATATTTTGAGTCAAGTTAGTCTAAAACAAACAACACAATTCTATTCGGTCGCCCCAAAAACCAAAAACATATTTCGTTCGAAGTGTTTTTTTGCGTTTAAGGTAAAGTTTTTTACTGTCGATAAAAACCATCAAAATCCTATTTTTGTTACATTTCTTTTAATATAGTTTGTAATTCTTAATTCTAAATATAAATGCATGTCTGAAATGTGGAGATTTTTTAGAAAATCTTTTTAGTTTTTAACAATTTCTTTTAATAACTTTAAATAAAAATTGAAATCTTAACAGAATAATCGAATCAATTTAAATTTTACAAAATGGTAAAGTTGGATAAGTTTAAGAAATTCAAAAATTGGTTTAAAAAATATTTTTCCTTTAAAGAATTTTAAGGAAATTTCATTGACAAAAATGTTTTTTCAAATATTTACTTTCTATAAAGTATTTTTATCGGATTAGCAAAATTCTCTTGAGTTCTTGAGTATATATGTTTTCGCCTTTTTCCTAAGTGTATTGGACCCTTATAAAGGTATCGCTTCTTACGTTGTTGTTCCATATCAATGCCTCCGGCTAAGAAGAAGTTGTTTTTGTTTTGTTTGTTTTTTTGGGCGCAGTTCAGAGTTAGTTTAGCTGAGTTGAGTTGAGTTGAGTTAAGTTTAACATAATTTGAGTTTCTGGTCTGGTCAGCATGACTTCCCTGCCATCATATGATGGCACAAAGCAACCAAACTAACCAAGGCACGCAATTCCTATGTACAACGGCTGTGTTCTTATACCAAAAAAAAAAAGTATTTACATTTCAAATAAATATATGTATAAGTGTGTATATACACAACTGTTTACTACTACTTGTATTTTTATGTATTATGTATATATATATAGTAGGTAGATTGTGGCTGCTTGTTAGGCATTTTTCATTCGCTGTGTGACATTTTGCCTTTGTGGCTCTTAATTATTTCAAAAACGACTGCATTCGTTTTAATGAAGTGAAAATTCTTTGCTCGTTCGTTGATATCGCGCACGCAAACCCCCTAAAATAACAAAAGCAACGATAACTGAAACTAAAATGGAACACAACAAAAGCAAATCGAAAGAGCTCAGAGAAAAAGAGAGAGAGAGAGAAGTTCTCATTTGGTGTATTACGAAGTTTATTTAGCATTTAATTGAAGGTTTCTCAACTGAATATAACAATTCAATTCAAAGATTCCATAATTAGTGGTGCAAACCAAGATATTTCAAAATGTATTATTCATGCTTGTTTAGCTATCAGGAAAATTAGTTTCAAGTTACGCTTCGATTTTTGATTAATTTTATTCAAATTTTAATTAATCGATTTTGTAATCGTTCGAGTCAAAAGTGCTATTATATATATACAAGGTGTTTTTTTTTTAAATATTTTTTATTTCTTTTATAGTTAGATTTTTTAAACTTATTTTTTATTCGAGCTGTTTGCTGTTATCTTAAATACTTTTAAGCCATTGTCATTTTATCGACCTTGTTTTGTAAATATAAAATAAATTAATGCTCACAATATTCACTTTTCTTTCATTTTTTTTATATTTTTCAAAATCATTTCTCGATGTGTTATTTCAGCAAAGACCTCAAGTAAAAGATCCCATTAAAAATAAGTAAAAAGAGTATGATGGTTTTGTGTAAAAGTATGTAACAGGCAGAAGGAAGCTTCTCCAACCCCATAAAGTATATATATTCTTGATCAGTATCAACAGCCGAGTCGATATAGCCATGTCCGTCTGTCCTATAAGAGCTAGAGACTCCAGATTTGGAACTTAAGCTCGCGTAATCTTTAGGCAGTGCAAGTTTGTTTTCGATTTTCGATCATTTTTCCCGTTTCCGATATACACATGGGATCGATAACAACCAAATCTTGAATATGGAATATTTTGAGATGGCATTTGAAACATTAGGCAAAATAATGACAATCTGTGAAATTTTGATTGAAATCGGTTGAGAAACAACGGAGCTATGGGACATTGAAGTTGTGTATGCAGTATGCGCGTACACACACACACACACACACACACATACTTGCAAGCACTGATTGTACGCGTAAAGTACAGGGTTCAGGGTATCGTCTAGTCGGGATTTCCCGACTAGAGCCTTCTTACTTGTTTTGATGTTTAACCTATTATAAATTAAGTTTCTTATTCACGTTTACCTTTCGATATTTAAGCATTTGGTTTTCAAAAACCCAAATCTTCCTGTATTTATTTATATTTCCCGATTGTCTGATGGGCAAGCAACACAAAAACCGAACTGTTCAAGCTAAAAAGCTCAAATTTATCACAGTAGTTTCCTTTGGGGCTAAAAGTAAGTTCAAAGAAAAGATTTAGGCAAATGCTCTTGGGAAATTTGTTAATTTGGAATTTGAATAACATTTGTAACATTTTCAAACATTTGGCAATGCAGAAAAAGAGGAAGTGAAACCATATGTGTAAAATGGTAGATCAGTCAGTACAGAATTAAGATATAGCCACCGTAAAACACTAGTCGAGAAATACTAAAAGTCACAAGTAGATAAATAATATTTTTCTTTTAAAATGTCTTATTTTCATATCGTAACATAATGAAAGTGCATTTATACCTCTGATTAGAACAAGATTGATTTATTTATTTCAGTTTCCTCCACTTTAATAAAATATGTTTAGCCGACGGAGTTTCTCACTTGGCGTATAACAAGTGCAAACGATGTTTGGTTTTTTTTATGTTTGCTTTTATTTATTTTTAGTACACTGCACAAAGTTGGGCAAAGTTGTTGACAAGTTTGTTGTTGTTGTTGTTGGTATTAGCCGTTAACGTTAAGTGCGAACGCTAACGTTAAGAGTAGGAAAGGCCGCCAGCTAATTGCCAAGTGCCATTTGAGCCCGCATCGTTTTAACTTAATCCGTTTGCAAGCCGAACTTTAAACGGGGTTTTAATTTTACCTGCAGTTCGCAGTGTTTTGTTTGTGTGTTTATTATATTGATTTTTGCACTTAACGTTCTGGCGGATTTGAAAACCGTAATTAGCCACAATGGGCAGACAGTACTCGATTTGTCACAGTTCTAGCTGAGAGATGCGTTGACAATGGATCTCATTGAGTTGCATCGATGTTCGCGATGTTGTTTGCTGCGAGTTTTACGCCGAATTTATGGTATCCATCAGCGCGAATGTATTTAAAACGTCATCGATGAAAACACTGGCACTGAAAACACTTAGCTGCCCATCCATCTTTCGTTATTATCGCTCAAAGTCAGCACCGAGCATCGTGCATTGAATGTGTCTCTAGTTTATCTCTCTGTATCCAACGGATGCGCGTTGTTATTGTATATTATTTTTGTTTGGCTAGCAGGCAGGCAGGCAGGCAGGCAAAGAGCCGCACGATTCGCGAAGCAAGCGTTGTGCTTTGACGGATTGACGGATTGTTTAGCCAGGGCCAAAGAAGTTTTTCGGTTTTACTTTTGTATTCTGTTTCTGTTTCGATGAATGTATCCGCGAATACGTGCTCGAAGCGCCAATGTCTCACTTTGACTGCTCGGGCATAATTCAAATATCTGAGCATCAATAAAAAACTCATGCAACGCGCAGCGCCAGCGCCGCCAATTGTAGCTGCGAGTACGAGCAAGTAGACTCACACACACACACAAACACGCACACATATACAGTTATCGCTAGGCAAACATACATTCATCCGAGTGCATTCATTAAACACTCGCGTAATAAAAAATAAAAACCAAATTCGAACAACTCATGAATGTTAGAGCAGTCAGACAGCACTTAATGCGGTTTCTTGCTGTCTCGCTTGCACTCAGACAAGCTGTTCAGCTTTTGTTACCTTTGCGGACGCTGAAATGTGTAGCCGCAAACAAGACTGAGTGTGCATGCATGCGTGTATGTGAGTTCGAAAGAGAGCGTGTTCGAATGTTTACGCTCTTCGAGCTCGAACACATTCTATTTCGAATCGAATTTCTCACGTATATTCTTATTGATCACACGTACACTATCTGTGTGTCTCACGTACGCGAAGAGCTGGGATCGTTGTGTATTATAAATATTCGAATTTCGAATTCGGTTACAAGGCTCGTGTGTGTGTTTGTTGTGTGTAGGTTCAATCGAAAAGTTTGATAACAGCTAGAAAGTTGAAGTTAGTATTAAAGTTTAAGCAGCCAAAACCAAAAACTTTTTTTTGAAGGTGTTGATGGAAAAGTTTGATTATTTTTCATCAGCTATTTTGAAATTTAAGAGCTGATTTATAAAGTGTGCGTAGAGTTTTCTGTTTGTTTATAAAGTTACTTGTTCGTGTCTCGTTTATAATTGATTAATATTTTCATTGTGAATCTTAATCTATTATTACCCCTGTCAGGTTTTTGAATTAGTTTTTTGATGTTTTCCTATATTTTGTAGTGCAATCAATGAGTGTGGCTTCTTAAAAAACTAATCTCTTATGTGATTTTTGGTTTTTTCGCTTACCTATAAGTTCAGAGATTCAAAATCTAATCGTAGATGTTGCGTTGTGCGAAGAACTTGTATTATTTTAAGCACTTCACTGATTGTATGTATTGTATTTGATATTTATTTATTTTTTTGTGATCACTCAACAATATTTATGTATTGAATACATTTAATCACACAACTTGATTAGTTTTACGCAATTGTTGTGACATTCTTCAATTTCATTGGCATTATTTTGCTTTTTGCTTTGCAGCTCATTTGAATATTTGTGCACTTGCTAAAGAAATGTATTCCTTTCGTGGACTAAGTTCCGTTAGGTTATCCGTTAGTTAGTGCGTTATAGTGAATATTCCAATAAAACACATTTGCCGTCGCCTAAAAGCTGCTCCGTTTTTGGGGCTGGTTACGAGCAAGTTACCAACCCAGTTGGACTTGCAGTAGTTCGCGTAGGACACGACTATTTAAAGTTCAGTAAGTGGGAACTGAGATTTAAACTTAACCGGTTACCGAGCGCGCAGCTGGCGTACTTGAGTGCGCCACGTTCGAATCACGTTTGACAGAGCCTTGCGCTGAATGTCGCAGTGGGGACCGAGTCCAACTGAGCTCTCTGTGTGTGTTTGTGAGTATTTCGAACAAAACTGTAAATCATTCAGGCAGGGGCGCAGTGAGTGTGAGCGAGCCGCAAGCAGTGTGCGCATGTTCGAAAAGCAGTCGCGCTCGCTCGCACCTGCAGCAGGCCACGCCTCTTGCTTTGATTTATGCTTCGGGGGTGCCGCAACGGCCTGGACCAACGGCCTATGGCGGAGCAGCGACAGTGACGGTGACGGTGGTGGCGACGGCGGTGGCGGCAGCAGCTCCACGGCAGCCACAGCTGGCAAACAGCAACGGCACTGAAACAGGTAGTTGGACGCTGGACGAGGCAGATGATTGCCTGCCACTCAACGTCAACGTCAACTTCAGTGTATGCGTATGTGTGTGTGTGAGAGTTTGTCCTCTCTCTCTCTCTCTCTCTCTCACGCATAGCAGCAGCTTTGTTGGTTTTTTGCTCCAGATTAGGCTGAAATCATCCTAGATTAGTGGCATCCCTATTTGCCCGCTCCCATCCACATTGTTCAGGCACTTTATTTGTATTCAATCGTGGCGCTGTTCCGCTAAATCACCGTCACATTATTATTTCGCATTATTATTTTATAAACGTTTCGTTCTGTGCGCCATCATTTCCATTTTTATTGGCTGCGTTCGAAATTTTACAGCGCACTCGGTAAACAACAACAAAAACGTCCAAAGGAACCAAACAAAAACAAATATATGTATAAAGCACAAGGCGACAAATGAGCTTTTTGTTGTTGTTGTTGTTATTGTTTGTTTTTTTCTACCTTACTTCGAAGTTTTTTTGTGTTATTTTTGTTTGCATCTCTTTAAAATGAGCTCGTTTGCACTCTCAAGCTATGAATCGGAATCTGAATCGGTATCGGAATTGAAATTTATTGACCACATTGTCTGGCGACGACTTGGGGTTCTTATGATTCATACGGTTTTGGGTTTCGGGTTACGCGATTCGAGTTACGGTTACGGGTTTCTGGGCTGGGTCTTAAAGCTTCGAGTTAAGCTAAATGCCTTAATTAAAAATCAATTTTCGATGTGCTACCAAAAATTCCAAACGAGTCAAACAACAAGAAATCAACAAAACGAGTATTTTGTTTTTGTTTGATATACATACATTTAAATTCATAAAAGACAAATTGTTGATGTCAAGTGAAAAAAAAAACTTAATACCACCATATGCAAGTTTATTTTCAAATAATATTCAACATAGCTCTAATCGTGCCCATATTCTATTTGTTAATTAATAAACATATTTTAAATAAGGCAAATAATACCTTTTTAGAACATATTTTTTGCAAGTAAAAAACTAAATTGGGTGCATTTAAATATTTGAGTTATTCGTTATATTTTTTTAAAAATATTAAAAACTGTTTTTAGAATGGCTTAATCTTCTTTAACGATTCCAAAAGTAGTTTAAACATGAGAAGGCATACTTTATGTACCTTTAGTACAATTATAATGGTACCATATATCATTTAAGGGAACTAGTTTCGTCTTTGCCAAATATTTTCATAGAATAATTATAATGATGCCTGCATCTGAAACATTATTAAGCAAGTTAACTAAGAATAAATAAAGTTAAATTCAATAAATATAAAACATATTTAATTGAAAAAACATTTTAGCATACATAGAAACTGTTTGTTTATAGCAATTTGTTTTATGTACCGAATAAAAATCTGTATAGAACTTTTTGTGATTTTCAACTTCACTATTTAAAAGAAATAAGTGAAGGATTTCGTTCAACTATATCTTTATTTTGACTATTCAGCTGTTTGTGTGTTGGTCATAAATAATAAATAAAAGTTATATAAATTAATTTGTGGCATTCTTTAAAATACAAAAAACAACTATCTTAAAGTAACACTTGCATAGGTTCTACAGAATCGTAGATACAAACGTATCAATAAACATCAAAATGATTAAAACAGTACATTAACGTTAGTATATAAGTGTATGCATAATGAAATCGTAGATAATAATATATAAAAGTTGAGTTTCGACACTTTCTTAAGGAACTTAACATGCAAAAATAATCACTACTACTTTCGTATTGTTAAGCTTTAGATACAATAGAGATTCACACTTCAAAAACAGATAAAAATCTATATTAGATTGTTAGTTATGATCTTGATAAATGAAAAAAGTATATATATGTTGCGTTGTCATTGCAATCAGTTGGTTTCCAGATGCTTACCAATTCCTTAACGACATGCAACCGTTTCGTTTTTTACTTATACCCTGAACCCATTAAAAATGGGTAAAAGGGTATAATGGTTTTGTGCAAAAGTATGTAACAGGCAGAAGGAAGCATCTCCGACCCCATAAAGTATATATATTCTTGATCAGCATCAACAGTCGAGTCGATAAAGTCATGTCTGTCTGTCCGTCTGTATATGTATATGAACGCGTCGATCTCAGAGACTATAAGGGCTAGAGACTCCAGATTTGGTAACTAAGCTCGCCTTGTCCCTAGGCAGTACAAGTTTGTTTTCGGTTTTCGATAACTCATCCCGTTTCTAATATACACATGGGATCGATAACAACAAAATATTGAGTTTAGAAAACTTTGAGATGGCATTTGAATTATTAAACTCAACAATGAAAATCTGGGAAATTTTTATTGAAATCGGCTAAGAAACACCGCAGATATGGAACATTGAAGTTGAGTATGCAGTAAAGTATAGGGTTCAGGGTATCGTCTAGTCGTGATTTCTCGACTAGAGCCTTCTTACTTGTTTTTATTTACATATATATATATATATATATATATATATTTTTCATATATTTTTCTAGCTAACCCGCACGACATGAGGAAGCCCATATTAAAAATGAAACAGAAAGAACAAAAAAAAACGCGACGATGGAAAAAAGTAAACTAGAAATCATAAGAGAGACGCCTGCGTGTACTTCTGTAATTGGAGTTGATGTCGGAGCTGCCAGCGGGCAGTAAAAATGTTGCAGCCGCTCGCTGCGGAGCTGTAGTCGAAGCCGAAGGGGAGATGGGAGCTGGCTGAGTCTGCCTGCCTCTCAGCAGCATCCAACATGTTGCAGGCGATTTTTCATCATCGTTGCTCGCATGTTGTTAATATTGATGTTGTTGCTTTTTGTGTTCTCTCTCTCGTTGTTGTTGTTGCTATTTTACACACACGCTTTTAATATGAAACAATCAGCAGCGTTTGTAGTTTTGTTTTTGTGCCTGGCTGCAACAACAACAACAACAACAAAAACAACACTAGAAGAATTTTCAAATTAAATGTGCACATAGCGTAAAGGGGAGCTTGGTGCAAGAGTGCAACGGAACTGTTGCAGCTTTTCAATTAAACGCAATGCCATCGAACCGAAAAGAAAAATGGTCAATACCAGAAGGAGGTACAGCAGACACGGGGGCCAACTCACGACAATTCGTTAATACCTTGCCATTTGAGTTCTTCACGCACTGCAGCTGACTGAAAGCTCCGCTCCACTCCGCTCCGCTCGGCTCGGCTCCGCTCCGCTCCGCTTAGAAGCGAAGGATGTGGAGGAGAAAGGAGAAACTGTAGCATGCTACTGTCAGTTGATAAATATGCGCCATTTAGGACAAACACACAACGCAAATGTTGCAGCTACTTAGAAACAGATCGAGACAGAGAGGGAGAGAGAGGGAGAGCGGGATAACTGCAATAAGACAAATCTGGAGCACATATCGTTGCTAAATGGAGTAGCTGCAGCATTGAGCAATGCATTTACATCAAAAGGCAATTTCAATTAATTTCCCAAGCATTTATTTTTGTGTTTGTATTTGTATTTGTATTTGTATTTGAAAGTTGAAGTCAGTGTCAGTGTCAGTGTATCCACATACTATTTGATTATGATAAACGCGTCTCAGCTGTCAGGCGATGAGCTACTTAGACCGCCAAGATGGCGTCCGTTGATGGAGCTCAAAACTGGGAAGGCCATTAGGAGCGGTTCTTGTTCTTGTTGTTCTTGTTGTTGTTGTTGTTGTTGTAGGGACAACAGCTGAGCTAAAGCGACACGCGAGCTACTAAATTCATCATTAGTTTGAGGGCAAAACATTCAAAAACATACTCGTCTATAGCATGTATATATGTATTAATGTTTTGGCTGTAGTAGCGCCATTTTGAATTCGTTTTTCCTGGCATCATCACACACACACACACACACACAGACACACACACACACATACCTATACACACATATGTGTCCTTATGTACAAAGACAGGCAGCCAGATAACGAAAAGCTTTTGTTTGCTTAAAAGCTCTCTTTGCCATTTGCCCTCTCGCTTTGGCTGCTGGAAACTGCAAGGAGTCGACTGTTGCGCATGTCCTGTCTCCGTACTCATGCAAATGATTAATTTGTGTGTGTGTGTGTGTGAGTGTGGGTAGGGCGGCAAAATGGAAAGTGGCTCCACCTTTCACAAATTGCTGCAGTCGAAACCGAATGCTTTAAACTGGGCTTAAACTCTTCAATTTCGTTTGCAACGAAAACACTTTAAAATGGCGTCTCAACGAGTGCAGCTGGCACAAAAAAACAAACCCTCATATTCGTACAGTGTACACGTATGTATGTATGTATGTATGGAGAGGGTTCTATTTAATTCTTTCTTATTTTCGTTTACCATCCGCTTGACAGCAATCAATCAGATTGCAACAAAAGATATTCCATCACACACACAGCACACAAATTTCTATAAGTTTCTGACTCGATTGTCTTTTCTGTCTGCTCTTCAGCCATTGCGCCAAGGTCGTGTCCTTCTGTTGAGCAGTAGGAAACAGTTTTCAAAACAGGACCAACAGGTCCAATGGCCATTGTTCCATATATGTATGTGTGTTTATGTGTTTGAGTGTGTGTGTGTGTTTGGTTTTTGGCAAATGTTTGCAATTTCGTAAACGCTTTCGCAAAAACTCCTTTCGCTCGTCTCATTTGTGTTCATTATCGTCCTGCGGCGCGCCGCCAAATCCTTTAGCCCACATTATGCGTGTGAACAATGAATAATGTGGCATTCACTTGTATACTATGTATATGGAATGACCCTGCATGTGCCTGCCTATACGTGGGCAGTTCCCAGTTGATTGTACTGGCTTTCTTTTGGTTGTAATTGTAGTTCTTTACGCTGTTGCTAATCAGCGCCGCTTTAATTAGCTTACCTCATCAAGGCCACAATGTGACGGCGAATGTGAGTCTAGGACTTTAATCAGTATCTCAGTGTGAACACATTTTACTCGAAATGCTTTAGTCACGCTCTTTGGAGAGAAGTGAAGAACAGGTTAAGGTTTTCAATTTGTCAACTGAGCTTTTTAGCCATAGCATTTGTAGTAATATGTTGGAAACATTTTGAATTCAATTCAATACAATTCAATAAATTTTTTCTTGTGAGAAATAAAGATTTATAACAATAATTTCATGCTACATTATATTTGATATACAAATCGTTCAAAATAGTTTAAATTTGTATAATATTCTTTATTCACTTGACCAAGATTTACTATTAATCGTTATTATTTATTATTATTATCTCGCTGTGGAAAGGTTGTAAGAAACGTTTAAGAATTCTTTTTTTAATATTATATACTATCATAACGCAATACATAACCTGTCTTATAGAAGTTTATTGCTTTATTCCACTGATGCCTTCGTATTTGCAGCTATCAACTTTACTCCGCTGCTTATTTAAATTTTATAATACTATTTAAATAAATATTAAAGAGCTGATAACGTAAAAGATTAAATTGAAGCTTAAAGCTAGCCTGCGATGCAGCCTCAATTAACTTAAATTAATAACAATTTTAAAATAAAATCCATTTATTCTGCCTAAACTAGCTCCTCTCAGCTTCTTTTATCAATTGCCAAGCAGTGCATATACGTAAATATCTTGCAGCAAGCAGTGCAGCATGCACTGCATTACCAACCAGCTGGAAAAACTGCATGTGTTCTGGTTTGTGTCCAGAGAAAATTGCACTTCCCATTAGAATTCGCATCTAATCTGGAAAATGGCAAAATTCACTTAGCATCTTTAGCCAACTGGAAAACTCAATGCACTCGAACGTTAATGCGCACCGCATCCTTCTAGATGTCGCTGCTGCAGCTCTTTCGACTAAGTCCTTACGCACTTTAAAGTCAATACACAAATTTTCTTGCAAATTTAAACGCGTATCCAAATCAACCTAAATTAAGCAACAATTTTGGCCTCTTGCACACACAACGAGCTGTCAAACTCAACATCGACCTTGGCCATTAATCGTCATCGTCTCATTCACGTCAAATTTGTACAATTCAAATGTCAATTGTGTGAGAGAAAGTTTCAATTTTCACAGCGGCTCAAAAAATCAATAATTCGAAACGCGTGAATTGCCATTAACAATTTGTTTTGGCGCCGGCAAACTCGAACTTGAAACGTCTCTACCCAAAGAACATGAAGGGCCTTGAACCATTTGCTAAAAAATAAATTAGAAAATTCCGCCACACACACACACTATGGCACATGTGCAACCAAAAAGTAGCAGCTGGTTCCGGGTTAGTCAAAAGCAAAGGCAAAAGCAAAAGGAAAATGGGAGAGGGATGGACATGGAGTTGGAGATGACTGTTTGGGGTTGGGGATGGGGCCTTGCCTAATTTGAATATATGTACATAGTATGCATCCAGAAAAAGGCGTGCGTGTGTATCGTGTGTGTGTGTGTGTGTGTTGTTGTTGCTCGGTTTGTGTTTGTATTATTTGTAGGCCGGGTTGATTGTAAATGGAAATTTTGACGAGGACTGGCGACGGACCGGCTGGGTGGCAACTTTGCCCGACCAACAGTCTGCCTGACTAACTGACTGACTGACACATATTTGGGCATGATCGAAATTAATGACCCGGCGCTCAAACACACACCTCGATATGCTGCTCAAAGCTGCAAGCATATTCTAATGTTTTTGTATGTGTGGATAATTGACGAAGAAACATGCTGGAAAGTAGGTCAAATAAAACAGTAAAGAATATTTGGGTATTTAAAAGTATTGATGTTAGTGCTTTTGTCTTCTTAGAGGTTGCATAGAAAACATTTAAATATGTTTAGATCATAGATGTTTAAAGCTGTATGTCCTGAGATAACAAGGTGGAAGTTGTAAGAGAATTTAAAGTACTTTAGTTTTATAATAAGTCCTTGTAAATTAAAGCTTAGATTTAAAAAAGTTTAGGTATAAATCAAATATTTAACATTTAAAGTTTGCAAGCCTTTCTATCATATTTTAAACATATGTGTAGTATAATCTCCACAACCAAAACTCAAAACCTTCAAAAAACTCAATTTTTATTTTCTTTTTTCTTTCTTTCTGCTAATGACCGAGCGACAAGCAAAATGGAAAACATTTGTGCAACAACTTTTTATGATTGTTATTAAAATCACAAAAAAAAACACAAATAAAAACACAAAAAAAAGAATGGCTTGAAGGGGTAAAAGTTTTTCAACTTTCTGATGCCAAGATAAGTGTGCTCGTTTTTTGGCATATTGCGACGCGCCGTCAAATGTGGCTGCAATTAAAAACTGTTACGGCTCATGCTAATCAGCCCAAGCAGCTACAACGCTCGTCGAGGTCGATTCCATTGCCGATCCCTTTACCCAACAAGGCAGCCAGCCAAGCAGCGCACGCTCAAAGAAAAACAACAAAAACAGAAAAACAGAAAAACAGAAAGCCAGCCCTCTCGCCCAGAAGCTCAGAGCTAGGGCTTTAGGCAGTAGACACGGGATAGCGGATAGCAGAAACATGGCAAACTGCAATGAAAGAAAGAATTCATTATTTCAGTTTTAATTGCTTTTTTCATACTTTCGAAATTTGAAGCGCCAGCCGGATCCCCCTTTTTCAGTGGAGCTGGCTGGGGTCGAACGTTTTGCATGTTCAGGCCACATCGTTCACAAACAAACAACTGTTTGCAAGAAATTCAATTATGCCTTTTAATAACCGACAGCTCAGCACAAGTAAAAACAACGCATATTGCATGCGGTGGCCAAATGAAGAAAAACAATATCACAGCAATAAATGCACAACTATCAAAATTAATGGTTTCTATAGCCTGCACTTTTATTTTATGTAAAATATACTCAAAGACGTTTGTGCTTAAGACTAACTCTAGCCAATTGAACGGATGTAAGGATTTTTGGATCTGTATATCGAATTTTTCGAGACTAATACTGAGGCCCTTATGAAAGAAGAAGAACGAAAAGGCAATGACTCAGTCACCTTAAAAGAGACTTTTTTTTAAATCAATAGATTTTTCGTATATTCAATTTATAATTAATAACACAGGTCTACGAAAAAAAGATTTTTTTTGTGAGATGGCGAAGTCGAAGTCAAAGTAATTTTTTAGTGCGGAACATAATGGCGTAGATGTCAGGATTTTGAGGAAAATATGGTTAATATTCCAAAAAAGAAGTATATGAAGATTTTCTAAATATGTATATGGCTTTTTCTTACACAAAAAAGATAAACGAAAAACTTTTTCTGTCTTTTATTATAATTACTTAATAAAGCTTTGGATATTTACATTTTTTATGGAACTATTTCCATAAGCGTATCACATATCACTTTGAATATCTTGAGCACCAGACGTGCTTGATTTAATTTCAATTTAAAGAAACTTAGATTTGTTGCCAAACAAACTAAAACACAACGAAATGATGAAGCCGAATATTATTATGATCGCACTGTCTATAAAAGTTATGGCAAAAACGCAGAATATTAACAAAAAAAAAAAAAAAAAATGAAATATCAAGCCCAGGAACCTTTTCGAAGCACAATCGGTTTTAATCATAAATTAACAATAAATTTGTGGCCAACGCAGACGCCCTGCCCTCTCTCTCCACAAACACACACACACACACACAGAGTCCACACAAATAGATAAATTAGTCAAAGCGACACGCCATAAAGCATTCGCTGAACCCATAAATCCCCACAAGACGGTGGCTGTTGTCGTTGTCAGCCACCGTCCCGGCACCGCACCAAAGCACCGCTAACGTCCCGCTGCAGCCTGATACGCGCATTAACATATTAATGTTTTGGCCAGTTGGGGGATCGAGTGGTTTGTTAGTAGTTGTCGGCTTTGGCTTTGGCGCACTGATCTAGCCGCCAACGCGGTCATTAGACTCTCAGATTCACATACTATCGGCGGCTTTTGGCGCTGATTTTATCTGGCGCTCGGGATGAACTGGCAGAGAGATTCTATGGAACGACGCGGAGCTTGTAAACCAAAAAATTTATGCATGCCAATGTAGCATTTAAAGCGACATTTGTCGGTTGTGGTCATAACTCATGTGTTTGTAGCAGTCATCGCCTGTGCCTTGACCAGCACATAGCTCACACGCTCTGCTCTGCTCTGCTCCAGTGGCGATCGGACACATTTGCCGGGCCATTAGATCAGGCCGAGACGAGGTGCTGTGTGTTTGTTTTTGATTTGGGTCACAATTAATTGCTTCTTTATTATTTCAAGCGCCATAAATAAAGCACCGAAAGTGGTAATCACAACAAAGAGCACTGAGCGACAACTCTGACCTTCCTTACATAACACACGTAGCATTTTAACGGGCGTGCGGATAATTATCATATCGCCCCATATGCATGCATTTGCCCCTCGAAACATGAGGAACCTGTGGCTTTAACAGAGGGAAAGGGAAATAATTTTTACGGGAGATTTGGTAAGAAATTACTTTAATATATGATTAAAAGAATGTTATTAAAGAAGATTGGGGTTTTTTATGTTTCTATACTCTCAAAATATTTTAACTATTTGTAAAATTTATAAGAATAAAATCTTATGTCAAGCAAAAAATCAATTTTCACATCAGATTGGTTCATTAAAATTGACTTTGTTACTCCCCCATTTTCAAAGTAATTTGGAAAGTTAACTTTAAGCCATGACGAACATCCGAGATCCTAGTAAATTATGCTGGTTATGTTTATCTTAAACATAAGGATAATGTAATTTAATCCCTTACAGTTAACAAACAGGCTTAAGCCTTAAACACTCACTCCTCTCTCTCTCTTTCTATCGGTACGTTCTGCAGTCATTTGCGAATCTGTCTTGGTAGACGAGCTGCGGATGAGGATTAAGGATACGGCAGCGGCGCAGAAAGGATAATTCACCAACCGACAATGCAGAGAGACAAAGGTGTTTTGTTTTTATGACTTTGTAACTCCTTCGGCCGGTAGACGGTCATCGTCGTCGTCGTACTGAGTTGGTGTGTGTTTGTGCTCGTGTTAGCGAAAGGATAATTTTACGATCGTTATTCGCACAGGCAGATCAGGCCGAAGAGGCTGCGAAGGCTGAGGTAGAGGTAGAGGTAGAGGCAGGTACTGTGTCGTACTAAGTGGACACAATAGAACGCCCTATTCGCACTGCGAATCCGATGTCCGAAAAGGAGTGAAAGGAGTTCTGCACAATTGTTTTGACAAAGGCGGGCCGTATTTTGACTATTTAAAGGATTACGCTAAAGGATTGACTTTGCAGCCTTGACTGCCGGCATTCAATCCGTCTGCATCGTCAGACACTAACGCCCACAATGAAGTATTCCGCGAATCTTTAGTAGTACGTCTACTATGCCAATCCGCCCGACTGTGGGTTTTATGGTTCGCGAATGAGTTAAAAGCGACCTTTAGGTTTTCAATAAAACTGTTTGCCAATAAAGGAACTACACTTCCACGAAGGACGTCGAAGAGTTAACGTAACTCTTTCGCAACTTGCACGTAAACCTTTTACCACTCACGAAGAAGTTGTAAAAAAGAAACTGACTTTAAGCGCGTTTCTAAAAAATTGAAGACTTAATGTTAGCCAAGAATGTAGGTAAGGTACATGTATGTGTATTATGTATGTATATTACTGTGAAATTGGGAAGAAAGCAATAAAGTGAAAAGTCAAAGTTATGGAAAGATATACAAAGTAACTCGAAAATGTTTAAGTCTTCTATAGAAATAAATTGCAAGCAGTTTAAGAAAATATTCTTTTAAATAAATAAACAAAACAATTGAAAATGCTTTGCTTAGACTTTTTATCATCAAACTAAAGACAATTTTTGAGTTATTAATTGATTATCTATTTAACTTACGCAACATCTAGGCTGTATCTATCCACATCTACAACCCATAGATGCTTCTTTCCACTACCCGGTGTCCACTTTGATCTAATGAGTCGAATAAACGCTGCCTGGCAAAATGGGATGGCACATGGTTCTTGGGTTGCGTTGCCGATAACTGTCATGGAGAGCAATGAAAAATGACCAATCAATGTCTCACTTCAATAGATGAGCAAACAGCGAAAGGCGGAAAGCCAAAAAGGATGCCGTTCCTGTTGCTGCCAGTGGTGGTGGTGGTGGTGGTGGGTCAGCAGTCAATTTCTAGCTGAAAAACACCCAAAGCCGACTGAAATGTGACGTTTTTCCATTGCGAAAATGGTGCATTTTATAGAAAATCCGTCGATACGGCGTAAGGGGAGCGGCAAATTGCAGCTGCTCGAATTTCGAGTTGATATACAGAATCGTTTGTCTTTTGGCTTAACCGTGAAAAGTTTGGGGTCGTTGCGTTGAGCAAAGGTTTCTTAATGATCCCAGAGACACTCTATGCTGTAAGTTATTTCCTCAGCGTATTGGCTTTAACAATTGTATCACAAAATGTAACTGAATTTTTAGGTTTTCTTACCATCAAGCATTCGATTTACTTCCGATACCAGTAACTAAATAAGTTTGCAATATTGCCAAAAACTCACTTAGGATTTCCATTAACGAATCGAAGAGACAGAAAAGTCTATATGTTTTCAATTAAAGCTCTTTTTTTCGCTACACCTCAAAATGACAAAAACAAATTATATTTTTTATAAGTTCCATTAAATTAGTGCAATGTTTTCATGTATTTGTATATTTTGTTTTAATAAATATTAATAGATAGTTTAATCGACTTAAAAACTATCTGTACAGTTTCGCTTAACAAAAAGGATTTACTTTCAGTCTCCAAGTTGAGTGTGTGTCTGTTGTGCATTATCGATGCCTGGCCACAGACCATGCAGGAGGCTTAATGATTATCGAGCGCTCCATGCAACAGAAAACAGGCAAAAGTAAACAGTTAACAGGCAACGAGAGTGAAGGAGCGGGCAATGGTTAACCCATGGCCAGCCACTGGGTTTTGAGGTAGTTCGAAGGTAGTCAGTCACCTTTGGGCACTGTCTATGCACATGCGCACTCGTCCTATGCTGGTGTCCTGGGCACCGTAGGGAGTGCTTGTGCGCCGAATGTGACTTCGACTGCGCAGCATCTCGTTTGGCATTTGCGTGTCACCGGCAAATGGTCGAGAATGTTTGTGGCGCGTTCGTTTCGGTTCGATACGTGTGTGTGTGTGTCTGTTTAGGGCAGCGGCAGATGATAGAGCGCCTGGTTGGAGGTGCTCAGCTCCTGCTGTTGTTGTTGTTGTTGCTGTTGCTGGTAGTTGCACTGCTGCTGTTGATGATATTGCGGTGTGTACTGTGCCTCGTACTGCTGGCCAAAGTGCGGCGGTGGCAACGGCGGCGACTGCTGCGGGTAATCATAGCTTTGCTGTGTGCTGGGCAAATAAGCGGGATACGCAGCATAGGGTAACTGAATCTCAGCTTGAGAGTGCGACTGAGACTGCGACTGAGGCACGGGAATGACATCTAGAGGCGGCAATAAGGAGGCATAACCAGCGCTGTTGCTCAGGTGTTGCTCAGGTGAGTTGTCCAGGGTGCGATCCTTTTTGGACTTCATGCGTCGGTTCTGGAACCAGATCTTGATCTGTCGCTCGCTCAAGCTCAGTGCATGGGCAATATCGATGCGACGACGTCGGGTAATATAGCGATTAAAGTGGAATTCCTTTTCCAGCTCGAGGGTCTGGTAGCGGGAATAGGTTTGTCTTGTTCTCTTAGAGTCTTTGCAATCTGTAAGTCAAAAGAAAATAAATTCAGTCAGTAACAGTTTAAAGCGAGTTTTATCAGAAACAGAAAGGTAGACAGAGGTAAATATTTGGAATGCCTACCTGATGCTAGAGTCTCCTCAATGTGCGACCAATTGAATTCGTTGCTAGACCCAGCTGTCATAATGCGATGATTGATTTCATTCTTCTTCTCGGCCGGTGACTGGGGTGGTGTGCTTATGCCAATACCATCCACATGTGAGACCGCTGTACTGGTAGAGGGCGTGGCAGGCGTTGTAGCTGCCGGTGGCGGGGTGACAAAGTCGCCATGCTTAATCTGCTTGCAAGGTGAGTAGACGTCCAGATAGTCGACATCTTCGCTGCTGCTGCGCTGTGGCGACATGTGCGTCTGTTGGGTGGAGGGTGTGGGAACGGCGTAGTCCTGCTCGTAGCAGGGCGACAGCTCTCCGGCGGAGCTACTCTTGTTGGGCTTCTTGACCTGCTCGAACGTCGTACAGAAATAGTCGGGTGTGTATTTGAGTTTCTTGACGGGATTCGTTAGCAGAGCTCGGAGTGTGCTCGGACGCTCCTCCACGGCTGCAATAATGTCTGCAGCGCTCTCCGTAGCTTTGCGTTTGCGGTTCTTGGAAGGTGCGGGTGAGGTGACTGTAGATGGCGCTATAACTGTAGCTTCGGTAGCCTGGTAATGAGGCACTGCATCTGGTGCGGCCATTGACATCGTCTGAAGATGCTGCTGCTGTTGATAGTTGGAGTAGTAACAGTTCTCGCTGTAGCTCTCCTGTGCATACTGTGCATAGCTGTTGGGCTGGTAGCTTGTAGCTGGCCAGGAACTGGAGGAGGTGGTGTTATGCTGGTAGTAACTGTTGCTGTTCTCGTAGTAGGTGGCTGGCAGGGCGTGATGATACATGTTGTACATGCTATCAGCATAGTAGCTGTGACTGTGCGTATTTGTGGCTGCCATTGCGTCTGTTTTGCGAGTCCTTAAGCTAAACGAACGAAACGGAAATAAGCGATGTGAGCGCGGCGCTGATGCGTTTGCGAATGAGCTACTCTATGCTCTGATCCTGCCTTAATATAGCCTGAGCGAACTGCGAACTGATGTACGGCACACGCTCGCTCGTCATAGCGCATAAATATCCCTGCGCATGACACTTTGACACATGCTGCGACCGAGCGTACACTACCCCTCCAGGACCTTGTCAGATTTATTGTTTGCAGGGGTAGAGCGCAACAGCAAAGTTTTATCCGCACGTCTAGCTATCCGGTAGGAAAAGAGAGAGAGAGAGTGTCGTCCTCATAGCTTGCTTACCTGCTGCGCTGCTTATTACCTTCTTACCTACCCATCGCGCCCATTATCATCGCGAGTTGCAGAAACTTATCCGTCCGACTCATTTCCCCTGCGCCCTTGAGATGCCTTCAAGACGTGCGCAGGACGTCCCACAGGCGCGTAATTAAGTCGAATGTGCTTGTAGGTGCAAACGGGACAGCGAGTGCTTTTCTGCATTCCTCTAATTGCAATAATCATAAAGACATAAACAGAACTGTAAACTGCAAACGTTGTTGCTAAAACGGTTGGTACAAAAGGCTTTTCCTCCCGGGTCCCGGGTTTATTGTCGTATTCGTTAAAATTTCTCCGGTTCGAGACATAGGAAACGTAGCTGCTGCCAGACGTTCCAGGAATCGCGAAGGTATTCGCTTCAGCTTGGGAATATGGGATTGATATTAGTTTAAGACTTGCATAGATATCGCGCAAAAGGCTGCGAAAGGATAATATTGCGCGTGCTTCTTACCCTTACTCGTTCCCAATCCCAATCCCATTTCTATTCTCGTTGTGCCATCGTCATTGGCTCTTTGTTGCGTCGCGTGTTTCGCTTTTTGTTTGCTCGCAAGGGTTTTTCTGTGGCCGGGGCAAGTGTTATAAGACTCTTGCACATAGTATTTGCATAGCTGACCCGTAAGCCGGCTCAAGTAAATTGACTGGCCAAAAGGCGAACTAACACAACAGCCAGCCAAATGGGCAACATTCTGTGTGTTTAGACGACTTGCGTTATCCGCTTAGCCATCGACAACAGCTACTACCACTACCACTACCAGTACCACCACCACCACCCCCGACATCGATCTAAAGTCTATCCTCTCTGCACCCTTATCATTCGATATCTATAGATTGTATAGATCTGGCATATGTGTGCAGTTTGTGCATGTGCGAATTGTGCGGCTACCTCCAGCCCCTGTTCCTTCTTTGTCGCCCTCTCGCTGCCCCAACTCCATATAGTTTCGCTTACCTCTCCCATTGTTATTGTAGCTGTTGGTGCGGAGCGCACGTTCGGTGACAGCCGGCCCAAAATTTATGGCGTTTTTCAGTTTGACAGGCCGCAATTCGCCGACCAAGCGACGACGATTCATGACCCACGACAACCAACTTTCTGCCATACCCGGGAGGTTGTTGTAAACGTTCGTAAGTTTATATAGATAGAGTATCAATGTTGGTAACAAAGACTTTGCAGAGAGCAAATTTATAGATTTATGTTTGCAATAATAAAGGAAGAGGGTTTATTATTTTTCTAAAATGAAAATTCTTCGTATAGGCATTGCCAAGGGCTTAGGAAATTTAAAATAATTATAGAATTCATTTATTTGTTTTGATGTGAAATATCTATGTACTAAATGTCTGAGTAGAAAGTTTGGCATTAACACCAAAATTATTGCCACTGAGTATTTTTGGCGTTTTGTGCATAAAAACACATTCGATTCAAAAGCTGCATAAAAATCATTTTCTTGAAATTTTTATAAATAAATAAATATTGTTAATTTTCAAACAAAATATTTTTATTTCACTCAACA
Source organism: Scaptomyza cyrtandrae (assembly GCA_035044605.1). Classification (NCBI taxonomy): domain Eukaryota; kingdom Metazoa; phylum Arthropoda; class Insecta; order Diptera; family Drosophilidae; genus Scaptomyza; species Scaptomyza cyrtandrae. The sequence continues at coordinate 11,590,576 of JAWNNS010000640.1, forward strand.
TTGAAGTTGAAACGCAAAGAAGTTGAGACATCTGTCAGCCTTTCACATAATCTAAGATGTTTGCAGCAAATCTGGTCAAGCAATTAATCAGTCTGTCAAACAGCTTGACCAAATCTCTTCATTTCCGCAATATAACTAGATTTTTGTATCAGGTGCAGTTTAAATTTTGTTGTAACCGCAGCCACTGAAAGTTGAGTTTCTGGGCGATTGACTTTTATCACACAACTGATGATATAATGCCACTAAAAATACTTTTGAAAGAACGCCACAAAATCGACTGCTAAATCAGATTGTGTGCGACTTAAAGTCAACTGCTTTTCGGCTTCAATAATTGAGTTGTAAGGCCCACATGTGAGTGTTGCAACCACAACACACCCTGAAGCCAGGGGACGGGAGGATGAGTTCGTTTCGTACGTTTTTATTGCCGAATTAATAAATTACCTTGACAGTGAATCGGGAACATCCCATTGTGTGTGAGTGGTCCGTATCCCGTCCAGCCCGCTCTACCCGCTGCAACAGCTCATCCCCTTTCCTTGCACTTTCATGAGGGTTAGCTTCAGATGAGGATTGGCAGGAACTGGACACCGGATCTATGCGCTTATATATATAAATATATATATATATATATGAGAGTATTTATCAATGTGCTGGAAGGTAAGACAGGCACGCGCCTGAAGTAGGCGAATGTGTTAATAATATCCAGAGAGACGAACCTTTTAAATCATCAGCTGCACGCAGGGATTTAGGAAACAATTATCATCTAATATTAGAGTTAATGGAGAAATATCAACGATTTGTGGATTTTCACATTGATTCCTCATTAATATTTCAAAAACTTCAAAGGATTTCACATAATATTACAAATTGGCATTTGAATTGTGTATGTTTGTGTACTCGTAAGTGTTTTCTTTCGCCCCTTTGTTTTGGAGCATTACATAAGTATCGCTTAAGATACTTCAAATCGTGCGATTGTCTGCCTGTTTGTTTGTTTATTTGTTTGGCTTCGTTTACTTGGTCGAGGGTCACACGCTGTGGCTTTGAAGTCGGATGGATCTCCTCTGGGAGTCGTAGATAGCTCATTACGCCGTCCCCAAATGCTAATTGAGCGGCAACAACAACAGCAACTAGAAACCACAACAATCGACAACATCACCACTCATTATCAGACCGAAACACGCGGCGTCAAGCTGCGTATAAAATGAAAATAGCTGAGAAAAATTATCAAACAACAATAAAAAACTCTTTACAACAACATCAACAAAAAAAAAGCCAAACAAGCTAAAGTTTTTACATTTTTTTGGTCAGATTTATATATAGTTTAAGCGTCAGAACGTCTAACCTGAACACAGCATGACTTTTCAATTCGAATTCGTAGTTCTCAGTCCAAAAAGTTTTTGAACCAATCCCAGATCGTTGAAATGCCATCAATTTGATTGCCTCAATCGACGGCTAATTTGTGAAAGGAGAGAAGAAAATTATTCAAATTTTGTTTGTTTGATTTAACAATTTAAATGCACACGTCTCACTATACGGATTGAGAATATAATCATTTATATTCAGAATCGAGTCGCTGCAGGTGTTGTCTGTTTATCTTCCTAGCTAAATAAAGTAATTTTGCAGTTAAGGCTATTAAAACACATTGCTCTTAGTTGCTGCCACATTTGGCATGCCTCATTCGCATCCAGGACGATTTCACAATTTCACTGGCCTTGATCCACAGTTTCCGTGCAGCAAAAAGTCTCTCTCTCTCTCGAGGTCATTTCAATCAGTGCTGCTGAATGAGCGCCTCAGAAAAGCCAGCGTGGGTGAGCTGACCTTGGATAATCACGATCAGCAACTCGGCACCAATCAAAGTCAAGGCAACTTCCAACACTTGAGGATCTGCTGTACTGCTCCTTTTTGTGCCCAGTGTGTACAAACATTCTGTCAATGCGTCACGCGTCGCTTACGTCCTTGGCCAGTCAATGTCGTTGTCGGCTTCTGTTCTCTTTCTTTGGCTGTCGTTAGGATATTTTGCGCTCAATGCCATTCTGCCTAACATTATCCAGTGTGTGCTGTGCGTGTGTGTTTCTGTTTGTATGTTGACATTTTCTTAGCGCATTAATTGCTTCTGTCACACTTATTTTGCATTGTTTCACACTCTTCATAATGAGCTCCTTGTAAAAGTTGATGCTATGAAATGAATTATGCATTTACAGTCAGCTATCGTTTTGTTCTCGTTTAAGGTCATAAATACAAATGTCGATCGACAATGTTAACACCTTCAGTATGTTAACAACTGTAAACAACAGCAGATTCAATAAATGTAGCTATATCCGTCAGTCAATTAGGTATATTTTTGTTAAATTTACAATGTTGAATGAAGCTTGTGTTACAAATTTATTATTTTTTATTATTTAACTGAGATTTCTTAAACTTTTCTTTATTATTTGAAACAAGTAAGAAGGCTCTAGTCGAGAAATCCCGACTAGACGCTGTCCTGTACCCTATACTTAGCGCGTACAGTCAGTAATTGCAAGAATGTGTGTGTGTGTCTACGCGCATAGTGCATACTAAACTTCATTGTCCCATATCTCCGGTGTTTCTCAAACGATTTCAATCAAAATTTCACAGATTGCCATTATTTTGTCTAATGTCTCAAAGGCCGTATCGAAGTTTTGCAAATTCAAGATTTTGTTGTTATCGATCTCATGTGTATATCGGAAACGGGATGAGTTATCGAAAACCGAAAGCAAACTTGTACTGCCTAGGGATTAGGCGAGCTTAAGTTTTTTTTTGTTAGGTTCGATCATAAGAAATAGGAACTACTAGAATTATTCTTATTGCTATTTCCTGAACTATTAAAAATGTATACATATCTCCCAAATGATAAAAGCGGATATTTTTGCATAACTGTCGAAATCAGCAGCTAATAAGGATTGCTTATTTCATTAACAATAATACTATGGAACTATGGGCCACCTTCGAGTTCGTTGTAAGGGCTCAATGCAATTTTGTTGACGAGTCGTACGACCGGGAATCGAAGTCGCGCGCTTGTCTGAATTCAGCGAATTCGTTGATGGCGATCGCAGAAGTTTTAGTTGCAGGAGAGCTGGCTATGTCCTAGAAGACTCTACTGGACATCGGAGTAGTGGAAGTTTACAGAGACTTGCCCCCTGCGGACAGTTTTATAGTTTTATGACGTGGCAATAATATTTCCGCCTTGGAAACCAATTCCGCTTTGCTGGCGAAGGATACGTGCGCAATTAAGACGTTTAAGGACCCATGACACGGTACATTTATATTCCATAAACAGTCGAGTTGAGTCGAGTCGCGCGAGTCGCGTCCTTCGCAGTCCATCAACAAGACATCATTTTAATGCGAGACACACGCGTCGCCTTTTGCCACTCACTCAGGTAGTCCTTGATTTACCAGTCGAAGGGATTCTGTTTACTCTAAACAAAGTTTACGCTCGCTCCCGCCTCTCAAAGCGAACGTTTCGCACATTCTTGTTGAAAGATTTAATTTTTTGAGCGACACCCACAAATATCGTATTTGTTTAGCCTTATGAGGAGCAAAGTCCAGGGGATCAATGTTTATAATAAATCTGAATTTCTTTAATATTTTCTTTTATACCCTGAACCCATTTAAAGTTGCTAAAAAGCTAAGCTCGGCATAGCCATGTCCATCAGTATGAAGGAACTCGTTGATCTCAAAGACTATAAGAGCTGGAGACTCCAGATTTGGAACATGAGCTCGTCTAATCCCACTGCTGTACAAGTTTCAAACTTTCGATAACTTTCCCATTGCGATATACACATATGATCTGTATTCTAGTCAGGATCTCTTACTTGTCAAAGTGTATTTAGATATTGATGAGTTTTTATTCATTAATAAAATTTTAATAAACTTATATTGACTATTTTTCTAGTTGTGTTCAAAATATGCTGAAAATGCATAGAAAAGCAGTGCGCAATGCGTCGATATGGCCATATCCGCCTATCCGTATATATCATATTGCTGTCATACAAGTGCAAGGTTCTTAAAAAGATTTCACTATGAAAAACAAGCAAGTGTATTTTATATTTTAACTATTTTGTTTTATTTAATGGAAATCGATATTGTTTTGATTTCCCATTAACCCATTTACTTTATTCTATTTTAAACATAGAATTTTAAGTATCGTAATGAATAAATGAAATTGCTTAATTATAGACATTTTTGATAACGAACTTCAATTCAAGCTATTGTCAAATCAATTAAACTTAATTTTTATTTATCGATCTAAGGCATTGATCAGTTTGTTTCCTAGAATTTAAGACCTTTGTTGACAGTAAGCCACGCTTTTTGATCATTTTCAGAACTGCACGGCTTGGTAACTATTTTGCCAAGGTAGACACTAACAAAATATCAAGCTATGAATACTTTGCAAAATCAATGATAATAAAAGTTCTAAGAACTTTTCTGTAGTGCCATAAACATGAAAACTCGAGCACGAAACTCGATAAACAAAAGTGTGCGACAAAAACTGGGTTAGTTTTTAGGAAATGTTTAAGCAGCCTTTAAAAGAGAAACACAAAGAGAGAGGTAGCGTGTGTCCTAGCAATCTAAAGTAGAGCATCGACAGGCGACAGGCATAATTGTTGGCGGAAGACAGCCAACTAATCCCCGGACTTACGCGCATATTGTGGAATATTGTGTAAGAGAAATAGCGATCCATTGACTCGGCTCGTGGGCGTTGCTGGGTAAACTATGGCTGACAATGGAACAATGAGTAAAGTAGAGCAATTTTGGTTCAAGCGGGCGGCTTAAGAACAATATTTGCATATATTATGCAAGCCCATCCGTTGCATCGACTTGCATAACCGGTCACGTCCTTGAGAATTTGCACTCACAAGGATCGGACATCAAGGTGAAAATGTGGGCCATGGCCCTGCCACAGTTTTCGCTGCTACCAAATAAGGTCGATGGTTGGAAACTCGAGCACGGCCATGACCGTCAGGCAGCTCAATAAAGTTTTATTTGGGCCTAAGACGCTGTCATAAAACGATAAACTCATAAATCCGTAAAAACGTTTGTCTGCTCTGCATTTTAAATGGAAAATGAGTGGAAAAAATGAGGTCGCCGCCGAAAAAAATGCTCAATTTTTTAACAATAGCAATAATGCGCGAAACAAAGCAAATTCGCTCTAAAACATTTTTATTGCATATTTCTTTTATTTTATTTATTTTTTTTTATTATACGCTCAGATAACTGTTACCATTTTTTTCTTCTTCTTCCGTTTCGTTCACTGAGGTTTTCTCAAAACTAAACTAGAACTGAAACATTTTTTGTGTGCTTTTTTGTTGTCTGTTTCGTATTTGGGCTACAGCAGTATTTTACAGCGATTTTTGTGGAAACTGACTTTATGGTAGTCAAGGTCCAGAGACCTAAAATTTAAAAACTGTCAAAATGTATATTATTTTGTTTTTTCTTTGGGATATTTCGCTGTTTCTGCGAAGGAAGAAGCTCGAAGTCCAGTGGCGTAGATAACTTAACACTATTTGTGAAAGAATGAAACAAAGGCAGCTAAAATTCTTCGAGAGTAATGTGGTACAATTTACAGAAAATGAAGATCATTTAAGAAACAGTATAACTTGCTCAAAAAAATGTATATTTTTCTAAAAAAAAAAAACAAATGTAAAGCTGCTGCTCAATATGTGAAATATGCGTATCTCAATTGTTATTACTAGGAATTCATTCATGTCCTCATCCATGATTCAAAGGTTGTATGAACGTATTTTGTAGGAATTTATAAATAACGTCACGAGTAGTATCCAAATAACAAATAATTCATACAATAGATGGTCCACTCAGCAACAATGTACAAGTTTGTCCTCCTCTATCTTTGTTTTCATGCTGTTGCCACAGAAGATTTTGTTATTTCGAAAATGAGAACGACTTGCGAAAAATCTTTGGTCGGTTTAACTTAAATGGGCCGTAAATGATAATTTTAATTTTTAATCAAACATATGTACACAAAATCAGCGCAGCATAAAATGATTTAAGGGAAGGCCAGAACCAAGAGCGAACCATCATCCACAGGCCACAAAATGCGAAGGCAAAGCACGTCAAAGAGGCCGCCAAAAACATATGCCGGGCACTGAGCGGCACGTTGAATGCTTTTATTTCTTTCTGTTTTCGCTTAACTTTTGGGATCTAGAAGTCAAAATTCTATATGTATATTTTATGCAAATAATGGCACTAAACGCCAGCTAGCGTAGAAATCCATAGACATCAAAGTCTTGCCGTGCATATTATTTTGCAAGTTGGATTTGTATTTGCATTGGAATATTAAATTTTCCGGCTCTTCCCTTATTTCAATTTGCAATTTCGGGCCCATTCAGCCGAGACAGCAACCATAAGAATGCTGATGAATTGTTTTGCGTGGCAAGAGGTGCTGTTTCGAACGCACTGCTTAGTTGACGCTGTGCACTGCTTGTTGTGAGGCTTCTTTACGTTACGTTTGCTTTTGATTTTTCCTTAATATAAATAAAGGAATTAAATTAAACTTAATGCCTAAGTAAGCCTTTAAGTTAGAGAGAATCATTAGATCTATTTATTAAAAGAGCAAATATTTGAAATAACAAATTATGAAGGTTCTTCTTTCTGTAAAATATTGTAGGAGCTCAGATATAATTTTTATAAAGGTTAAATCTGTTAAGATGACAAAATTGATAATTTTTTTCAGATTAACTAACATCTACTACACTTAACTCATACAAATTAGTTTGAAATTTCTTACAGATATATTGCATGAAACTCTTACCCATTGAAGTCATTAAACTAATGAATTAGGCAGATTATTTTAGATCAAGTATAAGTCATCTCTACATGCTTCATTCATTACATTTATTACAATGGTCTAAGCAATTGCAATTACAATACATGAATGGGTCCCAAGCAGCCACACGCAATACACGGCATAAGCACATTCATAGATATGAATATACAGATACAAATAAACAATTGTGTATAGCTTCAAAGATTTCCGACATTTTGTTTTGGGTCGCGTGAGCCGCAAAACTTGCGGCACTCGTATACGCGTATCCACAGTTGTGGCTCAATTAAAGTTCGAGCCAGCAACGAAGGAGAATAAACGAAAGCCACACACTGAACACACTGAATGCCAAACGAATGTGGCGCAAGTAAACAAAGTATCTGGAAGATACAATTATACGCACGCAATTCGTCAATCAGAACGACATTTTTCTTTTATTTGTTCTCGCTGGCCATTAAAATAAAAAAAAAAAAACCCAAACCAAACAAAACAAAACAAAAAACAAATGTAATAAAAGTGCCGCAAAGCAACGTTTTCTACCTTCCTTCTTTTTTTTTTTGTTGTTATATCCATTAATTACATTTGTTTTGTTGCGTTTGTGTGCTTGTGTTTCTGTTTGCATTTTATGTTAACGCCCTTCCTAAGACAATTATAATGCTGTTACACGACTCGCAATCTCTGTCTCTTTCCAACTCTTTCGCTTTGTGAACGTTTATTGCAATGGCGACAACATACAAACGTTAACGCGGCCTAAAGAGACTGTCGCTATTTTGTACAAGAGGTAAACTAATTAATTGATTAATCGCCACGATCACCCGCTGTATCATGCAAATTAATATTGTTCAGTTTAAGACTGACTTTAAGTCGTTTTCACCACAACTAAAAGTTGTCGCACTGTAATGGCGCCCATTTGTTGCCAGCCATCTGAAACGACAAACCAAAACAGTCAGCAAGATCCTTTTGAGATCTTTATCGGCTCCGAAAACCGATAGTCCCCTCCTTTGCTCCCAGTTTCAGACACCAGAGATTCGAGCCCAATCGGAGAATGAATCAGTTGCCGCTTGTCACATGCGAGTGCGGCGCAGATAATGTCAATGGATCGTATAACTCAAATCAGAGACTGGGCCGGGTCTTTTGGCTCTCCAAACTCCGATCTCCGATCCCCGCTCACATGTGCAACGAGGGGCTCCAAATTAATTGAGCTGTTAAATGTAAGTCTCCACGAAATGAAAGGGAAAAATTCAAGTTGACAAGCTAATTAATATTTGGCTTGTTTGCATGTAAGTTATAATAAAGTCCCTAAGAATTAACAGGTTATTCAGGTTCCAAAATTTCGTAGAAAAGGTAGATTACATACTTGTGTGTGTGTGCGGAATGTGATGAAGCCTTAAGTTTTAAAATATTTGGTTATTTAATGGAGTTTAAGTTAATTTTACTTTAAGCAAAAGCTTTTATCATATTCATTCTGATTAAATATTTCTTTCAATTCTCTTGAAATTTTCAATTGTAATATTCCACTATTATTTAAGATCCCGTTGTAATAAAGTACTGACATAATTAAGCTCGAAAATTAATAAAAATATAGATAATAATTAACGTATAAGCACGGAAGAGTACAAAAACATGAAGAAAAACGTGCCTAGAAATATGTTGAATAACCTTTTGCGTTCTGAAAGAAATAAACGACCATATCGAATTCAATTCTGGTCAGTTTCTCAATATTCTTGATATGTATTTCTCAGATAAATGGCAAACAATTTGTCAACATGATTTCCACTCAATAATTTTGCATAACGCGCAATCGGTGCGTATTAAATGTGCCCACTAAATATGCGAATTTGCCAAATGTGCAAAAATGTGGGCTAGAAATTTGCATTCATATTAAAACGTTTCAACTTCAATTCGTGCGGCATGAGGACACTTTTGGGATGGGGCAGACACTACTGTCATTGTGAAAATGCAAAGAGCAACAAAACTGAAGCCGAAGCCGAAGCCTCGTTATAGTATTCATATATGAATCTAAGTTTTGTTGTTTGGTACACGTTCCGGGATACGCGTCCTGGAACCAGCCAGAGATATCCCAGAGCCCGGGTTCCATAGCTCTCTACCTCTACGCAACATTGCGCACTGGCGCTGCCCTTGCTATTGCCATTGCCATCGCCATCGCCATTGCCATTGCCATTGCCATCGTTGGCATCACCAGCGTCGCAGCGCTGTTTGTAACAGTCTGATTTTGACATTGACGAATTCGTCGCCATTTATCATGTACGCCCATAAGGGAGGCTCTGGAACAAGCGAAAAGGATACTTGGGAGTGTGCACGCTGCAGGCAGCCAACAACAGCAATAGCAACAGCAACAACAAGAACAAAACAGTCTAACAGACTGTCAGTCTAACCGTCCGTCAGTCCACGAGTTGGGCCAAGCTGCGCCTGTTTCGGTCTGTCTGTCTATCTGCTTTCCCTTCCCTTTGGCATCTTTGTATCTATTTGACGGTCTGTCGGTCTGTTAGACGGTCTGACAGCATTCCGTCAGGGAATGTCAGAGCAACGTTAACCATCATCGGGCGTTGAAATTTTCATTATATTTTATTCACGTAGCGATGCGTGGAACAAATCTAAAATACCCCCGCCCATCTAGCCCAGAGCCCATTAACCGAAGCGTGTAATTAAAATGTATTAATATCTAAATGAAATAGCTAAGCATTTCACCACTAGAATGGAAAATAACCAAAATTTCATGACTTTTAAAAACAAAAATTACAATAACATTCTATATGTATTAGAACTTCAAAACAAATGAGATCAGATTACTGAAAGTTAAGGAAAGAGCGAGAAATACGTGATTATGTTTACCCATTTGTGTGGTGTCTGATCGAATCTGATGGAATCATATATATACAAATGTTATGTCCAGCAACGACACTAGACGAAACAGAAATAAGCTAAAAACATTTTACCCTGGCGGGCAAAAAAAAAAAAAATACTCATGTCCGTGTCCGTGTCCGTGTCCGTGTCCATCCGGTGCGAGTATTTTGACAAATCGCTCGATTGGACATTGAAACATTTTATCTGCCATGTCGTCGATGCCAGGGGCACGAAGAGGGGGGGGTGGGGGGGGGGGCAGGCTTGGGTGAGGTTTTTTGGGGCTCTGGCGTGGGTCAATGCGTGGCATTTTGGTCATTTATATGAACACTCGTCCTTTTTCACTGCCAGTTGGTGTCTCTCTCTCTCTATCGCTGTGCGTGTGTGTGTGTGTGTGTCTGCACATGTGTGTGACGGGGTAGCAGCGTACAACCCCCAAATGAAAGGCCTGCCTTCGGGAGCACATCATGGCGAATGACAGATTAGCAAAGTCCCAATGGACATTTGTAACCGAACTGCAAAATGCCCAATGCCTGGGATCCGAGCTGTATATATATATATATGTATATAGCTATGCTCTGTGTGGGTGGTGCTTGGGTTGGTTTGGAAAGTTAGTGGACACAGCCGAGCCTCACTGTAATTTAAATTGGAAATAGTCCACGCACAGTTTTAAGAGCAATATCCATCCCACCCACACCACTCAAAGAAAGAGTCCCTGGAGACGCTGGACGCTTCTTATCGGCACTGATTACTTTCTAATCCGTGCAGCATCAAGCGCACTAGCGTTGACATATACAAATGACCAACGCTCAATGGCAGACCTGCAACTTAGGAGCTGGATGTTGGGAGTTAAACATTGTTGTAGGCTGGACACATCAGGGCACACACACACATCAAACGGGAACGACGACGACGACAGAGTGAAAGGTATTAATTGCTAACGCCGGCAGCCAGGTAGGCCGATCAGATGACCGAATAGAAATTGTTAAAGCTACCGCACACACACACACAGGTTGATGCTGCCAGTGGGTAAGATATGTGTGAGTGTTTTTAATGTGAAAGCAATTTAAGCAAATCTCTCTCACTCTCTCTCTCTCTCTCGTCAAAGTGCCAGGCACACGGCCAGGTATAAATTCTTTAGTTATTATGACCAAAGTGGCCATAATTATTTTGATGTTGCTTTGTAATTAGTGTTCGATGGGCCAACACCCCCCTTTCACTCTCTCTTGCACACTCTCACTGTATGTTACCCTCCCTCTATTGAAGTTGCCGCTACTATTGGGAAGAAAAAAACTAAAAGGGAAAGTGAAAAATTGCATTTTATGCGTGGCTGCTTGCAATGAGGAAATTACGCACTTATTTGGTTAATCGAAAAGTGAAAATACTGCCGCCGTTCACCCAAATAATTGTTGTAATTGGACACATGTTACAAAATGACTGTTAACTATTAACTATTAAAACCATAAAAGGCTAAACTGATACCACAGAAGTATAAGAAATATATATTTTATACATTCCGACTTCCGACTGTTTCTGTGGCTGTGAAAATTTTTGTTTATTTTAGTTTTAGTTTTATTTATAATGTTGTACTTAAATGTAAAAACTAAATAGTTTGTCAAAAATAGTAATTCGAAGTGTCGCTGTCTTTATGTTTCTTAAGAAACTATATTTTGACATGACTGAGATCAAAGTGTTGTTAAATTAATAAAAGTATCGAGTGGATTCATTTTAAATCTGCTTATTTAAAGTTTCAACTAACGCAAAAATGTGTAACTTGACTAACGTCAAGTGTATAAAGCCAAGTAATGTTTTAAATCAGCCAAAACACCCACAAACAAATATTTCTATATTAAACCAAGTAATATGCCAACCAGCTTGGGGAATCTTCCCAAAAAAAAGTGATACTTTTTAAGCAACTTTTTACTCTCCCTCCCCCTTACAGTTTTCACGTGGTGTTTTTTAAATATGGCTTTAAATCATTTTTTGGTATCAAAAAGTTAAAAAAAACTTTGAGCTGAGCTCAAAAACCGCGAGATTGGATAGTGACCACGTGATAAAAACCCAAGCCCTCGTCCTTGTGACTGTGAGTAGTATTTTTAAGAACCCCTCCCCCCCAATAACTGGTCACGTAGTTTAGGTATATTCCCTTACCATCTCACAAGGAATTTTTGGTTTATTTTAATAATTATGGCTTTTATTACATATTTAAATAATATTTGAATCAACTCAAACAACATCGAAACATTGAAAATGTACTATAAACATAAATATTTCCTTTGTCCCATCTTTCCAAAGAATCTTAACATTAGAACTGTTCATACTTGCAATAAGCTTATTTATAGTTTACATTTCCCTCGATCACTAACGAGTACGCATGCTGATCACAACTTAAAGAGAATAGACCTATAAAGTACTTAGTAAATTGGGGTGGCAATATAATATATATATACTACACATACAAACTCGTGTGTACCACCTTAGACAGAGTGCTCTCTATAAGGGAATGCGTCGTGGCTGGGACTTTTGTGTGAGTGATGGCCGCGAGTCTCGTTGACGAGCAAAACAAATTTCATTGCAACGTCTCATGCTATCAATGTCGGCAATATGTCAAATATAACAGCAGGCGCAATGGTAGCCAGGCAGCACGTGATGCCTGATGCCAAAAAAAATTTAAATAAACACACACAAAATATGAGATCGCGACAGGAACGGGGTTGGGGGGCAGCAGGAGGCATTGTGGCAGCGCCATGAAACCGCACCATATGCTCAAGCCAAAAAGGCGTATACAAAATGTTCCCCATGTGAAATGCAATGCAAGCAGGCACAAATTAATAATGTCGACAACGCGACGCTGCCATAGATATGCAGATACGAATACATACACAAACAAACACAAACCCACACACACAGATACACATACATATATTGCGTGCGCAGAGTTGCAGATTTAAATGATGAGATCAAAGGAAGACCAGAAGTTTAAACTCCGTGTGTGTTATGGCAATGGCGAGACATATTTAGAGCTCAACCATTTTCATTTTGATGAGAGACGTCAAAGAAAGACAGACACATAAAACTAAATGTTAAGGAACTGTTGATTGATCTATTTATAAATTTATAAGGTAATCATTAAACGTGTTTCATACTTACTTTAACCTATATAATACATTGTACACAAATAAAAAAATATAAAACGATTTGCCAATTGAGTTTGTTTTTGACTGCGATTCGGAATTTCTTACATTTTCATTTGAAGATCTTCAAAGAAAGAAAGAAACGTTGCCTAACAAATGACATACACAATTTTCTATTATGTGAGAATTGTGTGAGAAACATCGACAGAGAGAGAGAAAACAAAAAAAAAAAGAAATGATTTGAATGAAACAAGAACTGACAACGCGCGCAAACTCATTGACACTGAATAAAGACAACAACAGCAACAACAACAACAGCAACCGACAAAAAACACCCAAAATTAGATTAATTTGGGCAATTTAAAGTTTTTTTGTAATGAGTTTTGGTCAGTCATTTGGCTTTGACAATTCATTGTTGACTTTATATATATATATATACTTTTCAAGGGTCGTTCTGTACAATTTTTTTCTCACTCTCTTTGCTCTTCGCATATTCTTATTGAGAATTGTGTTAATTATTGTATTCAAAGTGTTTTTTATACCCTGATCCCATTAAAAATGGGGAAAAAGGGTATAATGGTTTTGTGCAAAAGTATGTAACGGGCAGAAGGAAGCATCTCCGACCCCATAAAGTATATATATTCTTTATCAGCATCAACAGCCGAGTCGATATAGCCATGTCCGTCTGTCCGTCCGTCTGTCCGTCTGTCTGTCTGTCCGTCCGTCTGTCTGTCCGTATGTATGAGCCAACCGATCTCAGAGACTATAAGAGCTAGAGACTCCAGATTTCGAACTTAAGCTCGCCTAATCCCTAGGCAGTACAAGTTTGTTTTCGATTTTCGATAACTCATCCCGTTTTTTAAGATGGCATTTGAAATAATGAACAAAATAATGACAATCTGTGAAATTTTTATTAAAATCGGTTAAGAAACATCGGAGATATGGGACATTGAAGTTGTGTATGCAGTATGCAGTATGTGCGTACATACAAACACACATACTTGCAAACACTGACTGTACGCGTAAGGTATAGGGATTAGGGTATCGTCTAGTCGGGATTTCTCGACTAGAGCCTTCTTACTTGTTTTATATACAAAATGAAAGAAAAACAAAGAGAAATAAAAGCTGTTGAATTATTATTTGAATGTCTAAACACATGAAATGCTGTCTGTCGTTGAATGTTTCGTATTTATGTGGCTGCCAAATCGTTGAAGTCGCTCATTTTTTCCAGTGCCAGTTCCGCATTCGAGCTGCCTCGGGATTCAGCATCTCCGGCATTGGTTCTCCATTCCACATCCCACATCCCACATTCCCATTGCCCTGGAGCAGCGCCATGTTGCCTGGTTGTAGAAGATGTTTCTTATTATTTTTCGCTGATTAATCGATTGTCGGCTGAGTGTCGCTGGTTGCCCCAGCCTCAATATGTCATCCAGTTGCAGTGTGCGTGATTCAGACACTTGTCACTGGAAAAATGTAAACATGAAATGCATTTATGTTGAAATGTATAAATATGTATGTACAGAACTCAACTCTCTGCTTCCTACCCAAATGGGGAGTTGCATAAAATAAAATTGTTGTTGTGAATTGAGATTCTACTGAAGATAGATTCATTTAAATTCGTGTACAGACATTAGATGAACTTTAATAATGCAAAAAAAGTAAGATGAAAATGATAGACTTTTAATGAATTTGTAATATGTTTTCGGTGCTTGTTAATATTTTCAATATTTTTCTTAGTTAGTTTTTTTTTTCTTCATTCGATATTGATTAGAAATTATTTTGATTTGTTTTCACTAAACTAAAGATGTTGAAATCGTCCAAAAAATAAATGTTCTTCACCTTGCGTTTCCAGAAAATTATTTTTTTATCATAAATTTGTTCTAATAGATTGCTTAAACTACAAAAAATTAATATGTACATTGAATGTTGAATTTAATGAATTTTTTTTAAATATTAAAATGTTCTTTTTGCACAGCCAAGTTTCTGCCAGGTATTTTATGTTTGAATGGTATTCAGTGGAGAGATGTGAGTTTAAAAAAATTGCAAAATGAAAGCGAAACCTTCTGATGTATTCCCAAATGTTACATTTTGCCCACCATCAAAAACTCGAGCAGCAGCGCCAGCTTAAGCCCCTGACTCGAATTGCGTTGCTGTGCATTGTTTTTTTTTTTCTTCCTCAAATGCCTCTGTGTGTGCATCCTCCCCTTTCAGTTGCCCCGGTTCCCTGTGGACCACTGTTGCCTGGGCCTGG
Source organism: Scaptomyza cyrtandrae (assembly GCA_035044605.1). Lineage (NCBI taxonomy): Eukaryota > Metazoa > Arthropoda > Insecta > Diptera > Drosophilidae > Scaptomyza > Scaptomyza cyrtandrae. The sequence goes on from JAWNNS010000640.1 coordinate 11,605,622, forward strand.
GCCTGTGCCTTGGATCTGAGCCCAGAGAGCCCGGCTGCTGCCGCTGCTGCTGCTATTGCTTGGGCTGCTTTTGATGATGATGGCATTTTCTTTGGTAGTTGCGTACGTCATAGATTAATGACAGCAATTCATCAAATCACTCGATGGACATGACGACCAACCGAAAAATTCAGCAGAAGCAGCCAGCCAGCGAACATTGTTTGTGAATCTCCTTTTCATTGTTTTCCTCTCTCTATCACTCTCTTTCGTTCTCTCGCTCCCTCTCTCTCTCTTTCTCTTTGTCTCTTTTGCGTTTTAGCTTCTGGCTTCTTTCTTCTTTTTTTTTTTTTAGCTGTGAACTTTGCCCAGCTTAACCAAGGGCGACTACTTGCCACTAGCGCTGTTGGCCACTGAGCCGAGTTTTTGAAATTGGATTTGGATTTTTTGGGCTTTCTGGTCAGCTGTGTTGCAGCAAACCAACGTGCAACAACAACAACAACACCAGCAACAGCAACAAACAGATTGCTCAAGTTCCTGCCACTTAGGCGTCAAAAGTGCGTCGCTTGGGGCGATTAATCAATTGCCGGAAGAGCTGGCAACTATGGCAAGGTCCAATGGCAGCAATTCTATGAATAGTTCAACTATCACACACACACACAAACACAGTTGTCATATCAACTACACACACTTATATGCCACTTATCGAGAATCCGGCATTAGCGGGATCGCACCACAGACTGAGACTGTTGCACAAGCGTGCAGTCGCCACGTTTAATTAACAACAAAAGTGTGACTATGACACATACCCGGCAAAACACACAGATACTCACATGGGTACTCATACTCGTACCCATTCCCATACTAGCATCTCACTGAGATCATCGGCTGGAATGTGGAGGAGGGCAATGCGGGGGCGCGGCAAGGTGTCTGCGAGTGTATTCTGTCTACTTTTTTTTTGATTTTTATTCAAAACTCTTGTCTCGCTCAGCTGCATTATCGGAAACTGATTAATAACCATTGTCAGTGGGACGCAGCATTCTCGAGTCACATTCCCGGACACCGCACCGACTGTCCCGTTCCCTCACTCCCCCCCCTCGACTCCAATGACAAGCTAAAGCGAAGATCTTGTTCCGAATTATGTATTTTGTCTTGTTCTTCCCAAAAAGGTCTCAGTTTCGGTTTCGGTTTCGGTCTTCGACTGATTATTGTTGGTTGTGTCTTATTGTTGTTGCTGCTTGTTGTTGTTGCTCATCGCAACATATATGTATTGCACATGTGAGTTTGTGTGTATTTCTGTGCCCATGAGAAGGCCATGTTTGGAGACAGCGCGATTTGTAAAAACTTTTTAGCTTATAATCCTCTTCTAGACAAAACATTTATAGACAGCTTTACGCTTGCGGTAAGTTAAGTTAAACGTGTAGAAAAATAAAGAGAAAAGATATGGCAGGAATTGCTATTTTAAAACAATAGAAATTTTTTTAATAACTAATTAGAACTTAACCATTTTACAATACGGTTTCATTTGTACACATCTACATATCTATCGTTAAATAAATGCAATTATTTGAGTATAGGTTTTGAAATATTTTCTTAGTTGCTAAGTAAGCAGCTTTATGCAAAAGTATTGCCAATAAATCAACTCTTTTAAAATTTAGAATATCATAAGAATTGAAAAAGGCAGTTTTCTTTAAAACTCAAATCCTCTTGTAAATATATTCTTAATTTAGTTTTGAAACACTTAAGCTATTGATTAGGCTTTGAAACAAAAGTAAGATTATTGAAATTTGATCTTAATTGACTTTAAATCATTTATATCATTCGTTAAGCATGAGATATTTTTTTTTTAGATTTGTATGGATTATTTTTGGAAATTTAATTTCCTCTTTGTTATTTCTACTTTCTTGTTTTCTTGTAATGGGATCCTTTCGAAGGCATTTTAATTGATTTTTAAGTGCCGTACAAATTACATAATCACGTGCTCAAGCCTCGACTTAAAGGATGTGCCCCGCCTTCAGATAGCGAGCTTAGCCTCGTCTTAGATATATGTTTGAATGTTTGTTTGTGTGTGTGTGTAGGTATGTTTGTAGGAAGGGTTTTTCGCTCGTGCCGCATAGCTTGGCACGAATGATTATTCGTCTTTTTGTTTGATAAATGTTTTTATCACCGCATCGAGTTCATTCATTGCCAGCAGCTTAATCTGAATGCCATCGTCAACTGATGGCAACGCATTAGTTTGCCAGCTGCTGGACGAAAAGCAAAAGAGCAGCAGTAAAACCCGGTGGGGAGAAGAGTGGCAAGCGGAAGTTTCATTACAGTTGCTTGAAGGAAATGAGTAAGTTTTCTTTCAGGCTAGCAGCAACAACAACAGCTTGGAATCGATGCGTATCTCGAATGATGATTTGCGGTGCGAGCTTGACGAAACTTTAACTTTTGAAAACCATAAAATAATTAACACTTGATTATTATTCGGGGAGCGCTCAGCAGCAGCAGCAGCAGCAGCATCAACGAATGGAAAACTTTGGCCAAACTTTGTTTGTGTTAGTCGCTTAAGCGGCAACGGGGGAAACATCGTTTTAATTTCCCAACTATTTCGTTGCAATCTGAAAACAGATTTAGATCTTTGTCGTTGTCAACAGCAGCAGCGGATGGAGTAGAGAGTCCACGAAACGGCCTGGATGCAAATTGTAAGAAATAGTTGCATCACAAGATTAATGCAAACATTAATTTATCAAATTTTTACGTTCTTAGCGGGATATTTCTTCAGCAGCCCCTACCCTTTGTGCTTTTTCGCTTTTGTTCCTTCCTAATAAACTTAAGTGCAACTTGTGTGAAGGGGAACGGCACAGCACCAGAAGCTGAGACAAAAGCAACAAGAATAAAAAATTAACGTCAAACAAAGAAAATCCACCATTATTATGTGCCACGCACATAAAACTTTGAGCTACAATAGAAAACACACACACTTACGAATTCCGTTGTTTTGTCAGCGAGGGTGGTTCATAAAGTTTGTAGAAATAAGCTATAGACTAAAGAAATAAGTAGAAATCTATAATAATAAATTAAAATACGAGTACTCAATGAAGTAAGTTAAATAAACTCTAGCTTAAGTTTATTTGATTGAGCTAATAGCCTTGCTCTTTAAAAATTAAGTGTATTTAACGTTTTGAATACAAATCACAAAAAAAAACTTTCTTTTGTCTAGTTCTTGTATTGTTAGTGTAAGAAATAAATACATGTAGCATTTTTAATCATAGGAAACGACATAATGCATACTCTTTGAATTGTTTCGATATTTTAAAATATTTCTAAGCCAAATTGCTTTTATTTTTATACTTAACTACACCAATTTCTCAGTTATACACAAAGATTTCCTAACTCTTTGAACAGCCCGAAAAGCGAAGCGTGAAAAAATTCAGCTTTTCATCCCCGAAAAGGAATCCATTGTTGGTTTTTGTGTTACGTTTTCGGTTTTTTTCTTTTTCGCCGAGCAAGCGAAACAAGGGTGACTTGACGGACAGACGTCGACGGAGCTGACGCTGACGACGTTTTTCATCAACGCTCGTCATCTTGTGCCATCGTCAGCTACTACGCACAATTGTGCGTCGTATGGGAACGCCGTGACAAGGGCACGGAGAGAGAGAGAGAGGGTGAGAGGAAGCAAGAGCTGTCCTTGTGCCGCCATTGTGTCTTTGCCTTTGCGGCAGGGGCTGACGGTGATGGCGGCTCTGCTGCTGCTGCTGTTCAGTGTTAGTGGTAGTGGTAGCGAATGGTGGTGGAAGTTTGTGCGTATTTTTGTGTCACATTCCAATCTATATCAATCTTGTGTTCGCAATGACGGATGACATTTGTCAATGTCAGACATTTTCGTTTTCCATTTCAGCCTCAAAAAAGGGCAGGGAGCGCGAGTGCGTCGGGCAAATAAAAAGGAAGAGACTAAAGTCCTGACAATCGACGCTGGCCTTAAAGTCACTTGCCCAAAAAGTCAGTCACCCTCCAAAACGCCCATAATCTACCGCCCACCACTCACCGCCCACCAGCTCCTGTTTCAGTGTCAGTTGCCACAACACACAACGCCTGCGAAAGGCGGCCAAACGCATGAGTTTGACGAATCTGATGTCAAATATTTTCGTTGTTTCCCCTCATTTTTTTATGAAAAGCATTTTCTCTGAATTAGAATTGGCTTCTGGGTGCGTGCGTTCCCCCCTTCAGGGGGTTGCTATACAACTACCAAAATTGCCTATGCCCCATCACCAAATTTTTGTTATGTATGGGAATCAGTTTTTCCTGTTACGGAATCACTAAATGTGTTTGCGTTAAGTGTTTTCGATTCACAAATATTTGCATTCATGTCAAGTCCATCCGTTAGCAAACGGTTGTTGTTTTACGTGCGGGGAGAACTGTGAACGTTTATTGCCCTGGCTGTGCTTTATTAGCTGACAGCGTAGAATGATATGAGATTACTTGTGGCTTTCGTATGCTAGATATTGGAAATCATATTGTAGTGCAATCATTTAAAAGCTTTTAGAAGTTATTGTCAACTATTTGTTGATATTGCAGAGCATATCAAATATTTTAAAAACATTTTTAAATAATATTTTGAGATCTTCTTAAGCATATAAGAGTGGAATTCAATAATTGTTTCCTTAGTGTTGAGATTAAAATGAGAAAAAGTAACAAAAATGTATTAATCTTAACTTGGTTAAGATAAGATCAATAGTTTCAAATAATTTCTTAATCAATGTTGAATAGCACAGCAATTACCAATACCTAATGACTCCGTTAAAATGAACACTTTTAATTTAAACCTTCACAAATTACGAATAACTCAAATATACTCAACTCTCATCATAAACTGCATTATTACAGAGCACAGGTTAAGAGCATAAGCAACGCAACGCTTATGGAACAGTCATTAATCAAACGTTTAAATGTTTAATAACAGGCACCTAAGAACATTCGATGTCAAAACAAACACTCGACATCATTCAACATTCGATAATGATAAGAAATGAACTAAAGTCCAGGCCAGAAACTGTTATAAACGCAAAGCGGAACGTATAAAGGGGGATAAACAACGAACAGTCCTGCCGTGAAAGAAACGATCATGAGTAACAAATACAATATAAACAGGAACTCCCCCTGCAAATCAACAGTGGGCCGAGTGTCATCGATGGCCACAAAAACGAAGCCAAAAACATAAACATGAACCGAGAGCAACAAGCCGCCGTTTTGTTGAACATCATTAATAACAAAACTACAAGGAGACGGAATTGCTCGTATTGAATTAATGAATGCCACTTTTTTGGCCCAAAAGACCCAGAGATCGAGATCGAGAGAGAGAGAGAGAGAGAAGGAGAGAGAAAGATGTGCTAAACGTGCGTTCAGCCCAAGGAACAGGCCCAAAGGTCGGCCGGTCCAGTGAACGGGGCACTTTGGACTTTTTTGGGTTACTGTCCTGTGTTGCATGTTAGGGGAAATTAATGAAGTTTTTGTTGAAACGCATGCCCAAATTAAAAACAAAACACAACCGTAAACCGAAAACCGAAAACCAAAACAAAGGCCAAAAACGCATAAACAATTGAAAAGTGTGCCGATGACAGAGGCAGCAAATTGGCTTAGTAGCATATAGCGGTGGGAAGGGGGCGTTGGCAAAGGGGCCACCCATTTCCATAGGCAGAGTTTTATGCTTTTTGGTTATTTTTTTTGGAGCTGGAACCAAACAGTCTGCAGTGTCAGAGACTAAGAGTATCCTGCATCGTAGTGCGACTAGTAGACTTCGTGTCGACATTGGATACACAGAATGCGATTGTTTGATCGATTTTGTTTGAGCTGCACTGTGTGCACAATGATTAATCGATTCCAAACGTGGTTTCACACCCAAAGATATCGCATACAAATCGAATTAAAGACAGATCCAACCGAATGGTAATTAATTTCTAGTAAATGTTGATAAATGATTAACACTACTACACTAAGCCAGTCGAACTGCGAACAGTCGATGCAAATTCAACATTTAGCTTTTAGTTTACTGTATTCGAAACTAGAGATGGGGCACGGGTCGTGCTTAATTTGACGGTGCGAGCACGTCATGACTTGGTACTTTTTTGACTAGTCAGATTGATTGAAGAGGCACAATGCTAAAAGCTACATATCATCTTCGTTTTTACTAAATATAGTCCAGTTTGTTAGTTAATGCATAAGTATTTTAAGTTCTAAAGACAAATACTTAAGTTTTAGTTACTAAGGATTTGCGTTCTGCACTTTATGCATGGATGTATGGATGTTTAACGAGGAAAAGCTTTGAAGATTTATAAACTCATACAGCATCACAAGAAAAAAATTAGGAAAACTTCACATTTTTAATATCTAGCAACTAATAAACAAAATCAATCGTGTTTCAAATATCTCAAATCCAATTTTTGTACTTTTGAAGTTTTAAAAATACAGCTGCAGCTCTATTGTGTGTAACTTGTGATGTTGACAGCAAACTCTAGATAAAATCCGAAAAGTTGAACAATTTAAGCGTCCATCTCTAGTTCAAACACGAGCACTGTACACTAAGGAGTTTAAAACTTCTCCATTCCTAACACAAAAAAAAAAAAACCAAAAAAACAGAGACGAGCACCTATAAATAGTTGGAGTTGCGCCGCTGCTGGCTGCTGGGCAACGTTTGACAAATGATGTGCCAAGGAACAGCTTCAAGTGACGGTGGCAATTATGCGAGGAGCCAACTGAAACGCAAATGACAGGTCGATTGAGTTAACGTTAACGTTAACGCTAAACGCCTCGCAACGCCGCACCTACTTCTTCTTCTCCAACCAGCTACCACACAATCTGTGTATGTGTGTTTTCATTTTTGTGGCTATTTTTGTAAGCGCAATTCGCGCGATCGCCACACGATCGATCGACAGCCATTAATAATCCATTGGAACGAGGGGCAGTCAGCGCAATTTGTGGAGCAAACAGGTGTGCAAGTGGTTCTACTCGGACTCTGGGATCAAAGCTCCATTTGCAACGCGATCATCCTGTCAGTGGCTGCTGCTACTCCTGGTGATCGTTTTGGCCGCAGATCGATCATCGTCACGCGCGACCCAAACTCAATTAAACTTGAGCAAAAACTTCCATTAGCAGTGTTCGTTTTCGTTTATGGCTATGAAAATATAATTAAATGTGATAGTTGATTGTTTTTCTTCGGTTTTCGGACTCGTGTGTAATATTTGAAGCGTATTACATCGAAATGGAAACGGTTACAGCTATGACCACACGCATACAAAAAAAAATAATTAATAATATTTAATTAATTGATTCAGTTTCCAAACGACAAAGTCTAATTAATGAACTAAAGTATTTGTATATAAGGCATTAGAGCTGTACTTTTCTATCCAACTAATTTTACGTCAACCAAAAAATGTACATGGTATTTTTCGAATCTTATCTGAATGGGATTTTACATATCTTTTGACATTTACGTGTATATTCGTTTTTAAGTGGAAGTACACAAATACTCATTCTACAATTAAGTTCGAATGTCTCTGATTTTAAGTGTATGTAAAAAAAAAACCGGAGTGCTGCACTTTTTCTGCCCAAGATTTTCAATTACAAAAAGGACTGTTTTTTTTAGAAACTTACTTCTAAAGATACTAGATTATTAGCTAAATAAATAGTCATTACTTAATAAAACTCTCTTTAAAATAGGAACTTGAATTTTTTCAATAACTTTTAAAGATACTTGATTCTAGACTTAACAGTAAGTTAAAGAAAAAATAATGCTTATGTAAAGTTCAAACGATATTATATACGAGAAGAACCAAGTTAAACTCTTTTTAAATCAACTGAAACTTTATCAAGTAAAGTAAATCACTTTTTAAATGAAGTAAAGCTTAACTAAACTACAAACTTTGACATTCTTAACTTCAGAAATTTGAGTCACCGTGAAAAACTAATACAAAAATGTACGAAATATTTGATTTTGGCCTGCTACTCACTCTTTTTCTGCTCTGTCCAGCTCACTTTTCAATTTTGCTGTATTCTGTTTTAGATGATGAACTGATTGTGTCAAGATGGAAACCGAAACTGAAACTGCTGTCGAGTAAAGTCAATACACATGGCATTCACATCGATATTGACTTAACTGGCCGCCAAAGTCGGATGTCATAAATCACGGGCTGCTAACACAGAGCAGCAGCGATACAAAAGGATAAACGGTCAAAAGTCAGAAGTCAAAAGTCAAAACACACAAGCACAATACAAACAGACGACACCCACGCAGCGAGAGGCAAACAAAAGTTTTATGACGGTCATCGATGACGATTGAGTGTTTAGGGACTTAGTGAGACTACCTACGGCAAGGATTACAAAGGATTGCCAAACAATTGTAGTGCAAATATTTGCATATGCCAAAGGGAGAGCGTTACGCATCCGGAAAATGTCAAGGACATGAGCTGAAAATACATAAAGACACAGGATAACAAACAACATGAAAGTGAACCTTAAAGTATTGAGTGCAAAGCACATGCTGAATATATATACCTGAACTCTTAGTTGATTAAAATAGGTAAATAAGGCAACATTGAAGATTGTCTGTGTGTATAGGAGATTCTCGCACGCAAATCAATTCAAGGTCTGTTTGGCCCTTTCATTGTATTTAATTTGAACAGTTTGGCAGTTAAGGTCTTGTCAGTCAGTCAGTCAGTCAATCAAGTGCATTCACTTTGGGAAGCTTCGAGACAGCACAACGAAACCAAAACCAAATTGCCAATTACAGTAACTGTGTATAAGGGGGTAAGAGGGTAGGGTCTGTGAGTTGAATCGCGACGCGTTGCGTGAAAATGTTGCACATTTGCATAATTATTGTAATTATCAATATATATTCATTAGTGTGAGTCTTGTGCTTAATTTTAATTTGATTTTAATTATATCCATTATAATTACTCTCAATTAGTTCGGGAACATTTTAATAACCGTATCTACTGTACTTGCCGCACAACAAAAAGTTTATTGCTCACTTAACAATTGCTTTTGTTTCTCACAACAAAAAATCATTTTTATGTTAAAAAAGGAAATTTAAAACTATTTAGATAAGATTCAACTAAAATGTTTGGTAACTTAACTTAATAGGCCTTAAAACGAACATCAAAAACATTTAAAGATCTATATTTGCAATTATTTAACAATTAAGTGTATTGAAACGAACAAAAGAATATTTTTCTCCAAAAGTATTTAAGTAATGTTAATGTAACCCAAATGTAACAAGTATGAAGGCTCTAGTCGAGAAATCTCGACTAGACGATACCCTGATCCCTATACTTTACGCGCACAGTCAGTGCTTGCAAGTATGTGTGCGTGTGTGTACGACAATACTGCATACTGCATACTCAACTTCAAGGTTCCATATCTCCGGTGTTTCTCAACCGATTTCAATAAAAATTTCACAGATTGTTATTATTTTGATTATTAATTCAAATGCCATCTAAAATTTTCAAATTCAAGATTTTGTTGTTATCGATACCAAGTGTATATCGGAAACGGGATGAGTTATCGAAAATCAAAAACAAACTTGTACTGCCTAGGGATTAGGCGAGCTTAAGTTCCAAATCTGGAGTCTCTAGCTTTAATAGTCTCTGAGATCGACGCGTTCATACATACAGACAGACAGACGGACAGACGGACATAGCTATATCGACTCGACTGTTGATGCTGATCAAGAATATATATACTTCATAAGGTCGGAGATGCACAAAACCATTATACCCTTTTTTCTCACTTTTAATGGGATCAGGGTATAAAAAGTATATAATAGATATTTAGTTTTACTACCTACCAATAATTTTCCAGCTACTACAGGAGCTTTCCATATATGTTCCCGAGATGTTTTTACATTTATCTTTAGCACTTTTGTACACACTACAAACTACAACCTTTAGAAGGTTACACAAATTAAGCACACATTTATTCAAATCATGCACATTCGAGCTAAGCGCTGTAATTAAACTCGACCAAAAACAAAAAAACAAAAATCAGCCATTGACCTCACAGTGGGCGACCGAACAAAACCGCAGAGTAAAAACCAGTTTTGACCTCTGATCCCCTTGCCGCACCAGCACCAATGAACCATACTAGAGAATGCAACCGATAAATTTTCTACCTGTCAATAGATGAGGCTACCTTAATGGCACCCAAGATAAACAGGAATTTTTGTTCTTTGATTGTGCGCCCGAGATCCCGATCCCAATTTCAAGCCCAACTATGGATGCATTTTAAAAATGGCGTTGCACACACACACACACACGCGCGCGCATATGGCTTGAAATAGGTTAATGCACTTGCCAAGCAACACAGCCAACGAACGCAGCGGCATGAACGAAAATTGTTTGCCACTTAAAAGAAAATTCTTATAATTATTTTATAAAACACGAGAGACGCTCGATGCGAGTTAAGCGCAACACGCACTAAATGTACCCCGGACAGGGAGCAACCAAGCCATGTAACCGACACACTGGAAACTGGACACTGGACATTGGGCAATGGGCAGCCGTGGGTAAAAATGGCAATGTCAACAGCAAAAAGGCAGCCGCAATGCCGTTCATTTTGGTTGTGACTCTGTGTTGCAAAGACCCATAATGAAGTCATTATAATTTCACCCTTATTATGGCTTTTAAAGTGATTGCAATATGGAGCGGCACTCTCTAAACCTATGGTCAGAGGAGGTGGCGGCGGCGGCGGCGGGCAAAGGTGCTGAAGTTGATTGCTTCAATGTCTTTATTTTGCATGCATCAAATTTGTGATTAAGTAAAAAGTGCACACATACATGAACGGAAGGAAGGTGCAAGGAAGCAATTTCCTGTAATTGCCACCATTCTTGTTAATCACACACACACAAACACACATACAGTAGCAATTTAGCATTCATCTAACTACGCGTTGAAATATTAATGAGCTTTTAAAATGCAGCAGTCTCGGACAAACGCCCAGTCTAAAGCAACGGGCGTATCAATAATTGAGGTGGTCTGTCTGTCTGTCTGCCTGTCTGCCTTTCTGTCAGTTTCAGTGTGCACAGGTGCTTGTGCATGGTCCTCGTCATGGAATATGCGAAAGCGATCAGTGGCAACAGCTTTGGGTTACCATTTAGTTGTAATCAACATTTTATAACGTATCGCAGCATATAGCTTAAAGCTGAAGGCGTTTTAATTTTATAACCAAATCGATTGAGCATAACTGTATATCGCTTATGAGATACAATTATGTGAATCTCTGTGAATTGATTGATTGATCTTATATCGTTCAGTGCATACATAAGATATGTTTTTATCTGATTTAAACATGTTACAAACAATGGTTTCCCTTGCACTATATTACTAGCTTGTCTTCGAAAATCGAAGCGATTACACATTTGTACAAATATACGCATTCTATTTGTCAGAAAGTTTGTATGCATATCCTTAAGAATTTCCATCACTTTAATATTTTGATTAAGAATTCTTGTCCCTAACACAAAACATATTATTAATAAAAAAAGAAAGGATTTTAAAGTAGAATTAGATTCATCTTAAAGAAGAGAATACAAATTTAAAGAAACCAGCCTCTGGCAACCTTCGACATGACTTCTTCTTACATATACAATTAATTTTGTTCCCTTTTCTTTTAATAACTTAGCACATGATGATTAGACAAAATATTCTTCGTTGCCCATAAATGGCGCACAAAAGCGTTGCCATTAATTAGCCCAATTAAATGATTCCTTTTTCGTTCGTTGTGATGTTGTTGCCTGTCGTCTGTGTGTGTGTGTGTGTGTGTTGTGCAATTTCTCTCATAATTTGCCACAATTAACGACTGATCAACAATTAAAGTTGCATTACCTGCCACAGACACAGCCGTGGCACAAGTTTTGAACTCAACGCAGAGGAGTTGCAGTCGCAGTTGCCTTAATCGGCACCTGCAGATCATCGAATGATGCCGCTAAAGTGCGTGTATACTAAGTGTTGTTGTTGTTTTTGTTGACTTGACTATAGCCATACGTATGTGGTTACTCCGTTGATTGCCTGTCTGTCTCTCTGTGTGTCTCTGTGTATTTCTGTCCAGGTAGTCGCCTTGGCGTTAGCAGCGTATGTACATCAAAAACGACTTAAGGCCACCACCGGTTTAAGTATTTGGAGGATTTTTCGCAGTTTCTAATGATGATGATGGCCGCTGGCAGCGGCACCAAATTGCTGCCACCATTGCCAACGCCACTCCATCAAGCCTCCCAGTCTCCGCTACAGTCTTAGCCTCGTTGTCCGTGGAGGCCAAACGCTTATCAAGAGATAGTGCTGCTAAAAATCATCTAATAAACATTAAAACATACACAAACACACACAAAAAGTGCACTTAAGTATTCACACTTTAATAAAATTATACATTAATGTTCGGGATGACATTGTAAATAAATGTACATTATATAGTGTAAAATCTGCAAATAAAACACATAAAAAAAAATTATTTTCTTTGCATAAATTCAAAATACACATAATTTTGCAAAAAATTTAGTGAACATAAAGTTTTTAATAATAATGTACGTAAATATAATAATAATAATAATATGATGATGATAAGTTGACTATTGGCTTTGTGTTATATTTACAGCCATTTTGAATGCGCGTAAAAAAATATTCTTTTAAGCAAAGTCAAACTTATGTTTTGATAATGTTCTTCATTCTGCAGCTACTAAAACCAATTTTTTTACATCTCATATTTGTTATATGTTTACTCTCTTTTGGTTCCACTCAATTTTCCTTTAAGTTCAATTTACACTTGCTTGAATATTTCCGCTATTTTCTTTTGCATTTCCGCTTTTCCGATCACATCTGCAGTCCCAACCACCTGTTGCCTGCTGCCAGCCTCACTTATGATATTAAAAACCACAGACACAAACACACACACACACACACACACACACAACATTCTCTTGCTGTTGTTGTTGTGACGGCTAATATACAATTCAGTTAGTGTGTAAAAGCTCGCGACTGCAGCGACCCCTCAGGATATAACATAAACTTGTGAGCGGCAAAGATTTATGACTTTTAATTTCCTGAGCTGTTTGTTGCCTGCTCTTGCTCTCACTTCCTCTCGCTCTTCGAATGCAAAGCGTCGAGCCGGGCCAAAGTCATTTGGAATGTGTGGCAGCTTATGCGTTTGTATGTGTTTGCATGTGTGGGCGGCGTTGTGTAACATGTGTATTGTGTGTCAACAGCAGCTCGGCAACAGGATACACAGAGAGACAGCGTCGCAACGTTCCCAAAGGATGTAAGAGGAGAAATTTTAAAGTGCGAGACGTTATGAGGCTGGCTTGCATCGCTGTCAGCACATCTGCAACAAAATGAGGAATGGCCCTGCGGCAGCAACAGTACAACCAAATAACATTAGCCTAATGCCCAACAGCAGTAGTAGCTGCTACCTAAGCAGAAGGGAAACAAAAAAATGAATGCGGAAAGTGAAAGTGCGCCTAGCTCGACCCGAGCAGATTTCATGCACCAATGCGTGGCATGAACAGGAGGCAAGGTGAGAGAGAGTGCGTCGTCGAACTGCAGGAGTTCGCTCCATTTGCACTTTGCATGCTTATCCTACACACCCTACCTCCCCCTACCAATCCACCCCTTTGGTAGCTTAAATGCCACACACACACACACGCATGGCACGGAATGAAGCGAAAGAAGCGACGTTTGAGCTAGTCGTATAATATATGAGTGCACTCACTCAGACTGACTAAATTTCGAGACCTTTCACAGCGTTGAGCGCCAACCGAAAATGTTTACCCTTGATCGATTGCCGCTGAACCGTAACGGAGCAACGCACGCGTAACAAATGCAATCCTCCTTAAAAGCAGAAATGTGTCACACGTTGGCGACAAGCAACACACAACACCCACACACACACACCAACACCCCCCTTTCCTTATACGCACCCACTATTCACTCCGATGCTTTCAAATGTAATGGCTGAATCCTTTCAGGGCAACTACAGCCCCAACTGTTGTTTCTACTAAGTTTTTCTTTTCCCACTTTTATTTTATATACATATATTTTGTTTTTGTGGTTGTTGTTGTTTTGGGTTCCTCCATTGTCGCCGTTTGCTGATGTGTCTCCTACGCGTTGCTGCTATTGTCGTGCGAATTGTTGCTTGGTTCGCCTCAGCGTTGCTGTTTTATTAGAAACTTTTTTCCTTTCCACAGTGTGGGTTTTCTTTTTTCCTCTGCTGAGTTGTGTGTGCTGTTCTGCTGCGTTTTCTGTGTAGAAAACAAAGATAAATTGGTTAATTTCCCCCAGCCATTGTTGTGCAGCCATCAATCGATGCCTGGCTCTGGTAATGGACTTGGCTGAGCTTATGCATTACTCCTGTTTTCTTTATTCTCTCTCTCTCTCCCTCTGTCTCCCGCTCAATTCGAGAGCTTTGGCTTTTCTTCGGCTCTATTATTGTTTTTGAAGAAAATTGTTTCGGTCTTCAGCTGAATGCGCCCATTTAATTAAACAAACACAAATTAGAATAACTGCTGATTCTATTAGCAGCACCATTGGCTTAACTAGTGCTCAGTATTACTTGAGTGTATTTGTATTTGTTTTTAATCTAAGTTCGATGCTGAATCCCTTCTCAGTTTATGGCATTTTCGTTAGGATTCTAAATTCTTTACACATACTCATAACTTTAAAACGTCTGAGTAGTTTGTATACCTCTATATATGTTCTTTTCCACAGAGCGTCATTTGACAAAGGTCAGCTAAGGCAACCCTATTTCATTATTGCACCTGCATTTTGTAGCTAGGGAAATCTATCTTACATCTGTCCTAAGTCTCATGCAGAGTTTTAACTTGACATTCTCAGTGTATATAAAGTTAATTTACAAAATATATTTATACATAAATATTTAAGCATATAATCTACAAACTACTACTCATGGCTAATACTATTCATTTTGGCTTTTATGAACAGACAGCTAATAATAGTCAAAATACAAGCAATGAAATAATAAAAAAAGCTTTGAAAAAATAGAACTTTTAGTTTGCTTATATTATTTTATATGTTTTGGTTTAGTTCTGTATGCTTTCTAAATAGTTGTAACGATATTTTTTTGGTGTGATTTTGAATAATAAAATACAATAAGGTTTAAATGAAACTTTTTTGATATATTATATTGTTTAATTCTTAATACTTTTCATATATACTTTTCATAAAAAAACTTAAGTTATACAAAAATTTTACAAGAAGAAAAATGTTATTTTTATTTTTTATTAACATTTTAATCAAGCCATTCAAAACATTTTTATTGAATATAGCCCAAATAGCTAAAATCAACTATTATTTCTTATGAGCTTTCCACATTTTATGGTGTTCATTGCTTATGTGTTTATTTGATTAAAAATTGATGTAGTATTTTGCCTGGCGGGCGATAATTATAAGTCAATAAATAGCAGCACAAGAGATAAACATCAGTTGCAGATACTATAGTACAACCTTAAAGATGTATTACAATCCATAATCATAGAACGCTTCGCTGTCAATCAGTCACTAGACGCCGCTCCAGCAACGACCTCTTCATCGTCAGGCCCAAGAGCAGCAAGCAGAGAGACAGAGACAAGAAAAGAGAGAGAGAGCAGGATCTGAGTGCAGCAGCCAATGTGGAATATGGATGAATTTTCGAATAGAAATTCCAAACTGACAAGTGTGCATCACACTTCAATTTTACGGACAGCATCAGCAGCAGGCTCAACTTCTGGCTTTAGCTCCATCTGAGGCTTGAAGATTTGCTGCCAGCTACCGTTTGAATGATCCCGCTTTCCCCACCATCCATTGCCACACTAGATGCTAGAACAAAAACTCTTCGGCTTGTGCACACACACACACACACACACAAACAGAGAGAGGGAGAGAGAGAGAGAGAGAAAGAAAAAACGGAACGAAAACTGAAATACGGCTGCATCATTAAATTTAATATGATACTCATTTAATGAAATTGTTGCCGATTTGTTTTGGAAATATACACGCGCTCGCTCTCCTTTTCCGAGTTTGACGCCTTCGCCAATGCGGAACACTCTGCTCCTCTCCGCTCTGCTCTGCTGTGCCCTTGGGCTGTGAGTGAAGCTCTCGTGCCGCATGCGGGCGTTCGAGCTGGCGGTGCCAGGTTGTGGGCGGGGCAAAGAGAGTGCAATATTGCGAACATGGCCGGATAATGACGACAACGGCAGCGGCCTCAACGATGACGACGGCGACGACGATGACGACGACGATGACGATGACGATGAAGACTCGGAAAGAAAATTGTGCACTGGCAAAAAGGCCGCAGGCAATGAGTAGAAACTGAAGCGAGGGAGTCGGTTAGTCGGTTAAGGAGGGTGAAGCGACAGTCCAGCATCATAGTAGTTAGTGGCAAAAATCATTCTAATGACAGCAAAACGTAAAAAGCTCGGAAAGTGTTAAGTGGTTTCTCATTAAGCTTTATGTACTGCTCCGTCTGTCTGTCTGTCCATTGTTCATGTTGGTCGTTGTGTGGGCGAAGGAAGCCAGGACCAGGACGAGTATAGAGGAAAGAAGAGGCTGGCTTAAACGATTGCCAGACCAGTGTCATTAGCACTTTTAACCGCATATTAAATTTAGTATAGCGTTGATTGATTGCCTCGCAGTTCATTTAGTTAGCCCAGTCTCTCTTTCAGTCTCACATGGTAGCCGGGCTAACTAACTAGCCTGCCCCAAAAGAACGGTTGTGGCCAATAGTGTTACTCTCCTACTGTTGCAGTGCTGCTCGCTGCTGTGTGCTGTTGGCATCTTATCTTTCAATGAACCGCCGAGACAAATGACACGTGATTTTATTTGATTTACTTACATCTGCAGCTCAATTTTCAGTTTGACTTTTGCCTCGAGTTTTGGTCTTGGTGTTTTTCTTTTTGGCTTTCCTCATGGTCACACTTACTACTACCCAATGTGGCAGACAGTAACAGCTTCTCCTCTTTGCTACTTGGGCACATTATCCGAAATGATTCGATCATTAGCGGCCCCGAGCAGTTGTCATCGTCGTCGTCGTCGTCGTCGTCGTGTTCTCTAGGCATTACGGGTAATTACGGGAATGTTGTGACAATATTTTCCCGCTTGTCTTCAAATTACTTAATTTCAATGGCTGGCAATAACGCACCAAAAGATTAAGATGTCTAGCAGTTAAGTAAGTGATTTTTGACAGGCATTCGGATTTTAAAAGATAATTCAATCAAAAATTGCGAATAGCCAACAAATTCCAATAAATTATCTGGATATTATTGGGAATTGTTCTTTAAAGTCTTGGTAGTGGAATATCGTAATCGTATTGAATGGCTTTGATTTTGATTCTTTTTAATAAGCTTTATTAAAACTATACCACGATTAACTTTTTAAATACTGACTGTATAAAAGCTGCCTTTATTTAATAATCAATAAAGTTAGATATATATGTATAATTTCCATAATAAATCCTTAATAATATATGTTAATTTCAGATTGTAAACTTGTTCCTTTTTATTGGAACGTCTTGTTTTAAGTTTAATTAAAATAGTTATAGTATTTTCTTAATTCTGAAATCATCATTAATCAAGATTCTTAAATGCGAAATCCATAAGAAATGTTTTTAAGTTAACATGAATAAATTACGAGAAGTAATAAATTCACGATTGCTAGTTTCAAAAATATCAAAACTTAATACAAATACTTGTTTTGCCCGCAAATTGTTTACCAAACGAAGCATTGAATTGTTTTGGACAATATTTTCTATTCAAAATTTGGATTATTAAGATAGAACAGTTTTTGACTACTTAAGATGACTAAAATATAATAAATATTTCAATATATATTGTTTTAATTATCAATTTCACTGCTCTAGGCATTATTCAAACAGAATGATATAAATATTTAATGGTACCACCGTCGGCATGAAATGACACCTTGTACAGGGTCCCGGTGCCGATGGTTTCGCATGGCGCGTATGGCAGTCAAGCGAGTAGCACCAGAAGCAGCAGCAGCAGCAGCGGCAACAACAACAACACACATGCAGCTACGGCGGCCATATTGAAAATCATTCAAGTATTTCGAAAATGGTGGGCGGAGTCAACGGCGCCGTCAAGTGCGCATGCGTGTGCGAGCGAGCAGGCGACAGTTGACTTTTGAATATTACTTCTCCCTTGTGTGTGTGTGGGACGCAGTGCGCATGCGCTGTTATGTGCTACACACACAGCATGTCTGACAATGATGGTCCGCAGCGTTCTGTGTTCGAAAACTAACTGAATTTCGAAAGCTACGATGGTCGTTGGTCTAGGTTCGAAATACCGGAGAGTGCCTGCTGCTGCTCTCTCTCTCTCTCCCAGCAGCAGTTGTGAGTGAATTGGTAGCCGATTGCATTGGTATTGGTGCCGGCGAGATCTTCGAATTTCGATATCGATTCGGTTTGTCGAAGTGCGGCTCAAACCGGATTTCGAGGAGCATGCATGCTCTTGCGACTGTTGTATGGGTATTCGAACTGGTGTGGAACTGGTTCTGATGGTCTCCAACACAAGTTGAGGTTTACCTGCTGCCGTCGTGGCTGCGGCTGCGGCTGCCATCGATGCTTTTCGGGAGTTAATATTCTATTAGAGGCTCATTTGTGTGATTGCCATCAAGGATATGGATATGGATACACTTTGCACTGACTTGCAGTGCAATTTTCCACCGATTGCCTTCGTTTAAACCTGCGTTTGGCATTGCCAAATATTAGCCAAACTCTATCTATGCGTTTTAGGCGCCTCTCTCTCTCTCTCTCTCTCTCTGTCTCTCTCTCTCTTTCTCTCTCTCTCTCTCTCTGTCTCTCTCTATTTCTTGGTCCATCTTATAGATTGAGTTGTTAGGTTTTTTTATGGTTTTTTGTTTTTCGTCTGCATCTGCTAATTATCGTTTTCAATGATTAATGTCTTGGCCATTTTTAAATTTATCATTTGACTTGACTGCGCCAGGGGGACAGCGGGTAAACAGTTTCAATATCACCTTGATGGATCGTCGATCGATTGATGGATTGTGTGAACCGATGTTAAGGGCCGTGCAGGGCAGGCGTCGGGCCGAGCGGGAGTACCGGAATGAGCGTGCACTTGTCTATGCCTCAACATTACATTCGTATGGCTCGATTGAATATCTGACATCTTGCTTTGTTTTTTTTGTTATGGCGTTCATCTCTCTGCCTATTTCAATTTGTACGTAATTAATGATTTATTCAAGTTTCGCCGAGTGTTGTCTCAATTCCATAGAAGTCATTATTAATGTTTGTTTGCCAAGTGTCGGTGTCCAACAGTGTTGTAACTTCAATATTCTTACGTCTTGTCTTAATCGGTAAGAAATGGCGACGGTCTTTCATTAGGTTAATATGTGTTCTTGATTCTGTTGCTAAAATTTGTATAAAATTTAAGACACGAAATGAATTCGTTATATAAGAAACTTCGTTTTTTTGGAGTTTCAACTTAGATAGCATTGATATGGCTATTATTACATTTTTTTAATATTCTGTATTATTCTAAAGGTGGAATTTTCTTACAATATGGTTCATATAATCCAGTTCTCATTTATAAAGTTTATGTCATAGCTCTAACTTCAAATAAAATAAATAACTTAACAGATTTTAGCTAGATCCGACTTATTACAAGTATTTTTATATCATAAAAGATATATATGACTAATAGATAACAATATTTTTAAGTATTTTTTAAGTAACAAAAATAAGTAAAATTCTTAATACAAAAAAATATTTTACTTTAAAGTTAAAGCATTTTAGCTTTGAATGTCCTTTGAACACTTAGACTTAATAGTTTATAGTTTGTGTCAATTTTCAGTTTCCCACATACTTAAAATACTATATATTTAGTTTAGTGTTTTCTTTTTGCTTTCGCTTGGCATAAGGTCAGTTCATACAATAATATTTTAGACGATTTGCACTTAATTAGGGAAACTAGATAAATATTATCTGTGAATACATATATCTTATGCGTAATATAGCATAAAAACTGAACATCACACCCAAAAGATAATTTTGTGCTTTGGCTAGGTAACGAATTCAATTCAATTTCTATTTGGGAGTGCATCATTTGGGCAAACAAGAACGTTTTTAATTAATTTCAACAGACCGAAAAACAAATAGGAGAAAAAAACCCCGATGCGCTCTTGCAGAAAATCTTGCGCTCGCTTCAGGAAAAAGATTCGTAATGAAAATGCTCTGCTCTGCTCCGTTCTCCTGGCCAGAAGCAAACGCATCCGCGTTGCTTGTCGATTTATAGCTAGCTGGGTTGGATTGAAATTGGCAGCTGCTCAAGAACTATTTCGAGTGGATCTCTGAATAGTTGCGTCGGTATGGATGTTTGTTTTGTGTATGTATGATGCAGCGCCATCGTGTTAAGTCTACTTTAAGCAGTCATTGAGGCGCAGCCGGACAGCAACTGCAATCAAATGTTGACATTTCCAAGCATTTGCGGGGGAAAAATACACCAACAAAAATGTATGATTTTTGTTTTCGCGCCTGCTCCAAGTGCCAGAGATTGTGGGTTTGGTGAGAACATTTTTGTTTGCCGTCTCAATTCGAAGGAAATTCGAAAAGATTATTAATATGATTTTGTGACATAAACGTGAGCACATTCTGTGCACCGAATACAAATGGCCGGCGATTATGTGAACAATGCGAATTCAATTTGTTTAAGCTGCTGCCAGAGATCGAGTACGCAGTCTCCACCACCACCACCTCCGCCTTCACGTTAAGCAATTTGCGAATGGTTATGGTGTCATGTGCTGCTCCTGACGCAGTCTCAACTGCAGCTGCTGCTGTTGATCCGAGAGTCGTGTCTGGGCCTGGCCTCCGTTTCAGGTGTCCATTGATCAGTGTTTTGTTAATGCCCGTTGAGTAATGGCTTATTATGATGTCAGATTAATAAGATCGTTTTCCAAATGGCTTGTTTGTGGTCTCTGGAATAGTGGCCAAAAAGCCAAACATGTTATTCGCATTGAATCTGACAAGCAACAGCAACAGCAACTTTTGCCTCTTACCTCTGACATTGAAATCACTTCAAATCCAGTGAGAAGTCTATTACTAATATTGACCGCAAATGAACGGGAATTCTGAAATAAAAAAATCACACAAAATTCAATGTTTGTTTATAGCAAGTAGATACAAATACAAACCCTATAGACAAAATAATTATTGTTGCTTCTTTGTTTGATCTGAAATTGAATAGAACTTTGGTTAATCCCACGCAAAACCGATAAAAAAGAAGGTAAATTAAATTTTTAAATACTATATTTTATTATAAATATTACAAATAAAAACAAAATCTCATTTGTAATTTAATTATAATTTTTTTATGCATTTTCTGCTTGTTTTTCTGTATATTTTTTTTTTGCATTTTGCAGCTCTTCTCTGTTTATCTTTCATCTGGTTTACACTAAAATTTAAGGTTTATTTACAACAAATTATTAAGCATTTTTTTCTTTTCTTTTGTTTTTGTTTGTTCACATTTCACTTCGATTTCGCGTGTGTGAAATGTATGTGTGATCTTCACTCTTCTAAGTACATACATATAATATATATATTAATTCATATTTTTTCTTTAGTTTTGTGTATGTGCATATTTTGCTTTTGAATTTTGTTTCTTATGAGTTTCTACAATAAACATTTGTATGTTTTTGTTTTTGGATGAAACTTAATCGCTTAGTTTCTTACAGAATGAGGCCGAAAGTTACGTATCTGGATTGAGTTACAAAATGTTTAGTTTTCGATGATGTTTTTTTCTCTGCCAATCTATGTTGCAATCTTTATGAATACCACACTGTTGGCTGTTGGTCTGCCTTACATTTCCTTCTTCTTCTTCACTTACTTTCTTGGAATCACAAATTTTGTATTTTAGGGAGCTTTTGCTATTGTTGAAGTCAGGGGGGGGGGGGGGTCGGGGAGATTGTGGAATTTACAAAACGAAACGTTGTCTACAAGTTACACGCATAATATTACGTTGGTTTAAATACACATATATATATCTACATATAAACATAGTATGATGCTTTTCATTTTCTTTAAGTTTTACATTTTGTTTTTTTTTTTTCATTATAACTTTGGTATATGGATTTCTACATTTCTCGCTTTTCAGTATGTTTGTGTGTGAAAGTGTTTGAAAAACGTAGAAATTGAGTTGAGTTTTACGTACATACATTCAATATAGTTGTTATAGGTATAAGAGTAGGCGGCACAATCGCCGCCTGCATTCAAAAAATGCATTTTGAATATATGCATAAACATATTTATATATATTTATTCACTTTATTTATTATCTTTTTTATTATATTTTTCTACTTTACATGGATTATTTCATTTGTTTTGTTTTTTTTTTTGTTTACACTTAAATATTTTGAAAACAGCGTGTACATTTTTTTTTTTAACAATATATAATATTTAGTTTTTGTTTTTTGTTTTTTTTTTTAAATGTTGCCAATTGGTTTTTGTCGGTATACTTTATATCCTTTACGACCTAATTCAAGTGCTTGCAATTTTTTGTATTTTTCGCAATTTTCAAAAATTACAAAGTCAAAATTAAACACAAGAAAGGAATATAAAATTGCACAAGAAATAATACAGGTAAGTGAAAACAGATACAGAACTTTTTCACAGTTCCTAACTTTTAAGTAGGTCTTTGCTATAAGTTTTGCGAGAAAGATCCTTTAATTTCGGCCTGCCGAACCTTATTTTGAGTTTTTTCTTTTTTTCTTTCAACTTTGCCAATGTTGCTTTTGGTTTAACGTATATTTAACGTATATTGTTGTTTATTCTTTCATGGTTTTGGTATCTCTTTTTTTTGTCTAAATCCTGCGTCATTTAGCACTTATTGTTAGTTTAGCATTTAGGTTTCTAGTGTTCTCTGTCTGTTTTTTTTTTTTGTATTCTGCTATATAGAGTGGTCGAGCTTTATACAAAACCAACATAAAACACACACTATTCGGCATATTGCATTGGTTTCTTGTTCTGAGTTTATTATTTGATTTTCTTTGCGCTAAAAATTGCTACAAAACATTCAATTTTCATTTAGTTAATGTATTTATGTTATTGTATGTATGTATAGGTTTATGTGGTGTACAGTAGTATACAGTATTAAACTATATAAATTAAACGTATATATATATATATTAATTCATTATTTATATATGCTTTACACTTAGGATGCGTAAATCTAATGTTAGTGTTTATATATATATAGTATTTATTCGTATATATGTTTCATATATATGATCTTTTTGTTTTGTTTTGTATTAGTTATTATTATTGGTAATCGTATTATTATAGTTTTAATGTTATTATGCATTACATTTATATATATATATGTATATATATATACTATATGTATATAGCTTATTTAATTCTGAGGTCACATGAGTTGGTTTTGTTGAGTTTTACGCTTTACTTGTATTCCATTATTTAACTTATTACGCTTTCTCCATTTGCATTTCTTCATTTCCTTTTTTTGTTTTTTGTAAAAATTAAATAATAATAAGAAAATAATAACAATTAACTAAGTTGTAGTTTGTTTAGTGTATGTAGTAAGTAGTATTGTGTTGTGTTGTGTAGTGTAGTGTAGTTCAGTGTTGTATAACGTACCGCACTGTTCAACGCATATAGATTGATAGTTACATAGTCCTCTTAGATAGTTCAAAACAAATTCAAAAATTGTAAATTGTATTTAGCTTGAAATTTCATTTAGTTTTGTGCTGGCCACTTCCATTTCGACTTGGTTATTTAGTTTTTTGGACTTTTGGACTACTCCCCACCGCTTCCATACTACTACTGGGGACTGTTGGGTGGCGTTATCTCATCACCCTCGCCGCCGGAGCCGGGCTCGCCCTTTGTCTTGTTCTCCTTCTTCCACTTCATGCGTCGATTCTGGAACCAGATCTTGATCTGACGCTCGGTCAGGCAGAGTGCGTGCGCAATCTCGATGCGTCGTCGGCGTGTCAAGTAGCGATTGAAATGGAACTCCTTCTCCAGCTCTAGCGTCTGGTAGCGTGTGTACGTCTGGCGGCCACGTTTGCGCTCTGTTGGTTGCAAGATGGGAAAAAAAGCGAAAAACGTTCTCAATTAAAATCAACGCACAATAAGTTCACAAAAATGCATCAACGACAACAACAACAATAACAACAACTAGAATACATACAACAAACAACAACTACAATATAATGTGATCTAACATTTGTATCTATATTCGTATATATATATCGTTTTCTGCGGGCTTTTGTTCTATGTAGAGTCGAACCCAATCTGAAAACCACATGAAGCGAGACGCTTGCAGCGTCCACAACGAAGACCGCGTCTGATTAAAAGACGACCTTACCGAATTCACATATTTGTACTTGTCAAAATCCCAACAGGCTCCTGACTTCTTATAGGGGACAGCAAACGGGTATGCGGCATCTTTTGGATTAAGGTTGAACACAGATTTTTATAAGACAGACAGACAGAGAGAGAGAGAGAGAGAGAGGGCCAGTCTAACTAATTACACAGAGGTCTGGGACTTTGGAAATTTGGTAGTCAGTGCAAAACACTCGACTCGGTAGCGCTGAGTAACTGTAAAATAATTTGGAATAATTACTGCGCGCCACCAAAAATGAGTTCAGCGCCTAATGACACTTACTATAATTATAATTTTGGTAATGACAAAAACAAAAAACCCAACACAACGAAAAAACAAAAAACAAAACCGAAAGCAAAGCATGGAAATGCCACACACACACACACAAAATATGTCAAATATAATACAAGCTAATATAATTGTCAATTGTTGAACAACCACCAACCTCCCCCACCCCCCTCCCCCTCCACCAACCACCACTCGGTGACCTAGCTTGAAATGGTCAGCTAGCGTGAGAGAGAAAAAAAAAAAACGTGCCTTTTGGGTGGGCCAATGCCTGAGCTGGCGCTTGGAAATATGTCGCCAACTCCGCCCGCAACAACAGAGCAACGACAGGAAGGGGAAATGGAGCTAGGAAGTTGAAAATCACCTGAAAGAAAAAGTCACTCAGAGTTTTGGTCATTCGAGCGTCTCAAACTCAACTGCGACTCGACTTGCTTAACTATTTTTTAATAACATCTTCAACATTTGTCTTGCTCAACTCGCGAGTTCAATTTTCTGTTTCTGTCTCTCTCGCTTGCTCGCTCGCCTCGTCGGTCATTACATCATAAGCTCTTTTTGTGCGGCGGCCATTAATGCGCGCGAATCCGATTCATAGCACACAGAGAGCGAAAGAGAAAGAGAGAGAGAGATAGGGGGTAGATCCATGGCGGCCGCGGGGCAGCAACGCAGCTACCTTCTTTTAAATGACACGACTGATGCCATGTCTATAACCCAAGGCGTTCGCATTTAATCATCATCAGTTAGACGAGTCGCCGCAGCGGCATAAAAACGAAAGAAAAAAAACCACAGCAACAAAAAATGAAGGCATATAAAAAACTTGAGAGATTTGTGGTAAAAAGCGTGCGTGTTTTTTTGTATCCTACTCTCTCCCCCGCTTCGCTGACTCTCTGGCCAGCTTAAGTATTGGCAGTTGCATGAAGTAAATACTTGGCTTAAAGTAAGCTGCGTATTAGACGAGGATTAAGAGAAACGTTTTATTTTTGGTAAGTCAGTGGAGGAAGGCAGTCCAGATAGGTGTAGTGACGACTAAGAAATACTCTAACGCATAAATAGAAACAATTTCATCGTATGAGTATAAAATTATGATTATTTTGAGCATTGAGCATTTAAAAATAAATATGCAAATAATTTAAATATATGAACAAATAATAAGAACCAAACTGTTTTACCAACTCCAAAATTCAGAAGGCCGATTTTCTTTTGTTTTATCTTATTTTAAAACTCTTTGAAAGCTCGATTTGATCAAGATTCTTTTCAGATTTGTTTCAGTATTGCTTAAAGTGATTTTTATTTGGTTAAAATAATTATTTATATTGAGGGACCAATTTTTGATAAGACAATTATACGAACTAAAGAAACTTGAGGCTTTTAAACCTTTTGTTAATATCCATATAAACGAATTTAACTATATCGAATTCATCATGTCTGATGTTCTAAACTCGGAATACAATAATCATATATAAGCTCTTTTGTATCGACCTTTCCAATATGCCAGTTTTGTAATGCACACTTTCACATTTGCAATACAATTTCCTCACCAACGTAAGCAAAGCAAGAAACTTTTGTGCTAATTAGCAACAAACGGACCCCTAACAGACCCCGCACACAATACCCCCGGCCACAGGCAGACCTCATCGTACCAAGGACTGCGACTAGGGTTGGGGCTGGGACAGGGACTGGGACTGGGACTGGGCATGCTTTTCCTCACGGCACTCATGCCAACGCAAATAAATGATTATTTTAATTGATAAAAACACCTTCATGGCTCACAAGTCGATGACGACTACAAAATGGGTTTGGCTGAGGGGTGTGCAGCAAAACGAAGTGGTAGCTGGGCGGAGGGGGGGGGGGGGGACACTATCGTTTTGGTCTGTGGCAATTTAAGAGCGGGCACGCTCACCTTTTGGCTGCCTGAAATTAGTTTTTAATGATGCCTTTGCACATTTCATGCGGCCATCACTCAAAAAGCCAAAACACAAAAAACACACAAAATCTATATATATATATATATATATATATATATCGCGCTTGTGTTTTTAGTTTCGTGCGGCGCTCCGTTTATACTGCCCCAAAAATTGAGTACTGAAAAATTATTATAAACGCATTAATGGCGCTTTGAAGCAGCGCTAGATATGCTATGGGTAAAGGGGTAGGGAGCGGGAGCGAGTGGGGGGGGGTGGGGCAACAAAGTAGGCGTTGTGAGTATCAACTACGCAAAAGAGAAATATAATAAAGGTGAAACAATTAATATGAAAAAGGAGTAGCGATACGCACAAGGCGCCGAATGTGTGTTGCGCAGTTCAAGTGCCACGCCTCTTGTACCGCGTACGCCCAGCTACCGGTCAGCCAGTTGGTCTGGCCGCTTTGCTTGGCTTGACGAGCTGGCGAGCTGGCTAGCTGGCTAGCTGGTTGAGCATTAATGCTTTTTGATATGAAAGCGTATTGTAATTAAATTGCGATT
This sequence comes from Scaptomyza cyrtandrae, assembly GCA_035044605.1. Classification (NCBI taxonomy): domain Eukaryota; kingdom Metazoa; phylum Arthropoda; class Insecta; order Diptera; family Drosophilidae; genus Scaptomyza; species Scaptomyza cyrtandrae. The sequence goes on from JAWNNS010000640.1 coordinate 11,632,723, forward strand.
AGGCCACCATTTTAACCATTTTACTTCTTGCTCCATAATGGATTTTATTCCATATTTATTTCTACCTTCCCCCGTCCCCCCTCCCCCATCCACTCACTCTCTTTATATCCCCTTTATGTGCACATACAATTACATTACTATTATTATGTGCGCAAGTGTGTGTGAGTGTACGAGTTTGAGAGTGTGTGTGCGTGTGTGTGTGTGTGTGTGTGTTTGTGTGTGTGTGTCTGTGAGTTGTGCGCGGCGCAACATTTAAAGGAAATCATTAAAATAATTACTACAACATTTTATGGGATTCGTTGAATCGCAAACAAATTATTATTTATCAAAAAACACAAACAAACAAACAAAAAAAATGATAACGAAAAACAAAAAGAGAAATTAGAAATCACTTTGTGTTGAAAAGGTTGCAAATTGTTTTGTATCAAAAGCTTTTATTGTGCATTTAAATGTTAATAAATGCGCTGAAAAATGCAATAAAAATAAAATAAATATTTAATAAACATACATATGCTAATCGATTGCTATTTTACATTTAAAACATAATTAAATATTTTTCCTATATGTTATTAAGTTTCTCTGACATTTTCCTATCCATTCTTTTCTTAAACCAGTTTCATTAAGCCATACAAATAATTTTTCTTTCTTTCTACTGGGATAATGATAAATAAATAAGTTCAAAAAATATATTCGCTTTCACGATAATTTCACATATCTGGATCCTTTAAACTACAAAATGATAACAGATATATTTTACCTTCTCCTAGTCCTAACGATCGCTCATTATCCTTAAGCACACCGCTGCTTAGTGAGCCACTAAAGTGCTAATTTATTGCATTTGCCATTAATATTACAGCTATGAAACCTATGCAAGAAAATCATAATCAACAACTCATACGAATACAAGTTAAGAAGATTTAACCTTTAACTTAACGGACAGCAGCAGGTGAAGCCTTCAAAGTTGTTGCTGTCTTCGTTGGTGGTCGTTTTGTTTGCAAACTTGTCAAACTTGCATGTCATGCGGCCAACGAATGCACTTGGCAAAAGGTAAAATGCAAAAAACCTGGCTACAACAAAACTGGTCAACAAAAAATAAGTAATAAATAAAAAAGTAACAACAACAACAACAAAATACAACGCGCACACATCAAATGCGAGTAAATGTTTTTTTAATTGCGGAAATTACAGAAAAACGCGCGAGCCGCTACAAAACAAATGCTGGCAAATTATTATTGTTTATGCCCGCGAGTTGATAAATTTTCGTAGCCAAGAATTGTTCGTGTGTGGCATTCGAGAAGACAGCTTGTGATGTCACCACAGTTCGTTCAAGCAGCGTATGTCATGTCCAAAGATGTCGAGTCAGGCAATGAGCTTGTGCTAAATAAACAGCGCCACCTTGCGGTTGGTGGGTGGGGAGAGGGGCACTCGCTGACATACTTCCCAATTAGCGCAGCAGCCTCACCAATAAAACAAAAAGAAGAAGTTTCTTTTCGTATTATAACATTACATTTCTGCTTTTGAGACATTTTCCAGCTGCTGAAAAAAACTTTTAACCTTTACTCTAACCCAGTCAAACAAAGTTCGAGGTTGAAGGATTTTGATTTTTTAATTTATTTCCATGCTACAGTTTCTTTATTTTTAATTAAACTCCAAAAAAAAAATATGAAAGAAAATAGAAAAGAGAGAGAATGCCGAGGTAAAATCAACAATTAAAAATTACCATTGACCAGCAGCGCATTTTTTAAATTTTGCCCTTCTGGTTGTTGGCCATAATCTCGGGAGACGCTGCCACTTTTTTTAATTTGGGACTTGTTAAGCACTTAAGAGGGTTAAAAATCGACAAAAGTTGACAGAAGTAAGAAGAAAAAACACACACACACACACACTCACGCACATACATATACTACGAAATGGGCATAAAGGACCGCAAAAGGCGACTGAGATATGGGATCTGGTGATATGGTAAATGAAATTTTGGTATGAGGATTCTGGCTTATGAATGCGTTCATTAGAGACGCATGCACATGTTAAGCGATGGTAAGAAGGGGGGGAAACTGTGGGACTTTAAACTTTATTTAGTTATCGCTTAAACAAAAGCAAAACAGACTATTCTTTCCCTGTGTGTGTAAGGATACCCTGTAAATGAAGGGTGATTTGACGTTTAAGAGAAATGTTTCACAGATTTCTTGACTTTCAATTTTCAACTTTTTAATTAGTTGCTTAAATGAAATATTTTTGTTTAAGTTCTGAAACCCTGTATTTTCATGTGCTTCAACTTTGTTAAAACTTAGTACAGGGTACTTTTTAGTTAATTACTCTTGTGCTGTTTTATTCATACTTGTTTAGTTCTGCGTTGTATTTCGTTACTTGTTCTTCTTTTTGTTATTTTTCTATGTTCCCCATTTTGAATGTGTTTTCGAATTCGGATTCAGGCGCTCGCTGGCTGCATGGCTGGCCATGGGTACCCATGTCAAAACATTTGACAGCTGACTAAAACATGCTATGCGAGACGGGAACGGACACCAGCTCAGCACACGGAGAGAGCAAGAGAGAGGAGAGAGAGGAGAGGTCGGGGGGCGGCCTAGCAGCCAGTGTGGCAGTCAGTCGACGGGCACATCATACCCTATAGATATCCCTAGGCAGACTGAAAATTCAACCAACCCAACTCTCACTCGCTCTCTCATTCTCTCTCTATCTCTATCTTTCTCCCGCTTCGATATATGAGGTCAGTCAAGCGAGCCTGCTGAGCTGAGCGCCTGTTCCTCCATCATCATGGCAGGCGCAACTGGCGGCCATTGAAAACCTTTCGATGGAAGCATGCATGAAACATGTGGCATGACATTGATGAAAACAACAACGCCGCGAATTTAGCTCAGATTAAATAAGTTGCGCAAAAGAGGTTTTCTTTTTTACTGTGCTCAATTAAATTAGTCAAGTTTCTAAATTTAATATTTATACATTAAATTTTGTTTGCTTATAAACAATAATAATTATAAATATAAAAAAAGAATGAAATGTTTCTAACAATTAATATTATATTTTTTTAATGTCTAATTTGATATCCTACATTTTCAAAGGTAGTTTTTAGCTAAATTGAAACATTAAATTTGACTTTTTTCACCTTGCGAAAGATTTAATTAACCACAAACTATTTTTTATATACCACTACATTGATAACATTCAATTTATTCAAAATTTTTGTTTTTTCTGATTTAATTTAATAAGTTTTTTTTTAATGCATTTTTTAGTTTTTGTTTTTTTTTTTTTGTTTAGCATGTTTATGTTCATAATTATAGTTTTTTTAAAATTTATATTGAACATTAATTTGAAATAATAATAGTTTTGTTTTAAGGGCTTAGATTTTTTCTCATGTTGAAATTTAAACCTTACTAAAATAACTCATAATTAAAAATGTCAATTGTTAGAAAACAATAAATGACAGCAAGTAAAAAATCATTAACAAGAATTGATATCTTAGCTCCATCCTCATTGTATATAACACCATTATAGATATGTGTATCTGAACTATTATTAGATAGTGTGTTCGTAAACTATTTTATGATTCATTCACTTTTGATTGAAGTCGCTGTCATTGTGTGAGTGGCTTGCTTGAATGGCTTATGGCTTGAGGAATATCTATGTATAAGGAATGAAGCTGGGATTCTGGGTTCGGTTTGGTTTTGGTATTGGTATTGGTATTGGTACTGGTGCTGTGCAAAAGATGTTCGGACAGACCACGAGAGAGCTACCTCACTTCATTGCTGCATGAATAATATTCGTAATTTGTCAAAAAGGTTGGCCAAATCCCAAAATAAAAGAAGACAAAAACAACAAAGAAAAAAAACCGAGCAGAAGCGGAATCCAAAAACAGCGTTGCGATTGAGCGAAATGAATGAATGCGAAACAAACGAAACGTAAACAACAACAGCAACAACACCCACAACAACTATTGTTGTTGTTGTTGTTGTTATGGGATGCCTTGGGGCAATACCCCGAGGACCTTTGGCGAGCTGTTGCCATTACTTTTTTCGGTTGGGCATCTCTTCTATGCTGACCGAGAGCCAGAGAAGGGAGCACAAAAATATAAAAGCGAAATTTCCTTTTCGCATTTGGTGCGCTTTATTAAACTTTTATTTTTTTTGTGTTTTGTTGTGTTTTTTTTGCCGCACATGGAAAATCCCAAAAGTTCCTGTGTCATTTTTTCTCGCTCGCCGCTCAGTTGTCGTTGTCGTTGCCGCTTTCATTTTGACAGCCCGTGTCAGCTGCCAGTGGTTCTTATGGCTGGGTGGGTGGGTGTTTGAGTGGTGGGAGGTGGTGCTAGTTGGACAGCTGGGTCTGGGTCTCGGTTGTGGTTTCGGTAGATTTTTTGTTTATTCTGTTTGCTTTTAAAAAAATCTTCACGCATTTGGCAAATTATCTTTTGATCCGCTTGCTTCAATTGCGTCCCGCCGGAAGGTGGCAGCAACACCAAAAGAATTGCCAGCAAATGCGTTGTCAACACTGCACAGCGGCAAAAGAGTGTGACAGAGAAAGAGAGAAAGAGAGAGAGAGTGGGAGAGTGGGAGAGAGGGAGAATGGACTCAGCGCTTAAGCCAGGGCAATCGCCTGCCTAAGTAGTTGTTGTCTCAAATGTCTCGCGAATGCCATCGAAAAGTAGTTTGCGCGCAAATCCTCAACTTAGCAAAACTCCGATCCGAACTCGGCCCGGGCACATTAAGTGCACACACACAAACACACACACACACACACACACAGAGACAAAGAGAACAAAGAGTGTCCGGGAAAGTAGAAGAAACTTTTTGCAAAGCCAGCCCCAAGTGATGACGAGAAGGGGGGGGGGGCAGGGGGCTGGGGGTTGAAGTACACTGCCAGCGGATGATGGCCGGGGATCAACGTTTTACGTAGCAGCCATGGAGCCGTAAAAAAAAACTTTTTGCAACACAGACTATAGACAATGGCTGACAACAGGGAGGATGTGTAAAGAGAAGGGCGGGGGATGCAGGGGGGAATGGTTGGACTGACGTTGAATGTGCAACTTTTTGGCGAGAAGTTCTTTTCATTGTGTGGCGCCCTCTGACACTGATGGGGGTCCAAGGCCGTGGTGTCGTCAGCTAGGTGGCAACTTTGTGGAGTATTGATAATGCAGGGGTGAAAGTGGGTGGTAGAAGGGAAGGGATTTGAAGCTGTCACACATAATGCGCACAATGAAGTGCACTTTTCATACTCGAAAGAATTGAAAAGTTGTTGTGCCACACACGAAACCCCTCAAACAAGAACAGTTCAGCAATCGAATAGAATACAGCCAATCGGAGAAGTTGCTTCAATAAATATATGCGATAACTAGGTAAACAGTGTTGACTGACTTTTTAAGGAGTGCTACTTAACTATATAACACAAATAATGCAAAGGTTTGGATAATTGTACGATGTAATAAACAGATTTAAGTATTGATAACAAATTACAGTCTTTGGTAAGTACCTTTTTTGAGTTATAGTATTTCAGTTTCAAGTTTAGTAAATTGATTTCTTTTGCACTGCATGGCGAACCATTAGCTTTTGCCTCAAAGCCAATCCATTGGTCAGCTCAGCTCCAAGCGTTTCCCACAAACCCAAAAAACAAATACAAAAAATGGAAAGAAGCAACCTCAATCCTAAAGTGCCATTGGTCTGTGGAAATTTACCCACATTTAGATAAACATCGTGGCGCAACAAGGTCAAAAAGAAAACTCTTTTTTTTTTCCCCAAAAAGCAAACATACATATAAACAAATAGTCCGAGTAAAGGATGCGGCGGCAGCTTCTGCTTATGCTGTGGTTCAGGTCTAGCCAAAAAGCCACTTGTTGCGAATATTTGTTGACTGTCGCTTAAATTTATGACCCAACGCCGAGCGACAAAGGCAGCAAGCAGGCAGCACCAGCAGCAGCGCCAGTTGGATAAAGGAGGAGGCAAGGCTTTTGTTGCTGCGGCTGCTGATGCTGATGCTGCTTATGAGCAAATTATCAAAAACCAACTTAAAACTTTGCCAACTCTCCAATACGATGGCATCAAAACAACATTAACGCAGCCAACAGACAAAAGCCTCGAAGAACTGCACTTGGACTTGAACTTGGGAGTTGAAGCTGGTCTGGTTGGAGGTCTAGGGTTAGGGGCATGCTGACTATGCCCCTTTCTGTTGAATGGTGTTTTTGTTGTGCTTATGAGTTACAACTTAATTGAAACTGCGCGCTTTGTTCAAGGGTCCACGAATCGAGCTCTCTCACTCTATCTGTTGTATGCTATGCTTCTAGGGACGCCAGTCACGATCGGCAACTCTTTGGTTATTTGCCTAATGCCCCCGTGAAATATGACGAGGCGTTAAGTAGTTACCAACTAGATACAGTGGAGTGTAAAACATTGAAATCAGATGGGAGCAAAGTCAACAGTTTTGTATATCCTGACGGGGCATTTGATGAAGTTTTTATGAAGTTTTTACTACCCTCAACTCTTTGAGATTGAGGCAAAGATCATCTTATTTCTAATGTGCTGCCATTATTGTATCACTATTTTGTTAAACATTGCAACACAAAACAAATTTAATATAAATATAATAATATGAATAAATAATTTTTGTTTCATATTCAACCCCACTGTCTTGGTTATTTTTTTTTTTAATTTTGTATTAGTTGCACAATAATAATAATAAAAAAAAAACTGAAGGCACAAAAAAAGAACTAAGCAAAAATAAACTCGTATGCATTTAATCATCGTAACTTAAGCTCGAGATCATGTTGTGCCACAGTCCCAACTCCAATTCCCAATACGCGTCCAAGTCTAACTTCGACCACTTGGTCGCACCCCCTCCGCGGGAGACACTCAGGCTCAAGCTTTGGTTGAGGCTCTGACTTTATTTTAGATTTTGTTGCGCTCCAAGTCGCGGCACTCTGGTTGGTGTTGTCTCTGTTTCGGTTGCTGTGTCGCTCCTTTATTTTTTTGTCCAAGAAAAACAAGAAGAAAACTTCATGTCACCGCAGCGGGTTGGTTGGCGCGTTTGGTGGCGGCTGTTGGCTGCCTTTGCAGTTCGCCTTTTTGTTGTAGGCGCACAATGAATTTTTCTACTTCTTCTCTTCTTTTGGTTTTTGTTGTTTTTTTTTTGCACGCTGACACCGTCACCGTCACAAGGAGGTGGATAGTAGGAGCGGCGGGATTAATACGACGAAGTGTTTGGCTATGGCCAGGTCCAACAAAAAAAAAAAACGAAGAAAAAAACAAGGAAGGTGTCCGTCCGTCCAGTGTCGGGTCGGGGCCTCCATTCATGGGAGCATGGAGTGCCCGGCCGCGGCGTGTTCTGGAGATTAATAAATTGATGGCATCCATTGCACATAACGTGTAACTAATGGCGCTCATCAATTCTGCTTTACATCTCAATCTGGCTAAGGCAGCACAAAAAAACCCAACACAAAGCCGAACAAGACGACAAAAAAAAAAAAATAAATAAAATAAGTAAATGCTAAGACTGAGCCTCGATGTGGGCAAACAACTTGGTGGCGATTTAGTAATGACCAGCGACTGGCAAAGAGAATCAGGATAAAAAGGAAGTTCCTCTTGAAATCTCTCTCTCTCTTTCTCTCTTTCTCTCTTTCTCTCTTTCTATCTCTCTCTCTGTCTCTCCCTCTCTCCCAACTTTCACTCGCGGCATGAAAATGAAAAGGAAATTCTATTTTTGGTATGTCAAACCCACTTCATGGGAAACGTAAACTCGCCCACTTATGCAACTCTCCTTACGCATCCTTCAAGCATCTGCCTTGTTCTGTTTTGTCTAGTTTTCGGATCCATATGAGTCGAGCCTTTTACAGAAATTGTCAGTTGGATTAGTTACGCTCCGATTTTGCAAACCTTTTTCGCTTTCGTTTTCAAAACTATTGTCAATTTGCATTATTTACCCGACCGCCTTCTGTGACAACTGACAGAGAGTCAGAGTCAATGTCTAAGCCACGTTTGTACCTCCTTCGACCTCTTTCACACTGTGTGACATTTGTCTGCAGCCTTTAGCGTCCCTTTTTGCCCAGTGCATTCATCGATTTCGTTTACGGAAATTTGCAAATTTGCTCAAATGTCAGGTAAGGGGTCGGTGTTATTGTTATTGTCCTCATTGCAGATGGATTACGCTTAATGCGACCGATTGGCCAAGGCAATAAAGTGAAATTACTCAGACGTGTCAAGGTCAGTCAAAGTTTTAGTTTTCCGATTACGGATTCAATGTAAAATGGAGCAAATGAAAAACATTTAGCTAAATCGATACTAAATTGAATGTTAAAAAAATATTTGAAATCGTTAATGTTAGACTTTAAAAATGAAAAGTTTATTATTTTGTATAGCCAAATTTGAAGACTTTTAAGTGAGTTTTGTTTTTACGATATTATAAAGCATATCTTTACCATGACTTGTCGTTTATTTTAGACAATTCAAATTCAAAATATCCACCTTTTTGAAATATAATTATGTTGTTCAATTTATAAGCATTACGATTTTTAAGTAGGTTTATATTTAAACGTTCTTTGACTTAATTTCATTTAAGTCTATCGATACATCCAGTTGAATTAAACATAAACGTTCTCATCAAGCAGTGCAACTGAACGAAACATTAAGCAGTGAACGGCTGCTTAGTGAAGCAGTACACACAACTTCAGCAAGCAGTGCGTTAGACGATAACTTAACGAAGTGATCATCTCGCAAACTAACTGTCATTTCATATTTAAAAATAATCCTGAAATCACATCAATAATTTTTAAATAGAAATTGGCAAGAAATTATTTAGTTTGTATTGTATTGTTAATTATTAAAAATAGTTCAAAGTTGTTGTTTGTTTTGTATGCAACTACTAAGTTAAACTACGATCAATGACTAACTACAGCAACCCACTACTATAAGAAGAAGAAAAATTCCACTTAATACGTTTCGTGGAATTGTCGATCACTTTCCTTGACACTTACCAAACTGACTTCGCATCCAGGGATACAGTGGTGACGGCATCCCTGAGGATTGCGAACTCGGATTTTGGGATGGAGGCGTATGTTGTCCAGGATGTCCTTGATGCATCTGCGGCGGCCCCTGCCCGGCTCCCGGATGCATCATCGCTTGTGGTGGCGCCACCACAGGCGGCACACCCGTCTGCTGTTGTCCATACATGCCCATATTGTGATGGTTTTGATGAACCTAAAGACGGGAGAATCGAATTAGTATTGTTTACGGGAGAGCGATGATAGCCAAAACCAAAGGAAGTTATTTGAATAGAGAAACTTACGTCGGTTACATCGGGAACGCCAACGTCAGTGTAGCCCAGCTGAAGATATTAAGCAGTAAGCAGGAGAGAAAGAATGATAGAAGCATTAAGATTGTTATAGGCGGGAGATGGGTTTTAGATGGGGCAAAGCAGTAAAGGAAACCAACCAAACCCATAAGACTACACTTTTCGTTCCTTACCTGCGCCTGCGGATGTCCCATGTGATGGGGCAGCGACATTTGTGCATTCATATGATGTCCGCCCATTTGGTCGACCAGCGGCGGTGAGCCTCCCTCCTGCACCAAGCCCAAACTCCCGACGGCCGCCTGCAGCTTGCAACTGGCATAGACAACGGGCTGCTGTTGAACCTGCTGCTGTTGCTGAGGATGTGTCACCTGTTGCGTCACCTGCGGATGTTGTTGCTGCTGATGTGGCGCCTGTTGTTGCTGTGCCTGCTGCTGCTGCTGTTGCTGTGTTTGCACCTGTTGCTGTTGTGTTTGCTGCTGCTGCTGCTGTTGGGCAACTGCAACCAGTTGGCCACCATTCGTTTGGGAAACGGGCATCACACCGCCCACCTGACTGGAAGGACTGTCGGGCCGAGAGTAGCCCTGGTGCTGCTGCTGTTGGTCCATGCCCTGGCCATTGTAGTAGGGCATACGATCGTAGGGCGGGAAGCGCGGGTAGGGCATATTGCCCTGCTGATTTGGATTCTGGCTGTAGTGATGCATCTGTTGTGCATCGAGATCGGTGACGCCGTTGCCCGGATAGTGGCCATGGTGCATATCCGCTCCCATATACGAGTTTGTAAAATATGACGTCATGCTTTCGCAATTATTTGTACTCATCGTCATTTTGTTTGTTTGTTGCACTTTCTTGCGGTTTGTTCTTGACTGTTCAATGGAGTTACTTAACTTGCTAATGACTCTGACTCGATTCGACTCTCTCTGTGTGTGTGTGTGTGTTTGTGTGTTTATGCTTTTAGCTACTTTCCTATATACAAAGTAAACTGTGAAACAAAAATTCATTTCATTAACAATTTATTCGATTTACACTTTTCGCAGCAAACTCACCTAAATATCCTTTGAACACTTAAGTACAATGTACAGTTGCGTCTTAAACTTAGTTATTTTTTGTTTGTGTGTAGGGTTTAGGTGTGTGAGGTATAAAGTGATTTGCGTTTTGCTCTGTTCCTCTGTTCCTCGATTTGCTCCTCCGTTTGTTTGGCTTCTCGCTCCTTTCTCTTAATTTGGTAGAAAATCCGTTGGTGTTTTTTTTTTTAGTTTTTTTTTTTTTGTAATTGCTGTTTGCCTAAATCCTTAAATAGCCTTAACCTCTAATTGGTATTTTCAATTTTGATTTTGAAACTCTGCAAGTAAACAAAACGTAAGATTTCTGCTTTAGTATTTCTTGTGATTTTTAGTTGTTCTTCGATCAAGGTTTCTGTTCAAAGTGCCGCTCGAAGCTTGTGGCACATATGTGATCTTAAACTTTGAGCCAACATGTGCTTTGAAATTTGTTTTTTTTTTTTGTTTTTTTTAAGCTTTTGATAAATGTTTTATGCCACGCTTTGGCGAGATTCCTCAAATTATAAGAATCATAGTGGAACACAAGAAGAACCCTTGGCTTAGATGAAGAGAAAGAAAAGAAACTGTGAAAACATGCACTTAAAAAATGTATTTCATTTAAATTTTGTTAAATTTCTCTTCTCTTTCTCCCTATTAAAGAATCAACTTGGCTTTTATATATAATAGGAATTTATGTGTGTTGACTCTGAGATGAACATTTTTTGTGGTATTCTAATAGAAATGTCATGTCATTGGGTTGGTTGACAAGCTGACAACATTCGTTGAATTTATGAATATGAAATCAATTGTGTTATCCCCCTTTGACCTGACATCCTTCCGGTCAAAGTGATTTAATTTCCTGGCTCATTATCACGACTCTCTGACCTCATAAATCAAAACTCGAACAATGCAGACAGACAGAGACAGGGACAAACACACAAACACACAGACACAGACACAGATAGAGACACACGTTACATGCCATGCATATATGTGTATATGTATGCAACTCTCTCTCTCGCTTTCTCTGTCCGTGTTGCTTTCGGATGGTGGTGACAACCCTGCCGAAAAACTAACTAACGGTAACTTGTTGTCGGAAATGAAACTTTTGCAACTTTTGCGAAATGGCCAAAATGCCAAAAACGAAGACAGAGAAAACGTGAAACTTTAAAATTTTTTAACGACAAGCGCCATCGCTTGCATATTTTTCTACCTTTTCCCCCTCCCCCCCGTCACCACCCGTCACCCCCCATCACTCCCGTGTCCAAACCGTCCCGTTAGTCGCTTTCCTTTTTGGCATTCCCCGGCGCATTGTATTTGGTATTGTGTGTTTGGCTGCTCCTTCTGCTATTCGCTATCCTCCCATTCTGCCATTCTCTGTTATTTCGCTTTTGTTAACGAAATAATTTCTTGCGCCGACGTTGCTGCCAAACGCAAAGCCAAAGCCAAAGCTTCCCTTTCAATTACACAATTCCCGCTCACGGACACTGAGAGGGGAATGTGAGGGGGATGGACAAGCTCGGCGCGAAAGGACAATGCCAGCCGGAAGGACGCTACGCCGGGCGCAAAGGCCAAAACCTTCCCCCCCTCCCCCCTCACCATCCCACATCGAACGATAACATAGCTCTGCCTATATAGAGAGATGGCCGTAAACGAGTAAACGATATGTATGTTGTAGGTGGTTATCAGACATGTGCTGTCTGAGGGGGGAGGGGGGTTAGTTGAAGACTGGAGGTGGGTGGAAAAAGACAAGCAGCAGCAGTAGCCTTGGCCGTGGCAGTTGGACGATGGACGATTTACAGAGCATAAGGGGAGTTTAGGGGGAGCAGCGAAGAAACTCATTCAAGCACAAGCGAGATGATAATAATGTCTGATGTGTTTTTGTTTGTTGTTGTATGCCACTTATTGTTGTTGTTCCGCAAGTGAGGGGGTGTGGGCGAAGTGTGTGTGTGTGTTTACTTTATGATTTATGTTTGTCTGATGTGATTTATTCAAGCGAACAAATGCTGAAATTTGATTTGCAATAAAAGATTTGCAGCAAATAAACAAAAATGGCAGCTTTAATTGTTTTTGTGTCCTCTTCTTACATTGAATTATTAAAGAATTCTGTGATTAACATTTCAGGTTGTCTTTTTACCTGGTTGATTAATTGCAAATATCAAATATTAGGAACATTGTCTTTGTCTGTGTAACGACTGATTACACTGGTTCCTTGATATTTTGTATGAAATTTGACTTTAATATAGGGCCTATGCCGTATGCAATGATTTTAGTTAAAACAAATTCCTGAAAAAACTGCCGTGACTCATTTTAAGAACTTTTGGCTTTTTCAGCTTTTTTCAATTGTCTTAGCTCTATTTTTAACCTTTTTAGTCATAAAAGTATGCAATGTTTTTTAAATTGCCTAACATTTAAAATGTAGCGCACTTTCGCGCGAGACTTATTTAGGCCGGTTAAATTTGTGACCTCTAGCGGACAGGCTTAGAAGCTACTAAGGCCAAATTTGACAGATGCCGCTTTCAGTTGATTGACATGTGGCGCCCTCTAGTAGATAACAAGTGAAGTGTGACGTGTGACAGTTGGCTGAGAGTTGACATCTACAAACGAATTAAAAATTACTTTCTCTTCAGGCTGTCGCCAACAATTTAATATAAAAAACAGAGCAATAATAAAAACTATTTTATATATTAAAAGCATTTTGGTAAGCTGCAAACATTTTTTCTTAAGTACTGCAACGCACAAAGTGCTAACTAAGCCTTTGTGTTGTGGTTTATTTAAGGAAATCACAGAGTATTTTTTCTTTAAGATATGTCAACTTTATCAATGTATTGTTTGCTTAAGATATACAAAAAATTGGCAGCAGTTATCTTTGACCTCTAACCACGGTGCAAACGCTATTGCAATTAGCCAAGACAACAACCATAGCTTGAAGCCCAGCCCACTTTTCGCACATTGTACACAAACAACAAAACGGGAATTGCGCATGGCATATGGGCAGTCCCGTTACCTGTTTAAGTCTTCAACGACAACGGCGAGTTCTCCCCTCTCCTACCTAACTGATTCAAGCGGGCAGTCCATTTGGCAGCCAATCCATCAAAGGCAAACAACAAAAACAACAACAACAGCGAGAGCTCAGCAATGCAGTAAAGAGATATACATACGCAAACACTTAAGCACACAAGAAAAACAACAACAACAACTACATTATGCCGAATCCGTTACCGACTCACTCACACGCATGCGCTTTGTCTGCTCTGTCATGCTGATGGAATGAAATGAAAATGAATGATTTCATTCTTCAGCCATCAGCTGCAGCCATTTTGATTTACGATTGCGTCGGCGTCGTTGCTTCTTCTTCATAGTTTTGCATAGCGGCCATGCGAAGGCGTCGCCCGTCAACATATTTCCCTTTGTGTTGTTTGCCGTTATTATTGCTATTGCTATTGTTGTGGCTGTTGTTGCTGTTGTTGTTGCTGATGGTGTCGGCATCTTCAGATAGAGGTATCAAGTCAACGGTAATTTCACAAAAGGCAGTTAGTGTGAGCCAACCCAAGTGAAGGTGGAGCTGCCAAACAAGCAGTGGGACGAAACACGTCAGGTCTCTCAATTTAAGCGTTCTGCTCGGCTGCGCTGATTGCTTAATTCACGGTTTGGTATACATATTTAAATAATAACTAATTGGCTTGGCTAACTAAAAGAGCTTTTGCTAAAGATCCTCGACGATTTTGAACAAAGATTATTTACCTTAAAACTATTGTTGGATATAACAATCTTAACTTGATTTCAAATGTTTAGATTTCGTTGATTCAAGTAAAGTCTTGATTCCAGAATTGTTTCTATTATAACATCGCTATGTGTAATAGGTAAAAGTATTTTTTCTAACGTATTAAACCAAACACGAAAAACCAACGATTTCTCTGTCTGTATATTTAACCGCAATATTTATTATTATAGTATAGTTAAACATACTTTTTATCGATCCGTTTGACGAAAACCCTTGTTTTACTACCCTTTTTTACAAAACTGTACAACATATATTTATATATATATATATATATATACCTCTTAGCTCTTATTTCCCCAGAATTTATCACTTGTTAAGGGCTAACCATAATTCTCAACTTAACTATCAATAAGCCCTAAGCAAATGTCCTTGAATTATTAACTGAAAATGTTTGCAGAAGTAAAAACAAATAAGTAGTAAAATAAATGGGCATAAAAAAGCAAAAAAACCACTGGCAAGCCTGAAGCACGTGCTCAGGCCAGAAATGCCAGAAGAGTTTATTGTGCCATCAACTAAAGGAGCAAATAAAATTTTATTACCACTATAAATTTCAGCACTTGAAGCGAACCCAAACCAAAATGCAGACGCGTCGGCAGGTTCTCCTCTCGTTCTGGCCAGGTCTGTTGACTGGTTGCCTGTGTGCCCGGTTGCTCGATTGCCTGGGTGCTGTGGATAAGCCCACGCGATTTAGCGACGGTGTTGCATAAAGACGAATGAGCGTAAGAGGCAAAAACGGTTAAAAAGACGAAAGAGGGGGAAGCTAAAAAGATGAAGAGAACTGGAACTCAGTTGAGGCCTGCATTTTTCTCACATTTATCTTTTTTCGAGTGCTGCGTTTTATTGCGATTGGAAATTGAGCTTGTCAACGCGGTCGTCCGCGACGCTTGGCTAGTCCCACTATCAATTGAGGAAGGAGCAGGAAGAGGAAGTGGAAGTGTTTGTGGAAGAGGCGGTCGAGGTCTCAATGTTGCTAAAGGGCTAAGAGCTGGTTTTGGCCAAACAACAGCTGGCTTTTGGGTATTTGGGCGCGCGTTCGCCCTCTGATAATAAAAACGTCAGTTGTTGTTGACGATTGCCGCTTCATAAATAAAAGTTTTGCATTTGAATTGGAAATTGTGAAGTTGTTAAAGAAACACAAATGTAACATGGGGGGTTGATTGTGTGGGGGGTGGGGGATGGGGGTAATGTGGTAGACTCGACGCATTTCTTATTTATTTAATTGGCGCTATTTAGCATTCACTAATGGACATGAGGCCCAGTGTGCAGCACCTGCGCAACAGAATCGAAAACAACTGAAGCCCAGTTGGGAATATGAGAATCGAGACACGAGAGTCGCGAATCTGGCAACAAGAACTGATAATAAATCTAATTGACACATTTGCGCCGGTAGACCAGAGCCGGAGCCAGAGTCAAAGAGTGCATAAGTGATTCCCTGGAGAATTGACATGACTCCGAGCTAAGCGAACCAATAATATGTGAGTGCGTGCAATTAAAATTGAACTAAGCATTGCTAATGATCTTTGAGATGAAAGAGGCAAGTGGGGTAGGCAACCCATCGATCAGTCGAACGAACGAACGAACGAATGAACGATTGTTGCCATTGCTGTTGTAATTATGCCTAAAGAGTTGACAATGTACAACACAATGAACATACATAAATTTTAGTTCGATCATATCGAATCATCCATCGCATTCAACATGGACACTCAGTTGAAGCAATCCCAGCGATCGATCAATCTTTGCTCTGCTGCCCGTTGTGATAACGCGCCAGGGAACCAATCCAAGCCGAACCAAACCAAACCGAACCAAGTCAAGTGGATGTTGTTGTGGTTGTGGCCCCTTTGGTGCCTGTCTGTTGTGTCCACACTGGACTTCATCTGTTGCCGTTGATTGGCAGGAGGAAAAATGTTGCAGCGCTGTTGCCTATTGGAAATTGATTGGCAACAACATGGCCAAGCGCTGTGTTATCCCGTTGTAGCCCCCACCCCCCCTACCCCTTCACACCACCACGACAGTGTTGTAATGAGGAATGCCTTCATTACAAGGCAAGCAATGCGTAAACGCAATGCACGCATGCGTATGGCCAACAGACAGACAGAGGAGCCATGGCCATAGTCAGACATAACACGCACGCAGCAGCTCCTCACGCACGCAATGAGTGGGGGAACGTTGTGTTTGTGTGTGTGTGTGTGTGGGGGGGTGGGGTGGGGATTGAAGTGCGGGAGAGTAAGATCTGTTGCAGCTTTATCGACGTATGTTGTCACTGTTTGCCGTTTTGTTGCTGCTCTTGTTAAGAGCAAATGCGAACGCTCGTCGTCGTTTTCTTTTCTCCTTCCTTTTTTTTTTCTCTGTCTTATAATGAGCAAGCACGTTTAAGTAGCTCCTCTCTTGCCCCCCTCTCAACATGTGATTTTGTTCCACAATTGAATTGTTAAGTGCGTTCGGGGCAAGCAAAGCACAACAACAGCCACATTAACAAGAGACACCATTCCAAAGTATATACCAACTTCAGTTGCGATTGCGTGTGAAAATTATAATTTCGTGTGCAGTTTCAAGTGCGAACACAGCGAGCACCACTGAAAAACCACCATTGACCATTGACCACAGCCACAACTACAACCACAACCATAACAGGCGACAAAGAAACTTCAGTTTATAAATGTTGTGAACAATTTGCAAGTTTTGGATTTCAAGTTTCAGTTTCGCTTGTTCAAACGTTTAAATGTTAATTAAATTTCATTTTATTGCGCAAATAAAAGTGAACATTATTTATTTATTTCTTGTTTTATTCTGCCTCTGCCTAGCTAATGTTGCACAAACCATAAATAACACACATTTTATGGCCGACGAAACATAGAAATTTTGTTGCAATTATCAAGCTAGCCAGCTAATTTGCCGTTAGACAAGAAGATCAAAAGGTGAATATTGCAAAACATTTCAGGAAATTAAGTACCAGACATCCGACTAAACATACGAATTTGTGACTTTCACTTCTTTCTTTTGGTTAATTTTAAATTTCTTTGTGGTTTAATGTTTAAAATGTGGAAAAGTTCCCTTAAAACTATTTTATTTTGTTACGGATAATGTTTAAAATACAAAAATTAAAATCTTTTATGAAAGTATATTTTATATATATATAAAATTTTGCACATTAGTTTGCTCAAAGAACATAGCCTCAATGCCAAAAAAAACAAAAAAAAACAACACAGTCAGAAACCTGCTGGAAACAACGTTTTGACGACCGCCCATGAAGAGCGCAGAGAATCAGCGGGTGACAAGGTGAAAGTTGGGATTGCATAACCAACGGGAACCGAACGGAAACCGAAAGATATGCATTTGGTCATAGTTCTGTCTAAAAATCGAAATTGCGTAAGACAGACAGACAGTCAAGGTCTCAAACTCGAACTCTGTGAACCGCAGGTGTGTGCCCAGAACACCTGAGATACAAATACATACAAATACGTTAAGTTGTACAGACGCTGGCTAAAATAGAGCAATTACAATTAACCTTGTCGACGTGACAACGCAATCTTTATGCCTTTTAGACCCTTAAACTAAGTAGAAACTTTCTGTCATTTGGCTGTTTATGCTATTGGTACGCGTATTTGGCCTAATTCAGTCAGTTAGTGTCTGCGAATTTCAGAGCAAGTAGTACGATTGTCGAGTTGTCATAAAATCTACACGTATTTGTAATATTGTTAAATTTAATTGAGTACAGCAAGCAATTAATTCATTATCGAACAATCTTTGTATATCTACTTTGAGCTCTTTGTGATGTTGTCTTATTAAGTAATTGCGTATTGTTCAAATGTGTGTTTGTATGTGTATGTGGGTGTGGGAATCACAGAGTATAGAAGCCATATGGCAAAAGTTCAAAGGGTTAAGTTGTTTCACTTTCGTATTGAACCAGAATTGTATTCAATTGACTTCATCAAATGAAGTTTATTTGAAGCTTATGAGCAACAAATTTTTCATGTTTTCCACTTTCACTTAATATTTGAACTTAAACGTAGACTATTAGCTTTATTTAACAATTGAAATTGATTTGAAAATAAAATGATGTCATTAAATCAACTATAACAATGGAATAATCATATCTGGTAGTATCTGAAGATATTACAAATATTAAATAGTTCAATAATTGTTGCAAGGACTTAATAATTATTAATTGCAAGTATTTTTGATTGTTTATCTGCAAGCTCTACTTGTATTCCAAGCTAATCTCTTAGCACTTTAAACAGGGTATTTGTTGTTAGTATTATTATTATTCAGTGCCCTTCTCCATTTGTTTTTTTGATGCTGCTCATCTTTAGCCCTATTAACAATGTCATCGTCATCTGCAGCCATGTGCCTGCCTGCCTGCCTGCCTGCCTGCTTTCATATATATTATACATATACATATAAACGTTTGATGCTTATTTACTTATTCAAATCGTTGAGATTTCCTTCTCCATTCCACAGCACTCCCTCCTCTTTTCTTCTCTCCGCTACCATTTCCATTTCCCATCGCATGTCGACTGACTGTGGCCCTGTCTCTATCCCTGTCCTATTCAACTTGCCGCCTGACACTTCTCTGACAGCGACAGGCCATGAGCAAAACTTTTGTTCTATATTCTTCTTGTGTTTTGTATTTTTCTGTTTTCTTTGCCAGTGTCACTTTATGCAGAGAGGAAGAGCGAATATGAGGCGAAGAGGCAAAGCCAACTAGCAAAAAAAATCTAAAAAAGAGTCGACCAGAGCCAGTGCCAGTGCCAGAGCCGGAGCCGGAGCCAGTGAATGTCATGACAGGCTCAGTGACTTCGAGTTTACCCAAAACGGGCCCAAACTGAATTGCTGACTAACAGCCCTGTCGCGAAATATGAGTCCATTTCAGCGTAAGATACAGATACACAGCAGATACGCAGATACGCAGATACGCAGATACTTAGATATTTAGTTGGTGAAAGGGATGTGGCACAAACACACACACAAACACACACACAAACACACACACACACGCACACATACATACATATTTTCTTTGGCCCCACTGTGCGCACGTGCTTAAATACTTAGGCAACAACAACAGCAAGCAATAACAAACGAAGCAAAATGAGATAGAATACTATTCAGGATGTGACACAAAATGCCGCCATCGTCGTCGCTGTCATCATTGTCTGTTTTAAAGATTACACAAAATATTTGTAAAAATACAAAACACAACAAGCGGTTGACGCGAAGCGGTGGGGTGATGGGCAACGGGCATGGGCATGGGGCACACATCAAAAAAAAATACAAAAAATAAACTCACAGCTTTACAAAAATAACAACTGCGGAGGCAGCCACACAAAACGTACATAAAGAAAAGAAAAAAAAAACAACAAAAATCAAAGAAAACAACAAGAAAAGACGAGAAAAAAAAAACATACACAAAAATATTTACAAAATATTTTCCACTTCAACGAAATGGAAAACGCGACCGCCCCAGTCGCAGAGTTCCCTCCTTACCCCCTTACCGCTTTTGGCTGCTGGTGCTTCTGCCTTGACACGACTTGAGTTGACTTGGCTTTTGTCTGTCCCTCCCACTACCCCACCTCAACTAACCCCCGGCTGCACAAAACGTTCGTCTTTCCTGCCTGTCGGCTTGTCTTTCCGTCTGGCAATGGCTCGTTGGCTCCGTCTCGGGCGCGCCCGCGTCGGCGTCGGCGCCGCCGCCTGCCAACGACAAAAAGAAAATGCAGCACAGCGTGAAATGCCTCAGGAGCAGCACCAAAGCAACAACAACAACAACAATGCAAATCAAATGCGCGCCAAAAACAAATTGCAAAGTGAACTTGACTGAGAAATCAGCTGCAACAAGGAAAATTTGCACACAACTGCAGCTCACTGTAAAGAAAATAAAACGAATAAGAAAACTGTATCTGTATCTGCGGCAAACTGTGCAAAGTGCACTTGTAAATGTATCTGTATCTTTAGCGTACGCTTAAGTGAATTGTGTGAAAAAATCAAGTAGCTGCAGCAGCAAAACGAGACGCGAGACGAGAAATTCCTAATTCAAAATTAAGTTGAGCTAATTTTGTATATTTATTTAACTTGGCACTGAGGCAAACAAGAATTTTTTTTGGTAAACTGCTTAGGGATTATATTGTCAGACCTATAAGCAAGCAATACAAAATTATGATCCAGTTGTTAAGTGAAAGTAAAAGTCAAAAACTTGAACAGATCTTTTTTCCAGAGGTTAAATTTGAAGTTAACTTTCAAACATAATTTAACAAAAAATTTAGTTACTCTAATCATATGATTCGTTATTTTGAGGTAATATCATAATTTTCATTCGACTGTCGTTGCCGAAGCACCCAAGTAAAAAAGCAAGCAACCCATCAACATCAAAAGCCATCCGCTCCTATTTATGCTAATGTTTTAAAAGAGGAGCCTAGTCCCAAGTCCCTTTTAGAGGACACGCTCATTGCACTCCAGAGACTGATTCTCTACGCCACTCTATGATATGATAATTATACAGTGCCCGCAAAAAGCTCAAGCACACACACACACACAAAATGTAAAATTCATATACGGCCGTAAAACTTTAACACGGCAAAAAGACAAAGAGTGGAGAGAGAGAGAGAGTAGGAGGGTAGGAGGGGAGTAGTATATAAAACATGGAGCGACAACTACAAGTCAAAAAATATAAAATGGAAAATGTGTGAATATTTCATTTGGTTTACCAACACACATAAAATAAAAACAACAACACACACAACAACAAATGTAGCAAGGCACCGAATGGCTCTAAATGGCACATGTGGCAGGCAGGCAGGCAGCAGCAACAAGAACAACAACGCTCACGTCAATGTTAATTTAGTCAACGCTACAAAACAGCAAAAGCAAAAGCAACACAACACCATAACACAACAACGAAATAGCAGCAACAACAAATGAAACAATTCCATTGGGCATTGTTGCCACAGTACCCAAACCCCTGTGCCCAACCACCCACCCACTCGGCCTCGTCTGCCTGATTTCACATGTGCTTCTATGTCAACTTTCATGAAATTAGTTGGCAACATGACGAGCTGCCAGCGTCGTCGCCCTGCGGCACAAACACACACGCCCATTAGCAGGCCTCCTCGGGATGCGAACATGGAGTGGGAGAAGGGGTGGGTGGGTGGTTGGGTGTATGGGTGTATGCCTAATGCGCAGCTGACACCTTGCCAAAGTAGTTTTCGCTGTTTGCGGTGCTGCGCGGTTAATTCACTCACACACACACACACACACACACACACACAGAGCCACAAAAACCAGCCAAAAAACGAAAACGTGGAGGTCTCAATGGGGATTTAACCAACAGCAGCAACAACAACAACAACAGGCACTCATTTTTTTTTTGGGCCTGATGGCGCCACTCTTTCCCTCTTGGCCATGCCACGCCCCGTTTGCTATTTAGCTGAAGCTTTGTAGCTTTTGTGCACGTGTTGCAACACCGCAGTTGCCACAGGCGACACGGCCTGGCAACGGTTGGCTTTGGCATTGCCTGCTAATTAAAAAAATTGTATCCACTCAACCCCCAAAGCGACCTTTTACCAACCTGCAAGCCATTTACTTTAATTATAACAAATGACCCAAAAACTGGAAAAACCAAATGCAAAAAAAAATAAAATAAAATATATATATATATTTTTTAAAATGCATTCACACATTTAATTAACTTAATTAATATTTAAGTGCATGCAAATTCAGTTATGAAAATGAGGGGAAATCCAAATCTTAAATAAGTATAAGGAAGTAAGGATCTTCGTCCTGCCGAATATTATATACACTTGCAAAGCCTACTTGTTTTTTATAGTTATATAAATCTTTTTTTTAAAGATCTTTTGCATTTGTATGACAGCTATATGATAATGTAACATTATCTAGCCGATAATGACAAACGCCCTAACTGTAACTAAAAGAAGATATTGACTAAAGTTTCAGCTTGATAAATTAATGAGTCGAGTTTGTAAAGGCACAGACGGACGGACGGACATGGCAAATAGCTCGCTCAGCCCCCGATGCTGATCAAGAATATATATCCTCTGTATATGATTGAATATGCTTTCTTCTATGCGTGACACATTTCATGAACAACTTAATATAAATGAATATAATGAAAATATTTATGAAATTCTTTAACCCAATTTTAATTTTAAATGTTAGGTTTTTTTATTAAGAAGCATATTTATTTTATATTTATATTTATCCAAACACATGTATGGTTATAAGTATCAAAATGTTGAAGATATTTTAGATATTATTTTAGATATACGTGTATATAAAAATTGTTAGGAAACTTATGTTGTTATATGTGCCTTTACACTTCTTCAACTTTATTTGTTTACTTTCTTAAGCTTAACAGTTTAGGCAACATTCTCAGGCAGCTAAACTTGTAAATAGTTATTCGTATTCTAGCCTTGTTGCAGCAATCAAGGCATTTTGCATTTATTCACCCAATAAAACCCAAACAAACCAAATCGAACCCAAAAGCCGAACCCATTTAATTGCTTGAAGCGTATCCAATGTTTAACTCCCCCAACCGCCCACGCCCCACAAACCTTTGTGAAACGCAGCTGTTAAATCGATAAAAACGTTTTCAGCTGCAATTTCGGATATCGGGTTTTTATGTTTTGGCGCACATTGGCAGCAACTACTTGTAGATACAATATGTTCGCTCAATGGCCATGCTTGCCACTGAGTTGTCTCCACATTAGATACACAGATACACAGACTTAAGTTGTATGCCCACGGGAGTAGTCAACATTGATTCCGCATCCAAATGCGTCTGTGTCTGTGTGTGGCTACGATAAATCCGTAACGAGGTATCCGCCCTGTACCATAACCAACGCAACAAGCAGCGAGCAGGCCAAGAATCTGTTGGCAACCCTGGAATGGCCTGACCGATAAGCACAGTCCAGCTGGACAGTCGGTCCACCCGGCTCCGACCAACATATGGATGAAAAACTAAAAATGGCATTAAAAACATCGTAATCGCAGTTTGCCGCACGGCTCGGGTGGATTTTCATTTTCGTTTTCACAAGCGCATGGCGTATAACGGAAAAACAACCCCATCCACGGGGTAAGTTTTCCTTCATATACGTATTCATGTGTGTGTGTGTGTGTGTGTGTGTTTGTAGTGTTAACTGTATGTGTATTTGTTTTTGTGGGGTGGATTTTGTTTTGCTTTGCAAGTGCGTTTGCCAGTTGCCTATACCTACAATATCTGCTGTTAGCTATTAAAGGTTTTTCCTTCCCTTTTCATTTTGTGGTAGGGGGCTTAAATTAAAACGGGAGGGTGTCAAAATGCGCATTCATTTAATCACAACAATGTTACAATTTGATATTGCATTTTAACAGTTTTTTTTTTCAAGTCGCTTACTTAGTTTTTTGGGCTTGGGTTACAACAAAGGTATGAAGATATTTACCTGAAATGAGACAAAGAAATGAAAAAAAAGATGGTTAGTTGAATGCATTTTATAGGAATGTATTTCACTAGAGCATTATAAGATATGTAAACTAGTAACGGTTATAAATAAAACAAACAAATTTTTAAAAATGGTTTATTAACAAAATGTCCATTAATTTCAATGAATCTTTTAATAAGAAATGTTATTTTGTAATGTTGAGCTATGATTTTATGATTTCTTATTATAATATTTTACGATTTTGCTTACGGTTGATTTTATTATTAAATCTTTTTGCTTGTCCAATCGATTAACAATTTTCTTAAAAATCAAATTTCCGAGAATAACATTTTATATGTTTACAGTTTTTTAATAAGTTACGGTCCTAAAAGTGAACCAAATTTGAGCTTGTTTAAGTAAGTTTAACTCCGTTATGCTGTCAATTGCAGCTGGTCAAAACTGAAGTAGAAGTTTTTTCACAATTTCAAGCTCGATTGCGCCCAATTCTCGATACTCAATCGCCTTGTTGGCTGTGGCACTTAATCGGCTGTAAGAAGCAATTAAGAAAAAGTCAACTGCAGAAACGCTAACCAATTCCAGAAACTTAACAGCTGGACAGAGTGTTGATTAAGCAGCCATAAAAGCAATGAACAGAAGGGGAAAGGGAAGCTGGCAGCGACCAACAACACTTGCCAAGTCAAACAAACCGGACGGAAAGGCACACAGAATAAAAAAACATAAAAATTACTTAATTAGCAGCAGCAGCAAGATCCTTTTGGCCAGCTCGAACAAAACGAGCAAAAAACGCTTTGCAACCAAAGTGTAAATTGAATGAAATATTCATGCAGAGATTTCGCCCAACGATGTGCGAGCCCAAAATTGGCAACGGTCAGTGTGAATGCGAATGCGAATACGAATACGAATACGAATACGAATACGAATACGAATACAAATGTGAATGTGAATGCGTTGAGGATGCTGCTGGCTTGTTGATGTTTTATTGAATTGAAAATCTCATTATCACCTCGACGCATTCTTTGAATGCATTTGGAGGTGAATACGAAACAGGTTCGTTCCCGGGTTTCGCGCTCCATCCAGCCCATGCCCATGCAGCCTCCATGTCTGACTTTGGAGCATTGGAATCGTCAGATACTCGCAGCTAATTATCGTAATTATTGCAAATTTACAAATTGATATGAAATTGATTAGTGCCCCAGTGGAACAGGACGGCAACGAGAATGAACAAGATGAAAACGAAGACATTGACTTGCTGCAAAACCTGTTTCTGCAGAGATTCGTCTCACCACTTTTGGACCCCGTTCTTGTCCTGTTTTAATAAATGCATTACGAAAATGGACTGCAAAAAATGCTAATATCGTGCCCAAAAATGGCAAAGAAAAAAAGGTGTCAAAGATGGGCACCTCTTGCATACATATTTATAAAGATGTGTGAATACATATATTTAAATAGATTTGATTTTGGGTCGATGGCAACTCTACAGAAATTCACTCAATTTGTCGCCAAAGTCGACACAAAGAAACTCTTGTGGTGAGAACAAATTTTTCAATTAAGCCATTAATTCACTTCGCACCACACACAAACACACACAAACACACACACACATGTATCATACACACACATACACTCACTCATCATTATTGCCATCATCACCATTATCTGCATCATCATCATCATCATCATTGTCATTGTCGTTCCTTCTGTCGCATTATTTTATTAAGCATCCACACATACACATTCGCATCTACATTTACAAAGCATCCCAAAGTCCAAGCGATGTCTCCAATTCAAATATATCTCTCTCCCACTTTCTCTCCCTCTCACACACTGTCACGTTCTCTCTTTCTCTTTCCCACTTGCTCACTGCCTGTTTTATTTGCTCGTTGTGTCCACTTTTAAGCAAATTTTATTCATGTTTGCCTCCGTTTGCGTCTCTTCATACTAAGTTGTTCTTGTTGCTGCCGCCACCGTTGTTGTTGTTGTTGTTACTGCTTTTGCTGTTGCTGTTGCTGATACTGTTTCGTTTTGCTCACATTGTAAAGTTGTCGTCACACAAAGTTGCCTGATGCCCCATGCTTTCAACAGCAACAAAACGGAAAAATATTCTCCATGGCATGCAAATAAAATTTCAGCGCCAAGTTCTTAGCTGATCTGCGTCTACAGATGATGATTAAGTGACTTGTTTCAGGCATATTTTTTTTTACATATGTTGAGAAATCTATGAAAAACTTCACGTATGCACATATTTTGAGTAGTTGAAAATACACTTAAGAAAGCTTAGTTAGTTTAAGCTGTGTATACGGTTAGATGATTGCTTTGTATTACTTCTTTCTTTAAAGCTGCTAAAAGATTAGCAAAAATCATACTAAAATAAGGAAATAAATAAGTTTTTAGCCATATGTTCCTTCTAGTTTTTCCACCATTTATTCTTCATTAAAATCTGAATCTCATTTCTCAATCACTGTGCCTTTTTTTTATCTGCTTTGAAAGTTTGCTTTCCTTTTCGCAGCAGGCTTATAGTCAAATTCTATTCCATGATAATTATGCAGTATTCAATTTCTGTATTCCCTTGACATTTCTAAGCCCTCTGCATAGGATTACATGTGAGAGCAATCGATAGCTCAACTTTCGCATTCGCAGCCGTAGAAATAACAGCTGTTAGATGGTAACTGGCACCGCCTGGCCACCAACCACCATCAATCTAATATCTACCACCAAGCCAAAGCCAAAACCAAAGCCAGAGGCAGAAGCAAAAGCAAAAGCAGAGCATTGAGCTCACAGACAGTTACTAATTTTCAACACCTTCGCCTCTGGTGCGCCTCTGCGGGTTGCCAACGACGTCGCCAGTTGGTTGCCCGGGTTTGCTTAGTGTTTGGTGTTCATGCAAATGGAATACTTTTCACCTGCTTCCTTTTCGAAGTAAAAAACACACACACTTACTGTGTGTGTGGCATATGCATGAGTATGTTGTTGTAGCTGCTAGTGGAAATTGCATGTTATTAGCGTTAGCCGCATACACGATCCCTTCCACTGATAGTGAAAACCATATTTTATTTTTATACGAAATTTGCGCGCTTAGACGTTTTATTTACCAATAACCAACGAGCAAACTTCGAAGCCCCAACTGTTAGCCAGGCATGGGGCACATATGGAAAACCGCAACAGTGTCGCAGCATAATAAGAAGACATTACACCAACAACAGTGGCAACAACAGCAACAACATCAGCAGCAACAACAACAGTAACAATAATAACAACCTTTGCGTGCCAACATGCAATTTCAATGTAACAATCAGAAAGTGAGAGACTGAGAGAAAGAGGGAGAGGGAGAGTAAGAGTTCAAGAGGGTGAGGTGGAAAAAACGTTCGTCTATAAAGAATTGTGAATAAATTTCCAAATAGCAACCAAACGATGACAATGTACAGTGAGTGCTCCGAATCATATTAAAATGTTATTTAAATAAAAATATATAGCCAAATAAAAGCAGAAGTTAAAGTTACCTATTTGGTTCGATGCTCCTTCAATTAAACATATGCTATAAACCCTTAAACTTTCTATATCATATTCAGCGAAGCTTTACTGTATTTGTTCCCACTCACAGACAACGAGTAAATATTACGTATACGCCACATGTACAATAAATCGAATCGTCGCACGGCATTCAAACGGTTTTGTGTGTGTTTTTGTGTTCAACTGCCACCACATAGATTTCTGTAAGATTTCAACGATAGAGTGTGTGTGTGTGTGTGGCAACTTTTGCTAACGCCCTCCATCAATGTAACTCCACCTCTGTCAACCTCCAACTCCTTCTCAGCTGCTGCTGCTTCAACAACTCCAATCCTAACCAGGCAACGGCAATGCCACAAACTTTCTGTTTGTTTATCATTAAGACATTTTACACTTTACATGGGGTTGCCTTTTCATAATCTGCCTCTGGCATATGTCCCCATGTGTGTATGTGTGTGTGTATGCGTATGTGAGTGCAGGATATTGGCGCCGCCGCCGCTGGCTGTTTGTGCTACGGATTAAGCGCCAGCCACGACCAACTGCGTCCAAAGCTCACAACTTCTACTCCTGCTCTACTTTTTGGGAAGTTGTCAACTCGTGTGTATGTGTGTGTGTGTGTGTGTGTGTGAGTTTGCCTTACATGACTCGTTCGCTTCTTCTTAACTGGGCCTAATTACAATAATTTTTCTAATGTTGCCCGGAATAAATTTGTAACGTGACGTGACGATAGGCATCTATCTGGCTTTCAATTCGAACAACATGACAATTTGCAGAGTCCGACACGAACATGCATGCATACAACATGGAGGCCAGCTAGTGTACAAGCCAAGGAGGAGTTTGAACGTGTGCGATGGAGCGATTAAGATCAACGGGTCGTTGTTGTCAATCACAAGCTCCACTTCAACAACAGTGAGTACGAATATTATACTCGTACGACTTACAAGTGCACTTTGACTACAATCACAAAGAAAGAAAGAGAAAGAGAGAGAGAGATAAAGCGAGCTTGGGTTCATTTCAAATGCGCAATAGACTCTCTTTGCCTCATTCAATAAGCAAACGAACCGGACCGCCCGAAAGTGTTGGCAACGTGCGCCGCCGGTGGCATTTAACCGCTGTAAATGAGTTTATCTGGCGCAATCAGCAATTTTCGGTATCCGCTTTTGAGTCACATTCAGAGTCAAAGTCGCAGTCTCAAACCGAAGACGCCAACATCGTCTTCGTCGTCGTCGTTGACTTGGCTTTGCGCATGTGCAGCTGAATGTTAATTAATTGAAATGTACTCGAGTTGAAGCTCACGGCACTGAGACGGCAATGGGGAAGAAGAAGACAACGAATACAACAATAAGTACACATACATCGATGTGCATGTATTTGTATTTTTGTATTTGTGTATGCAACAAAGTCGGCTCCAAGACGAGCTCCCCATTGGCAATCGCGATCGCTGGCGATAAGCAAATTGCAGGCGCTGCAGTTCAAAGGAAAACGACAATTATGCGACACTAAAAAAAACACAACAAAAAGCACACTGAGCCAAATTAAAAAAACATAAAAGCCTTAAAACAACAACAAAGTACAATGTACAGATAAGCTTAAAGCGTGGCGCTGAGATGAATCTTTAAAGCAAAAACATAACAAAAATGGCGATCGAAAGTGAAATTGATTGGATTGAACGATGTAATTTACAATTGAATGAATCAACTATCAATAAGAAATCAAACAAATATTTCACGGCGAGTTTAAGACAAGAAAGAAAACAGGTATTAATAAACGTTTCAGCTTCAAGCAAATAGCTTTATCAATGTTGAAATTCAGTTAAATTATGAAGACAAAATGCTTTAGTTATTTACAACTTTATGATATTAACCTTACACAACTCCTACGCCTAGTTCCTGAATCTCTCTCTCTCTCTCTCTCTCTCTTTTTCCAATGGCTAATGACTTATTAGTAACAAAGAGCAAAGAAGAAGAACAAGAACTTCAACAACGGCAACAATAGCACTCATGGCTAATTAAGTTATTTGCTGTTGGCTAGTTGGCAACTTGTTGCCGTCGGCATTCGGTTGACATTCGAGTGCAATTGACTTAATCCTCGGTAAGTCGCTGCACCCTACCCATACCCCCCGCCCGCCATCATAGCCCCTAGACCCCCGCTGATGAGCTGCAGCTACAAGAGTCGCATTGTGCGCTTGCCTTATTTGTACCGACAACAACAACAGCAACAACAGCGAAGTCACTGGCTTTTGCGTTGGCGGCATGTTGCCAGTTGTTGCACGTTGCACGCTGCAAGTTGCAAGTCGCTCGTTCGCCTTGTGCTTGTATGTTAATTTGTTGACGTTGTTGTTACTGCGGTTGTTGTTGGCATCTTAACTGGCTACTTACTTGAGAGAGACTACGCCGTTTAAGCCTGGTCTAGTTTGGGGCACATGGCCAGAGCGCGTGTCATCATTAACGTGCCTTCTTTCCTGGCTATTGTTCGTTTGGCCCTTTTTGTATTGTTGCCAGCTGCCCTTTCCCCTCCAACCAACCCAAAACCCGCAATACTATCCCTTTTCCCTTAGCCTTTCCTTTGTGCCATTCCTTTCGTTTGCTTTCTCAATGGCCATGTGCATCTTATTGGGTGCCGCTGTGGCAACAATAGCGACCACATTAATGGTAATGGCAACACATTGCGGCAACAACAAATGCAACAACCAAGCGACAAGCAAGCGACACAAGCGACAGTTTCTTCTGACCCAAAAACTGAACTTAATAACTAAACAGGCAACAGGCTTCATTTTACCAGCTTGACTTTTGGGAAGCGGTAACAAAGCGTGTCCTAAAAACGTGTAAGCTAATAGCATTTAAGTCAATTCGGTAGCTTTAGATTAGAAAAGAGAATCAACCGATTTGATGGTTTTTTTCTTTTTTACTTCGACATTTTTGTTTAGCAGTTTGGGTAAATATTAAAAAAAATAGCGCAAAACTTTAAAACAAATAGTTAAATATAGCAACAATCAAGAAAACCAAGCTATTATTATTATTATATTATATTTAATATGTAAACTTATGTTAAAATTGGGACAGTAAAGATACAAATAAATAAAAATAAGAAAATTTATTTAAAGCCATTAAAAACTTTCAATAACTTTCTTTTGAAATGTTGCTGTTTTGACTGCTCTCATTTTAGATTCATTTTGTACAAGTTAAATTGAGTTAAAAACTTAACGAAATAGCTATAAAAATATATCTTAAGAGAAGGTTAAGTCTTAGCAACCAAAATATATATATTAAATGCATTTTAAAATTGACTTTTATGTCCGATTCTGTTGCTAATTTGTTTTATGTTCAGTTTGAAGCTAGCATTAATATATAAGATACGCAGACCGAAACATCTGCTCGAGTTTTAAGTAGATCTTGCGAAAGCTTTTTAAAGATTATAACTTAGCATTTTGCTGGTGACAAATCTTTTGTGCCAGACATTGGTTTAATCAAATGCAAATTAATGAGCTCGCAAACAGTTCAATGGGAACTAGTTGACCAAGAAAAAAAAACAAACACACACAAAAAATCGCTTTGGGTTTGCAAAAATCTTCCCAAGCTGCTTTGATTAAACGCTGTGACATTTTGGAAAGAAATTGAAATTAATGGCAGATTGATCGGTATCGCAATCGGAATCGTTTGCATGTGGTCACATATTAATAGATTCATGGAATTTTTAATGGTTGTTGGCTTTTGGCATTATCTGCTGGTGCGATCATTTTGGTTGTCTTATGCAAATGTTGCATGTGAGCGAGAGAAAATTTGTAATTTAATTGCGAGCTCAACTGAGATGTAAACTTTGGCCAATTGTAGCGTACAACATCAATGACAACAACAATCAGGTAAACTTTGTCACCAACATAATTGTGTATGTGTGTTTGTTTGCGTGCATATTTTGTTAGAGATTATCGGCGACAGGTGACAATGACAGCTTCATTATAAGGCAATTAGTGTGATGTGTGTGTTGTGAATGCGAGTTTCCTGTGTGCAGCTGGTCACACTGACTGTGTGATGGCATTGTATGGCAAATTAATTTTTAATAAGACACACACTGCCACAAAACTGCCAGCGACAGGAGTCACATGAGGCGTCCAGGACACCCACAACCAACACCGCTAGTAGGGAAGAGAGAGAAAGAGAGAGGGAACGCACACTTGACTGTCAGACAGGTTGCACTTGTGTCTGGGCCATGGTGCGTCTGGTTATTCGAATATATATATATATAAATATACTATACTATATGCAACAGCATGTTGAACAACGCAAGCAACAAGCAACGGCAGCAACAACAACAACAACAACAAGAATAAGCTGCGACTGGAAAATCTAACGTACAATATATGTAAACGATATGCTAGAAAAATGTCAGTCAAACTGTCGCTTCCAACACACGCGCCAACAACACTAACAACAACAGCAACTACAACAAAAATAACAGTAACAACAATTTTAGTCACTTGATGCTTATATTGAAAATTGTTTTCTGCATTTTGCATGGGCCGCGTTTTGTTGCATCCGTTCGTCGGACTCTCTCTCGTAACTAAGTATCAGCATGAGTATGTGTATCAGTATGTGTGTGAGTTTGTGTATGAGTATGTGTATGAGTATGTGTGATTTACCTCAACACACACTTTGAAGCTCTTGGGTACCAGCTGCGCGAGTGCGGCAGATACAAAACACATTTATGGAAATTTATTCATAGAACTTATGAAACCGATAGACAACAACAACAGCAGCAACTACTGCTATGACAGCAGCAACAACAAAAAAAGAGGCTGCCTGACTGGGTCGACTGTCCACTCGTCTACATTGTGGCCCAGGGGGAAGCCCCTGTCACCCCACACCATCTCCTTCTGACCACACGTCTGGAGGTTGTGAGCCTGGTTTAGTTTCACAGAACAGTTTTTTTCTTTCTTTTTTTTCTGTTTTATTTATTTGTATTTTTGTTGTTCTGTTGTTTTGTGTTTTTGCCACTGTTCAGCCTTGGTTGAGCTTCTGTATTCTGAAATGATTTGCCCGCCTTGCTTGTTATATATATATATATATATTTACTATATAAACACGAATACATCATACTGATTGTGTGTGTTCCCGGCATTGTGCAAATTGTTTTCTCAATGAAAGTGCAAATCGTGTGAAATGAAAGGTAGAAAGATGAATACATAAACAAATATTTAAATCCATTTGGTTGAACTAGACATGTTTCAAAGAAAGTGTTTCAATGATAAAAGAAAGGAAAAAATAAACAAATATTTCCAAAACAAATTTTGAGAATGATAAACATACTATTTTTCGAGCAAAGTCTGTGATAGATATAATAAAGGTTGCATATGAAATAGATTTTATTTTTCATTAAATATTTATAAATTGAACAAAATAAAAATTGAGAAGAAAAGTTATCCATAAGACATTCGGAAAATATTTTATAAAAACCCAAGTTGATCAATAAAGTTCTTAATAGATAATAATATAGTACATATTGTAAGCCAGATTAAAGATTGCTCAAGAATAAAAAGTAATCAATTTATTTAAATGCAATCCAACCCAATCTAATTATATACTTTAATTATATTTTTACTTTTGCCAATACAATGTCTTAAATTAATTATATGGAAAATGTTTTTCAAACAAAAATGTCAGTTTATAAAGATAATCAGCGACAAGCTGTCTGAATATATTTTGTTGTATTTAAGAGAAGAAAAAAAAAGTCTTTGTAGACAATCCATTTGAAGTATTAATTTGCAATGTTAAACAAATAAAATCGTATAATTTTCAAGTTTACACTGCAATGATGCTGCAAGCGTTTAATGTAATTGTTATTGTTGCATAAGCGCTTGACGCCATGTCGTTGCACATCATTATTACTATATTCACACACACACACACACACACACTCGTGTGGCACTCAATAGATTCAACAGCAGAAAGAAACTTACAAAATATGAGCGAGAAATGATTTATGGCATTCACAGCAACAACGGGGCAAATATTGTACGAATGCACTTTGTGAGTACATTGAATATACATTGGGTATTTATTTATTCGTTCTCTCTCTCACACACACACTCTCTGTCGTTCTGTGTTTGTGTGTGTTATCTGTATCAACATTTGAATGGTTTCATCTCCATGCGCTAATTATTTCATATGCTTGTAAAGTGCTCTTTCTCTATCTCTGTCTGCCCTTTTCTCTCTCTCTCTCTCTCTGCCTCTCGCACTTTTGTGCTATTGCCTACTCATTCATTTTATTCATTTTTGTGTGTCATTTTGCTGGCATTTACTAAGAACAACTTGTTTGATTATTGAACCAGGCAAGCGTTTAACCCGTAAAACACAATTTACAATTTACAATTAACAATTTACGATTTACGATTTGCGATTCGCGTTGTGCTATTTGCGTTTTGTGATTACAACTAATTTGTTTTGTAAAACGTGTCCGACTGTCTCTCCGGCCGTCTTTCCGTCCGTCTCTGTTTGTGTTTCTGTTGTTGTTGTTGCTTTTGTGGTCGATCTGTCTGGCAAACTGCTGGCAACTTCGTACAAAGATTTATGAACTGTTTTAATGATCTAATTAAATTGCAACTAGCCATGAATATCATCATCAGACGGTTCACTTCACTTCGTATCTCTCTCTTTTTGTCATTTATCGTCGCCTATTTTATAATCTGTATTTGTATTTCTTAAGGAGCAGATGTGATTGACTACTTGACTATTAAATTGACACGCGTTTATTTAAATTCAATTGATCTTTACTGGAATATCAATCCCAATTTACGAAAAAAAGCCTTTTTTATTAAGGTGAGAAACGATACGATGCATGAGATAATTTTGAATGATATAGTTCTGATGATAGTTCTACGAGAGTATTTTCAATTTGAATGCAATTGAATATCCAGTTTATGTATCTACATAATAAGATTAAGCTTTAAACTCTTATTTATCAATTGTATATAATTCTTTACTTTTTCTCGACTAAATAAATAATCATAAGACTTTTCAATGTTTCTTTCTCAAATGAAATCATTCTATAAAATAAGTTTCGGACTTAAAATAGCTTTTTTAAGGTTTTTTTTTTTGTTTTATTTGACAAGTTCGAACACTATGTTTCATTAAATATAAGTTCTTCAAGAAAAATGTATCAGAGCTTTATGTTCAGTATCTATCTTTGTTGTTTGCATAATTTAGTAGAAAACTTAAGGTTGTCTGAATAAAAATTGTTCTCATTTCAGTTCACTTTAGTTAAGTTTTATCATGAAATGAATGGTCAAAAATTATTATAAAAAGTAATTGGGTTACTTTATTATAATTTTTTTTGTTTTCGATTATTTTTTGTTATCCTTTATAAATCATGTTGAAACTTAAATTATTGTTAGTAGTGAAAAATAAAAAAAATAAATCGAAATTAATTGATTATAATCAATAATAGTAAATAATATAATAATCTAATTACTAATGATTATGATTAGTAATCATTACAGCCTTGGTTTCTTGAACATATTATTCCTTTCAAATATATATATTTACCTTAGTTCTGTGATTGTTTTCGTGTCTTTATCGATATAATTTGTTGTCTTCTTTGTTGTTTGGTTTGTTGTCTTGGTTGTGTAAAAAACGGTGCCCAAAATATATAAGTGTATATATATATATATAGTATATAGATTTATATATACATATATATTCTTGTGTACTTTGCTCAGCTTAGTTTTTTAGTGCGTAAATATTGATGATTCTTATCGATGGTTTCTTAAACACATTACTTTTGGTTTTATATGTACAAATCAATTTGATTTTTTGTTGTTTACTTAAATCTCACGTTATGTCTAATATAATATATTATTATTATATATATTTAATATCACAATTTTCTTTTTAAAAACGTTGACGTTTTGTTTAGATTTACAATTTAATTTAAATGATTCCGTTACGTTTATTAATTCTTGTGTTTATTTTACTTGTTATTTATTGTTTGTTATTTACAAAATCGATAATCACAATTTTTGATGGTGAGTTAATATATATTTATATAACTTAGCACAATTTATATACACACACACACACACACATACAACATACATTTATGCACATATTAGAATCACCAAATAAAATGTTGCGAATGTTTTGTTATTGAGATTTTGGAGTTTTTATTGATTGTTGTTGTTGTTGGTGTTGTTTGAGTTGTTATTTTTATTATATTGCTGATGAACTTTTTGTATTTCTTGAAATTTTGCAAACGATACAAAAGCAAAATGAACAAAACTCGCGCCACAACGATGGCAATCAGAACGATAAACGAAAGGACGAGAAGACGCAAACGCAAATAATTTCGATGTTGACGGGTCGACTTGCGTTTTCTACCCATAAACAACAAATATTTTTGTATATTATACACGGTCAAAATCGAATTCGAGTCTGGAACTGGAACTTGGTCTCTGTGTGCGTTATCAGACGCATACGTTGCCTTATCAGCTGTACTATGTTCAGGGCTCAAGTTTTGGTCTCAGGTTTGGGTTTGGGTTTGGGTTTGGGTTTGGGTTTGGGTTCGGTGTTCTTTGCTGAGCCAGCGCCAAAAATATTGCCAGAGATTTGCTGCTGCTCTTATTGATGCTAATGAAGTTGATGTCGATGTCCCCGTGTCTCTTTCCAAATGATGATGACATCTCAGCCCCCGCAGAAACAAGAATTCAGCTCGGGTTTTTGTTGCTGATAAGGCAGTTGGTCGCGCAATTGTTATTGCAAAAATCTTTTTTGTGCGTTTGTGTATGAAATATCAATTAAATTGAACTTTGTAATTTTATTCTTTTTTGTTGCGGCTGCTTTTGTCAGTCCACATACGATTTTCTACGTATTTTCCATGTCATTTTCGCGCACATTTATTACTCATACGGCTCCAGGCATTGACTTTCCACATTTTGCGCCAAAAAAAGTTTCGCACACAGAACTGTCACTTTTTTTTTTTGCGGCTATTCTAAAACCTAAAGTACGAAACCGAAACCGAAAAACTGCCTTGGAATTACACGAAAAACCTCTACAGAAATATGTATGAGGATTTTAATTGTCTTGTGAGTTATATTTTTACGTCAGTTTTGGAATGAAGTTCGCGAGAACGAGTAACCGAGCGGCGGCGGCGGCAACACGTCTATTTGGCACGTTCATTCATTCACAACTAACCGTAAACGCTCGTAAACATGTATCTTTCAGATTCACAAACACAGCACAGCAACACAGCAACACAGCGACACAGAGCAACATCTGTAGCAACATGATGCGCGCTAAGCATGTTGCCCTGTTCCCACGAACGTTTAAGAGCGAACTGGCGAATGAGCGAGCCGGCAACACAATATGATAAATGGCGGCATTGTTTTTGGGCATCGAAACTCACGCAACACAGCGCTAAGCATGTGCATAGAAACAGATTGGAATTCAGTTTGAAATGATGGATGTTTGTATGAGTAATACATTTGAATTGTATTGCTTATGTCTTGATAACTAGTAAGATGGCAAAAAAAATCATATTTCTTTTGAATTTATTCAAACATTAAGATGCTTAAGGCTTAAGTTTTAAGTATCCTTAAACTTCTGTATTACACTGTTTTTCTCAGTTATAACTGAATGCTTCTATCGTAACTCGCACTGTAGTTAAGCAACATTCTGGTCGCGTGCATGTTGCCAACATGTTGCTAGCATGTTGCGCGCGAGACATCAAACTTGTTGGCTGCATGTTGCCAGCAGCACAAATGAAGCAATAACGAAATAATTGCAGTTAAAGTACTTGACAGCGAATGGGAAATTAATAAAAGCTGAATAAATTAGCTGCTGCACAAAGCGGCAAATTAAAAGCTAATAAATACAAATAATGACCAGTTTTCTGTTTTTTTGGGAATGCAATCGATAATACAAATGAACGTTCATAAACAATAAATGTTCAAAATTTAAATAAAAATGAAAATTGAATTCGAAATCATAAATAGTAATAAAAGGAAAATGTTCAATTTTTTTTCGTGGCACCTTTTGATTTGGTGCCGATAATTGCTGTCATGAATATATAATATATACATATATATATATATATATATAAATATATTGTGTGCAATTGGGTTGATCGAGAGGGGCCAGAAGGGGTGGTTGGACACAGGCAGGCGACACAACTTTTGCGTTTGGCTGTTCTTTGTTTGTTTAGCCGAAAACCCTTTCAACTTTGAATCGTGTACTTTTTTTGTGTGTGTTTTGGGTTGGTGGGAAACTGGCTGAACTTGAAATTCAACAACAAGCAACAACAACATAATCACAAAAATTACCGCCATGCATATGAAATACAAATATGCCGACGCTATCGCCGTCGCCGTTGCCGTCGCTGCTCTCGTCGCCAAAAGCGCACGCAACAAACACGAATTCTCTTCTTCTTATTTTTTTGTATACTGTACAAAAAGATTTATTGCTTTTCGCGTCGCAATTGTTAAGAGAGAGAGAGAGAGAGAGAGAGAGAAGGAGAGAGATAGCGGTTCATGAAATAGTAAAAAGTTGAGCTACAATTGAAAGTGAAAAGCGTGGAAACGTGGAAGTCATCGAGAGTGTCGTCGTCGATGTTGTTGTTGTTTGGTCGGTCAGCCAATGGCTTCATTATACTCGAGTCCTGGTCGCTCTTTGGCTCAGGTCCTGGGGCGACTTCAAAATATTTCTGATTTCAATATCCCTTTGCATACATTTAAGCGCTAATTGCGTGAAGCCATAAATCTAAAATTTCTGCTTCTTTTTTATTTGACTACGCGTCGAAAAATAAAAAACATCTAAGAACCCAACTCAAATTTTGATAACTTTATTTAATGCATTTGCAACGCAACAAAATAGAGCAACAGTTGTTGTTGTTGTTGTTGTAACAGTTGTTGTTGCTGTTGGCATTGTATGGCATCTAAAATTGATTAAAGGCAATTTTAATATATTTTTTTCGCCTATGATTATCAGCAGCTGCAAGGAACTAGCAATAAAATAACATTTTTTTAGACTAACAAAAATTATGTTGTGGTAGAAAAATAAAAAAAAAATCTAACTCGCATGTTGAAAATCTCAAACGGCAAAGAATAAAATAAAGTTAAAAAAAAAGTTGATAGAAAGAAAACGCAGTGTTCTGGAAATGAATTCGTTATAAGGAGAAAAAACTTCGTTAATTGGACGTTCGCTTAAATAAAATTACTTTTCAAGTTAAAGAAAAAGTAATTTATAGTTTTATATATTTTGTAGAAGAAACAATTGAAAGAATTGATAAAAAATTGTAAGCAAAATAAAATCAAAACAACAGTAAGGAATGCCTTTTTATACAATCAAAGTAGCTTAAACTATTTGAAAGGTTTGAAAACGTTTGAAACTTTTAGATCTTTAAAGTTAGTTCAAATTAAAAACAATATGCGAGTTGTTCTGGATACTTGAATACACACATTAGTTATGTAAGATTTCTACAAATCCAAACTAATTATTTTCTACGTCAGCTTCTATAACTTTTAAAAGGTTTTTCCTTAAAGTTTCCTAACAAATCCATTAGCAAACGCTGCCATGAGAAAATTCTCGTCTTTTTCAAAACTGTTGCCAAATTTCGATTGCTTTTCGTTCGTTTGTTTGATTTCGGTTACTGTTTTAATTTAATTTATTTGGGCATCTGTTTCGAGCACATTTAACATCCATTAGGCGAGGCAATTCTCTTGATTGCACTCACATCCTTTTGTCCTTTGTGCAGTTAACACACCCCACCCCGGCCCAACCCACTTCAGCCACTTCTTTCCTCTGCAGCTTAGAGTAAGTGACATTGATGCAGGGGCGTCATCAACAGCATGTTCCGCTCTCCCTCTCCCTTGACTGGCCGTTAAAAATCACAGAAAATGACAATGGACCAAGAGAAACGTATCAAAAACAATTCCTGAGCAAATCCGTTGAATTGAAATTTTAACTTACGCACCCAAAAACGAGGGCAGTGAAAACGCCCGCCGCTCACCGCTTTCTGCTGCTCGTTGTCCGTTGGCCGAGCACAAAGCTGACAAAGACGAAATCAGAAATTGTTACGTGGCGCATGTCCTGGCAGTCAGGCAGTCAGGGAGTCTGGGAGTCAGGCAGGCAACTCGCCACTAGACTCGAAATTAGAACCTCCCATGCACAGCTAATGGGCGCACTCGCACTTTTTGGTATGATGCGGAACAGCGGCGGGGTGGAAGGGGCGAAAGATATTCCAAACTCCCATATCCGCAAACACATTCCACATTCCGCATATGAGTATTGAACGACGAAATGAAACGCACATAAATCAAAATGGCCGGACAGCGGGCCAACGGACGCCGCACTCTCCCCTCACCTACCCTACCCTACCCTCTATACTCTCACACTGCTGCTGCTGCTGCTGCTGCTGCTGTTGTTGTTGTTGTTGTTGTTGGTTAGACTGACAGGCTCTGGCTGGCTGTGGCAGGCACACGGGAAATGAAACTGAAAAGGGAAAGGAAACGGCGTTTTGCTCTCTGCACTCTCTCCTCAATCCCAGTCGCTGTCTCAGTCTCAGTCTCTGGCCTGGCAAAAAGGGAGCTCTGCTAACGGGTGCGGCGGCGGCGGCGGCAGCGGCTGATGATGATGATGGTGGTGGTGGTGGTGGGTAGCCGGGGCGAACATGGCTGAGTGCGCGCTGCTGAACAAATGAAATGACGACGGGTTGACTGCCTGTCAAAAGAACAAACATGGGCGCACTGCGTCGCCGTTGCCGTCGCTGCTGCTGTCGCTGCCGTTGCTGCTGCTGTTGCCGCCATAGGAAATCAAATGAAATGAAATGCACACACACTCAAACATACACACATGACGAAACAAAAGCCCAAGCGCAAAACCTAAAAAAAGAAACAGCAACAACAATACAAAAAATTATCAACCAAAAAGCGCAAAAGGCCTCGCAGGCAGTCAGGCAAAGCTGAAGCCAAAGCCACATTCACATTCACATTCGCATCTACAGATCCAAAGTCAGGCAGCAACAACACACACAGAACAAAACAAAACACAACAAAACAAAACAAAAGCTCGCTCAACAACAGCCGAAAATAAGCAAAGTCAAAAGGAAACCAACCAACGGCCATCATTGTAATCATCACCAGGCAACGACAACGACAACAGCCTGCAGCCAGCAGCCAGAGTACCAGAATGGGCCACCAGACAGGCATCACCATTCAGGAGATCCCCAGTGTTTGTGTGTGTGTGTGTGGTGTGTGTGTTGTGTGTGGGTGTATAAGAGTTTGGGTTCGAATTTGAGTCGAGTCCTGCGCATCGTGGTTGCTGTTTTGTGGTTCACTCATACACAAATGTTGTTGTTGTTGCCGCCAGCGAATGTGACTGAATATTAATTAACGCTAATAGAATTGTTGTGTGCCAAAAACATCGAACTGCATTCGAGTGGGAGATGAATGATGGCCTTTCAACAGGATTCAAACTGAATTGTTACATGACCAGCGGGAACAGTTGTTTGGCCATTGCATCAACTGCCTCTAGGGAATGTCTTTTTATCAATTCAATTTTGTATTGAGGCTTCTGTTTAAGAAATGTTACAATATATTTAGTTTTAAAAAGAAATCAAGCTTGAAATATCCAGCTACGGATTAAACAGATATTTAATATATATATTTAAAATGTTGACGTTGTCATTTTCTTGACAAAATTCTTTTTCTTAGATTCATAAACTGACAACATTTTTGTGAATAAAATTCACAAATTCCGCATGTTTCACTCGCTTATATAAATTATTTAAAATAATATAATAAATGAAGATAAAATCTATACACTTTTGGAAGCATTTTAATCCCTTATAAAGCACTAAACATTTTTTATTTTATTAATTTTGATCCATTTTGATATTTAAATTTTTAATTATACCCTGATCCCATTAAAAATGGAAAAAAGGGTACAATGGTTTTGTGCAAAAGTATGTTAGAGGCAGAAGGAAGCATCTCCGACCCCATAAAGTATATATATTCTTGATCAGCATCAACAGTTGAGTCGATATAGCCATGTCCGTCTGTCCGTCTGTCTGTCTGTATGTATGAACGCGTCGATCTCAGAGACTTTAAAAGATAGAGACTCCAGATTTGGAACTTAAGTTCGCCTAATTCCTAGGCAGTACAAGTTTGTTTTCGATTTTCGATAACTCATCCCGTTTTCGATGTACACATGGGATCGATAACAACCAAATCTTGAATTTGGAAATCTTTGAGATGGCAATTGAATTAATAAACAAAATAATGACAACCTGTGAAATTTTTATTAAAATCGGTCAAGAAACACCGGAGATATAGACATTCAAGTTATGTATGAAGTATGCGCGTACACACATACTTGTAAACACTGACTGTACGCGTTAAGTATAGGGATCAGGGTATCGTCTAGTCGGGATTTCTCGACTAGAGCCTTCTTACTTGTTTTTTCTTTGTTTTCGCTTGAAGTAAAAAATTACAAATAATTTAAGCCACACTTAAAATGTTCTAATTATCGTGTTTTATATTAATCACACCTGTCGTCGTATAGATAACTAAGTTTTTCAACACAGCTAGCTATTTCAATAGAAATGTCCGTATAAAATGATCCTTAGCACGCCCCTCGGGCCTGAAAGCCATCGAGTGGAACAACAAGTCGAACATCAAGTGAAAATTGAAATGTTTTC
The DNA here is from genome assembly GCA_035044605.1 of Scaptomyza cyrtandrae. Lineage (NCBI taxonomy): Eukaryota > Metazoa > Arthropoda > Insecta > Diptera > Drosophilidae > Scaptomyza > Scaptomyza cyrtandrae. The sequence continues at coordinate 11,674,449 of JAWNNS010000640.1, forward strand.
CTTTGTAACAAATATCAATTTCGACATTTTCTGTGCGCCCAAGGACCAAAAAAACCCAAACACTGAAAAGGACACGCAGCTAGGCTCGACACGACTGACAGGATAGGGCAAAGGGGATCGCGGGGAACGGGCAGCGAGTGAACAGGCGACAGTCGACAGGCTTGTGTCCTGTGTTGGTCTGCTGTTGGTGTTGCCAACGCACATGTTCCAATCTAAGCGAACACAGCGGACGGATACAAAAAACTGTACATGGCATGATTACACTTACACGTTGCCAGTTCCCTGTAGTTCTTGTTGTTGTTGCCTAGGAAAAAATAATTTCAATTTTAGAAACGTGTTCCGGTGTTTTTTGTTTTGTTCTATCTCTTGAGCGATTGGAGGGTGAAAGAACAGAAACAAGCATTTTTTTTCGGGCAGATACAAATGCAGAGATGCAGATACATAGATACATTTACAAGCACCGAGTTGCTTTGAGTTGTCTTTGGTAGTTTTTGGACACTTTCCGATGCGTGTGTGTTTCGGTCAAAAAAAAAAAAAAAACTCACCCCCGGACAATGACAGATGACGAACTGAAGTCGAGGGTTAGCCGGGTGAGGTAAAGTGTCTAAAATCATGCTCGACGCTAGGCAAAGCAAATGACGAACTGTCACTCACACAGCGAGCGAACTAAACAGTGAGAGAGATTTTTGTGAATGGCGTGTGTCGCAGGAGGGATGGGCGCTCGGATTGATTGCTTTCAAAATGGGCTGCTCGAGCTAGAACTACAAAATGGCTGCCACAACAGCCACACAGAAGCTGCGTCTAACGGTTAAGTGGGGTTGGGTGTTTAAGGCGTGGGCGGCGATTTTGTCATGTATATGCAAATGGGGCAAACTTTAGCTTCATTTCCGCGACATGTACTTTGATTAATATTCATAAATATCCTGGCAGCAGCAGCAGACAAAGGTGCCAAGACAAGGAGGAAGAGAAAAAGAGAGAGAGAGAGAGAGAGAAACTGAAGCAGAAACAAGCAACAACAAAAGGGAGTCGAGGCAAAGCAACAAAAAACCTGGCAACCGGAAAATGGAAAATGTTAATTGTTGCCTCGCGACGCACTCAAGTCGAAAGCGCACGCAGTGGAAATCGAAGTGGAAATGGAAATGCTAAATGTGGCGGTGTATTAAAGTTTATCTTTTTTTTTTTCTTCACATTTTCAAGGTAATTCTTTTGTATTCTATTTTTTTTTTTTTTTTTTGTTATCCAAGCGAAATGTGTTGAAACGCAATTTGGTGAATAGAAATTTCGACAAAAATATTCATGAATAATTTGTAGGCCTTTTTTTGGGTTGGGTTTTATTTTTGTTTAGTTTTTTTTTTGAAAATATTTTCTATTCGTCTTACAAAAGTTTAATTGGTTACGCCTGAGAGCAAATGGAATGAGTTAAACATATACAATGTATACACCCCCATTTGAACAATAGCTAATGAATGGCTTATTCTTCTATACTTGAAGACAGACTTACGATCTGATAGTGGGCTTAACTAAGATGGACTTGGATAAAGCTTTAGAACCAACATGGTCAAGATGAGTAATTTTAAAGACTGTTTACACACTCATAAATCAAATTCTTTTCTTATTTAAGACGAAATAAAAAAATTATATAGAAATAAATAATTAAGTTTTATAATTTTATTTTGTAAATGAAAAATGTTAAATATAACAGCTTTTGATATTCTTAAGTCTTACTTACACGGAATTTTACAATAACTTCGACATTTTATGGATAATATTGTTGCATTTTTAAACGTACCTAGAAAGAAAGAGAAAAAAAAAGTTAGAAAAGCTAGTAATACTTCAGCAGCCCCTTGGGAGTGCGATTCGTGTAAACAAGTGAACAATGCACTTAAAAATTCGTCACACGAACACGTGGCTCAAGGAAATTGAATTACATTTCCATTTCCCATGAAGTACTCTTTTCCCTTCCACCATTACCAACTCTTATCACTAGTGCTATTTCCACTGATTGCTCAGCGTTCAAAATGAAAAGAGCCCAAAATCAGCCCAGAAACGTAGCCAGAAATTGAGGCAGAGGTGTCTTGTGTCCAACCAAAACATTTAGCGAGATGACAACAATGTCACTAGCATACAAATGCGTCTGGCCACCGAATCGAGTCGTCCACAAAAACTCCGAAAGTCTGCTAAAGCAACTTTTGAGGGGGCGGCGCTGTGGATTTGTCTGTAGCGGCGTCCCTTTTTCCTGGCTGCATTGGTCCTTGCCCATACATGAGTTACAATATTTTTCAATTAGAAATTATTCTGTTGAAAGTAATTCGATTATTTGCACTTGGAGGACGATACGACAATGCCGGCAGCGTGGGACGAGCATCCGTTGCCAGCAGCTCGATTCAGTACGCAGAGCTCAAAACTAGGAACGAGAAAAACGACGCCGTCTCGCCAAAAAAAGAAATAAAAGAAAAAATTGGTAGCAAACAAAAGCAAAGTGCTCAAAAATGTTTGCAAACAGTTTCGATTTCTGGCGCAAAAGTTAATGGAAACATTTTTGTTGACTTTTCAGTTTATTTGCAATGTTTTTTGCCATTTCTCTCTCATTTTGTTTTTTTTTAAATGAATTGCTTGCAGCAATTGAAAATCTGTTGCTGACAAAGTTGCCAATTGTATGATGCATGTTGTTTGTGTTGGAGAATGTCAGAAATTTAGAAATAGATGCTTTCAAGGGTTTAAGGGTTAAATAAAATACTACGAATAAATTCAAGATTAGTACATGTAAATTGTATGCAAGTTGAAATTAATTTTTATATTTACATAATATACAGAACAAAAAGAGTAGAAGAAATTAAATATTAACTTCAAAAGTTGAACCCAGCAATTTAATATAGTACTAACAATATTTTTATACATTTATTTTGAAATTTATTGAATTTATTTGAAGCAAAATTCCAATTACATATTTAATCCGATGGGTACTCAGTAATGTCATTCGTCAACAGTTCTGAACACAATGAATACAAAATGCGAATACAAAATGAATATGTCGTGCACACAAACTGTAATCGCAAAGATCGGGGCATTCATTCGTTACAAATGTCGCTCGCACTTCATAAAACAAATTTATGAACTCGCCGCGATCATTGATCTCGACATCTTTATCATCAGGTGGAGTTGCAATTGCAATTGGAATTGCAGTTGGAATTGGTTCACTGTCTGATCTGATCTCATCTGGTGAGCGTACAGCAACAACAGCAACAACAACAACAACAACAATGTTCCATGTCCATGTCTCAAGATTGGACAACGACTGTGTGTCTTGGGTCTGGTTATAACTCAATCGCTGATCCAAATTCCATGCCGCCACCGCCGCGCAATTGCTCCCAAGTTACCCATTGTTCTTCTCCCACTACCCCCCCAACCGATCACCCTTCTCTGCACCCACTGCACCCCTCTACTCTTCAGTTGACATTATTGTCGTGCAAACGTGTGTCGCTCATTCGTTACTGCGAGTGTGAGTGCGAATGTGTGATTGCGACTGTGAGTGTGAGTCGAGTCCAGTCGAGTACTCGCTCGTGGACAGTGGGACACCTTTTTAGAGTCTCGTACTTGGACTCTCTGTGTCGGGGCTGGCCTCGCTGGCTAATGAATTTAATGCAGCTTTTGGCTTTCGGCTTTGGCCCCGCGCATTGTTGCATGCCTTTTTTTTTGTTGTTGCCTTATTCGTCTGACGTTTTTGCGCACGAGTTATGCGTATTTATGATATATACACCACTACTTGGTGCACCCTCTCCACCCCCCTCTACAAGTGCGAGTCTTGCTCTGACTCTGGCCGTGGGTCTTAAGATGATTGTGTTTGGTAACCTGTTGCGTTTGTTGTCGGCTTTTTGCTCCTCTTTTCTTTTTTGTTTGTTTGTTTTTTTTTTTCTTCATTGTTAGTTGGTGGAGGACCGGTTCAGAGTACCGCTGCTTATGACATTTTCTTGTAAGCCACGCACCTTCAAGTCAAATTTATCTGCTTGTTTTCTCATTCTGCGAATGAAGTTGTTACAGTTTTTCAGCCGCACTTCGGTCTCGGATTGAATGCGCTGCGTTTTGATTTGATTTGATTGTGACACGACTCTGACTTGAAATGACGCAATTCACAAGAGTCGAATTCTCCAAGGTTTGCAATAGCCATATATATGTTGCTTTCAGATTTACTTGGACTATGGACAGCTGTGCCCATAGTGAGTCATGGGAACAAGAAGGGAATGGAATAAATCAAAGAATTAACAACATTATAAACATTATCAATATTGAATTTATATAACATTTCCAAGGCTATAAGAAACCTATTTTTCTTATTTATTTTATTATCAAACATATTTATTTCATTGTAAATCGCATTTCTTGTATGCAACTTATTTTTTTATATCCCTTATCATTTATTGTTGTTTTTTTTTTCGCCCGCATGTTATGAATGGCATGTTCAAATTTTTAAATCGCTTTTCCCTAACACAAAATCCAACATGGTAATCCAATTTAGTCGCTTCCCGGAACTTATGAGCTCACAGTTCAAATCGATTCATTAAAATCAAAACCGAAAGGCAAACCAAAACGAGGTCGAAAAGCTGCCAATACCAAGACCAAATAGTGTGTGGCACAGGCCCAAAACGATTGCCAAAAAAATGCTAAAAATAAAAAGGAACCACAAAAAAAAAAAATAACAATAATAATAATATAAAAGGGAAGAAAGCGGACCGTCTGCAGCAAGATGACCAACAAACACATACACACACTCATGCACATGTATGTGTTTGGGCCATCTGAAGCCCATAATCATTGGCTAGCAAGAGAAAAAAGTTCGCAGCTTGTGGTAATTTGGTGGGCGTTTTTACTTATATTAGGTCAGGAACGTGCTTTGAATAGTCTTTAACTGAATGAGAACCCCTTCTAAGGCTTCCTCTAAGCCATATCGGAATCGATGCAGTTTTCTGTTGTTGTTTGTTGTTTGTTGTTGTTCTTTGGTCCGAGCTGTCTAGAGTGCGTGCGAATCATTTGAACCGGCCTCGGCCACCTTTCACCAGCACCACCAGAAACAACAACAACAACAGTTCTCCTCGCCTCCATCACCATTCGCCATCGCCATCGCCATCTTGTGGCCCAATATATGCATGAGGCGCACATAAATCAACGTCAACCATAATCATTTAAAATCAATCAAAATACGAACGCTTTGACTGCAGAATTGCCTGGAATTGGCCAAACGTGGCCGGAGCCAGACTGAACTGCCGGATGGACATGTACATTTGCCTCAGCTCCAACTCCTCTCCCGCTCCTTGCTCCTGCTCCTGCTTCTGCTCCTACAACACACACAAACACACACACACACAGCTTGCCTGCTATCTGCCGTCTATGATCTGTGTGCAGTTGGTCAGTTGGCTCAGACTGCCTTTGGTTGCCCTGGGCTGCAGTTGAAGCGATTAGCGGCCTACAGCTCCAACTCCGACTCAGCTTCGACTCAAACGCAGTGCACCCCCGCCAAGCCTCCATATGAGGCGGCTGCCTGCCCCGTCAATTTGTGTTTAGTTTTTACGCGTGTGTCTCAACCTGTCCGAAGTGCTTGCGAGTTAGATACTAACACACTCGCACACATTACCATATCCACACACACACGCACACCGTTCGTTTTGAGCTCTCTAAGTCATTTGCAGTGGATGTCAGTCAATTGCCTGCGTGCTTCTATTCATGTATGTGTGTGTGTGTGTGTGTGTGTGTGTGTGTGTGTGTGTGTGTATTGGTGTCTGTAGCCCGGGTTTTAGCCAGTCTCCGTCATGCGTCATGCATCCATCTAATGGCGAGCAGGCACAGTGGAGCAAAGTTTTTGCAAAATGCAGCGTTAATATGATACGATTTACTATGACATAATGTTATATAATACGATTCAGCAAGAGTTTTGCCAATATTTAATATTTTAATATAATTAAAAAGAACGATGAAAATACGAACAACAAAGTTTTCTTCAAAAGTTTGAAGTATTTTCATGGAAAAGATCAGCTTCAAACTAGATTAAAATATTTAAATGTTTGCATAAATCATTTACATATATTTTGTCTTAAATGTGCAACATTTAGACCATATTTTTAGGTTAAATAAATATATAAACGCCATTTCTGAATCTATGAAAAAAAAACTAACATTTTATGAAGGGTGAACTTTATTGATCTATTTAATTTTTAATTAACAAACAGTCCGAAAAAAAATTTGAAAAAATGAACTTCTTCGGTGGAACAATTGATTTAAAATGTTTCCACAGTGAATGCGAGTTGTTTTCTCGTTTGGCAGCACCACCAGCGTTGCAATTTGAAGTTTGCCGTTGCCTGTCGCTGTCGTTTGGGGCTGTAACTGGAACTTGGGGGGAACGGTAGGGGTTCGAGTGACTGGGGACTGGGGACTGGTCAGTTTTGATCTGCATTGCAGCTATGCAGCTAAATTGGCTTATCGACCCGACAACGTTATGTTTGAGCAGGGTAGGCGGGGGATAACCGTTGCGCCAGTCAAATGTGCGGCGATAACAGCGAGGCGCAAATTGTGGCTAAATTATCGATAGATTTGCGATATGCAATTACAGTTACTTCGTGTAAACGTTTATTGATTAAAGGCCAAGAGCTATAGCTGTAAGTGGGTAGATTTACCGATGCCTTATCCAGTTCAAACTATTATTATTTCTCTTGCTGCCAGTCAATGTTCAATGCCTTGGCACCTGTCAGTGCATCAGTATGTGTGTCTGTGTGAGTGTGTGTGTGTGTGTGGGTGAACATATCGTGTGAACTGCTGCATATGTTAATGTTTCTTACGAGCCATCTTCCACTTCCACAACCACTTGGACTTGAGTTGTGGTAGTTGCCTTAATTTCCTTTTGTTTTTGTTGTTGAAGAACTTACGGCTACGGTCTGGTTTTAAGCAACGACGACGACGACGAAGCCGCGGGCGTTATTTTATTTTTTTTTGGCCATGTGCCAGAGAGGGATGGCATTAGCCTTAGAAAATTACAGAGGTCTGGCTACCTTATGATGGCGGCAACGGCAACGACGATGGCAACCCACGTTTCTATTTCATATTTTTTGAATAATTTAAGCGCTGTGAAATTCTTTAGGTCGCTTTTACGTTTCGTTTCGTTTCGTTATGTTTTTGTTTCCACCTCTTGCGGCTTTCATAATAATAACGGCGATAAATCATTAAAATTGCACCTTTCATTCAAGTCGAGCGTTGGGCTTATGCGGAACTTTGATTTTGATTTGGGGGTTTGCGCACCTAGCAGAGATTTGCGCCCAGTCTCATGCTCAGTCTCGCTCTCATATATAATAATAACAACTAACAATCACACTGGGACATTGCCCAAAAAAAATCTAACCTTCTTTGGCTTTTAAATAGATCTCAACGGCGCTTAAATTCGTGTTCTTTTCATACATATGTAGTATATATGTTTTTGGACAGCTTGTGTTCGAATTGGTTTTGGTTTTGGCTCGGCTCGGCACGGCTCGGCTCGTGTTTGTCGATTTCTTTGTTGGATATTTGCGTGTCCCGCATAAATTTTATGCGTTTGTAGTTGACATGACATGTGCGTGCAAACATTTCTCATTTCCATTTCCATTTCGTCCGTCGTTATGCCATGTTAGCATTTAAAAATATATTCGTAATTAAAATAAAAATAAAATATAATAAAAAAAACAACGAACAACATAACCTGAGCAAAAGGGGGGAGAGAATTGTGTGCTGCTATTTAGACTCAAATCGAGTTTTATTGTTGGTCAGTGATAAGAATCTTGTAGTGTGCGCTTTGCACTAATTACAGGAACGATTCATAACTCCAAAAAATGAGAAATTACTGCAGCATTACTCAACTGTGTGTTTTTGTCGTAGTTTCTGGTGCTTTAACTGTTTTAGGCATGGCGTGTTGGAATTTTATACTATTATTTAGTTGTGTTCCATTTGGAGGAAGGGGAAGAAAAAAGTTATGTACATGAAGAAATAACTTAAGTTTCGTGAAGCTTAAGAGAGAGATCTTTTTAATTACATAATAATTCTCAGCTACTATATACAAACAATTTCTTATTTCGCAACAGATTTTCAAACACATTGTTATGTCAATCAAAGAAAAGAAACAAACAACATTGTATCCCTCTGTCAGTTTGGATTTGCCAAAATAAGTCCAGAAAATATAATACAAAAATAATATTTTGGTATTTAAAAAGGCAACATAAATTAAAATTAAAGCTATTATTTGTCAGCCTGTGTTTATGTTTATTATTATTTTGTATTGTCTATTATTTTGCTTATATAAGAGTAGCTTTAAAATTTATGTGCTTGTGATGTCTGCCAAATCAGCCGTCAACGCCTTCTGCCAAATGGATTTCACTATCCCCTGAACTCAAAACAGACGACAATTATTTATGACCAAAGAATTTGTTAAGAAAATTTCCCCTGCTTTGTTTTTAATTATGACAAGACAGAGAACTTGACAGTTTTAGCACTCACACAGAGTGTCAAAAGTGCGGAAAAAACTCTAAAGAAAAGAATAAACCGATGGTTGCTTTTTGAATATTCACAAAAATTCAACAAAACAAAAAAAAAAGTGAAAAATATATCAACGATCGCAAAGTGTTTGGAATCATTTTTATAAGTCTCTCTGCATATTTATATTTGACTCTTCTATGGCATTTCCAAAAACTAAAACAACACACCAAAAAGCACACATACACATACACACACGCTTAAATGCTTGAAGATTTTTGGGGATAAGTTTGGTACGCTGGCAACGGCATCGATTGATTTATGGGCCCAAATTGAGGAGTTGGACCCGATTTCGAGCCCGGATACCCAAAATGTTGCTAGTGTTGGTCCCTTTGGAAAGGTGCACAGTCTGGCCGCAACATCTGCAACATGGATTTTCATTCATGAAACTTGCCCCCTTTTCCCTTTCTTAGCCCATTTTTTTTTTGTTTTTTGTCTGCCTTGGCGCCGCAACATATGTATCTAATTTTTATTAATTATTAAAATTGATTTCAGCTAAAAATGATTTTTTTTTATACTTTGTTTTATTGTGTTCTAAATATATATATTTTTAACGCATGTTTTTGCCCTTTTTGTCTGTGCACAGAACCTTGAAATGTTTCTTTTTGTGTTTATTACTTTATGAAGTCATTAAATTTAATTTTACTGCGCATTTTTTTAATTTGTGCACGTTCCCAAAGCAAGATTCGGAAACTCAGACTCAGACTTAGCTCAAGCATCAAGTTTTGTGCCTGTTTTCCACCCCCGCACTCCACCCTCTCTCTCTCATTCTCGTGTTTTATTTAACCTTCTGTTTTTTGTTTTTGGTACTAATTAGTTAGAATTTTCATTGTATCCAATTAATTATGTGACACGCTTATCTGCAGCACATTTTTTTTCATTCTGATCAGTGACCTGCGGAAACGAAAACTGCCTTAGACTTTTTTTTAACATCCGCTCTCCATTCCGGTTGACCCCCAGTCAACAAGACAGCAATTAAAAGCCAATAAGCAGCCGAATTCATGTAATTCACTTAACCAAAGCTCAGCAAGCTCATAAAATCTGTTTAACTGCCGTATTAGAACCTTTCAACTGCAGGATCTCAGTTCAATCTCTCTCTCTCTCTCTCTCTATCAAGTCAAAAGCTGTTCTGGGCTGGGCCACATTTTTATGGGCATGGCTGCCAGCTGTGGTCGCTTTTTGGATTTGGGTTTGGGTTTCGGTTTCGGTTTGAGTGTTTGAGTCTGGGGCCAAATGGCAAAATGATTGCTTTTTATGACCTCATAAAATTAGATACAAATCGCTTTGTCGACATTTATCTCCTTTCTCTCTCTCTCCCTCTCTTGCTCTGTCTTTGTTTTTGGCTTTTCTCTCCTTAACTGTATCTGATTTGCTGCCTTTACTCTCTCTGTATCTCCCTTTGTACAAAGTGTTGTTTTTATGGGACATATTTATGAGATGTACGCGACCAAAAGTATTCCAAATGTTTCTGCTCTTCATGTGCTAAATGGCCAATAAAAAGTGTGCCAAATGTTTTAATGCCACCAACTGGTTAAAGTAAATAAGTATTTAACGCCTTTTATGTTTTACGAGCAAGTGGATTCTGGTGTGGTTTGGATTTTGAAGAGTTTTACGAGCTTGGGTTAGGTCAGAACTGCTCCCAAAGCATATGAAGTGGGAACATAAAATAATAAAATCGAGTTTAAATGGGTATCAAATATTTAAATTGAATTTTAATAGGGCATGCTCAATAGAAAAGCAATTAATTCTTTTAGTTGAGGAATCACAAGGCAGTTGATCTAAAATAAAGTACTTTGAAGACAACTTATTAAATGCAATAAAAGAATAAGAATAATAAAGATTTTAATAATATTTTTATGAAATACTTTAAGTTTATTTTTGGCCCGGCAATGATTTTCTTATCTTAAGAGATAAGTTGGTTAAATAAATTTGCTCAGGTTGTTCTCAAAACAGTTTCCAAATATCTGAAACAAAGCCGCCATTTAGACAGTGAGAGGCAATAGTGAAAAACTCAACCATGACCAAAAATTCAGCCTGCTGAGAGGAAAAAATACAAAACAAAGCAAAAACAAAAAGAAATAATGATAATAATAAACCGTCGCTTGAATTGGATGTAGACACGGGCGGATATTTTTTGACGTTGCTCTTGCCATGGCCGAAGAAGACATGCTGCGATGCCCACACAACGGAGATGTAGACGGCAGTGTCCGTAAGAGAGGCGTAAATGGTTTCGAGGCCAAATCAACTGGACAAGGGCGGCAAAGAAGGGGGCCGACAAGGGAGAGAGGCCACCGAATCATCACAATCAGTACTCTGTTGTTGTTGTTGTTGGTGTTGGTGGCAACTGGCAGCCGGCGACTGGCAAACTGGCAACTGGCGGCTGGTTAAAAGGGGAATTCGGACGCAGCTGGAGGGCAGCAACAGCAACAACAACAGGACGAGGACCACAGAGCACCCATAGTCCATATCCTTTGTGCGCTCGAGCGAAAGGTAGCAGCAGCCAACAGCAACAACATACAACAACAACAACAATTCGGTGGTTGCAATTTCGCTGAGTGGCAAACGAAAAATAAAAAAAATAATAAAAAATGGTTAACTTTAACACTTTACATGCAGAAAAATTGAAGGAATTACCAAAAATTTGGCTGTGAAAGGCTCTCACACTACATAAAAATATTGTTGTAGCTGTTGTTGTTGTTGTTGTTGTTCAACGTGTCACAACTTTAATTTCCGCCCTTTGGAGACGGGCCGCCGCAGGACTTCCTCTATAACAGGCAGGCAGGCAAGCAGGCAGAGGACAGTAAAAAGAAGCACCAGTAAAATTCACACACACACACACACTCACACCTCAAACATTTGCACTCAGACACAGAGCTTCAGGCTTGGGGCATGTTCACTTTGTATGTAAATCATTTCGAGCAGCTTCCCCAGGCCAGGACAGGACAACAACAAGAGCAGCAGCAGCAGCCACAGGATACGGATGCGCCGTAGGTGGTCAACGGTACGCGACCACAGAGGGCGCCGTAAAAGCTTTTTGTGTCAACGCCATCAACGCTGAAATCAATTCAACCACCGACGCCCGACACACACACACAAACACATACACAACCCCAATCCCTTGATGCAACCTACTCCAACCCTTACACCTATACACATCCATACAGTTTCTGTTACTGGCGTTGTTGATGGGTTTCGTTAGGGGTTTTGGTAGCGGGGTTGTGTGCTTATTGTTGCATCGCCATAGTCAGAGGGGTTCCAACTTTCACCTACGCTACGTTTGCCAGCCATCTAGCCAGCCAGCACAGAACAGCAGGGAGGAGGAGTGTGAGGTGATGCGGTGCGAAGGATGCCTGCCGTCAGAAAGTGTCAATAGCAAAACTGCGCAGGAATTATGAAATATTTTATTAAAACTGAAGGCACATGACACGAGCCGAAGGACACAACGACATTGTGTGAGACGAGGGCTTTAAGTGTTGTGGACTCAAGAGTCAAGATTTCGTTGTAATTGTTTGTTTAATAGTCAAATGGTTCAATATCAATTACGAAATATCAGTTGTGATAAGTCAAAAATTTAATCTCCTTTTAAGACTCCAAAGTAAAAGGAAAAATTACAAAAATATTAATATATTATACATTGTATTGGAAGGAACGCTTAGCGTAGCCTGTATTATTTTTCAGGTAACAATTTAATGGCTTCAATAAAGTACCTTACATGTCTTATTGGAAATAAGTTGTGGTTAGTCAAATGTCTTATATTTAAAAGACTTCAAAAATAAATATTAAACAAAAAAAATATTTTTTAAGTGTAGAGTTTGTTGGAAGGGTTTTTAAGCTTTACTGATTTTCAGGTTATTGGAATAAGCTCTTGTTGTAATTGTAAATATACTAAATATACTATATTTAAGCTATAGAATTTTGTATATCCAACAGATTAATTCGCTCGCATTTGTATTGTTATTATTGAGGTGCTTCTTCTTAAACATTTTTACAACATTTAATTAGTAAAAGCTGCTTGCAAATAAATTTAAATGGATTTTGCAACCATTCAAAATGACAAAAGCTCAAAATGTCAACGCATTCAAACACACACAAAACACACACACACACACATAAACAAAGCCAACTCACACATTTATGCAATGGGGATTACAAATGGCATTTGACATTCGTAGCTGTCGTTCCTGTTGTTGTTATTGTAATTGTAAATGTTGTTGTTGGTGGGGCCGTGGTGGGTATGAGGGGGCAGAGGGGGGTGCAGAGATAATAATTCATTGTGCGTCGCTGGCACGCCAATTTCAATTATTTAATCAATAATATTAATTTTCGTATCATATTTTGTCACTGGCAATAAATGCGAAATTTGTAAAGCAAGTCCACACGCAGGACACAGGACAGCAGGACGACAAGAACAACAATGCAGGACATTTCACTCATGTAAAACACAAACATACACACACACACACACGTAGGCATATTGCGTTGAACGTTGCAGGATGTTCACACATTCGCATTGTGTCCTGCATCCCTTGGCAATTGCATTTGCACAATTTCATTTGCATTTTGTGCATCGCCTGCAATTTCATTTGTCACCCCCCCCCCCCACACATACACACACACATCTGCATCTACCCACCCTACAGCAGCAGTTCGTCCCTCCTTCGTTCGCATAGTGCACATTCCTGGGCTCATTGCGTTGACAATTGGCCACCAGCGAAATTAGCCACTTAAATGCACCGCAAACCACCAGGTTGAAACTGTTCCCATTTTCCCATTTGGCTCGTTTACATTAGCAACAATTACTCCGAGCGGATGGCTGGCAATTTGCATTGTTGGGAATTAAATTGTACACACACACACATGTATAACTTTCACTTTAAGCGCATCCTTGCATTCCATGTTTTTCCTTGTTGCATGCAGAGCAGCAGCAATTCATTCATTCATTCATTGGCCGACTCGCTTGATCTGCTTTTTTTTAATCAAATTGTCAATCGCTGTCGCCTGTTAAGCGTCCTCCCGTTTCGGCCATATCTTATTTATGGGCCAATAAACTTCAAACGCTGCATTGGAATTTTTTCATTTCGCAACGACTCTCTCTCTCTCTCCCTCTCTCACTTACACTTTATCTCTGTCCGGCAAGGACTCTCTGTTGCTGTTGTCTTTTGCAAAAACGACAGCAAACAACAACGAGGACAGTTCGAATTTAATTTTGTGTAAATTACAAAATGAAATGGCACATCCCCATACCCATTTGTTGCCCCTCCTCCCGATTCCCACCCTTGATATCAACACAATTGTTTCTGTTGGCCAGCTTCAGTCAGCGCAGAATACTTGCATTTCTTAAGTCTTTGTGAACTTATGCAAAATTTCTATGAAGTTATTTGAAAGTGGAAATTTTGAAATACTTTTCTTTGTCGAAAATGTCACCATTACAGAATTTGCTTAAAATAACTGTATATCTAGAAAAATCTTAACATAGAATTTAATCTTAGCGTAGATTTCGAAAAAGATTATACATTCCCTTTATAAAGATTGTCTCCAAACAAAATAAATTTTCTTAAGCGTACGCAAATTGTAAGAAACTTAAGAAATTTAAGTATCTTGTATTAGAATCAATATAAGCTTAGCTGTCTGTAACGATATTCATTTATAAGAAATATTATCTAAGTATTTCAACAATGTTCTACCGTCGTTAGAAAACTTCAATTTAACATATATATTTTTGAAAATCTTATGCATCCGAACCGTGTTTATCTGTCATTTGAAAACCTCAAGGTAGTCTTTAGATAAAGCATATCAATACAAATTTCCCAATTTAAGTTAAAATCGACACATGCAGACCAAATGAGAACTATTCAACCAAAAATGTACAAAATATTGCATCACAAATTCGATTATATTCAATATTGTCACAGCGTCGCGTAGAGTCATAAAACTAATTACTGAAACAATATGTTTAGGCAAATGGCACTTAGCTAAATGAGATTCAAGAATCCAAAAACATTAACCTTGCTACACTTTGCCAAACCGCACACTGAGAAAGCGCATTCGGACTTTTCAGGCTATCGGAAATGAGAATCTAAGCTGGGAACTGTGTCTGGATGCTGCAGAGTCATTAAAATTGTCGCTTGCACTTTCCGCTGACCTTGACATGGCCGCAGACATTGCATAATGTTATGCGATTGCCTTGAAACGTTGCTGATCCTGCTGCAAGGATCAAGGTCATGCAATTGGGATGTTCGTGTGTCCTTGTTCAAGTGTAGCTGTAGCTGTGCAACTAATGTCAATTGTTCTACAAGAGAATCAGTTGCATAAGTCAGTTGCAACTGACCTGGAATACATTTTGGATGCAATGTTTTGGCTATTCAAATGTGCGCATAATAAAAACAAATTCGCCCACCGCACCGCCGAACAATGTAACTTTCTCTTTCGGTTATTGCAGCAGCACAAAATCACAGCCGGTGCCTGGGACTAATCCGCATCCGTTCATTGTCCTGCTGCATGTCCTGTAGGTTCTGACACTTTCGCTTTAGGCCGCAAAAGGATTCGTTTTGTTGTTTTTTGTTTTGGCATGCAAACAGGTTCTTCTTGTTCTTGTTCTCGATATTGTTGGTGTTCCCATTTCCATTCCCGCAGCGCACTGACAAATTTCTTGAGCCGCCGTTTGGCAGCTTTTCTCGTTCGGACAGGCAAACAGGCAGTCAGTCAATGCAAAGGCAAAAGCAAAAGCAACGAAGATAGATTGTGTGTGAAAATCCTTTCAAATGATTTGTTTACCAACAGCGCAACGCGGACCTTTCTCCGCTCGCCTTTCAGTGCCTTCAATTGCTAGCTCGATTGCTTTGGTTGCCTGCTGTTATCCACCACTGGCAGCTGTTGCATTTTCCACGCATTTATCAGCCGGTGTCGGTGTCGGTGTCTGCCAATGCGCCACGTCCATGTCCTCCTCATCAGCTGTGGGACACATATTTCAATGTTCGTGACTCGATGTTTACCCGCTTACATTGTCAGTTCTCTTCTTTCGCTCTCTCTCTCTCTCTCTCTCTTTCTTTCTCTATTTCTTTCTCTGTCTTCTTGCTCTTCATCTTCATGTTTTTTCCCGGTTGGCTGTCGATTTCGTGCCTCCGACTCGCCACTTGAACATTTTTATTTTGTGGCGATTTAATTTTTATTATATGCGCCTTTTGGTCAAACGCACACGTTCACCGTCGCCGTCGCCGTCGCCATCGCCTTCGCCTTTATTCTTAACTTCATCCTTACCAACTTTTCGAAACCATCCCTCACATTTGCCACGGTTTATCGACAAACACTTAACGCGAAAGAAGCTCTCACTCACAATGAGGGAAAAGTTGGGGCACTGAAATGGCTTATCGCCAGTGACGTAGGACGTAAGTTTCGGAAGGAGTGGAATTAATAGCTTGAAATATGGAACTATATTGTTTGGCGTTTATTTGACATTCACAGAAACTTCAAACAAGTATATTTACATCCAAGTTTCGTAATTGGATCTGCTTGTCTTACAGATTGGGCTGTGCGTTGATGGATGTCAGTCAGTCACTTAGGACAAAGAGCTTTGTTTATATATCTATAATATATATTTTGAACGAACCTCTTTTGAATTTAATACTATCCTGCACATAGTTTCTTATTTATTTTATTTTCTTAATATTTTTTTAATAGCGTCCTCTTTCAACTTCTTAAATCCCCCTTTCAATACCACACCACTGACTGCCAGCTGGTACGCTGGCCGATTGTGTTTTTGGCTTTCGTGTGGCGGACTTGGAGTTGAAACATGTTTACAAACATACACCGAAACACACACATCAGGCAACAGCACACACATAACAACAACAATTTTAACAACAACTTGGCCGTTAGCTTTCTCAAGCGAGAGAGTAGTAAGTATATTGTAGGTACGTGCCTAAAGTCAACTTGAACATCGAACATTGGCTGCATTTTGTCTTCCTTTCAGCTGCGTGCAGTTTCCGGACTCGATCTGGCCATCATTTGGTGCTAAACTTGTCCACACTTTATTACGACTGACACACACATACACACACACTCATACAAACCCTGCGATTGGTTGAAAATGTTCAATCAACATTTGTGTTGGAGTCACAAGCTGAGGATCAACTAAAGTCAGAGTCTCTGAACCTAAAGCTTTATGCTGCACGTCAGTGCTTATTAAACGTTGTCCACCACAGCTGCCTGCCTTGATAGCCTCACCCTAATCTCGCTTGTCACTTGTCCCAAGCAGTTTTGTATGCACCTAAGTGGCCAGACATGGCCATAGCTCATAATGCTATTCGCTGCACCATGATGCCCCTGACACTGACTCCAATTTCGACTGCGACTACGACTTCGACTTTGACTGTGTCTTCGTCGTCGATGGCGGCGCAATCTTCAATTCATTTACATTTTTATTCACGCAGATTAACAGTATCGGCATGTCATCTGCTTTTGTGTGCACGTTGCGGCTTATGGCTAAGAGCTCAGGCATTGAGTGCCTGCCTCTCTCTACCTTGTACGTTATGTACGCCAGCTGGCAACGCTCCACAATAAAATCGCAGGCACTGGTGGAGGCAGTGGCAGTGGCAGAGTCAGAGGCACCTCCACCTCGCACGTTCGCCAAACTGTTGCAATGTCGCAAATTTTTATCGCACGTCTACAAGAAATTCAACGCGTGCACATTCCACATTCTGTGTGCCTGCTCACAGCATCGCTGCACTGTACCATGGTCCTAAACACTCCAATTGCAGATATAAAAATAAAGTCCTTGAGTTTTGATATAAATATGATCGAATTAGGCAGTAAAATCACAGATTTTAGTTGGAATTTACTTAAAAGTTTCAATTTATAAAAATTATAATCAGAAGATATTGTACAGTTATTTATTGGAAGCTTACCGGGTAGAAAAACTGACAAATGCAAATTTTAAAGCCTGTTAAGTACTTTTTTTGTTGTTGAATTAGTGTTGATATATATGCCATGATTAGCTATCTTATTTTGTTTAAGCATTATAGCATTTATTCTGAGATAGATATGATAGTTTCTTGTAAATTTAAACTGTTCCATATTCAATTTATTAATTTTTTGAAAATATTATTATATTTAGTATTATAATATTGAAAACAGCGTGATATTTTGTCGACAAAAGACCATAAAAGTAACTAATAAATTTTAAACGATTTTTGGATGATGTAGTCTAAAAGGAAAATCTGTTTTTTGTGTCGTCCTTAGAAATAATTTTTTATTTTTCGCTAAATGTTATTTTTGTAATATTTTTCGTTCTATATTCTGCCCATAGTACTAAAGAGTTAAAGCATCGTTGGTCGACACAGCGACGCATCGCCTGTTTGGCAGCTTGCAACTCGCGCGTACATCTGTCTGTGTGTCTGTCTATTCTGCTGTTGTTGCTGTTTTGGCTGGGCTTAGTTTTGGTTTTGGTTGGGTAGGATGGTGCCTTAGCAGCATTGAGTATTGAGTATTGAGCATTGAGCATCTAGCATCTCCAGCATGGTTTGTGCAATTGACTTACGCTTGTTTGATTGCATTCGAACTCGCACCTTGGGCTTCAACTGCATTTTGCAGTTTCTGTTCGCTCGAGGTCCAATGCCACGACCGAATGCCGACTGCGGTTTTGTCGGGTTGAGGTTGAAGTTGCCTGTTGCCTGTTGTCTGTTGTGTCTCTCTGTCTGTTTGTCTGTCCGTTGTGTCTGTCTGTGTGCCATTTCGCAGAAATAAAGATGTTAAACGTTTTGCTGATTCGTGTTTTATGAACTCAATTTCAATTTATAATCTCTGTTGCCACTCACTGGGCTCTAGACTGGTTGCTCTTGCCTCCTGCCTCCGCCCATTGGCCGTGTCAGTTTGCCAGTTTGAGGCGTTTTAGCCTTTTGTGTTATCGCTAGGAATACACTTTGAGATACATGCACTAACAAACCAACAACAGCATCTTTCACTCTTAGTTTTAGTCAGTATTACCCTGAACTACCTCATCCCCTTGTTTCTCCTAGTCTGCTGTCTGTCAGTCTCTGTGAGTATCTGTGGGTTACTTAGTTAGCTGCTGCTGCTGCTGCTGCTTCTGCTGTTCTTCCTCTGCTTGTTTTGTTTTGTTCCTATGCATTGTCAAGTCTGCAATTTTAATGTTGACAGAAATCAGATACAGGCGACGGCAGGAATGCTGCATGCGCATTTAAGGCATTTGAAATGTATCTAGAACCAAGCAAGGCTAACTTGGCCAACACATAGTCTGCAGATGTTGCATAAATACCTCAACAGTACAGGTGTGTGTTTGTTTGTGTGTGTTTTATGTGTTGGGCGAGAGAATTTGCGTGCTTACCTGCAATGAGAGAAGAGCAGAAAATCAAGAATTAGTTCAATTTGCTATTGCGCATCGCTGACAAATTCAACTTTAATAATAGTTGTAGTAGATGCATTGAGTCTCAACACGACAAGATCAAGGATACGAGCGAATGGTAATTAATATAATTTTTTATAGTTATTTTTAAATAAAAAGGTAATGCGCAAGACCAGAAGTGTACAATAAATCTATGATAAATCATTTGAGTAATTAACGCTTATAAAATAATTTTTTAAAGTTTACTTTTAACACATCATTTAAATTTTGAAAAATAAAAATAGTTTAAACAAATTTTGTGTTAAGTAAAAATATATGTTTTTAATCAAATGAATAAAATTTCTTGCTAAAATTATGAAAAAAAAACGTAATAACCATGAAGTAAAAGAACAACTGTTTATTTATTGATCTAACAAAACCTAATATAATAAAAAATAATAAATAAAAGAAATATTTATAGCTACTTGAAATAAAAATGTATTGAAATCTGTATGATGACAATAAATATTAAAGTTAAGCCACATGTTTTTCTTTTGACCCCAATGACTCGGCCTTTACTAAATCAAATTATAAATATTTCTCCCCACTAAAAATTGAAAACATTTTGAAGCATTCCATAGTTCTATATAAAGATGAGAACTAAAATCATATTTGACAGACAAAATCATTCCAATTAAGTGCAACATGTATTTGGTTGGCGCCAAATGCCTCCAGGGACTTGGGCTTTGACTTTTCCCCACTTATCCTGCTTAGCCGTAAGAGTGTGTGTGTATGTGTGTTTAAGATTGAGTCTGGTTGTGTTTCTGATTCAGTTTCTGAGATGTTGTCGTGTTCTTGTGTCATGTGTGTGTGTGTGTGTGTGTGTGTGTGTCAAAGACGCAGTTGAAAGATCTAATTTCCCCCACAAGCAGCTTGTAATATCCTGTCTGTCTGACTGCTTAGTTGTAAACGAGGAAACCACTTATACATATGAAGTTGCATGTGTGTGTGTGTGTGTGTGTGCGGGATGACACTTTGAAACAATTTACTTATTGCATGTTTGCTGACGTCATCTAGCTAGAAAAAGTGTTGCCTATGCAAAATGAAACCCAAACTAAATATCGTCCCTTTCCGTATCTCTTTCTCTCTCGCACGTTCAGTGATGGCCGCATGGGCGCATGAGTTAATGGGCGTGGCTAGCCCATAGCTCTGATTACTGCTGCATACTTCGGGGGTTGTTCCTCATCGTCATCCTCATCGTCATCGTTGTTGTTCTTGTTGTTGTTGTTGTTGTTGTTGTTGTTGCTTGCTTGCTGCTAATATTGACGCTCTGCTGATGCCGATGACGTTGACAGTTACATTGATTTATGGCACTCGCTTTTGCCTGCCAGCCATCCTGCCTTGGTCCTGTTTTGTCGTCCTTTTTCAAACCCGGTTTTTGGCCGCCTGAAATCTTATCCATCAAGCGACATGATGATGTCGGCCCAACCCCCAATTTTCCCTTTTTTTCTCCCAGGCAGCGCCTTTTTTTCTCTTTCTCACTCTCTTTGAGTGTGTTAACTGGTCCGCAATTAATGTATATTATTCACAATGTTCCATTGGGCTGTGGCACCAAGACTTGATTGCAGTCCTTTGTGTACAATTAGCTAATTGAGCTCTAGCTTTTCCCAGCTCTGCTCCAACCCTGCCTCCCGTTTCTCCTCCACGGCCACCGCATTTCATAGGTGCGTGCCTTATCAGAAAAACAGTTAGTTGTGAAAACAGTTACCGTTAAAAGCTGCCAGTCTCGTGTTAACGCTGATGAACATATCTTTTCTAACAACCCCTCCCAAACTCTGCCGCTGCCTCTCTCTGCCTCCTGAGTCTCGCCCTCGCCCATCACGCAATACTACAAGAAACAATCAACTGACCAGTTTCAGTTACGCTCCTGCCGTTATTTCTTGTTACCCCTTATCCATTACAGCGAGCAAGTAAAGTGCACATAGAGAATATGTATGTATATATTGTATGTAGCACGATAGGTCACGGGAAATGGACAAGAGATAGGGTAGGGGGGCCTACGGGTCACGTCGAATGCGGTAAATGCAGAACATCCGATGCTGCTGCTGCTGCTGCTGCTCTGTCCACTCGTCTGTCCAACATCGCTGCTGATGGTTTAAGGCGTAAAACAACAGGAGCAGCAGCTATTGTAAGGGGCATTGGGAGCAGCATCAGGGCGAGTGGGGAATAGAGGCGGCAAAAAAGTGTGTAATGAATTATTACCCTCTGATAAAAGTGCATGTCGACTTTTTCCTCTCTTTATTCCCATTCTTTTCCACGTTGTTCCTGTCGCTGTTCGTCTGTCGATTTTTGTAACATTATGGTAGTATTCTCTATTGGGTTTAGCTTTAAGCGATTTAAGTTGCGAAATGAGTTGTTGGATTTTGGTGATGAGTTCTATTAAGAATTTAGCTTTAATATATATATTCCTCTTTAGTTATGTTGAATTTAAGCATTTGAAATGAAAATAAATAAGTTCAAAAGTATATTTTGGTAAGAATTCAGCATAGAATTGTATAAAATGGTCGTCAAAAGTATATCAAATGATTTTACCTAAAAAGTCTTTGTATGCACATAAGAAGAACTTCTCATTTCAGTCTCTGCCTCGTATGGGAATTTCTTCTTCGCCTGCTATTTGTCTGGTTTGTGACTTGTCGTACACAAATGACAATGCAACACAATCGTACAATATCTTTAAGATTTATAGCCTCAATGTTGTTCTGTCGTATAAGCTATATTATTGTAAAGTTTCATTAAAATCCATTCAGTAGTTTTTCCACTAAGAAGTAACAAACATACAAACAAACTTTGTTTGAATGTGTTTATCTCTTAAAAATTAATAAGCTAAATGATTTTTACATAATTCATTTAAAAAAAAGGGTTATTGATTTTGTTAAAATATTTTGGCTCTTGAATTAACTAAACTTTAATCAAGTCAAATTAACATTTTTAATATCTTATTTTTATAAATATATATTGAACTTTCTTGTTTGTTGTTTTTTTTTACATTTTTTGTATTCTTTTAAGAAAATTGCACCTTATTCTTATAAAACGGCATTCGAACAAGTGCACTTAATGGTATGCGATAAGTCTAGAGCTCTCTAGTGGCTCCTCTGGCTAACACATTTTTAGCTTTAAATCAGTAAGAGGCTGATCATAGACAAAAAAAAAAAAATCACCGCTGGCTAAACACGCGCCGGTAATTGCAGCAATTCGCGCTCATTTCTCTGTCATAAATATTGTATCTTAGCTGAAAAGCTAGCTGAGAAATGACCAAATCATGTATGAACCAATACATACATACACACATATATATACATGCACACCTTACCCATTGTAAATCACCTTCTCACCCGACACGACAACAACACCAACTGCGACGTCAACAGCGACTGCGACTGCGACTGCGATTGTGACGCCGACAATTTCTAACACGGCAGCATAATCGATGACCATTTTGCCCCAAGGTCGCATCGTTTGCGCTAGAAAACGCTGTTAATAAATAACGTGTAAAACAACGTGTGAACTAACATAAATAATTTCCTTAATCCACTGCAAACGCTCTACCCTCCGCGTACTCCACCCCACCCCTATCGATTCACTCTACTCTTCGCCTAGGCACATACGTGCAGAGCAATCGATTAAGCGTAGATAAAAATCAATTTGCGGCAATAATAAATTGCTCAACTACCAGGCGTGCGGCAGACCATCCAATTGGAGGATCCAAATGAAGCCTCCATAACATTCGCACACCCCCTCACACACCTACAGCCCCCCACCATACCCTCGGCTCCTTCCTCGTCACCCTAAACTCTTAGCAGCTGCAGTGGCCAAGGCCAATTTAGGTGCATTTTGGAGAGCTGTCGATTCGCAGAGTCTGAACAGTTTCTCGAACAAATTGGCCGCAAGGTGAAAACAAAATGGCAGGAAGAGACCAAGACAGGCGGCTGGTTTACAGCACAGGTAGAGAAGGGGGATTTAGGGAATAGGGGAAGGAAGACACACCGAAAATTTACAAACATTGTAATCATGGGTTAAATATCGCCTGCTCCTCTGGAGCCCTCTCTGACTCGGCGTCTCCGTTTGCGTCTGCGCCAACGTCTCTGACCAGGTGGAAGGCGCGCATCTGTGTTGTTGTTATTGTTGTTGTGTATCTGCCTTTGCGAATCGGAGTTGAGCCAAGAGTTCATGGATTAATCACCGCGGGCAGGGCTGAACCCAGAGTCACTCCAACTCCAACTTCGACTCCGACTCCAAAGCTCATCCACTTGTATGGCATCACGATTCACAACTTAATCCGCAGCTCGAGGTACGAGGGCGCAGCATCGTTTGTCGATTTATTTTGCTTGCATTTCACAAATTTTGCTTAGCAGCCGCAGAACGCCTCCGTCCAATGCTGAATCCCGCCCCCATCATCGTCACAAAAGGTAGGTAGGCATTGCAGCATTGCAGCATCGCAAGCTGATTCATCGCATTGCGCAAAATAAATGAATTCATTTGCCAAATGCTTTTTGAGAGGCCCAAACTGCCAGAGGCTTACATTCAGACTGCTAGCCTAAGCCTAAATGGAGGCTTTTCTAATTGAACTGTTTTTGTTAGTTGTTAAGGCAGCTGTAAACGATTGTCATTAGCAATAAATATTGAAATGAAAAGGTGCAAACATTAAGGAAATCATTATTTAACTGTCAGTTATTGGATACTGGTTTTATGAGTTGTTTTTCTAGTTAGAAGAAAAGATTCGAGCTTAAAAATACATTTAAATAGTTTTTGCTTAACATATGCTTTAAAATATTTAACATTATATTCAAAATGTTTCGTTTTAGTTCAATATTCTGAATATTCAATTTTTTTTTTGTATTTTTCCTATCACATTCATAAAATTGCAATCATAAATCAAGAACTTGGCAGATTAAATTGAATTTAATTGTTATTAAATGGCGCTTATCAAACTGATTTTGTGACAGATCTATATATACATATACCTGGTACAAATCGTTGGCTTTACAAACTAACAACAACAAAAAAGAAACCCCGAAAAAGCGAAACGAACAATGCAAAAACCGCAAAACAGCAGCCGCAATTTTTGTGTTTTTATTTTTCATTTCGCATCGAGAGCGTATTTCATATATTAATTTGCGAACAATCGAGAATCGACATGTGACACGCGTATTTTTTAAATTTATGCCCAACGAATTGCATTTACAATATTTTGTTGTTGGTGTGTGGTTGTTGTTGTTGTTGTTGTTTTAACTGCATTGCTGTTGAATGCAAAATGAGGGAAGACGCAAGCTATGGCTGCAACCATTGAGTGTGTGTGTGTGTGAGCAAGAGTGTGTCACAAATAATAATCACAAACTGAAAGTGCACATTGAGGGGTAAGGGTATCTGCTGGACGGGTTGAGAGCGCGACCTGCAGATGTATATATGTGTGTGTGCGACATATCAAAAACCATTCCAGCTCATCAGCATCATCGTCATGAGGCCGCGCAAGCTGTGTAGAACCTTTGCTTGCCTCTTCCGCTCAGACCCTGCCACACTTTTATCCTCCCCATACACACACACACACACACACGCTATAAATCAATGTTCGATTTTCACAACAACAGCAGAAGGGAAATTCGCAAAAGCAAGGCAGCAAAAAAAAAAACAAAACGAAACGAAACAGAAAAAAGCTGCAAACGAAACGAACTCAGGGACAGATGGAAGGACGGATGGATGGGCGGAAGGACTGACTGACTGCGGGGCAAGCGGGACTGGCAAGGACACAGGACATTATGTTCGCGCCATGTTTTTAAAAATTTTGCGTTGTTGCTGTTGCTTCCTTTTTGTTATTTTCATTTTTACATTTCGTTTACTTTATTTTTTCGTCGTCGTCGTTGTTGTTTTTGTTCTGCGCTGCTTTTCATCTCATGCGTTACACATTTTATTGTTGTTGCTGTTGTTGCTGTTGTTGTTGTTGTTGCCGCAATGAAATGCATTTAATTTTGTGACATGCGGGGCGCCAGGAGAGCCATATTGGCCAGCATTACACAAGAACAGATCCCGTGGCATGTAATATTACGAGCGTTCTTTTATGTGGGCTCTACTTGCAGGTAAGAAATGAGAAATGCGACAAATGTAACTGATTTCAGATGACATTACCGAAATCAGGAACATTGCGGGTCGATTTTCTTTCTTGCTTTTGTGACTAACCACACAGAAATAAACGTGGATTGGTCATGAAAACAGTTCGAATGGAGTGTTATCGAAATGATCTTCAGAAATGTTTTTAAATCGAAAATTTAACAAAGAGAATTTATTAATTGTAAGGATTTTTATAAATTATAGTTTGTTAGATCAAATTTATTTGAAATATGCAAATTAGAGAAAAAATAATAGCTTATAGCATTATTTTGAATGAAAAAAATATAACTTTTAAGAAGTAAGTTTCTGCATTTTAATTGAAACAATTATCAAAGAAAGATTCCATGATCAGTATAACATATCCAATGCAAAATTTACGGACTTAACAATTGTTTATTAATGGTATTAAGAACTGAAGCCCAAGCTGATAACCTTCTATATAATTGTTAAGAACTTATGCTCTGTTCTCTTGCTTGGCTCTCCCATAAACATCATAAAAGTTTTGGCACTGCACCCAACCAAATCTAGAGTTGTAAATATTCTGAAGCCTGTTAAAAGTGGTTTCAAGAAGGCAACAAAACATTTCGACAGTTTGTCATTGACTTTTTCGAGTTGGCCAAGTGCAAAAAACTTCTAAAGTAGTTCAAAACATTGTAAGCAGCTGCTGCCATAAACACAAGCAACTTCAGAGTTCAAAGTTAGAGGCAACATTAATGAACTCGAAACAGAAATAGAAACAAAACAAAAAAAAAACAAGGCCAAGACATACTAAACCTTAACAACGAACTTAAAGTATTTGTTGTAAATTTCTCAAATTATTCACCTGAATATTTTGGGCTTGTCTTTCAAGCTGTCAGAGTTGAAACCGAAACAATTATGCAAATATAGAAAAATGCCCGCTTGTTACGTGTGAAACTTTTTACGTTTGGTTCGGAGGCGCAGTTTACGTTTTTCCAAAATTATAGTGCACAACAATTGCATTTGCGTTATGTGGCACATGATTGCAGCTGGAACAGCTTCAGCATTGGTGCCAGCTCATCACAGCGATCACAACACACACACACACGAACACACACGAACACACTCGAACACCCACGCAACACACAAGAGATTTATATTTATTTTCGTTCAGTGCAATTTTGCCGTCGGCAATTTGCGGCCAAAGGCGATTGCCATGACACTAAGCACTGGAAAAATTGGTCATTTTTTTTTTGTAGCTTCTTGTTTATTACGCCACACGAGTAGAATAGCTCTTGACTTGTGCCCCGCACGCAGCGCCGCCAATTTGCCAACTAGCCGCCCTCGCAACGAGGAGCCAGCTAAAAAGTGTGTGTGTGAAGAAAACGCTCCAAAAACGACGAGCGAAAACGCTCAACGCCGAAATACTTAACCAAAGGCTGGCTGGCTGGCTGACTGGCTGGCAAAGCGTGCGTCCAAATGACAACAACGGCAAAAGCGCAAACAGTAAGAGCAGAAATAAGGCATAAATTATTGGCCTTAAGAGCGTTTATTTTGGTGCTGGCCATCAACGGCTGAGAGATGCAACATAATAAGGCAACATTAAGTGGCAATAAGTTCTTTGCCAAACGACTTAATTTTAGGACGCTAAATTGTTACTTAATAGCTCTTAGATGGGCGCCCATAAAGAATATTTGTTCTCTTAACACTCTCCAAAAGTGCGCAGCATGCGCAGTTGCCACAGCGACTCTTAGCCAGCCACAGGCTGTTGTTGCACAAGCACAAATCCAACAATAACAAACAATATAAACACAATCAGCACGGTGGGTAGACAATTGAAATTACTTATCGATAGTGCTAACTAACTAGTTTGATGTGCAATAAACACGAGTACAAGCTATGTGCAGATTTATTCTTGTACAAAAAAACGCAATCAATATTAAAATTATAAACGTTCTTGAATTTAATAAAAGAAAAATATTGAATTTTTAATCAGATTATAAGATTAATTGGAGAATTATAATTTTTTGGTTCGTATAACGCAAAAGAATATCTAAATTTTCATTTGAAAAATCTTAATATGTATAAAATAAAATTGTATTAAATGCCAATACACGTTTCTTAAGTTAATCAGGTGGACTTATGCAAGTTTTAATAATGTAATAATTATTTTAATGCATAGATTTTAACATCGGAAATACTTAGGCACTTGCTAAAGTTATGCATAAAATAAATGTCCCTTATGCTAAACATATTACTTAAAACTATGCAAATATTTTTGAAGAAAGTTCTACACACTTTGCGCCACTGTGCCAAAGTTGCCGAGCATTGTCAACGCCATTGCCAACATCGCAACGTATAACTGTGTGTGTGTGTGTGTGTGTGTGTGTGTGTGCAAGGCAGCTAATAAAATTAAAATGCCATATTTCAGGCGTTGATAACAACAATAAGTGCAGCGTAAAGTCGCCGCGCGTCTGCAAAAACGAAAATTATTTTTTGGCACGAACTCATTGCGCGGCCTTGTGCCAGAGAATCGGAGAAGGGGCGCAGTTGGAGGGAGACGAAAGGAGCAGCCGGGAGCATTGTTGAGTCTATTGATATGACAAAAGCAGCAGTAAATGGTGGCAAATACAACAACAAACACACAAAAAAACAAAAATTACCTGTTAAAAAGTTTCGAAAGCCTGCAAATGGAATTTTGGCTTATTGATTTTTGTGTCGACGCGACGCGCCTTTAGGGCCAGGCCGGGCCGGGCCAGGCCAACAAAATGCTTGCTTCAAAAATTATGAATATTGAATAAGCGCGTACAAAGTGAATTAGTGGGTGGCCCGGGTGTTATTTTGGGTTGACTACGGTTAAGGTGAGTACAGTGTGATAAGCATCGCCAGACAGGTCGCAAATGGCGATGGCGCATGATGATTTATGATGTTGTACGCGCTGCTCGTATTATATTGATTTCTTATCAGTTGACTGCGTACTCGGCTAATCTATTAATGTGCATACTTATTTGTTGGCGTTTGGTCGGTAGGGTTTGGGGGAGGAGCGGCTCAATCTCAGAGATCTTTTGGCAGCTTCACTTTTCGTGAACGTAATTAAATTTAAATTCCTGTTACATGACAAGCCTGGCAAAAGTGTCAACACACACAGACATACACAAAGGAGTCAACAACTCTCTGTGTGTGTGTGTGGCAGCATCTTCTTGTCCGTGCTCGTATTCAAGTCCTGGCCTGCTACTGACACTGCTCTTCTATATACTTATATATAAATATATATATATATATATATATATATATGTGTATATATATGTATATGTGTGGGTATATGCAACTCTGAAGCTCGTTTTGTGCAAACTAAGACACGTTGTCAGCATTCATGTCACTGGCGCTGCCTGCAAGCAGGCGGTAAAATGAGAGGGAGAGGGAGAGGGAGGGGTAGGGGGTGGGGCTGGGTACACGTCTAGCAGCTCTTTTGAAGTGGCTTTTGCATTCTGTTAGATTTTTCATTAAAATTTACCAATTTTAATAGTTGTTGTTGACTGGAAAATGCAAAAACTAAAATTGTGCAGCGTAATGGAAAAACTTTCTGGGCCTTACTTTGGATATGTGTCAAATGCAGGCCAAGGAATGTAGCTCAGGATGCAATATCCTTTAAATGCGACACATAATTAAAGCATTTTTGATGCTCAAAAGCAATATTCATTTAAATCGCAATAAATTAAATGCTTGACAGATAAATCAAAACCAGTTTTGTTCTGTTTAAATTATTTAATTTTGCACTAAAAAAATGTACGATAAGTAATTCAATTAATTGAATTGATTGTGTTTAATTGTGATTGCTTGTGGTTGATATTGAAATCTGCTTTAGAAATTTATGCGGGTTCCTATTTATGGCCAATTATTTTGCATGCTGGAATGCAACTCAAATGCCCTTATTATTAAAACGTTAGAAAATGCAGCAAGTAAATATAGAATGCTGCACAATCTGCATAAATGTAATCGAACGTTGGAACAAAGCTCTTAAGTTTGAGTTGTAATGTTTCAAAGTCTACAAAAGTATCACTTTGAAACAAATTTCTCTAAGAACATATACCATATTACTAGTTATTGGTGAAAAGCAGCTTACGATTCAGACTTTGTCAACAAAAGAAACAGTTTTAGCCTAGTTATAAAACAAAAATAAATTAACATGCATTTCCGGACTAAATTTTTACTTTAAACTTATACAATTTAAGGAACGATCTTAAAAAATAGACATGAGAAATGAATTTTGAATCAAGCAGACATAAAAACAAGTAAGAAGGCTCTAGACAAGAAATCCCGACTAGACTATACCGTTAACCCTTAACTTAGCGCGTACATTCAGTGCGTGCAAGTATGCGGGTGTGTGTGTTTGTAAGCTTATAGTGCATATAAATTGTCATTATTTCGTCTAATGCATTTAAAAGTTTGCCAAATTCAAGATTTTGTTGTCATCGGGAATAGTTATCGAAAATTTGAAACAAACCTGTACTGCCAAGGGATTAGGGGACAGACGGACGTACAGACGGTTTTGGTCATATCGACCCATTTTTAATGGGTATAAAAACTGAAGATAGCTAGATCTCTGATAAACTGATAATCTAATGTTGCATTGTCCAAAGAATATCCAAACTTTCATGATTATTTGAAACCTAATACATTGAAAAAGTTAATCCTTCCTCATAAACTTGTTCAAATATAATCAAACTTGCTGCACTTCCCATTTACGGCATAGCTGCACGTTTTGTATAAGAAAAACACTCATTTCATTTGAATTCATTTCATTTCACTTTTATTTTTTGCTTGCTTTGCTTCGTTTGCACAACCTTCGTAGCAGGTAGTAAATAAACAAAGCGTCGAATACAGCGTTCAACGTTTAAAGATACATTTATTATTTGAGAACACTGCGTAAACACTCCATGATGATTACCGCCAAGGGTTGGCGAAGGAGAGAGTGGGGGCGGGTGGGTCAGTCAACCCCCAACAGCGAGGGAGCAAAAGCAGCCGTCCGGGTGGTGGCTGATTTAGCCGGTATACCAAGCTCCCCGTCCCAACAACAACAAGAGGGAAAAACAAAAATCTTTTTACGTCAGTTCTGCCTGTCTTGCTGCCTGGCATTTTCTTGCGTTGTTACCTTCAGCCGGGAAATAGTAAGCAGCAAGCGGCAGTAGCATGCAATGCTTGGCTGGCTGCGTCACCGCCCCTTATAAGCCCCCTCTCATACCACCAACATACCCTCATACTGTAGTACCCTATCCTATGTCCAATGTATCCTTAAGAGTTGGAGAGTCAACGCTGATGCTGCTGGCAATTTCCTTTTGCGCAAAACATACGAAAACTGAAACGAAACTTTTTGCGAAAAACGTTAACGTTAAACGCAATGCTGTCCAACCGTTCCCGATTCTCAGTTTCGGTTTCAGTTTCAGTTTCCAGCTCTTGTCATCCCCGCCCCTCTCTGTCTGTCTGTCTGTCCGTCTGTCTGTCTGTTTGGCTGTCTGTTTGTCTGTCTGCCTGTTTGGTTCATCCTTCCGTTTGCCTGTCTCTGTACCAGTCTCAGTCTCAGTCTTAGGCAGCAGTTTAGTATATAACAAGTCAGCGTCAGCTGCTGCTTCTGCTCCTCTGTGCCTCTGTTTGGTCTGGTTTGGTTTGTCCGCCGCTTGCACGCCACTTTGTCGGCTGCCTCAAATACTTCCATGTTCATTTTACAAGTAAAACGGAAATGACAGTTCCGCAGCGAGCGCCGAACATCTTTGCAGTTGGCAGCATCCCTCAATCCCCCTACCCCACCGCGATTCGGAAGTGAAAGAAACCTTTTTCCCGGCATAATAGTCTGTCAAAATGGATGCCTGCCACCAACGCTGCCGTCAGTCAACTCCAGCTGCCTCGGCTCCATCTTAGTGATACTTAGCACTTAAGCAACAGACAACAAGCCAACTCCAACGCTTCTTGACTGCTTCACAGCTTCACTGCTTAACCCACTTCAATTCAACAACTCCAACAAACAACAGCTCTTTCAGCTTTTGCAGTTTTAAGCCGCTTCCAAAAACACAAAAACAAAATATAAACTAATTTTCTAATTATGAGCACAATGGCGGCGCACAGAAATCATGTCACGCTTGCCTGACTGATTTATCGCCTTTGGAGAAATGTCAAATATTTGCGCGGGCACTTGTAACCCCCTCTAGCACATAACCCCCCCGCTCCCCACCATAAAATAACATAATATTTAACTACCAAAATCAAGCATATACCCACGCTCCTTAAGCTTTAAAACTTATCCAAATCGCTTGGCAAGTTTTTGCGCTTTTGTTTGGTTTGGTCGCTTTTTTTTTCATTCGATTTTTTGTTGTTGATTTATTTGATTTATTTATTTACTTGGCTCTTGTTTTGTTGTTGTTGTTATTGTTGTTGTTGTGTTACTTGAGGCGCCTACCCAATAATCGCCAGCCGAGCGACTGATTAGCTTAATTTTCCGGATGGCGGCCCGACTTTCGATATCAGTATCAAAGTTTATTATTCTTTCTCAATCTTTCTTCATACGCATGTTTCATTATTTTTTATTGCGACTATTTGTAAGGTTAAGCAAAAACAAAATGAAGTTGAGTAAAATTAATAAAATGAAAGAAACAATTTAATACAAAGTTCTTTACAGAAAGCTGTTGAACTGAACTTATCCATAATAACTATTTACTGCGCACTAATTATATAGTATATCGGTTGCATACTTCATCTAAATGAAGCACTTATGGCGATTTAACTTAAAAAAGTGCTGAATAAATAAATCCTTGAACCAGATAAGAGTACAATAACTTGTGAAGTAGTTATAAATTTAATTTGTTGTGATTTGCTTATAATTATTAATGAATTATGTATTAAATACTCACTGACTTAGCTTAAAGATCAATTATTTAAATTCGTGCTGAGCAGATCATTAAAATAAAACAAGTAAGAAGGCTCTAGTCGAGAAATCCCGACTAGACGATACCCTGATCCCTATACTTTACGCGTAAAGTCAGTGTTTGCAAGTATGTGTGTTTGTATGTACGCACATACTGCATACTGCATACACAACTTCAATGTCCCATATCTCCGGTGTTTCTTAACCGATTTTAATAAAAATTTCACAGATTGTCTTTATTTTGTTCATTCTTTCAAATGCTATCTCAAAGTTTTCAAAATTCAAGATTTTGTTGTTATCGATCCCATGTGTATATCGAAAACGGGATGAGTTATTGAAAATCTAAAACAAACTTGTACTGCTTAGGGATTAGGCGAGCTTAAGTTCCAAATCTGGAGTCTCTAGCTCTTATAGTCTCTGAGATCGGCTGTTGGTGCTGCTTACAAATGAAATAAGCTTAAACTATTATTTTACGCACGTTTATGAAATATTCATTAACGAAATTATTTAATTCTTATTAAAAACAATATAAATAATAATACTTTTTTATTTAAATTATCTAAACTCGTGTTCCTCTTGCTCTACTATTTAATAAGGTATAAATGATGTATTGATATTTTAGATCTGAACAATAGGACAAAAAGACATACTATAAATGTATGTTGATCCACTTAGGGTTAGCATACTTCCAAGCAGAGTAGTGTATTTAGTTCATATGTGTGTGCGAGGGAGTTAGAGGATTCCCAGAGGGGCGTCACGGGGCAACAAAATCGCAAACGCAAACGATGACGATGACGATGGCCATGGGGCACACTTCTAAGTAATTTGCAAAAGTCCGACATCCGACATTTTTGCTGTAGTTTGGCGACTTTGATTTATTGCCAAGTGCCTCGCTGGGGACACAATCAAACACAAATGCAGGCATAAGGAGTCCCAACGTCAAGGGCCTTCAATGTCCTGCAACTGAAGTAGGCGCAACACACACACACATATAACATACACAAACCTTATATAACTGAGAGAAGGTCAGCGTTGCTAGCGTGATTATGGCAGCTGTTTATGGCAACAGCAACAAAAACAATCGCCAGTTTTAAAGGGGTCTTCCGTTCAGTGGTGACATGCAAACCCGAAGGTGACAGTTCTGCAGCTAGCAACAGCAGAAAAAACAAGAAGAAGAAGAACCGCAGAAATCTGCAGAGAACTGAATTCGCACAAAAGATGAAACCAAAGTCAGGCATGTTATATTCTACGAAATGAGTCAAAAAGTCAACCTCAACTTTTGGCTTCAACTTCAGTTTTAGCTCTGACTTCAGCTGTAGCTTTACGCTTTACGCTTTAGCTTCACATGCCTGAAAAGTCGCACAAAAATAATCCCAAAAACTTCTGCGCTCCAAAACAAAAACAAAAATAACATGAAAACGTTCAGCACAATGACAGAAGTTAGGAGCACGGGATTGAAGGGTGGAGCTGCGGATGCGGAGACGTTGATCACAAAAAGGAAAATGTCAAAGTTCTTCTTTGCGGTCTCCGAGGTTCTTTAAATATTCTCGGTAACACATACATATACATATAAATTGAATTTTTTTTCCATTTTTTTCGTGGAACCTCCGCCAGAGAATTTAGCACACAAAAATTGTGCGCAATTTTTTATATATTTAGTTTTTATTTTTTGGTTTATTTTTTATGTCGTCTTATGTTTTGAGCTTTGCGTTTTTTTCTTTTTTGTCAATGTTCATGTGTGTTTTTTGTTTATTGTCAAAGCATTTTGTTTTGATGCTTTGTGCCATGATCTTAAACTTGCATGCAAAGGGCAGAAGAAGGTCAAGTAGTGTAGTGTAGTGTAGTGTAGAGTAGTGTGTAGTGTTGTGTAGGTTTGTTAGTTAGGCACAGGAAATGATAATGAAAACTATGCGCGTGTGAATTGTAACTTAAGAATTATTTTTACTAGAATGTCTGCAGTAACTAGAAATATGTTAACAAGAAACTATACTGTTAGGGTCGTGAAAAAATTTATAACAGTATTTTTGAAAAGAAGAAGATGACTCTTCCAGTTAAGTAAAGAAGAGCTGAAGTGAATTAATATTCAACTAACCAAAGGAAATTAATATGGGTCAGAGCTTCCTGTTCTTAATTGAAAGTTCGCTAAAAATATATATAAATTCTATTCCATAAATAAATTTTAATACTGTAGCGAAAAACCTTGATAATTACTTTTCGATTCCTTTTTTTAAACCCTGAACCTATTAAAATTGCGTGAAAAGTGTATAAAGGTTTGTGCAAAAGTATAAAACAGACAGATGGAAGCATTTGCGACCCCTTAAAGTAACTATATATATTTGTGATCCACATCAATAGTCCAGTCGTTATAGCCATGTCTGTCTGTATACATGGACTATGAAAGCTAGAGACTTCAGATTTAGAACATAAGCCTAAGCTCTAGGCAATTAAAGTTTGTTCCAATAACTCTTGTTTTCGATAAGGCTTCCCGTTTCCAATATGAATTATAATTGTTAATGACAACAAATTTGTTTTATTCATACCAAAATAGTTTTAGGCGCCAATTTATAAAAACTAGTTTTTTTTTACATTTTTTTCGGAACTTTTTCGTATAGTCTTTTGGCCAATTGTAGTTATTTTTATATGTTATTCGATTATTCAGTTTTTGTTTTGTTTTTGTTTTGCCTGGCTTTTATTTATGTCACGCTTCCGTGAACATGAAAAGGAAGTGCACGTCAAAGCTTAGACACAAACCACGAAGCGTAAAGGTGCAAGTGAGGCTAAAGTAACAACATTCATTGCAATTGCCACCAGCAAACCGCTAACGAACAACAATAGCCAAAAGGGTATCCATTGCTGGCGGCATGTGTGCTTATTTGTGTGTGTGTGTGTGTGTGTGTGTGTGTGTATCTAAGTATCTGCATGCAGCAATGCGTGCCAGCGAGAATTTGTTCAACAATTTCGCTAACTTGAGGCGAAAACTCGAATAAATTGGCTTGAAAATGAAAAGGGAAAACGGCGAAAACAGCCAAAGAAAAGAAAAACATAATAGCAGTCGTTGCCGCCGCCGCAGTCGGCAAACGCACAAATTACAACAATTAAATGGCGAGCAAAATAAGCCAAGCCGCAATTATCACATCACTTACAAACCAAGTTGGAATCCAAGTCCAAAGACGTAGTAGTAGTCTGAAGCTAAAACTGAAGCTGAGACGAAGGCGGCAGCTTTGACTTTAATTTATGAACTGCGGCAAGTGGAACCAAGTATGGCTGGGGTGTGCGGAGCAAACTGCGGCGTGGTGTGTGTGGGGGGTCCGTTGGAGCCGGGTGGCCACTGAGGCGCGTATTTGTCTGAAAAACATTTTTGAATCTCTTTCTCGCTCTCTGTTTTTGCTCGTTTTCATTTTACATGCGACTCAAGGTGAACAGCGATTTGTTAACCGGCAAATGGTAATATGAAAAAGAAAAAAAAAAAAACACTGGAAAAAAGAGGCATGCACAACAGGTGTCAGCAATTTGTGAAGACCGCGTCTGCCTAAGTCTAATAAACATTACAGAAAATAGCTTAAGGGGGAGAGCTAAGCAATTGACAACGATCCAATTTGATAATGAAACATTTTTGTTTTTGTTTTTTCGCCTTTTCTGTTTGCGGCTGTCAGCCTTCAATTGAATCGGAAAAACAAAACAGCGACAAAAGTGGTGCGGGCAGCAGTCAAACTCGACTCGACTCGACTCGACTCGACTCGACTGAAGCGCAAAACGAACAAAACAAAAATAACGCACAGAAAGATCCCAAGAATTCCCCCATGAAGAAATCCAGCTGACAGGCTATGTCCCCCACCAGCCCCCCGCTGATTCATCCCCTTTTCGCCAAAACTTGAACAGAATGTGGCATGATGTTTGTATCTGAGTAGTCATTTCGTAAGTGTGTGTGTGTGTGTGTGTGTGTTGTATTCTATATGTATGTATATGTAGTTATATATCGAGTAAACGAAAAACAAAAACTTTTTTCCACTTGAGTAACTTAAGTGCCAATTCCTCCAAAAATACAACAAAAAAATTACGGGGAAAAAAAACTAAAAGCACAAGAAAAATCAACAACATACAAAAACAAAGCGAAGATGAAATAAGTACAGCAAAAGAGATGAGCACATGAAAATTGTATTTAATAGGGGGGAAGCAAACAATTCTATGGAAAATAAATATATACATATATGTATAACAATCGATTCTATACGATATCAAGTTAAAAGACAACCAGCAAGAAAATATTTGATTACAAAATGTATTGAAGATAATAGAGAATTTTTGCGCAAGTTTGTGTAATTGTTAAGTAGAATTTTGTAAAATGAACAAGTTTTTTACTGAACAATAAAATGCACACAATGAAATTGCAGAGCCGTCGGCAATTGCACGAAAATTAATAAACAAGACATACAAAATTTAAAATATATACAATTTAAGTATTAATTTAATATTAAAAACAAGCAACTGCAACAATAGCTCACAAATTTCAAGGACATTATCTTAAAAACTTAATTCGTCGGCTTTGGCAACTTTTTCTTCTTGTTTTTAAGTGGATAAAATTGAGTAATGGCCGCTTTCATATAGCACGTCAATTTGCATTGATCAACCCATAAGCCGGCACTCACACGCACTCACTTAAACACACACACACA
The DNA here is from genome assembly GCA_035044605.1 of Scaptomyza cyrtandrae. Taxonomy (NCBI): domain Eukaryota; kingdom Metazoa; phylum Arthropoda; class Insecta; order Diptera; family Drosophilidae; genus Scaptomyza; species Scaptomyza cyrtandrae. The sequence goes on from JAWNNS010000640.1 coordinate 11,711,035, forward strand.
CACACACACACAGAGCATAGTAACAGGAATAACAATAGAAACGCATAGAAGGAAAGAGAGAGAGAGAGAGAGAAAGCAGGCGGCCATGATTTGCCGTCGGCAATTTGTGTTCCACTTTCAGCCATTGAAGAGCGTTTGTCCGTCGGCCTGGCAACGTGCTGCCATGCGAAGACTTTGAGTGGCGAATGCTAAATGCTCGTCATCATCCACCATCGAAATGTGTATCTTCCAGATACTTTCCGTAAACACATGGCATCTTTCAGATACATTCGGCAACCCCGCTAAGCACTGAGAGAGCGGCGAAGTGCGAGAGAGAGCGCACACAAACAACAGCTGCGCACAATTAAGAGCAGCATTAAAGAGAGCGCTTAGTTCTGCTCTTATCCTGTTTAACAGTTCCATGCGCTCTTTTGCCTGCCGTCGCCTGCCATCTCTTTCGCACACAACAGCTGCATGGCTTCCCGCCAAATTTTTGTGTGCGCCATGCTGCTCTCACTGGAAATCGTTCGCTCTCTCTCTCTCTCTCTCTCTCTCACTCTCTTTGCACTGGAAATTGAAACAAGTTGCCGGTTTGATGAGGATTGCAGAAGGAATTGCGTTTGTTACTGAAGTGTATGTAATTTGCATTCAAATATTCAACATTTGCATTTGCATTAGTTTTTTCCCAAATATTTTGATGTCATTGCCAAATTTGGTGGATATTTTTGAATAGCTGAGCTGAATATTTTATTAGGGCTTTGCGGCTATTTATAGTTCAATTACATTAACATAAATTAACTTTAGCTGCTGACCAAAAGCGGCGCAACATAAAGCTTTCGATCGTCAAAACCAATTGGCACATACAATAGTCACATCAATGTGTATGTAAATATGTATGTAACTTGAGCTATGGCCAAGAATCGAATGGCTTTTTGGCCATTTGCACGTCTGACCCTTTTGGATCTAATGACATTTTGCCATAGACTTTGAGCACTCAATTAAATGATCACGTAGGGAAACCAACATTGTTGCTTTTCTTTTGCAAGACTGTATTTCACAGATTATTTTTTGGTACTTAAAGCTACATTAAAAATTAATAAATGTGTTTGACACTTTATATACTAATTTGAGCATATTGAAAGATTTTTATTTTGCGTCTGGTTTTCAAAAATTAAATAAATTAAAAAGAAATAAAAAAAAAGGAAATGTATTTGAATATTTAGTGTCAAAGCAATGCTTTTTAGTATTTTAAACTTTAAAGGAATATTCGCAATTCATTATGTACATATATATAATATATATAAGAGTACATTAATTAACAATGTATAAATATTTGTTGTTGTAAACTAAAATTAAATAATAATTAAACTTTTTTATAGCTTAAAGAACATGGATTCAAAGAACTATTTCGTTTGGACTGTCATTAAAATGATCAACAAAATTATACTATTCGTTTTTTTATGTAAATCTGTTCAAATATCTGCAAAAGACGTAAGCAAAATCGCATTGCATACAAAGTAAGTTATTATTAATGCAATTTTTGAATACCACAATCAATAAGTTTATATATATTTTCTTTACTAATATTGGTTTCAATCAACTTTTGCACAACTCGCGAGAGTCTCGATAAACAAAGAGTTGCAAGAACAACCTTCGCATTCTTTGGCATCGCCTTCGGGGGCTCGAATGCGTTGTTGTTCCTTGTCAGTTAGTTTCTCGAGCACGTATCGATTCCAATTGGAAGTCAGAAAGTTCGACATTCAGACACTTTGGAACATGGAGAACAGAAAATAATTAAGTTCTCAAAAGATAAAAATCATGTTAGCCACTGATCAATTAGTAGATTTATGCAACCCAATGCATATTTCATCTTTCGTTGCCGCAAGCCATATGCCTCACCATTGCACACATTTGTCCACCCCCGCGAGACGTTGCGAATGCATAAATTTACATATCGCAAATGAGAATGTCTTGAAATGCTTTTGAAGGCTGTTGAAATGCTGCAAATGCAACCTGTGGCGAACGGAGCTGAGAACCGAAACCTTAACTGGCCGGCGCACCTGCCTGCCTGCCTGCCTGTGCCTGCTTGTGCCTGCCTTTTGCCAGCCCTGAAGCAAAATCTGGAGTCTGGACATGCACATTGCATATCCACAGAGCACAGCACATAGCACAGAGCAGAGATGTCAGTAACTCATTTATCGCTTAACTGGACTTGAGTCCGCCTCTGGACTGTCTACGTTTGCTGTCTTTTTACTCGGTTTCGGTTTCGGTTTCTGTTTTTAATTCCTTTTCTTTCTTTTGTTTTTGTTTTTGGTTTTTATTTTTTCTTTTTGGTATTTTGACAACGAATTTGCATGCAGTGGAAACTGTGTTTTGAGCCTTGTTAATTTTTGGACCAAAGTTAAAGCCTGGCTAACGTGCACTGGATAAGCGCCAATCCGAGACTCTTTTGCGTTCGAGTCTGAGTTTCAATTCACATTGCGTGACTGGCCAAATGCGAGTGCTACGCATGCGCGCGCTTCCAAACGCAAAGCTCAAGCAAAACGACCGATAACAACAACAACAACAACCAACAACCAACAACAACTTTAACAGCAAAGAAACACAGGCAAAATGTGAAACAAGAACCAAAACAAAGTGTTCAATGTTTCCGTTTCAAATCCTATGGAACAAGACATTTTTGTGCACAGCCAGCAAGCTTCGACCAGCCTGTGGCTAATGTGGCCCAGTCCCAAGTCCCAGCCAGAAACCCCAGAGTCACAGTGCCACAGACGTGGGACATTGTGAATGGACAACTCGTCGACTTAGCGGACGCGTTAACAATTGTTCTGGCCATTCGTTTTAGTTTTGTTTTGTCTTTCGTTTTTTTTTTTCGCTTTGTTTTTTAGCCCAAAACAAGTTCGGCATTTTGCTTGAACAGACCGCCAGACCGAAGTGGACCAGCAGCAAATGTTTTTAAGGTGGCACAGTGGTAGAAAGTTGATGAACAAGCAAAGCAAATAGGTATCAAAATACCTCTAAGCTACTTATATAGAGAGTTATCCAAGCTTAAGTAGCATAATAAATTGAACATTAGAAAAACATAAAAATTCTTTTAGCAACTTTGTTTCTGCAACTTTTAATGATTTACCAAAATAATCTAGGTTTTGTGGTGGTAAATTTTAAAGCCTTTGATTTTAGGGATTTTTACTTAAAATAATTAAATATAAATTGTTATCTTTTACCACCTTTCTTTATTAATAAATTAACAAAATAGTAGATTAATACACAGTATTTTAATTATGAACATAAGATTATTCTCAACAATTAATTTTTACCTAATGATATGATGTTATGTAACGTTTATGTTATGTCGCTAGATCGTCTTCTGTTTTTCTGTGCTTTCACTCATCTCCCACTTATTTATCTAAAAATTATTGCCAATATGTTATTCTAATGTATGTTATAAATTACTTTAAGGTTTGGTTGAAATCCATTCAGTAGTTTTTTGAGTGAACTTTCACACTTAAGAGATACTGAGTATTGTGAGTATGAACATATATGTTTCTAACAATTGAAACTTTGTCTTTGAGACACCATACAATTTTAGCAACTTTTAAGCACTGTGCGCAATTGTTGTGCCGCACTGTTGTTTCTCGCAGTGCCTCGCAGCTGAGCGCGCTGATTGTGCCACAGATAAAGGCACTTGCGCATTACAACTGCTAGCTGGAAACTGAGCACAGAGCCGCATCCACATTCACAGCCGGGCAAACAGACAACAACAACAACACGAACAACAACAACAACATGCGGGAATAAAAAAGTGCAACAGAATTAACAATTCATTTTATTGTTAAATATGCCCAGGCTCAATTCTTTCGCTCTTTGAAGCAGACGGCTCAAAGTACCAAAGTTAGCTTTGGGCCCAGGCCTAACAAGGTTTGACTGCATCTGCATCTGTGCAGGACTTCCCTTGCACCGCTGCCGCCCCTTGGGTGGGTAGTAGCCTTAGGGCAGCTGAGCTCATAGTTAATAATGCGATAATTTCATTTTCATTCAAAGCAAATCGAATGGATGCCAGACGCAACGAAGCGGCGAAGACGACGGCTACCGGATTACGAAGAGAACTAAAAGCAAAAACAACAACAACAAATACAACAACTGGATTCTGTTGGCGTGTTGCAGCAACATGTTGCACCGTTGTTGCTGCCGTTGTTGAGGCTGATGCATGCGCAAAATTTAAATTATGTTGTTTTGTCGCATGTTTTTCGCTTCTCATTGCCTTTTGGCCGCGCTTTGTCGTCGTCGTCGTCGCCGTTGTTGTTTTGGTTCGCAACGTTGTTCTTTAAGGGCCTTAAACATTATCAATGAATAAATGAAAATGTCTTTTGTCGATGGAAAATTGTCGTGTTGCTGTTACTGTTGGCATGCAAGCACTGCCGTTGCCAACTTTGAACGTCTTCTTTTGGCCAGGCAGCGCTTTAAGCCGCTGTTTTATGTCACAGTCAACTGTCATTTGTACATTGAATGCGCGGCCTCAGTCCTCTGAGTCCCTCTGCACGAGGGGGCAAAGAATGAGTGGGGAGGGGGGGATAACAGAGGGTGAGCAAAGTGCTGCTCTGGCGATATGTTCAATTTGCATAAAATCACAGGAAGCACTTAGGATTAATAGGCCGCTCAGGATGCCAATAGCCAAGTGGTGACGGCCTGGTTAAGCAATCGTTGGTTTGGCTTAAACATATGTTGCAACTTCACCCCACTATTGTTGTGGCTTATATTAACCTCGAATTATAGTTTCGATTGCGATTGGAATAACTTACTAACCTTAAATGATGATGTTGTGAATGGTTAACTACTTGGTAATCCATATATATCCAACTTGAACAGCTAATCCAATTTTGCTAGTGTTAATCCAAAAAAATATCCAACTGCAATGAGAGTGAGAAAAGGGAAAGTACTTTTATATTTATGGTGTTAAATACGAATTTCCCTAACGAAGAAACGAACCAAAATGTTTGCGCATGTTTCAATGGAGAAAAAAACATCCCTCTAGCGGAAGTTCCCAGCAACTTTGAATGGTAAATTTTATTTATGAATTATTTTTGTTCTGTTGCGTGTAACGTTCTGTTTGTGAAACTTTATTGTTGGGAAAGAAAATGACGTTAGTTTGGGTTTTGAGTTTTCGAATAGTAAAATAACACAAACCAGTAAGAAGGCTCTTGTTGATAGACTCTAATTTGAAGATACTTAAAACCCATAACATATCCATTAATTAATGTGTGCTTGAAGCTTCAATATCTCTTCGGTATTTTTGAACCTATGTTGTTGTTGAATTTAACAGATGTTTATTATTTTATTGATAGTTCTTAAGGCCATTTTCAAAATTACCTAATTGAAGATTTTTTTGTTATCTATAACATGTTTTTTTATCGGAAACGGTAGTGGTTATCGATAATGTGAAACAAATTTTTTTCTACGCGGGTTCCGCGAGAACTTTAACTCTTTATTTGTAGTCTCTAGTTCTTAGTCTCTGAGATCGACGCGTTCAAGCAAAGGGACAGACGAACATGGATATAGCGAATGCTGATCAAGAATATATATTCTTTTTGGGGTCTTTTTCTTGTGTCTTTTTGTTCTTACATTGATCTTATTTACTTAATGGCATATTAATCGAAGTACAAAACTTAGATTGAAAATCCAAGCATTCAATTGCGAACCCACGAATCTAATGTCTAACAAAAATCCGAACAAAACAAACAACAGTTATGTGCACAATCGTTGTGTTATCGCTTTTCAATTATTTTTGATATCCATTCAAAGTTGCCAATCTTCCTCCCAAAAAAAAAAAACAAGTAAAATGCTTCCTGTGAACTGCTGACACTTTCCCACCTTTTAATGTCAGCAACCAGAGTTCGCATATGGCCCAAAGGCCGAAGAGCTATCCAAAAAGCCAGGCCACTACCAAAAGCCAATATTCGACTTAGATACTTTCAGGTCGCGGCTGCTGCTGCTGCTTTTGCTGTCATATCCTTTTGCGGCAGAGGCAGCCGCTCTTGAACTGCTGCATGTCTCTGTGGTTTGGGAAATTTGAGCTCGCGCTTCTCATTCATTTGCGCCAAATGTCATTATTGCTGCTCGTTTGTTGTACGACTCTCGATATTGTTGTTGTTGTTGCTGTTTGTTGTTGTTTGTTGCTGCTGGCGGCATCTTTCGCCACTTGGCTCGGCTCGTTTCGGGGTCTTTTGTAAGACTCCCTCGTTAAACAGATTATTTTCACACCAAAGTGTCGTCTTCGTCGTCGTCGTCGCCGTAGCCAAGTTTGCTGCTGCCAATTTGGTAAGAAGGCTCGCTCTGCAGGCGTTAATAATGCGATTTCAATGCAATCTCGTATTGGCCAAATTCAAAGGTTTTCTTGTTTCTTATTGCTTTTTGTGTTTATGTTTGCCTGCGCGAAGTGCGAAGTCTCGTGTATCTTGTGGAATATGAAAGCGACAGCCGCAACGACAACAACAATAACAACACCAACAACAACAACAAGAACGAGATGCAACCAAGAAAGCAGGCAGGCAGGCAGGAGTGACACATGTATGCACTTGGTTTAGACAACACAGCATATCGAACTTATAACCTAACAATGGCCAAAAGCTGCCAAACACAAGCACAATCATTGCCATCGCATTTTGGGTTCTGTTAATTGCAGTTGATTGTGAATGCGCAGCCCGCGAATCAATGAGATCTGTTTGCCTAGGAGAATCGGCTTATCGCACTTAGGAAACAGATTATCTGGTTTTTTTCTTTTGTAGTTAAAGAAACAGATTCTTGAGATAAGAATCTGCTTTTATGTATGGTGAAGATTTTTTGAATGTTTGGAAATTTTGTTCAACTTGATATGAATATAATAATTGTGTTTTTTGTTCCCTTTTTCAATGATAAAAACAGTTTGAGTTTCTTTCTTAATTATGCTTTATTTAAGCTATTCCTTGTTTTTAAGTTTTTGTGTTTAATTTTAACAAAGAAAAATGGTTTTTTAAAAAATAATAAAAAAAAACTTATTTTATTTCGCTCCGGTCTACAATTCCATTTTTAATCTGTTAACTACAGTCATAAAAAAATATTTCAGGTATTTTACTAATTTCGTTTTCAAATATTATTTTTTATCTTGAACTTATTTCCATAAAAAATGTTAAATGACTTATTCTCTTTCACCTTCTATAAGATTTTTCTCATAACTTTTAAGGTTCAGTTTACTTTGCCTACAATCAATATAGACAGACTTAAGATCATCTAAGAAATCAACTTTCCATGTAACATGTAACCGAAAAAGAAAGTGATTTCATCCAACGCTAACCAATTAGAAATCAATACGCGCTTAGCTTTGGACATGCTCCAGGGCACGTAGTCAATGAATACCCTTGGAGTGCCTTGGGAGAGTGGAGCGGGTAGGTGTGGCGAAGAAGTGGCGAGTGGTGAGTGGTGGGAGAGTTGGTGCGTTGGGGCCACCTAAGCGTAAACGTTAACCAAATTCATATGCATATTTGAGCTTGTTTGGTTTGTTGATTTGTTTCATTTTGATGGCTGAAAGCGCGAAAAAATATTATTGCTTGCCCTGCTGCGTAATTGAGCGAATGCTCTGACTGATGGATTGACTGGCGTTGACAGATTTCGAAGCAGCTCACGCCCAACATCAAATCAAATCAAAACACAAAAAACAAAAACAAAAAAATCCATAAATATTTTTGTCGTTTTCGTTAGGGGGCGCCGTGCTGGTGGGCGAATTTATGGCACCCCAGTCGTAAAAAGCCGTAAAAAGCTGAGAGTCGTAAAATTAAAGGCGAAAATAGTTTTTGATTTTGGGCGCTTGCGATCTGTGCCTAAAATATCTAATTAATTGGCACTCCAACTTCTGGGTGGCCCCTCGCCCAGTTGGCTTGTTTTGATTTATGCACAACGCGGCCAGCGGGCTAATCAGTCGCTATTTGCATGCGCAGTCGTAGCTATCGAGCATATATATTAGTATTTGCAACGTTTTAAAAATAGCGAATCGTTTTTTGATTCAACGCATTTTGTTGCGTGCCGTCACAGTTTGAGAGTCGCTGGCATATTGAAGCGATTGAACGCTAGATGGCGTTGAGCGCTTATCCACCTGGCGGTCGTTGGCGGAAGTTAAAGTTTTGTCCTGTGGAAGCTTTTGCTCTCTTAGTAAAAAAAGGACATTGTAGGTTTGTGACACAGATAAAAAAGCTCACAAGGACATTTGTAAGAGATACTTTAGCTAATTGCTTAAAGGATATATTTATGAAGTTCAGTAAATGGCCGTTGATGCAGCATGGTGTCGCTAAGCGTGCAAAATGTCCTTTGGAACAAAAAGAAAATGAGAAAGGAACCAAAAATAAATTTCCCTTTTTGAGTATGCTTGTTAAAGGTCCCTGTTAGAATAAAAGGTAACTCATTTATTTATTGACTAGATAATTAAAGAAATTAAAGCTATTAAACAATTTTTTTTTGTATTTGAAAATTATATTTCTTGTAAGTGCAAGTGAATAAAAGCCAAATTATTCCAACGCTTATTATTTTGTAAATATTCAACAGCTTTCAATCATAGTTCGGTCTCGAAAATAAAATTTTTTTCGCAGATATATACAGACTTATATAAAGTGAAAGGATTACCTAATTTAACAAAATATTTCTAATGGTAATAATAAATATATTTTTTTATCAACTCAAAAAAATACCCGACTTTTGTGTCTTAAGGGAACCAAGCAAAATAAACAAACATAATCAGATGCTAAAACAAACCGAAAATACAAGCGTTCTACATGCACGAGCTGTTGTTGCCAAGACCACACAGCAACATCAAAGATAAACTTAAATAAAATAGTGAAACAACAACAGAAAGCATACAAAAACCATTTGAAGAAGACGATACATCACACGAAATGCCAAATGAAGAAGGCTGAGACAATGAAAACAGCAACCGAACAACAAAATGTAAAGCAATAAAAATGAACTTCCCTTTAATTTTATGGTCGCACCGACACTTAATAAACAATAATCAACAACGGCAACAACAACAACAACAACAGCAACAACAAAATCATCATTGTCAGAAGGCAGTCAGTGTGTAAAGAGGAGCTAAAAAGGGGGAGGAGTGGCTACCAAGTGCTACGCATCACAAGTTAGTTACTTCAGGTCCAAAGAGTTGACCAACGAGATTTGCATTTTGATGAATTGCAGGCGAGAAGTCAAAAGATGTTTATGTTGTTGTGGTTTTTTTCTACCTGTAAGTCATTTTTGTGTGACAAAAACACTGAATAAAGTGTGTGTGGGGGTTGTTGAAGGGAGAGAGGCAGCAGCTTGTGCGCTTTTAATTTGTGTGACTTGAAATTTAAATTAACCTTCTGCTTGCTGGTTCTGTTTTGCAACGAGAGTAATTAATTTTTTGTCGTTGTCATTTTTGCAAAAAGGAAAAAAAAAATACCGAGAGAAGATAAGTAATATAATTTTATTGTTACGCCTTTGGCTGCCAAACTGAGTTATTGTACAAATTAAAATGAACGATGTGTCGGTGCTGTTTTTATGTTTTTGCTGTTTTAGCGCCAATGTTTCGACCTCAACCCCAACCACAAGTCTCAAAAATCCAAACCTAGCAACATCATCACATCACATGTCAAACTTGACTATAGTTTTCTTGTTGTTGTTGCTGTCGGACATGATGTGACTATGAGTTCCAAGCCAAGCCATGAATCTCATCGTGTCCAGTTCTCAACGTTTGATCGCGATAAGAATTAGCGTTCCATACGCAACAGCTGCAAGAGTGGCGGCATGAGATAAAACGCTTTATTCTCTGTATATATATTGGTAGTAGTTGAAGCGAGCTTGCGTTATAACTGTAAGTTGACTGTGATTTACATGGCCTCAAACGTTCACAACGTATGAAACTCACAAGCTCCGTTTGCCCCTGAGGAGGCCAATCCGACGGGCCATTGTGAACGCTGTAAGCGGCGAACTTGACACTTTCAATGGATTCGTCGGAGTCGACGCTCAGACTATCTTTGACGCGCATCTAATCTAAATTCATAAGTCGACCTCAAAGACAATGGCGGCAATTTCAGTTATGCGGCTGGCCCAAAATGAAGAAGTCATTGTGTGGGTTGACGATAACACAGCTGACGGATGAGCAATCAAAATGTAAACATCTTGATTTATTCACTTTAAGGAATATCCGGAACCTTGTAAACTTTATAGGGCGAACGCTACAAGTTGTGAATGATTTATTATGATATTTGATATATTGAAAAGAAAATCTAGTGATAAGTGAATCAACATTTTTTTTTTTCCAATTCTTAAACACCCTTTGAACTTGAGAACAACTTCAATCAGTTTTATATTATATTAGAAAATCAATAAATATCGATAAATTTGTTAATTTGAAATTGTTGATAAACATTTGTCATGATTTTCAATCATCCTTAAATATTTGATTGTTTTCAAAACTAACTACAAAGTTATGTAAGATTATCGAAAATAAATCGATAACTTAGTTTTATAGGAGTTAAGTTATCTTGCCTGATTTAAGCTGGTGTCGAATTTAATCAAGTATTATAAAGGATAACTCGATAATATATCGATAAATGAATTGTATGAAAAATAATTTGATGAGCTTCCAATCCTTTAAGCAATCACAAAACCAATCCAAGTGGCTTTAAAGTTATACAGATTAAACTTCCAAGTTATAATCTTAATATAATCTTACCTTAATTCACAGATCTAAAAAAGATTGAGGAAAAACGAACTTAAAACTTCAGCGTAAACATTCTACAGTATAGGAAGTATTAAACTTATTTATAGACACAAACTCGGCTCGACCATTTTCAATTTCTACTTGGCTTCAATTGAGACTTTGAATTGCCATAAATTGCATGTGCGACGTCTGTGCAAATGTCTCACTGTCTGTGTGGGAGTAAGTGTAAGAGTGTGAGTGCAAGTGAATGTTTGTGTGTGTGTGTACGATTGAGTTTTGTGTAGGTGTTAGAATTGGACTAGAGTTCAAATTTAGCTGAATGAAGTAAGTTCATTTAACCTCAACTTTATGACGCGCCAGCAAATTTGCAGACAATGTCTGACAGACTTTCGAAATATGCCACACAGAATGAACTCGGGGGCAGCAGCAACAACAACAGCAATAACAATGGCGCACAAGTGCATGCGTATGTGTGTGTGTGTGTGTGTGTGTGTGTCTGCTTATGTAAACGTATGAGCGCACTTGGTTTGAATTTTGAATGACCTTGGCATAGAGGAAATGGCAAAAGGCATTATTTAAACTTAACAAGCCGGCAACTGGGAACCCCCGAAGCACACACACACACACATCTACAAGATTATATGTATGCTAAAGTTATACAAGGGTTATGGGGTTGGCAATGAGTTGCACATAAGTGAGAGAGTGAGTGTGGCATGCTTCAAAGCTGCTCAGCTTTGCTCTGCTTCCAATTTGCTGTACTCAATCAGAACACGGCAGCCCATTAGAGACTTTACGCTGCAGGGGGTGGTGGGGGGTGTTGATAACTGTGTATGTGTGTGTGTGTGTGTGTGTCGCCTCTGCGTGTATTTTGCTAATTTACTAGACAGAAATACGCCTTTAACCCACCAAGCTCATTTATTATATAAAACAGCAGCAGGAACAACAACAACAACAACAACAACAGCAGTGACACACGGAACTGGAGACAAGCCTGAAGCTGCCACAGAAGGAGTTACGAGCTGTAGCAAGGACTAGCCACAGCCGCAGGAGTCCTGGCCATCGTCCTTACCATTACCAAAGCAACTCTCTCTCTCTCTCTCTCTCTCTCTCTTACAGACATTGGAGACAGTAGTACTGAGGAGTGAACCTGAACCCTTTTCCGACAGCGATACGTGTGTATGTGTGTGTTTGGGTGTCCTGTGTGTCCTTGTGTTCAGGAGTCCAGCGCCGCAGGGTAGCAAAATGTGTTATGTGTAAAAATCGTGTTAATTTAAAGGCAGCATAGAACAGAGATTTTTTGATGTAACCATTTTTATATGAGTTTATAATTACTGAAATTAGTTTTTCCGCTTTTAGCGTTCTTCCTGCATTTCCTTTGGTTGTCCTCTTTCGTTTCTGACTCACATATTTGTGTGTGTGTGTGTGTGTGTGAATATAGAAGATATATGTATGTAGGTAAATGCTAGGGTTGACTGCAATATGAATCATATTTTGGTTTGTGTTGCAGCAGCTAGATGAATTATTGGGTTGGAATGAAGGAAGTTCATTTGCGAGGGGAATTGAAAATAAAGTAAGAAAAGTCAGTGAACAAAACGATGAGTTTAAATGACAGACACCTTGTTTATTTTCACACTCTAAGGTAGAGATCAACTTTTATTAAAAAAATAAATATATATATATATATATTAATGAAGTATAACTAATTTTGAGCAATGCTAAAACCTAAAAGAAGCTGAGAGTTAAATAATTTTGTTTAATAGCTAAAGTCTTAAAAACATATCCTGTATATGTCATGAATCACTTGTAATTACTTTTTACTTGTAGCTCACAACTTGTATAGTATAATGTCTTGAAAAGGCAATATAATGTTGAGCTACGTCTCTTCATAGGGCAAAAAGTAAGACATTCACTTAAGCACCGAAAATGTTAAACTAGTAAATGTATTCATTTAAAAAACAGAAAAGTTTCTCGTTCATAAAGCTATAACTTTGATAACTTGTTTCTTTTGATAATATAACTGCGATTTCATTTGCTAAAAGTAAAATGAAATAAGTTCCATAGATCAATCGATAACTATTTATTGTATATGCCTCTTTAAGCTCTTATCAAGTTCTATCAGTCAAACTCATTCGAAAGTTTAATAACTGAAAGATCTCTGTGTTTCTGTTTTGTGCTAAGTAAATAAAGTGTTCAAGATATAATTCTTAAAGGCAACTCATCTTCATTGCCAATTATTCTCGGGCACTCTTGTTGTTATATTACTGAACACCTTTGTTTAAGTTTTCCATATAAGCAATTATAACGCCATGCCCTTCAATGTTGAAGCCATTATTCGCTCTCATTTTGGTTTAACGCAAAATTTATAAAATATTTAAATGCAATTAACAGAGTCGGAGCATGAAAATCAGAAAACGACAACAACAACAACAACAACAAAACAACAACAGCAACAGCGAAAATGAAAAAGAGGCCAGGAAAAAACTTTTGTCAAATCAACTTCCTTCCGTTTTGGTTGCACAAAATGAAAAATTTCATATAAAATTAACCCTGTCGGGCAGGATTTCGAAACCCAACCCCCGAAAAGCCCAGCCAGCAGCGTGTGTATAAAAAATAACCCCAAAGCGAATGGCATTGCAGAAGGGGTTTGGGAAGGGAGATGGTGGAAAGTGGGTTGGCGGAGGCTCTCCGGACAGCGCCCGAGGCAGACAATGTGGCAACAAATTTGTATGTAAATGTATGCAAAAGTAATTAATCATAGTCGCACATGCACGCACACACACACACACACACACACACACACACACATACTCACACATACAGATACAGGAGCATGCAATGCGACGAAGGATACACAGGACATGCTGTCTCTCTCTCTCTCTCTCTCTATTTCTCTCTCTCTTTCCCTTTCATGCTATCTCCCTGTTGAGCCAAGGTACAAGTCAACTTGTTCAAAGGTTAACTTCATTTTTATCATATTATACAAAAGTCAACATGCGAATGGAAATAGGAAATTGTGTCTAGAAAAATGAGAAATTTCGAAAGAGCACTAATCAGGCAGGTCCTGTGTCTTCGATACCGATTGAGCAGGAACTTAAGTGCTGTGCTGCAATCAGCGATATTGAAATTCAAAACCGTTAGACAAAATCCAAAAGAGGAGCAAAAAATTCTAATTTAAAATCGTTGGCAACAACACGTGGCCGGGCAGCCATTTGCCCCTTTTGCAACGGGGTTGCTGCCACCGATAAGGTTTGGCAGCCATGATACCAACGCTTAGTGCCGCCCGATGATAGCGTCCAACAGATGTGGCTAGGCGAAAGCAAAACGAGAGAAGAGTGCAGAGCAGAGGAGAGGATGGGAGAGTATAGGATAGGGGGTGAGTGTAAAGAGAAGGGCAGACAATGGCAACGGCTGCAGCGGCGGTTGGTGGTGGTGGTGGTAAATGTGAAGCAAACGGCGCGATGCCCTCAACAAGGCAAACCAGAGAACTTACACACACACACACACAAACACATATGAGAGAGTAGTCTGAGAGGGCACACAAGAGAAAGAGGAGAGAGGGGTTGAGAGGCACAACGGACAGCTTTTTGGTTCGTTCATAAATCATTGCTGAGACGACACCATGTTAAATTGGAACTTTTCCCATACATAAATAGAATGAGAGAGAAAAAGAACATGTATATATATATATAATATATTTGATAAATTTTGTTTTATGACAATGTATTTTATTATAGTTTTGGCCTTACTGTAGATTATGTTGGACTTTAATAACTGTATCTGCTTTCTTCAAAGGTATAACAATAGAAGCGTACGAAAAAGCGACAACAAATATTTTAGAGAATTCCCGTTGAAACAATTTTACAAAAAGAACTTTAAGTTCTACAGAATTAAATAACAATAAACTATATTAAGGAAAATAGTTTCAACAATTTTTGGGAATTTTATAACTATCCAGTAGAGTCTTAGAAAAAATATTATAATCCAAAGTAACTTTAAGTTCTTAGTACAAAAAAACAACTTGACAGCTGAAAGTTTCATTCAAGTCATTAAAAACTGAAAATTATCCCAACTCGTGTTTTCTAAATCACTAAAAATCTCAATGATACTAACATGTTGTTGTTGTTGATGCTTTAATTGCAACATTGCTGGTTGGATAAAAACATTTGAAAATGAAATTAAAATGTGAGCAACATTTGTATCCAAAAGTTGCAAGTTTATTCAGCTACAATTGCATATGCATATGCAATTATGTGTATATGTATATGTATGTGTACACACACATTTAAAATATATTTATATACAAACACAAACACATATATATATATATATATGCCCTCTTACTCTCTTTTGCTCTCTCTCTCTTTTGGTTCTCTGTTGTTGTTGTTCGTGGCCAAAAAGCCATAATTTTCCAATTAAGCGAAAATGAGCGATTTATTTGCCATGAAATCAGTGAGAATCGGCGATAAAAATCTCTTCATTCTGCTTGCTACGGGACCAGGACCCGAAGCTCTTGTTTGTTGTTGTTGTTCTGTTGTTTTTCGCTTTGGTTGCAGAAAGTGCAACGCGAAATGTTTGCCGCCGTTGCAATTATTTATTATGCGCATGGCAATGGCCAGCGAGCGGGTGTGTTTGTTCTTGTATGTGTGTCTGTGGGGGCATGTCAAGGGGCATGCGGCATGGTGCAATAACAACTGCTGCAGCTGCTGCTGCTGCTTGTGGGTGGATATGTCTGCGAGTCGGACTGGGCATATGTGTGTGTGTGTGTGTGTGTGTGTGCCACTTAACCCCCAGGCCAAGCGTCCGAGTTCGCTGTGTCAACACAAGAGCAGCGACGCGTTGTCTCTGCCACTGCTGCTGCTGCCGCCGCTGCTGCTGCGGGAATTCGAATTCCGTGCCTCGACCGGTGTCTGCAATTGTTTGCATTGTTGTTGTTTTTTCTGTGTGTCATGTTACCAGTAAAAATTTGTGAAAATAGGGTATGTAAAAGTTACAAAAACCAAATGAAAGTAGCTAAAAATATTTGTGCAAAATTCTGCTTTTATATTTAGCCTTAATAATATTTTTCTTATTTTTCAATAGTCGATTTTGAAATAAAAAAAAGTTTTGCATGATTTAGTTTAAAAATGCATACAAAAATATTTTCAACTTCGGATACAGCTTGCCAATATATCTTAACTGAGTTAACATAACAATCTCCTTTTTTTCAATAAACTTTCAATAATCTGTGAATGGCGGTTAGTAACTTTTAGGGAAATGAAAATCTGAAATAAGGAAACAATGATTTATTTTTTATTTGCTATAATCACATGCTTGCATACTATGTTATTTTAATTGGTAAATTTGTTTGGATATTTGTTACAGCGTATTTGCTAGTCGATCTCTTATGGTCAGAACACCCCTGTTATGTTTTTGCATTGCTGTTCTTTCCGCTGAGCTTTTGCTTTGGTTTTTTTTTTGTCAGCAAATGCAGGGACAGCAGCAATAGCAACAGCAACAGAGACGGCTGCTGCAATTTCAAGTGGAAAATTGCTGAATAAACGCGAGAAAATTGTTGTTGCTGTTATTACAAAAATATACCCCGTACTTGAGATGATTGTGGTGAATGTGTGCGAGTTTGTATGTGTGTAGCCAGGCAGAAACACTAAAGTGAATGTTTTTATCAGATAGGTATAAAGATCAGCATTTTCATAATTTATAGCTATATAATGTATCTTGAACAATCAGAAGATAAATTATAAAGACAAATGGTTACTTTCTTAACAACTATCTAGTTAGTTAAAGAGAAGAGAACTTTTCTGTGAATCATATTTTTATTTCAGCTCCCCTTTTCATTGGCTATTTGTAGCAGTTGTCGTTGCCTTTGTTGCAATGTTTTACAATTCTCTGAGGACTGGTCAGTGTCTGAATTGTAACCCCAATGTTGTGTGTAGGTCTTTTCACCCCTTCTCATTCTCCTTCTCTCTTCCTCTCATCGAAACAAGCAAAGTAACTTCAATTGTAAGTTCAATTGCGTGTTTGTGAACGATGGGCTTAACTATTTAACACCTGTTAGAGTAAAAAGTGTTGCCATGTGCTAATTAAAAATGCAGCCGGCAAACGAACGGCAGCAAGAAAGCTACAGTTGCATGTGCAAATCAGCGACAACCACCCCGTTTTGCAAAGTATTTTGTTGATCCCAGCGAGCTTTGCATATATTTCGACTGCCTAATTCAATTGTGAGCAGGTCCAAACTCGACATGGCCAACACCAATACCAACACCATTGCCATAGTTAGCACTAGCACCATCGCCTTCTCCTGTCTTAACTCATTTATCAACACCTTTTCATTCACCTGTACGTGTGTGTGTGTGTGTGTGTGTGTGCATGTGAAACTTCCGCTGTAACTGCAGCATGTAGCTGGAAGAGGTTGTTCGAGAGGTTTTTTTCCAGGTGCCAAATACAATTTGTGTTGCATTTTTAATTTGTGGCGCCCCGAGCAAAAGAAGAGCGAGGTAGAAAGAGAGAGAGAGAGAGTGAGAGAGAGAGAGCGCGAGTTTGACTTCGTCTGGCCTTTGGTTGTTAAATACTTTTTCCGTGAAGTTCAAGTTGGCCGTTGAGTGTTGAAATGTTTACGGCTTAACGTCTGTGTTTCTGTGGGGATACATTTAAATCATTTGTGGTTGGAAATCGATGCTAAGTAAATGATTAAATTCGAAATTGGAATTGGGATGTATTAGGAAGCGTTCAATATGAGCCATAAAAACGCATGCATATTATTTAAATAATTATTTATTGATTATTTGATTATTTACCTCTCAAAAATATGAATACTATTAATATTCTTATAGAAACTCATTAGTTTAACAAGCGTTCATTTTTAAATATTCAGTATTATTTGTTTGAAAAAGTGAATACCTCTATGCGTTCTCAACTATATAGTAAAGTGAATGTTTCTCACAAAAAACTACATAATATTAAATAAAAAAGAAAACAGAAATAAGCAAAAGGTGATGCAAAATCAGAGCCATAACAGAGAACCAGCCATAGCCATAAATTAAACGCATTTTCCGTGTGCCCCAGCTACTGACTCGAAAGGGGGTGGCATTTGGCGAGACTGGGGACTGTGCAACACACACACACACACACACACACACACACACAAACACACTCCTGACTGACCCGGTCTGCATATTCCATTTATTTAATTTTGTTAATTTGGGGGAAAAAGAGGCCATACGCAAAACGAAAGCGTTGCGGGGTCAGTTTTAAAAATAAATAAATATTTATATGCAGCACATGAGGAAATGCACACGAATTTATGAAAAATTAATTTCGAAATCGTTAATTGAGTGTTTATTGCGACTGGGCTCACTGAGCGCGACGCCGGCGCCCACAAAGCCCAACTGAATGCAAAATGCGAAATGCGAAAGGCGAAATGTGAATATGAGTATGAAAATAATGTGAAAGCACATTAAATGTGTGCAAGATTTATGTGCAGCAGCTAAATTGCATATGCAAAAGTTTGTTGCATGCCACAAATAATTATGCCATATAAATATAAGCCATTAGCTACATATACGCACTCCATATCTATTCCATACTATCCCAAAAAAATCTTGCGAAAAGTGCTACAATTGCCATTCAAATGCGAACGCGGCAAATGTCAGTCAAAGTCGGCAACAATTTGCATACGAACTTAAATCATTTCGAGTCGAGTGAGTGTTTGAGTGTGTGTGTGAGTGTGTATGTGTGTGTGTCGATAGGTATGTATGCGCATAACAAGACCAAACAATATTTCTCACATAAATTCACACTTTAACCAATTTGCATGCAATCTGCGGGGATGCAACTACAGGCAGTCAACCAACCAACCAACCATCCACCCACCCACCCTCACTCCCAACTAGAGCAATCCTTCACTCCCCCACAAACGAATGGGCTGCGCAGACAGCGACGCAGTGCAACGCCCCCGTCGCCATTGTCGGCACCCCCCTCCCGCCCAAACCCAATGCCGACTGTCGAGAGTGGTTTTTGTTTTTGCTGCATTCAGTGCAACAACGCCAGCAGCAGCAACAGCAGCAGCAGTAGCGAACTTTTGCATATTTAAACGCTGAATGTGAGTGAATGAGTTTGAATGAACTCACCATGACCATATACAAAAAGCTGCCCAAGAGTAACCAGCACCACCCTTCATCCCCCCCCCCCATCCGCCCACCATTCAAGCACACATCTGCATTAACTCCTCTGCGATAAACGAATGCATTTCAACGCAACGGTAAAAGAAAGAAAGGGCCACCAAAATGAGAAACAAATGAAATATACGAATACATGTGAATGTACTCGTATGTGACTATTTGCATAGTCCAACATACAGGCACAGTGGTGTAAAAAGAATGAAGAGGTCAAGAATAGATGGTCGGGAGCTTAGCGATTATATAAATATAAGAAGAGTCTTTGTGAATATTCCTGAAATTTAATATATTTAAATATTTGAAATGTATCAAAAAAAAACTATAATTATAGAAAACTGGAACTTAAAAAACATTTTAACCTAATGTAACTGAAAATCTTAAAATAATGAATACTGACTAAGCTCAGGGATATTATTATTAAAATATATATATGTCTTTTAACTATGCTCAACTTATTTATGTATAATATTATAAGGAAGTAATGTTAAAGTTTCGGGATAAATTATTTTTCTTTTACAATTTTCTTAGTGTCTTGCCACACTGTGCACGTCTTCTTAACATGTTCACCACATTTATACCATTACCATTTCCAGCTCACTGCCCCTAACGAGGATTCGACCAACTGTGCTTCAACCTACTAACCAAGCTAACAAAAACACTTTGTCCTTTTGGCTTCTGCTCTCTCTCTTTTTCATTCCCCTCCTCTTTCTTTCTATTCTTACCCCTGCAGGGCGCAACCCTTAGGAGCCAAGCAGTGAAGCGCCTAGTAATGGGGCTTAAATCAAAAGGTGACTAAATGAGAATTTCCTTTTTAAATTAATAAACTCGGCCGTAGTCGCCGTAGTCGCCGTAGGGGCTTGTTCGGACTTAGACTTGGGCACCTCGAACTGCGCGTTCTACGCTCTCCCGGAGCGCTTAAAATTACCCGTTAACTGCACTCATAAATTCAATGCAAACTTTTTGACGTGCTGCATTTTTTTTATGGTTTACAAAGTTTTCTCTTTTTTTTTATTTTTGTCTCACCACTTTAAATGCGGTTAGACTTAAATGAAGTCAACGGCAGTGCCTTTTACCGATTTTTATGAGCCAACTCACCCAAATTTATTGTATTTCATTAATTGCAGATAGTTTGAGTCCAGCACTTACCTATAATAGGAGAGAAGATTCATTAGTTAAGTGCTTTTCAAAATATTATAAATCTAAAACTATTAAATGTACTGCAATTAATGTTGGCATAGTTCATTGCATAGTGAAAACTTATTCATTGTATTTTTAGCCGTTATTTTTTTTTTTGTTAACTTTAATCAAGTTTTCAGCTACAAATTTAAAAAATAAATAAATGAAATACATTTCTTTCTTTTTATTCTTTCAATGATTCACAATCGCAAACCAAACTTTAGACTGATTCGTTAGATGTATTCGCACTGCAGTCGTTCAACAACAAAGTTAGAACGTAGTTCAACTACCCTGAAAGTCAGTTGGCTAGATTGTTGGCCAGGATACGGTTACGGGTTAGCATTGCGACAGCGACACAGGCCTCGGGCCTTGCACATAACATCTGATAAACATCACCCCTTTCAACAGCCCCCGGCGAAGAAGTTGGAATGAATGGTTGGGCGCACTGCTGGCATGTTTGGTGGAATGCTGCCACATGCAGCACATGTCCTGCCAAGTGTTTTAATTATAAAAATGAGATATCGCAGACATCCTACAACTTCTCCTCGAGCCGCCGGGGCCATGGCCAAAAGGGCGATATGTGAGTAGGTCGCCAACCGACCGACCATCTACTAAATTCAATACAAAACTATGCGAAACGCGTGGCAGTTGCGCTTCGGCTGCTTGCCCCTCGGCATTGGCAGGAAACATGTGTTTTACCCCTCTCTCGCTCTCCTTCTCTCTCTCTCTCTCTCTCTCTCTCTCTCTCTCTCTCTCTCTGCCTGTATGTGTATCCTTGCTGGCAAAGCCTTGGCCTTATCAGCAAACGCGGCGGGTCTTATCAACAAACGACGACCAGGCAATTTAAATGTGCCAGACGAACGAACGCTCGTCAAAAGCAGCAGCAACAACAAAGACTCAACTAAGTCAGGACTCAAGCGGTGGGAGGGGGATAAACCAGCGCCAGTTTGGCCGCCAGTCGCTTGTTTGAGTCCTGTCGATAGCCAAGCAAGTTCCATTTGGCATTTATTCATTCATGCGTTGCACATTCGCATTCGCTGCGATAAAACGGAATAGATAAGTCAGCCCCGAGGATGTGGGCCCAATGTCGAATATCTCTGATTCAAAAGGCGCCCCTAAACAAACCCCTTGCTGCTTATTTATTAGACTTGCGTCTCTTGTCTGATGACTTTCAGCCATATTCCCAACTTCTGTTGGCTGACTTTCATTTGCTCCTTTGCGTAAGAAAAGAGTACATCATAGAAGCAATGAAAATATCCTATGTACATTTTTTGCAATTTATTTCGGACTTAGTTTCAACATAGGCAAAAATTACAGAAGACTAATTAATTTTCTTGATTTTGGAAGACTGAATGTGTTTAAAAAATATATATTTTCTATAGTTTTTAATATTTTAAATGTATATTTCTTGATCGTTAAGTGATATGAGAGTTCCGACTAAGGAACCGATGTAGAACAACGTCTGCAAATGGAGAAAATATTAATTTATTTGGCATAGATTTAAGCTCAATGCTCTTAAACTGATTTTTCTAGGTACTTAAATGTAATTAAATCGTATATCTCTTAAATCATCGTTTTTAATATCGAATCCACTACTAAAACTTCTAAAGGTTGTTATTAAATTAATATTATATAATGTCTCAATTGAAAATAACAGGTTCCAAGTCAAACATTTACCTACCTACAACCATATCAACGCACTTCAATCTAAAACGCAAATGTGGCTGATGAAATTAATTGAGTTCTTAGGCTTTTGGCACATTTGAATAAATGCCGAAAATCACACAAAAGGCCAAAGGGCGCTTGGAACTCTTGAGCTTGTGGCCTGGACCCAGGAACCAGGAGCAGGCCGAGAAATAAGTCAAGGCAAAACTTGAAAATGTCGCCAAACAACAAGAAAACGGAAGCCATAAATGAAATTAAAGCAAAAGAGTGTGGGTCGGCCCAAAGGCAACGACATTTCTCCAGAGAACCAAAATTAGGGTCACTGGGTGTGTTTGTTTTTAGTGGGTTTTTTGAAGGGTTCAAACACACAAACTGGGAGAGGGGAGGGAGAGGAGAGAGGTTGAAGTCAAAGTCAAATGTTATTTTTTTTTTTGGGGCTTGGGCATTGCGTAACACAAAAACCCGCTAACACAGAGAAGAAACGAAGCAAAAGGCAATATTCTGGCCGTGGCAATAGAGACAACAGCCGAAAAATGTTTCCAAGTAGAAAATTTCTGGTTCTGACTATATATTTTTTGTTGCTCCACCATTTTCATTTTGAAAGCGGCGCCCATTTTTGTATGGGTTTTTATTTTCTTTTTTTCTTTTTTTGGTTCTCTGCGCTGACCAACAAAGTTGGAAAAACCAACTTTGGTTTTTCGTTCCTTTTTTTTTCCTCATTTTGCTGTTGTTTTTGTCTGCACAGTAAGCGACTTGTTTGTTTGTTTTTGTTGTTGTTGTTTTGTTATTTTGTTGTTGTTGTTGTTGTTTTGTTTCTGTTTTTTTTTTTAGCTGCCGCCCGCTGTTTTTACCCATTTTTTATATTACCACGCCATTTATCATTTCCTTTGCCAAACACTCGCACATTTATATATATGTGCATATAAATGTATATATATATATCGCCACATATTTCCATTGTGTGCTATATCTATGTGCTATATATTATTTACTCTAGGTATATTTGTTTGGAGAGGCAATTTTCACGCAGCTTTAATTTAATTTATTAAAACTTTTCGCGTCAGCTGCGATTTTTTTTGTTTTTTTTTTGGTTGAGGTGCGTGCGAAAGGCGGCGCCAAGCCACACCCCTTTTCAAAAAAGCCTAACCCAGTGCCAACCACCTACCACACCGCAACCCGTTCTGTCGTTTTGGAATACCTTCAGTTGCCGCTAAACATGAAAATGCCTCCTTTTTGGAATGCGTTTTGTTTGTTTCGGTTAAACTTCGTTCTTGACATTTTCTGGCCAGGCTTTTGGCTTCTTCCCGCCTGGTTTGAGCTGCTGCTGCTGCTGCCGGTGCTGGGGGTCTGCGTGTTTGCATTTGACACATTTAATTCCACCCCCCCCCCCCCCCCCCCCCGCTCAACGTCCACGCCTGACGCTGACATGATTTATTAATTACGAGCCAAAACATGAAACGAACTTGAGTTCTTAATTTCCAACTTAAAGCTCAAGTTTTGGTTATTTTATACAAGCTACCAACTCTTTGTGATTATTAATTGTTAGATAAAAGAGCAGGAAACTGTTTTAGAACCGTTATTTTATCGATATTGAACAAAATCAAATGTTTAACTGATGAATTTAACTATAACAATAACAGAAATGAAATTATATATATATATATATATGGGATTTTAAATATTTTCTTTTGATGCGTTGTCTTCTTAATTTAGAAACAATAATACTATATTTAAAAGTAAAACATTTTTGTGTCATTAAATTTCTTTTTATAACCTGAACCCATTCAAAATGGGTAAAAAGGGTATAATGGTTTTGTGCAAAAGTATGTAACAGGCAGAAGGAAGCATCTCCGACCCCATAAAGTATATATATTCTTGATCAGCATCAACACTCGAGTCGATATAGCCGTGCCCGTCTGTCCGTCTGTCCGTATGTATGAACGCGGCAGTACAAGTTTGTTTCAAATTTTCGATAACTCATCCTGTTTTCGATATACACATGGGATCGATAACAACAAACTCTTGTGTTTGGAATAGATGGCGTTTGAAAGATTAGAAAAAATAATGATAATCTGTGAAATTTGTATTAACACCGGTTGAGAAACACCGGAGATATGGAACATTGAAGTTGGGTATGTAGCATGCAGTATGCGCGTTTACACACACACGCACACTTACACAAATATAGGGTTCAGGGTATCGTCTAGTCGGTATTTCTCGACTAGAGCCTTCTTACTTGTTTTTAAATGGGCTTTGCATATTGAAAGCACATATATATATATAAATATATATATATATACATTTTAAATCTTAATGCATTTGTTTTTTCTTTAGCTTTAATTGAAAAGTATAAAGAAAGTGCTCTACACTAAATGTAAGCCCTTTGATTTTAATGAAATCCGTATAGAATTAGACTCAATATATATGAAAAATAGAAAAACACGTGCCGTTTTTTTTTTTACAGAAGTTTGTATTAGAGACTGAAAGACAACAACAAAACAACATCTACAACCTCAAAATGAATAGATATGAAGACTTAAGACCCAAAACCAGACAAGGAAGAATGTTTTATTTTTGAAAATAAAATGTTGTTGTAAACGAAATCACAAGACGTTGCCATCAACGAGAGGTTTGAAGAGGATAGAAAGGTGGTGTTTGGGTAATGGGAAGAGAGAGAGGTAGGTGCTACACTGCAACATAGGAAAACAACTTTGGCGCTGAACGAAACGCGAGCCAAGCGAGATAGATGGATGGCTATGGTGCCAAGATTTATGGTTGATCAAGAATTTCCCGTACGCTGCACGCGTTTTTCTTTTCCTTTTTACGTATTCGTTTTTGTTGGTTTTGGTTTTGTGTTTTGCTTATTTTTTTTTTTTTAGATATTTCCTTTTCATTTTCAAGCGCCCAGTGCCCAGATGCACCCGCACCCCTCCCCTCCCCTCCCCCCATGCCCATACCCACCCCATTTAGTATCTGCTTATTGCAGTCGTACCAAAAGATTTTGTCTTATTTCCAACTTGTCGTCTTGAAGAAGCTGCTTTTGCCACTGCTGCTGGTGCAAGTGAGAAGAAGAAAAATGTCTCTTGGGTGTATTCATAACATGCCACAGCCATAAATATGCTTTCTACAAGACATCCGACATCTGCGTTTGCTTTTGCATTTGCTTTAGCTTCTTGTTTCTTGCTCTTTGCAGCCAATCGCTCGTTCAACGCCCCAAAACCTGGGCGTGCCACAACTGTTCCTTGACGAATTGGACGGATGCAGTGCGTCCGTTGTTCATGACAGCATACACACACACACACACACACACACACTTGGAGTTATTTTGTGATTGTGTGAGATTCACTGCTTAATTGAGAAACTAGTTTTATCTCACTGAAAACGTCTAGCATATTTAAAAACTTGTAGTCTTAGCTCTCCATTCCGCACGGTGGGCCTCGCTGGAACAGCTGTGACTATTTTAGACATCGTGTTAAGATTTACAATTGTGAAAGTTTCCATGTTTGTTTGTTACTCTTTCAGGCAGAAACAAGTGTATGGATTCAATGAAACTTCACAATAACATAGCTTATACATCGGAATAACACATGCAATGCAAGATTTTAGGTAATATACTATATTCAACATTTGTTAAATGAGTTTTTCAAAATCTGAACTCATATAAACTTAGTTTGACACAAAAAAAAATATAAAAAAAAATCAGAACACAAATGGAGTAAAAAAATAAATAATATTTTATATACAAGCAGAAAATGGACTTATTTGCAAACACTTAAGTCCAGAGGTTAATAAATCTTTTTTGAAAAACTGTGATAAAACAGTTTTCAGACAGACATAAAAGCTGATCCAATTGCTGCGACTGCAACTTATCGCAAATTTTGTCGAGTGTCTGGAATTTTAAGTGTAGATCTTTGCATTGTCGCCACCATTGTGCAATTGATTCGTATAGGGTCTGAGCGCGGCTCGGCATGGTTGACTCGTCGCTCTTGTCGCAGGAAGTGTTAAGCGGAATGTTTTAATAGCCAGCCAGCCAGCGTTGCAAGAGTTGCAAAAGGCATGCAAGAGGTTGAGGCTTGGGTTCTCCTTCTTTTCTTTTTTTTATGCAAATTACAAGAGGCTGCGCTAATAACATGTTCCCCAGCATATCCGACAGATAAAACATTTTAATTTTCAAGTGCGACGACGCAGGCCACAAAACGGGTTCGGTTGGATCTGGTGGTAGGGTTCTTGGCAATGTCTCAATTGGCAATTGCATTTGGCGCTGGCCAACATTGGCCACCTACTTGTGGCCAACAAAACTTATTGAGAGTGAGATCATAAAAATGCAAATAAATAAAATTGAAATTAAAAGTTGTTTTGCGATGCCGTACACCAAAAATACACGAAAGGTGATAAATCAGGTGACAGAAATTAATTGAGTTATTCAGCATTGGATGCATCACAAACACACATTCACACATACATACAGTGTGTGTGTGTGTGTGTGTGAGCTTGTCGTCGCTGTTGTTATTGGGTGTTGCTGGCTAAAGTTGATATCGATATCGAAACTCAAGCGTTGTCATCCGGCCTAACACTTGAGCTTCATGTGCCCCCAGGCCGCGCCTCAAAGCCTCAAAGCGACAACGACGACAATGTTGAAGTTGCCTTCGTCTCTCCGCTTGCAACAGACCATGCAACGTGTTCTCGTCGTCGTCGTCGCCGTCTGCTTCATTTCTTGCTTGTCTCTTGCTGATTTTGGATTAATTTGTTCTGCAGTCAAGTAAATCCCCAATCGCAATCCCAGCCCCTATAGCTACAGTGCGTTGTTGCAGTTGTTTCTTCGTTTCTTGATTTTTTTTGTCGGCTACAGCAGCATTTCTGGGTTGTTGCGTCACAAAAGGTGGCTCGCGAAAAAGGAAAACCAAAAAATAAAAATAAAGGGAGAGAAAAATAAAAGACGCAAGTCATCTACCTGACTGAGAGGGCTGAACATCAGGTTTAGCCAATGCAGCAGCTCAAGCAATGGAATGATATATGAAGTATCTCATGGTATGACATTAACAGCACACACGAACATGTAGTTTTGTTATTTATTGAGTTTTCAGATATTTTGAAGGCATTAACATTGAAACAAATTATTATGATTACAAGATTTATTGCCGCTTTTGCTAGCGAAACATACGAATATTCGAACGACAGAGAGAGAGATAGAGAGAGAGAGAGTTGGAGAGAGAATAAGAGGAGCGAAAGGTAAGACAACAACTGTGACAATATATATATGTATATATATATTTGAATGAAATGTCTCTGTGCGCTTGCCCCAACCTGAAGACACTCCACTCTCGGCTCGCCCCTTGTCCATCCCTTTCGCTCGCTCGTTTGCAACTCATTTCTATTGTTATCTCACTCACGCACAATTTACCGTTTGTTATTTGATTGATTACAAAAATCATTGTAGTTCATTTAAATATCGAATATTTTATTTACTCACGTATTCTAAAGTGACATATAAATCTTTTTATACATTTTTTGGTCTTTACAATACAAATTTGAGCTTAATAATATTTTTGTGTAATAAATTACTAAAATTTTGGCTTAATATTATTATTTATTTATTATTTGTATATTATCGACAAATACATGAAAATATTTTATTTCTATATATTTTAAGTTCGCACACGCACTGCGAACAAGAAACTAACTAAGAGCAAACAAGTATTTAGTTATCTTTGCATTTCATAGATGATTTAGATGATTGAAGATACGAGTTTTGAGTAGGCAGCGCCAAGACCAAGAGTGCAAACCAGCCAGAGACACAGCCCAAGCAAGTTGACTATCCTCACCTCCCCACCCGCCTTGCCGTTGCCATTGCCATTGCCTTATTAGCATTGATAATCTCTGGACGGTGGCCAGCAATTTGTAGTGTGCCGCCCAGTGTCCGGCTCCCTGACCCCCACGCACACTGGTTCGACGCCTTGAAATCGACGCGAAAAATCAAAAACGTGACGCAACGGCGACACTTTGAGTCAATTGCAGTTGGCAATTGCCAATTGCCGATTGCTGATTGGCCGATTGGCTGATTGCATAATTGCAACCAACTCCTTGACTAGTTGGAATGCGCAGAAGCAAACGGTTTTTCTTCTATTAGTTTGTTTTTTTTTATGGCGGATGCATTGGCAGACGATTTGCAATGCTCGATAAGTCTGTGTCCAGTCTGTGGGCCAGCTCTAGTCGGCTTGTCGGGTGTCTCTAATCAGAGTTTATTGATTCAAACGACCGGCCGGGTTACACAGTGTTCTGCAAGCGATCCCGGACACCAGACAGCTACAACACCTGCCACAAATAGTCTGGGTTTGTGTCTGGGCTTAACTGACGTTTGGGTGCCAAAGTCTTTTGGGTTTGTTGTTGTGTTATGGAGCGCCGGTCGCTGTAGCGTTGCAAGTGCCGCACGTTGTGGACTTGGACTTCATAATTGCCGCGCAAGTTGACGCACGTCGCACGTGAAGCGTTCAGAACGTGAAGCTACGTGCCACCGACAACAATGCCCCTTCAACATCATTGGCGGATCAACGAATTGTCTTTTGTTGGCTTCTCATAATTTTATAACTTTTTTTTATTGGTTGGCAGCCAAAATAGCTTTGGCTATTGTTGTTGTTGGGTTGTGTTGTTGTTGTGTTGTTGTTGTGTTATGTTGTTGTACGTACCTCGGGCCACTTTGACTAATTGCAGTGCACTTGCGGCTTGAAGTGTCTGGAAGTTGTTGTTGTTGTTGCTACTGCTGTCGCGCCTGTCAGTCAGACTGTCCGACAATTTGTCATCTTCTCTGTCATGTCACAGATGGGAGTGTGTATTCTATATGTGTGTGTGTGTTTGTGTTTGTGTGCCTTTGCCATAAGAACGTTATTTTTTATTAGATTTTCGCTCTATGTACTTGTAATGGCAGACGTCGCCAGTCGTTATAGAGTTTCTGACCATCCGCAGTTCGCTTACCATACACCATCGTTTATCACTTCCTTACACAATTTACATGCAAATCAGTTGAGTTAGAGTCGTGCGTTTCGAGTGGGCATTCGTCAGCAGTAAGTCTTATGACGGACATTCTATTTTACCTGGGCAGTTATGCGCAGCGAGCTTTTAAGGTAACAACAAAAGCAGAAAAGAAATTGTATGAAGCATGTGTATTGAAACCAAAATGATCTAAACAAAAGTACTAAAACTTTAATGGAACACAAAGGCTTTCGTTTTTATTTTGAACTCGTAGCACAACAAAGAAAAATGTCTCTTGCCATATATACATTATTTCCGTGTTGATTTTTCTTTATAAATAAATTATTTATAGTTAAGTACTGTGCCACTTTCCCTGTAATCCATCAGTAACACATTCAAAGAAAATTCATAAACTCAACTAACAGTAAAATGTACTTAAAGTAAATTTCACATTCTGCACACCTCTTTAGCACATCATGAAGTAGTAGTAGACTGCTTAGCCAACCCTTAAAGCCAACTTACCACTCCATCCACCCATTCACATTGGGCCAACGGTTTTCGTTTGTCTGGCGCATAAAGCTTTCGACTCGAAGGAAACCAATTTGTTCAGCCGTTTGATTTAAACGGTTTTATGGCCGCCCTGTTGTTTTCACTCTCTCTCTCTCTCTCTCTCTCTCTCTCTCTCTCTTAGCCTATGTATCTCTCTCTGCTGGCGCGCCCTTAAGTATGCCACTCAACCCCCCTCCTCCCCGCGATGACACTCGACAGCAGCAACCCCAACCCCTTAGCTAGACAGTGGCAAATTTGCAGCATATGCACAAAAAGGGGACGAATGGCCGGATGAAAAATGAAAGGACAGGGCAGGACAGTTTCACAAAGACATTTGGTCAAATACAAATTCATTTGCGGGGGCAGCAAATGTCACAATACCCGGGCATGTGTGCCCACTACCCTTCCCTACTCCTCTTCCTGTATCCGGTCTTAGCTTTGAAACAGGGCGTGAGTGTGTCTGTGTGTGTGTGTGTGTGTGTGTACGCAATGTGGTGCAAATGGCAGCCGTAACGGTTTAATCTGTTTTAAATTATTTTTGGGAATTTGCGAAGCCCAAACAATAGCCAAGAGACGGCTCGCTAATCTGTACGCACGCTCCGCATGAGGAGTTGTGCAGGGGGGGAAGGGGGACTTCAGTAACTTGACTTCATATATTTTTTTTATTGTTGGTTGCGAATTTCGATGTTGATTCCCAGTTGGGCTGCCTTTTTGCATTCACATCATCTTCTCATTTTTTGGCTTTCATATTTTTTTTTCAGTGTTTTTGTTGTTTTCAGTACGCTGCCCTTATAATCCGCAGAACAACAACAACAACAACAACAACTGCTGCCATCTCACTCTCTCTAACACACACAATCATCGATCCCTGTCTAACTAAGTGTTGGGTCTGGGGACGGGGGCTGGCGTGGTTGCCTGGCAACGCTTGGCATCAAGATTAATTTTAGACGAAAAAAGGAAAGAAATAAGTCAAAATGATTAATGGGCTTTAATTTTTGTTCGTCGTCGAAGTAGACATTGCTGCTGCCGCTGCTGCTGCTTCTTTCTCTCCCTTTCGCTCTCTCTCTCTCTCTCTCTCTCAATCTCGTTCTCACTCTCTCCTCTTGTGTGTATGTAGATTGCCTTGCCCCTGCAGCCGACATTTTTTTTTTTTTTTGGGCATTGGCTCGGATAATAATAATGATACTGGTATTGGGTTTCTGGGTCTCACCCGCAAGTTTCGATTTTTCCCAAATTCTTTCCAAAAGGTTAATGCGTTACTTTGGTCCCATTTCTTTTTGTTGTGCTCAACCATCTTAACTATCATTTCTTTTTCTTTTCTCTCATATTCTTGGTGACCATGCCAACCAGATGAATGAGTCAGGGATGATAGTTGCTGCCATTGAAGTTGCCTTCAATGGCGTTAACCAATTGATCTGCAGTATTTTACTTAACCTTATACTCAATTTTCAATTAAACATGCCTTACAACATTCAGTATTGTTTCATATATAATATATATACATATTTATTTCAAGTTTAGCTATTTAACTGTTCTACATTGTTAATTAGCAAGTCAAAAGATGTTCAATTTAATTGAATAAAGCCTTTTTGGATTTACATTTACATAATATTCATGAGTTTCTATTAGTGAGTGACAATTTTATAAAATTGCTTTAAAAATTGAAATATTTAAACTTAAATTGTTATCAGGTAGTGCAGTTTGTCAACAATTAACTTCGTAACAAATAATTTGAAAGAGGGTTTACTAGGAACTCTTCTTCCAAAAAGCACTGCTTATAAAAACGAAATAATAAATTTTATAATACATTTATAGTTAGTTAAATAAATATCATCTTCCCAAAATTCATTTGCAAAACAATTTGCAAAATCAAAAACAATCTTTCCTGTTCTTTAACAGTTTTGCCTTTTGGACTTCGCTCCCACATTTCATGCATGCAGAACAATGAATCCCAATTGCACAATCAGAACGTCACACAAGTGATATTATGGCTCAATCTCTTTGCTTGATTTGGTTTTGGGGAGGAATTGGCAAAAGAAAAGTCAGAGCACAAATTCAGTTGAAGTTGACACGATTTCTCATATTCCGGTTAACTCTTTCCTAAGATTTTTTGTGCCTTTTTAATTGTGACATTTCCACGAAATGCGCATCGCGAGTTTTGAGAGTTTTTTTTTTTGCCTGTTTCGTGTTTGGACTGGTTGACACGATTCCGCTAGCCAAGACGAAGCGCTGATGACAACGACGACGTGGCCAGTTGAAGCTCGGTGGGTTCAGGTCCAAGTACGGGTTCAGGTTCGGTTCGGTTCGGTTTGGTTGGGGTCCCCGGGGCCAGGGTCGGTGAGCAATTCGAGAGCCGCATTTGTGTCATTCTGCGACAACTTTGACATGTGTGACATTGCTTTTGTTTTTTTCTGCTGAGTCTTTGTTTTTTTTTTGTTTTTTTTTATGCTTGAGTTTTGTTAGCGACATTTTTCGTGTAGTTTGTCGGTCTGTCGCGACTTTGGCTTAGAGCGAAGCGGCAAACAAAACGAATTATTTTTCATGTTGTTTCGTATGCGAAACTCACACAAACTAAACTTGCCCCGTGGCTAGTCAGTTAGATACAGATACACATCGAGATACAGATACAGATACAGCTATATAGTATGTCGACATAAGACATGTTTTTATGTATACTTCTTGTTGTTGCTTTACTTTTTTGCTTTGCTTCCCTTTATATTTTGCAAATTTGCCGCTCAACTTTGTAGAACATTTCGCAGTTCTTTTGTTTGTGTTTTTTTTTTTGCAGCGAACTTTTCTCTTCTTAACTCAGATCTTTTTTTTTCAGCTCGTGCTGTTTGTTGTTATTATTGTTGTGCGATTTGTGCGTTTGAAATTCGTCATTCGAAGCTAGTCATGCGACAAGATAAATGTAAATGTCTAGAAAACCCAAATCTAGAGCATGGCTAATTGCTTAAAAAGCAATGCTCTACTTTTTATTTGGAAAAATACCCAAATACCCGAATATTTTTATATTGATATTCATATTCGTCATTTGTGTGTAAACATCTTCGGCTACCGTCGGCGTAACGCCCGCGCCTTTCAGGAACTCCCGCAGCTCGCAATATGCAATATGCAAATGTTATGCAACATATGTCGCGTCATCTAGTTCATGTTATCCGGCGAATCCCTCATGGTTACGCAGCCGATGCTTGCAATTGAGACAATTGCGAGATGCATTTGAGAACAGTACGGAACAATTGTTGTTGTCCTTGTTGTTTTTGGAAAGTGCCCGAAGTTCTCGCTGTGGCCTCTAGCAGCGCCTTGCGAAGCAAAGCGGAGTGCAAACACAGATTTATGTGGATTTTTTTATGAGTTATTGACTTCTTCACACAGATAAATCACAAATTTTCTCCATTGTGATGTGTTTGTGAAAATATTAGAAGTGAATGTGATTTATGGCATGACTGTGAGTGCAACACACACACACACACACACACACACACGAACACACACCACACATGCAGCATAATTCTCATGGAGCAGTAATTGAAGTCCCGAAAAATGGAAAAAAATAAAATAAAAAGGAACTGAAAGACAAACCCAGTTTTTGGTGCCAGAACAAAAAGAAAAATAACACAAAACTGTCTAAGAAGTTTAACTTGTGAATTGCTTAACTTGTTTGATTATGGAATAAGAAAAGTAAAAACTTATATAAAATGGTGGCATCCATGACTAAAAGAATGAAGGAAATAAAGGAACGAAAAGTTAAAACATTAATAAAAAAAAAATAGAAATAATAAGTGAAGCTTTTGAATTGCTTAACTTGTTCTGTTGTTGGTAATGAAAATTTAATGTAAAATTAATTTAAAGTGAAGGAATACAAAATTTAAGGTAAGAAATATATTCGTAGATCGTTAGGTTTATGAGTTGGCTTAAACACGAATATTTTTATGATTTCCTTAAAAAAGTATTTTTTTAAATTGACTGAACATTAATTTATTTTGAATAAATATGGAAAGAATCTTTTGATAACAATTTTAATTGTATAACTCAAAATATTCGAATCACAGAACAACATTAATGTTTTAATTATCGATTGCCGAACTTTCTTTTAGCGAGTGTTAAGCTCAAAAGAATTGCACAGCTAAAAAACATTTAATGTTAATAATACTAACATTCATTGAAATAATATCTAGCTTTTGATTCTTAATACTTCTTTTACTATCCTTTGTTTCTCTAATCTATTTGTACCAGTTTTTTTTTTTTTTTCTCAACCGAACTGTTTTTAATCCTTTGCACAATGCAGACGGCACGGGATTCTAAACAGCATAAATTGATTTATGTTCATATGACACATTGAACTGCATACAAATGAATTGATTTATTATGAAATTTCGTTTTCAACTGAAAGTAAAAATACAAAATGCAATGCGCTCTTGGCCTGAACTTGTTGTTGTTGTTGTTGTTGTTACTCGTTGGGCTAAATGAAACTGCTGCAGATAGCACGAAGATAACGAACTAAGTATGTGAACGATTCAGGCCCCTGGGCGATTCAGATCACTTTCAAAAACGGCGACAACAATGCGAACTCATAAATAATAATTTTCGGTCTGTGACTCGCGCCGAGCAAGAAAAACTAAGAAGAAGAATAAAACACATACACACTATATATATATATATATATATATATTTATATATAGTAAAAGAGAAGAA
Organism: Scaptomyza cyrtandrae; assembly: GCA_035044605.1. Lineage (NCBI taxonomy): Eukaryota > Metazoa > Arthropoda > Insecta > Diptera > Drosophilidae > Scaptomyza > Scaptomyza cyrtandrae. Next base: position 11,744,956 of record JAWNNS010000640.1, read on the forward strand.
GAGCAACTGTAAAAAAAAGCAGGTAACCTTCAAACACAATGGTTCGCCGAGACTGAACCGAAGAAGTTGAAGTCAAGCCAAAAGTCATGTCCGCTTGCCCAAAGGCAGAGAGTCCGACGGCTTCGACGGACCGCAACGGTTCAAAGTCAAAGATGCATTTGCTGAGATACGCTCACCAACATTGCCATTGCGAAGGACGCATATTAATTTTTATGAGCGTAGAAAATGACTATTGCATAACCTGAAACTGAGAACGGAACCGAGAATCGAGAACTAAGAACTGTTCGGCCTTCGCTAGGTGACTTCCTAATGATAATTCGGGAAAAATACTTTATGGCTTTATGACATGTGCAAAAGAAAACTGCAAGTGACAAAAAAAACTAAATAATAAAAATCACGCAGCAGGTTTTTCACTTTCATTGGATGTTGTTGTTGTAGTTTCAAGGACATTTTGCGCATAAAAAAAAAGAGAATTTTTCGCAATCTTAAAGGTGTGCCGAATTCAGGTATATACGTGTATGTTGTTAATTTTGTTTAAAAAATCTAGCAAGGTCTGCTCAGTTTTCTAGCCCACTTTCTTTCTCTTTCTTTCTCTGCTTCTCTGTTCGTACTTTTTGTTGTACTTTCTGTCCTTTTTTGCTTTTGCGTTTCGTTGTCGCGTATCTCTTTGCAATAAATCATTGTCACCCGCTCGGCGCAATGTCACTGCGAGAGCGCCCCGCTGGGCGGCCCAAGCTCAGCCTCAAGTTCCAGACCCCGACTCTGATTTTGACTCCGAATCGGAATCCGACTTCAACTCCAACACTCAGTCTCTCTGCTGGGACTGCACAAAAACGGTTTGAAGTGCACTCACAAAATGCTCGAATGCTGAATGCTAGCTCCAAAACGCAAAACCCACAAACTGCAGAGAAATGCCAAATAAAACTGCAGCCACAGCAAATTGCCACCCAAATGCTGGCTGCAACTGGGTGCTGTTAAGTCCTTTTCCTTTTTGCCCCTTTTACTGACTGCAGCTACTACATCAAAATCCGCACAAAAATTAAATAGCACAGCAAAAAGACCACAACAAGTGGCATGCCAAAAAGTACAGCAAAAAAAAAGAAGGAAACATAGCGAAAATAACAAAATAAAAGGAGCAAGAAAGAGAATCCAAGACCGAAAATCCGTTTGAAATTCGCTGGCTTAAATCGTTTTTTGCCTGACTGGGCAAAAGAGCTTGAGAAACTTTGCCAAAAGAACTGGCAAGCAGAAACAATCGTTTGCTATAAACGTTTGTTTTAAACACACAAAAGTCGTTTAAGTTTAAGTTGTTTGGGTTGAATATTGAATGAAGAAATCGTAGTTAAACCATTTATATAATTTTAAAACTCTTTTGAATATATTTTAATAAAACCTTTTGAATGTGTGCAAATAACCTCTTAAGTACTCAATCAAAAGCTAGTTGTTTCATTAACACGCAAATATTTAAATGAGTTCTTATGAAAAAGCTTTGTACTTCTGCAAATTATGCACTTTTCAAGCTTAAAGATGAATGGATTGTTGTTGCTTTTGGGACGCCAGCCCATTCGCTGATTTCTCAATTCCCAATGGACAACTTTGCTTATGGTATAATATAATCAAATATGTGCTCAATATAAAGTGCGTATTTGCAAAACTCTTATCTTAAATTAAGTCCACCATTTTGAGAACACAAAAGCAAACCACAAAGTTGAGCAATTTTATCAAAGAATAACCGTTTAATTGCTAGCTTTTTTTGAATATTTTCTCTTTTTCATTTACTGTATTTGGGTTTTTGCATTTGATTAATTAGCCGTTTGATGTCGCCATTAATTAATGGTTTTGAAAATAATTTCAATTTCAAATAAACACGGCATCTACTTTAACTAAACAAGTTTTTGGTTTGTTGTTTTCACAAAACCTCTTTGTTTCGTTTTGAATTTGATGAATATATTTTTTGATTACGTTTTTGTTTTTTTTTATACCCTGAACCCATTAAAAATGCGTAAAAAGGGTATAATGGTTTTGTGCAAAAGTATGTAACAGGCAGAAGGAAGCATCTCCGACCCCATAAAGTATATATATTCTTGATCAGCATCAACAGCCGAGTCGATATAGCCATGTCCATCCGTCCGTCTGTCTGTCCGAATGTATGATCGCGTCGATCTCAGAGACAATAAGAGCTAGAGACTCCAGATTTGGAACTTAAGCTCGCCTAATCCCTAGGCAGTACAAGTTTATTTTCGATTTTCGATAACTCATCCCGTTTCCGATATACACATGGGATCGATAACAACAAAATCTTGAAATTGAAAAAATTTTAGATGGCATTTGAATTATTAATCAAAATAATAACAATCTGTGAAATTTTTATTAAAATCGGTTAAGAAACACCGGAGATATGGAACCTTGAAGTTGAGTATGCAGTATGCAGTATGGTCGTACACACACGCACACATACTTGCAAGCACTGACTGTACGCGTAAGGTATAGGGTTCAGGGTATCGTCTAGTCGGGATTTCCCGACTAGAGCCTCCTTACTTGTTTTTTTTTTTTGGATTTTGTGCCTTAGTGTGGATACCAACTGCCGCTTTGAGCGTTGATTAATGTTTTTACAAAACAGTTGTCGCCATTTTTATGCCTGATTATTTAGTAAATAAATTATGTCTAAATGTGTGAATTTGATTAAATATATGGACACATTGTTGTGGATCCATCGATTGCGGCAGAGAAAGAAAGGGGAAGTAATTACTCATTTACTTTTGTATTGTGAAATAAAGATATCGCAATCGATTTAAAATATGCGTATTTAATTTCTTTTTTAAAACAAGTCATCCTACTAGAATACATTTTTGTTGCAATATTTGAATATTTAGTACACAAAAACCTCAAGCTTAAATGTAATCTAAACATATACTTAAATTGTAAAATGAAATGATATGATTATTAACTAAACAAATCGGACGGATTTAACAGTATATGAAAGACGAAATAGTATAAATATGAATTATTTCATAGGATCAAAAAGAAATAATATTTAAATCGTTAATTTGCTTAATAAGACATATGATGTCCAAGATAATATTTACTTCTCTTATAGGCTAACTTTCTACTAAAATGGCTAACCAAAAATGTATCTACAAATCAGACTGAACGTATATTGTGTGACAATTGGAAGTGCATCAATTTGCAATGTACGTGTAAGTTTATTCAGTTTCGTGTCGTGTTTCAGTCATAAATCATGAAATTTTTGCAGTGCAAACAAGAAGAAGGCAAGGAAGGAAGAGTTGTAACCGAGTTTATGATTTTGTCAGCTGTGAAACATTTCCAGCTGATTAAATCGATAAATTATGAGAATATAATAACATTTGATGATATAAATGGCTGGTATAAAATGGACTGTCTGTTTATTTAGTACAAATGCGTTAACAACAAATAACAAAATGGTTGGATGATGCATTGCGGCCATGTTCATTAAAGCTTATTGAGCATATCAACAACGTATGAAATACATAAATATTTATTATATTATTTGTAAAATAAAAACATAACAAAAACTGCACTTTAAATATGAAATGAAATAAATCTGAGCGCAAATCCAATGAGCCAGTGAAAGAGAGCGAGAGAGACAGAGAGAGAGAGAAAGGGCAATAAGGCAGACAGAGAGTGCGACAAATATGCAGCAGGCAGACAACTAGGACAATTGCAACAACAACAACATCAACAAAAACAGCAACAACAAGGACAATGTGCCGCAACAATGGCCGCATAAATTTTCTATGCACAGGCAGTTGGTCTATATGTGTTTGTGTGTGTGTGTGTGTGTGTGCACACTCACACTCTGTAATGGCTGCCGCATGCGGAAGTGAAACTATGTTGCCCAGGATATGTGCAATAATTCAAAACGATTCCAAGTTCAAAGCGGCCATTACTCGTGCAACACCAGCTCCAGTTCCAAGCGCTCTCTCTCTCTCTCTATCTCTCTCTCTCTGTCCTCAGCCGCTCTCTTCTCTTAAGTTTAGACTACCGAATCCTGGACTCTGGACACTCCGTTTGAAATTTATGCAAATGTCTAATAAGCCTGTCAACAGTTTGCAATTTGAGTGATGACCTGAGCCAAAACCAACTTTTGACTTATGAAGTGTTGAATTTTGCAGTTCACACAAAAAGGCCAAAACAATAACCAAAGCAACTCTCTCTCTAAACGAGACTGCTATTCAATTCACATGGTGCATGCAACTCACCATTTGTATCCAATTTGACTGCGCAAATCCTTGATCCTTGGCTTATGAATTCAACTTGCAGTTGTGCACGTGCTGCCAAAACTTTCTCACCCTAAAACTTTTATTTGATTATATGTGCTGTTTGTTTTTTGTTTTAGCTACACTTTTTCTTTGATTTTTTATTTGATTTTTATTTGATTTTTTTATTTTTTTTGGCTGTCTGCTACGTTTGTGTAAATATTGCTTGATTTTGTTTGGGACTAGAAATGTTAAGAACTTAACTCTCGCTTACACTCTTCACAATGTGTGTGCTGTAGAGTGTAACGAGTGTAACTTTGACACTAATTCACAATTATTGCACAAAATTTGATGTTTGTTGTTTGTTAATGCGTTTGCCGTTTTGTTAAGACACCTGCCAGACGTTCGTACGGTAGGTGTTTATTGGCTCTTAAGTATCTAGAACATGGTGCAACATCATCATAAAAGCACACTAGATCATTCGGACAGCAATGAGAAAGAGAAAGAGAAGGAGAATAGTCTCTCGCGCGCGCGTTTCTTTTTGTTGCGATTTTTGTCGTTTGCGTTTCAATGTCAATGCTGCTGTGCGTGGAGTGTTTAGTGTGGCTCTAATTTTTTACGATTACGATTATTGTTATGGTTATGATTATTATGATTTTTACGATTTTTACGAGCTGTCAATTGGTGCCCCCAACTTTTTAACGGGCGTCTGGGCGTATTTCACGGGGGCTGTCTGGCTGGCTGGCTGGCTGGTTTGCGACGAGCTGACCACGACGACCGTAGGCGACCGAATAGTTTGGGCAAACAGACCCAAAAAGATGCCGCTGCTTTCAGCTTCAGCTGCTGGCTGCTAGCTGCTACTCTGATGATGGCGCCCCCCTCCCAATAAAAACAATCAAAACAACAACAAAAGCGACAAACAGCGACGACGGCGACAACGACGACGACGACGATGACGATGACGGGCAACGTGTGGAATACACACGGGTTTTTGAACAGCACACGGGTGCGTTTTGTTTTGTGTGATGTTGATTTCTTTACGACTTCTATCAAACTAAACCCATAAAGCATTCAATTCAAAGCATATACATGTGAAAATCCAAGCGAGAACTCCTTATTAATCCAGAAGCGACGCGGCCAGCCGACGACGACGCTGTCACAGCGCTGCCAGCGCCGGCAGCACACCAGCACAAGCAGTGCCTCCCCACCTTCCCCAGCACTCCACACACACACACACACACACACACACACACTCAGTATATAAATAATCTTATAAGAAACTCACGCGTCGACAGCGCACAAGAGAGAATCGCTGTCGAGGCGCTGCCAACGTTATTTATGCTATACTGCTGCCACCGTCGACGTCGACGGCAGCGTCAACGTCAACGTTCTGCTGCGTCAGCGCTAGCGTCGGCCATAAAGTATCTGCAGTCAGTACGAAACGAAAAACGGCAACGAATAACAAACAAAAAAAAAATAAATAAATGTATCTTCTGCTCGCAATTTTGCGCTCGTTGCCAGAGCCACAACAGAACAACTGAGTGAATGAGTGCAAAATTTACGTTGCTGGCGAGAGCTTCCACATAGTTTGCGGCATTAGCCAGTTTGCCCCCTTTTGCCAGTTGTGTTTTTGTATCTCACATTCGCACAGCGGCCACTTGCGGCTTTTGGCTTCTCTAAATGTGCGACGGCTTCCTCGCTTCGAGTTTGTCTTTTGAGCTGGACTCAGTTCACACTGGGCATGTTCAGATATTTGAACAGAATTTTTGTGTTTATCATTTTGGTATGTTTTTGAGTTTTAGCTTTTTATTTGATAGTTTTATTGCTTTCTATCAACAACAACTTAATTTATTATAACACTTTCGATAAGTTTGAGATATAAAATGTTTATTTGAATTTAAGTTACAGATTCTGATAACAAATTATAAGCTAGAAGATCCTGAGAATACCTTCACAGCTCGTCTTTGTACATAGTTTTAGATTTTTCAAAAATCTAAAAATGGAAAATTGAAAATAGTTATTGGTTATAGTAGTTATAAAAATTATAGAGTTGATTCAATATCTATATGTTAAACTAATACTTTTCACAATGTAGTTTTATATAAAAAAAAAACATAAATATATATGTATATATATTTACAATGTAATTTTAATGATCAATCTTACACTTGAAAATTGAGAGAATATTTGAGAAACTCTTTACTGATTATTATTATTATTATGTAGCTATTAAGTTCATATAAATATACAAAAAAAAAGTTCATATAAATATTTTATAAATATTAAAATAGCTTTTTTTATTTTACAACAAATTGCCAACAACTTAAAGAAGAATGCATAAATAAACTTTAAATAAAACAATAGTGTAAAACTTTACTAAAAAATATTAGTATATATATCTTACCAGAAAATTCAAATTTTTAAATATTTTTAACAAAAATTATTCAAATAAACTATGATTAATTACAGAAAATAAAATGGTTTGGAATTTGCTTGCGCCAATATGGTTTCAAATTTTGAGTTATTTCCAGTGAAGAGTTATGGCTGCCGCATATCTGGAATCTTTATTTGCCGACGGCACAACAATCATGGCGTACAATCTCAAACAAAACAGAAACAACACGCACACAAACGCACTTAACACACACACACATGCATAGACGTACGCAACCACCCCAAATGAGCGAAATGGCTCAGCATCTTTTTTCTCTCATTTACTTGCTCTCTCCCTTTCACTCTGTTTCTCTGTTTCAACACTCGCATCTTTGGCTATGGCTGCTGCTCTCTTTGCCTTGCCACAGCTGTTGAGATCAGCGGAAGAGAAGAGCAACATCACGCACCACGTGCAACATGCTGCTGCCACAAAAAGCAAAAATAAAAACAAAGGGTACTCAAAACGCGGCATCAAAACGAAACTTGGCCAACTTTTGCGCTGTCGCTGTGCGCTGCCTCGGCCACTGCTACTGCCGCTGTCACTGCTAGCGTCGCTGTCAGCAATTGGCAACGCGTCGGCAAACAGGGAGGAGCCGCGCTCATAAAGCATTCTCGCCTGTCGCTTGCTCGACCGCCTGCCAGAGAGCAAACACACACACACACACACACACACACGCCTCCAAGATGGATGACGCCGCTGACGATGATTGTGTGTGTTCGTGTGTGCGTGCGAACGAGTGCGCACGAGCGCCTTACCGGCATCGAGAGCAACAGAGACGCCTGCATGCCGGGCCGCGTTAAGTGTGACGAATGTGCCATTATTTTGCTTTATTGTGTCGTGAGCGGCCGCGTTGCTCTTTTCAATGGGATTTCTCACATAAATTTACGCAGCAGTCGCGCGCACACACACATAACAACAAACCGACTCGACCGAGTCCGAACGCGTCGCAACGTTAACGTTGGCTGCGACAGCGACTGCGACTGCGACAGCGATGTTGGCAGTTTTGTGTTGAGAAATTTGTTTGCCTGGCCCGACGGCTTCTCTCTTCTGAGTGTAGAATCATTTGGCCCTTTGCCGTCTGGCATACATGACTAGAAATAATAGCTGCTACATTGTTATCATGTTATAATGACTTTATTTTGACAGAATTTTTGAGTGCTGGGATTTGATTTAAGAAGTGGAACATATTTAATTATTATCAATAGCATGAACTGATTTAATCTGTCCTAGTTTAGATATAAAAATAGTTTTGAATATTTAAGTCAATTTCAACAGGTTTTCATTTAATCAGCCAAACTATATTAATAAATAATAAAATTAAAAACTGGGTACATGAAATATTGTAGAAAGTTGGTAAATTCTTAATTTGTTTAAATTCGAATATTATTTTTATTATGATTTCCAGCACTGTTTTATATTTTAGACACATCAAATCAAAATTGGCTATACAAAACTTAAAAAGGATAAGTTTAAGAACGCATTAAAAATATTTTCAAAAATATAAGTACACAAATATTCGGCACCTAAGTTGTTTCCACTCTATGATTTTATTTGTAAACTGTTTTTCGACTGGCAAATCGCATTTGTATAATATTTTTCCACTTATTGTCTTAGAAGGGCAAAACCAACTCGAATTATTGTAAATATATTTAGCCAAATTATGGGAAAATTAATGGAAAGCTGCAGGCTTAAAACTAGTTAGACAAAAACCCTGTTGGCATTATCAAAGACAGTTTGTTTGTCAGAATTTATTAAATTATTTTAAAAGTACAATCTTTCAGTTCGATGTTAAATTTATAGTTTGCCAGCTGCTTTTAAGTTGTATTCTGTTTATTTTCCAACAATTTTACACTCAATTATGTTGCGCAATAAATATCAGATGAGCGGATGAATCGGTTTTAAAAGCGTACTTGGCGCCCCAAACCAACGAAACGTTGTAACTACGTAAATGCCAATGTGAATGTAGATGGGAATGGAAATCAGGATAGGTTGGGATCTCTACCACACACACACACACACACCAACACACACATCTATACACAAACAGAACTGGCAGGACTTAAAGCCATGCCCACAGGTCCACGTCTGTGGACCCGTACGCATCGCTGCTCTTTGACAACTGTGCGCCCCTAAATCATTCAATTGAGGCCCAGCAAACGAACACGGATCCAAAACGATGCTAGGATAGGGGGAGGGAGGAGTGGGGCAAATGCCTCAGCTGGAATCGTGTTTCTTTCGTGAATGTGCTGTGGTGTGTTGTTGTTGGTTTTTTGTCCTTTTTGTGGCACTCACCTTGGAATATATTTTCACATGCCGCCGCCAGCGGGCGCCCTCGGTCTCACTCAGTCTCCATTTCCGCTCCAACGAGCTGCTACAACAACTTTAGCAACAACAACAACCACAACAAGAAAAACAACAACATACAGTGACATTCAGAAAAACAAGACGCGCGTGCCGTTTCAGCCAGTGGAGCCGAGACCTGAAACCGGGAACCGGGAACCAACTTGGGACCCAGGCTGTCTCGTCCTCAGCTCGAGTTTCGAGTTCGAAGCTCGGCAATCGGGCAAATAAGTCAACCTGCTGCAGCAGCAACAACAACAACAACAGCCCAAAAGTGATCGATGAAGTCGAGCAACAAATTTACGACGTGAAACTTTGAATTGTTTCGCATGTCGCTTTGACTTTGCCTTCGGAATGGTGACGCCGCCCTTGCATCTTTATCTCTCTTTCTCTCTCTCTCTCTCTCTCTCTTTATCTTTCTCTCCTCTTTGAGATGTGCATTTTGAGTTTGATTTATTTTTTTTTTATATAAGATATCAAGAAAAAATAAAATTGGGCTTGTAAATATTTTTTCTACATTTTTTTTCAACTAATATTTGTAAAATTAATTTTGGTGCGTTTTTACTTGTTTTGTTTTTATTTATGATAAATATTTATATTTTAAATACTTAAAACAGTTATTGAAAAATTTTATAATATAAAAATACTTAAATTTTCATTTTAATTAATACTTTCGTCATATTTTCTTTACTAGCCTAATATAATGTAAATACAATATTTTTTGAGTATTTTTTATTTTTTTATTAATTACATTTCATACATTCTACGTTCAAAACAAGAAATCACCACAATCTGTAAAATTTTTCAAAGCAAAACAAAAATGTAAAATTGTTTAAATAATCTTAAAACAGTTAAGAAGGTACTAGTCGGGAAATTCCGTCTAGAAGATACCCTGAACCCTATACTTTACGCGTACAGTCTACAGTGCTTGCAAGTATGTGTGTGTGTGTGTACTACCATACTGCATACTGCATACTCAACTTCAATGTTCTATATCTCCGGTGTTTCTTAACCGACTTTAATAAAAATTTCACAGATTGTCATTATTTTGTTTGATATTTCAAACGCCGTCTCAATGTTTTCCAAATTCAAGATTTTGTTGTTATCGATCCTATGTGTATATCGGAAACGGGATGAGTTATCGAGAATCGAAAACAAACTTGTACTGCCTAGGGATTAGGCGAGCTTAAGTTCGAAATCTGGAGTCTCTAGCTCTTATAGTCTCTGAGATCGGTTGGCTCATACATACGGACAGACGGACAGACGGACGGACGGACAGACGGACATGGCTATATCGACTCGGCTGTTGATGCTGATCAAGAATATAAATACTTTATGGGGTCGAAAATGCTTCCTTCTGCCTGTTACATACTTTTTCACAAAACCAATATACCCTTTTTATCCATTTTGAATGGATCAGGGTGTAATAAATAAATCAGCATGTAACATTACATTAACTCATTATTATAACTCCTTTTATCCCTTAACATTCCATCGTACGCTTTCATTGTCAATTTTGATGTTAGGGTATTCCGATTTCTCATGTGCTGCAATCGAATTGAACGGTCTGTCGCACGTTTTTATTTTACAATTGCTCTGAATGAAGTTGAAGTTTGTCATTGTTATTGTTATTATTGTTTGCTGATGTAGTCGTTTGTGTTGTGCCCGAACGTGCATGCAAACGAATAATCAGTTAACTTGATCAGGTGAGTCAATAAATAAGCCCGCCAACTGACTGGCGCACGGTAGCTGCCACGAGCAAAAGGAGTAGATAGAGAGAGAGAGAGGGGGAGGGAGTGACATATGTGTACATATGACAACATTTTAATGGTCGTTTATCATAATTTGTCTTTGAGTTGAGCTAATGCTAACATCAATTGCTTACTTTCTGCACGGCACACTGGCAGTGGGCGTGGCAGGGGCGTTGCTCTTGGTATTGGCAATGTCAACAATTTTTGATTAAGTTCGTTTGGCGCAACAACGAACAACGAACCAAGCATTAAATGTGACAAACGAGAGTAATGTCAGCTGTGATGTGTTTTGCAACAACACGAATCACATCAAATCTCACATATTCCCCTCCATTCATAACAATTTGAGTGAGGTACTCAATTTGCATATCAAGTTTGGAATGTCAAACTCGAACTGAATGTGATGGATAGGAAGAATAAGAAACTATACATATTCATTTTAAGCTCATCCGTTGTTGTTAGTGTTTTGTTTCATATTTATTTATGTTTATTATCTTATCAGCTTGTATAAATTCCCGAAGGGTATAGAAACAACAACTGTGCCCATTGGGTGCAACTAATGATATGATTATGAAAAATACTAAAGCCACTGAGCGAGTGAAAATAAAATACGACTACGCCCCAAAACCAAATACATGAGATACTATAAACATGTATTGTGTGTGTGTGTGTGCGTGAGTGTGTGTGTTGTATGTTCTCATATCTATTGTATCGAAAGCAAATGCGTGTGCGCCATTAAAATGAAAGAAGCGGAACGCCTACAACTCGTATGGTTTCCCCGTATGTATATGTACATACATGTGTAGGTGGTAAGGTGGTAAGGTTGGCGCTCTTGCTGCTGAGGGTGGTGAAATACGATGTGGCAACACCCTACGGGCGCCACTAACAGCACACTCCCTCTGCGAATGCCTCTCCCTGGACACGCACGTACGCACGCACTCGACACATGGCGCTATCGCCGCTTCCGGTGCGTGCTCAAGTCACCACACCCCCCCGCTCCACACCCCTAAGCCGACTTCACCCGCAAAAGTTTCGTAGGTTTTTCGCACAAACTTGCAGCAGGCGCGGCAAGGGCCCCAAGGCAGTAGGAAGCAGAAGAAAGAAAGCAAAAAAAAAAAAAAATCTAAAACGCAATAACTTTGGGGTGAAAATAGCCGAAAATATCGATGGAGGAGGACAAAAACAACGACAACAACAAGCTGGAGAAAAAGAAGAAGAAGAAGAAAGAAAAAATTACAAGCAAAATGAGAGACCGAAAAATGCCAAAATAGAAATAAATTCCTTTGTGTGCTCTTATCTATATGATTTGTGTTTCTGGGTGTCGTCAATTGTGGTTGTTGTTGTTTTTGTTGTTGCTGCCGTCACTGACAATGAGTGGGCCCGATTTTGGTAAGTGGGTGGTGGTTTGAATAGTGAATGGCAACCGCAGCCAGAAGGCTCAAAAGCAACTTGGCCTATTTAATATAATTCTTCTCATGTTTTTTTTTTGCTTGGCTGTCTCAAGGATGCGCTGGAAGGAGTCGCCTGCCATGTGGTGACTTCCATAAGGAGCTGCTGCTGCTGCGGCTGCTGCTGCTTGTATCAACGATATTTCGCACATAAATATGCTGGCTGGGGCAATCTATCTTGTGCCACCCGCACGTGAAATGTGCCTGCCTTCCTTGTTCTACATCTTTTGTTCATGCCGCACAGCCTGCAATCAAAATGAGCAATTGTTGAAGCCAGTTGTCCTCCTCGTCCTTGGCCGTGGTCAGCCTGGCGGTCCATAGTGAAATATACATAAGTAAGTATTTAGAGGATGCCAAAAAGAAAGAAATACGTACACATACACATATAAATAATATCTCATAATGTCGTTGAAGTATCTGCAAATGTTCACAGAACCAACTGAGGAGTAAGGGAGCAGGTGGGCCATGTTGTCAGGACATATTTCTGGTTGAAGCCGGGCGCGAGGCATTTCGCATCCGTATATTATAATAATGCGGATAAAGAGATACAATTTCATTGATATCGTCTAAAAGTCCAATATACACTTAGATTTATGGCCAGCGAACGGTCGGTCGAAAAGAGCAAAAAATAAAACAAACCAAACAAACTTAAAGATGATCCCCTCCAGTCTTGAGGCGGTATACAAAAGCCGCAAGCGACTTGCTTCTTCACTTCTCTTCTCTGATTTTGTGTCGCTTTTGTTTTGGCTGGACCAAAAAAAGATTCATGTTCATGGCCAAGATACACCACAAAATTATCAAATACTCGCACATACACATGCATATACATATTTATTTTTTATGTGTGCCGCTGCAGATACAAAGATACTAAGATACAACGATACAACGATACTAAGATACAAGATACATGCCCTCTGTCGCGCTCAAGTGTGCGAACAACAAACGATTTTTGATAAATGCCCCTCATTACATTTTTCATTATGAGCCACAATATATCTTTCTTCTTCTGCATTGTGGCCAAAATACTAAAGCTCACTAATTTCAACATAGCTTAGTTATTATTGTTTGAAAGGACATTGTTAGAAATTTATTAAGCAAAAATAACAAATTGCGTTTAAAAAACGAAAGAATACTTAGCTATTTTGTTTTAGTGAAAACTTTTCAATGAAAACTTTTAATGGCAAAGGAAAGAAAATCATTTAAGTATTAAAAAATGTTTTTGATTTAAGTTTAAATTTACATAAAATTTATAAAAAGATTAAATCAAATCATTTCATTTATCAAAGACATATTTCATCTGAAGCACAGGTAAACCGATTTTGAAGATCTTTCACCTTTCCTTTTTGGTCACCTTAAGGTGTTCATAATCTATTCATAAGAAGACTAATGTTCCTCATTCTTTTTTTCTTCTTAAATATATCTCACCTTTGGTTTATTTTCGTTTGGCTTTTAGTTGTTTCTTTTGTTGAGCTGCAGCGAGCATGAAAAGCGAAAGTAACCGATTTGTTTAGACCACAGCAGGAACAAAAAAGTCGACCACATGGCCATGAAATAATTGCAACTCGTCGCGCCAAGTCATGAGGTCACAGGCAAAGGCAGCAAGTGGCACGTTAGAAAGGTGGAAAGGTGCTTAAAGTTGTCGAATCGCAGCATGTTGAGCATTAGGAATTTTCAGCAGTCGCATTATCAGGTTGTGGTAGTGGTGGTAGACTAATTACCCAGGAATGTTCGTGTGTGTGTGTGTGCGAGTGTAATAATGCATAAGAACCAAATTGCAGTTGGCAGCTATATAAAATGCAATAATTGTTGCAATTGCGCCGGCAGTGGCAGGCGTGCAGTCTCGAGTTCAGTGTTGCAAGGTCAGGGAACGGTCCGCAGTCGTGAGGAATCAAGGTTAATTGTCCATTAAGCGTGCAGGAGAAAGTGCAAGTGTCTGAAAATGCCACCACCAAAGTGCCATGAAGTGCCAGAGGCATTGCCAGCCGAACCGAAAGTCAGAATCAGAATCAGAGTCACAGCCATGGTCAGCAGCAGCGGCGGCAAACTGGACTACATTGCATCTTAACCCAATTGCACGAAACGGAACTGGGTGTGTGTGCTTGTGTGTGTTTGTAGTGGTAATTTATGAGGTCAATGCCACTATGCCACTGGGCAGCCGACAGACTGCTCTTCAAATATGAACGGAAAGTCTAGGCAAGTATTAAGACCATTAATAAACGAATTGCTTTTGAGTTAATGAAATTAGATGATACAGGACGGTGCGGAAGCCGCATTATATATATTATAATGATTAATTCAACGTATTAATCTCAATTTTGATATTTCTTAAAGTTTTTTGTTTTCGAATTTCGAATTGTTATTTTAATATTGGGTCAGTCGTCTTAAAAGTGCTTTTGAAGAATATATCAACTGAATACAACATAAATAATTTTAAAGGCAAAACAACGAGTGTGTCCACCCACTATAATGAATTCAAAATCACTTCCGATTTGTCGATTGAATGAAATGGCTATAATAAATTTGCACGCACACTGAGCGCTGGGTAATCCCCTCGAAGTTCGGGCAAAACAAGTGAAAAAAGATTGGCACCACTTAAAAGAAATTGCCAATGATAATGATAAAATAAACAACAACAAGCAACATCAGCAAACGAATGCCAGACGGCAGGAACCGCCATGAAAGAGGCCGCCCCAAAATGGGAGTCAAGACAAACTTTTATCCTTGTTTCTTGTTCGCTATTCCTGCTGTCTTTGTGCCCACAACCAGCAGTAATAGCAACATCAACACAAACTCAAATAAACAAAATGCCTACGAAAAGTTTCGTGGATTTCCATAAAAGAGAGAAAAAAAAAACCAGAAATAGAAACAGAAACCGAAATACACAACAAGCTTTCAAAGGAGGAGTTCTACTTGGGTTGAGTGGGTGGAGAAGGAAAACAGTGAAAAACCGTAACCGAAACCACATTTTCTTCATTTCGACGAATGTGGGTTGGTCTCTGCTTTGAGGTTTTCTGGCATCCGATGAGTCGACTTCTTTTAGCCTTGACTGACAGCGAAACTTTAAGCAAAAGATACACAGAAACACACACGTACAGTTTGCATATGAATCCTGTGGGAAATCGGGTTTCACTCAATTTCGAAAATGCTTTGCCGTTTCCAAAATATCAACACATTCTCACAAACAACAAAAACACCCTCTCAAACTTAGCTTGATGATGTGCTCCGGTGCTTTGCTCTGGCGAATTTTCCCGGGAGACCAACAAACCTAATCGCTTATGGCCGCCTGGTGTAGGACTCATCGGGGAGTCAGTCGAACGGCTTCATTGATTGGATCAAGTTGTGTAGCTACCCCAACGTGGAATTTGGCTAGATGCAAATCAGACAGATGTCAATCTGCAGTTTGTCTGATTGCCACTTTGATTTGTACCAGGGTGAGATCTGTGTGTGCGAAACCCTCTCTGAATACAGAGTCTGTAGGCCAAATCTATCTGTGTGTGTGTGTGTGTGTGTGCAACAACTGGCATGCTTTCATTTGCATTTGGCATTTCTCCCCCTACTTGGCATGCGTTACATGGAACCCTCAATTAGTTTGGTATTTTTGGGTATTTCAAGTGAATTTTGCAACTGCAGCTGATGCAATCGTTCAATGGCAGAATCTTTGATTCGAAAGAAGGGGTGGATGAAGAGTGTGTTGGGGGGACATGTTTTGCAGTTGACCATTGATTGGCAATTGCTGGCAATAACATGGCAGCCAAAAGCGATGCACAATTCCCCAAACAAATCGTGCAGCAATTATTTGATGCAAATTCAAGTAAGGCTAAATGGACAACCATTTGTTATAGATTACGGTTAGACATGAATTCTTAAGAGGATTTAAAAAAAAAATGAACAAGTATCTAAAAACCGATACATAAATAGTTTAGTATACATAATAGAAATGGATATAGATTACCCTATCAGCAAATATAGATAGCAAACAAATTTAGGAATAGTAAAATTATCTTTATCTTTTGATTACTTATCTTTAGGTTATTTATTAACAATTGTGTATTATACATTTCCCAGAACAATATTCACTTTATTTTCATAGTTTCTGCGAGTTTAAATACTTTTTATATTATTTCCCTATGCATTTCCTTATGGATAAAGGTTTTTTTTTATTCCAAACACAAATCGGCATAAACATGTCATGATGATCATTTTGTATAGTTGTAAGCAAATAGGAACAAAATGAGACCGTTTGCATTTTCAAAACTCATAAAGACTGTCATAATCAAGTACACATTTGCATTTCAAATCCCAAAACGTGTCGAGTATTTTAAAATGTAAAGTAAATCTTGAATGCCTATTCTATACCAAATACTAAAATTATATAATGCACAGTAATTGGCAGCAGAACGCGGAACGCTGTCTGGTTGGGCACACGATGATGAAATCTTTATTTATACTTCAGACTGAAGATCAAAGCTTACATAGACTTGCTGCTGTGCGGTAGGTCTAGCTCGAATACAGGTGGATAATACTCTCGTTGAAAACTTATGTGTATATGTGTATGTTAGGGGGGGCAGAAAAACAAACTATAAAAATTCCAAAGCATTTTTGCCATTTGGCTGAGCAGTCAGCAAAAAATAAAACAACAACAACAACAACAACAACTGCGTGTTAACATTTTCCTAAAACTGAACGTTACGTGTCAACGAACAAGCAACGCAGTCCAGCATGAAAGTCCATAAAACGAGAAACATACACATGGCAAGAGGCTGGCAAACTGCAACTGCAACTCGGAGACGCGACGACTGCAAATCGCATTCAATTCGTTGCACTTAGTGCAATGCTAAGGGGCGCGGGCAGATGAGGGTTGGGTTGTTTGGGTCGACGCGTCAGGTGCCAGGAGCGTTGAATCGTAATATGCCATCAACAATGATGAGCAGATTTACATGCAAGTGCAGCACACTGCCGAACAGCAAAACTGCTACAAATGGACTACCTGCCACCCCCTAGGCAACAAAAACAACAACGGCAACGACGAATGCGACGAAAACGACGAATTTCAACGATGATGGCAAACTCCGACGACGACTTAATTAAAACGTGAGCTAAATGCACCATGAAAATAATGAAAAACTGACCGAGTTGTGTGCTTGTGTGTGTGTGTGTTGCAGGTGGAAACGCAACGCCCCAAGGCAAACAGGCAAACAGAAGGGCAGGTGAAGAGATGGAAATGGTGGGAAGGGAGGATGTCTCAGACCCATGCAATTCCAGTTATAATTAGTGTCAACAACCACATTACCATGTGCGTGTGTGTTTGAGACTCCATTTTTTTGATGTGTGGCAAGGCAATCAAAGCCGAAACTGTTGGCGAAACTGCAATTTAACTGTTGCCATAGAAAGCGTTTTACTCAGTTCAGAGCCAAACCAAAAACCACAGTCAATTGGTTTGAATGGAAGACATGGCTGTAGACGACGCCTTCAGCTTGCCAAGAGCTGCAATGCAAAAATCTGTTTGATACTTGCAAGCATATGCAAAGTGTATATATATATATTTTTTTATTATTGTATTGTAAATTCTCAACACGATCTGCGTCGCTTTCGCTACATTTTACAAAAAGCTTAGTTAGTTGGGGTGCGTAAAATGAGCAGCGACACAAAGCAACGCAATTCTTTTTATTGCATCTTGTAGCTATGGGTTCTACATACAGAGTGGGCACTGTAGTTGCGTTTCTTACGCTAACTAACTTAATTCACAGTACACATCGAAACCAAGCAGATATTGCTTATTTTATTTTATTTATTTCTACAAACCAAAATTTTGTATAATTTATAATTTTCCCAATATTATTATATATATATTATTATATATTCAAGATCTTGGTTTTATCGATCCCATGTGTATATCGGAAACAGGGGAAGTTATCGAAAATCAAAAACAAACTTGTACTGCCTAGGGATTAGGCCAGCTTAAGTTCCAAATCTGGAGTCCTTAGCTCTTATAGTCTCAGAAATCAACGCGTTCATACATACAGGACAGACGGAAGGAAAGACGGACAGACGGACATGGCTATATCGACTCGGCTGTTGATGCTGATCAAGAATATAAATACTTTATGGGGTCGAAAATGCTTCCTTCTGCCTGTTACATACTTTTGCACAAAACCATTATACCCTTTTTCCCATTTTTAATGGGTTCGCTTTACCAAGTAATTGTTGCTATCGATTAAATGCGTATATCGATAGTTTGAAACAAGCTTGTTCTGCGTAGAGCTTAGGCAAGCTTATATGAGCGATTATCGATTATATCGATTTGGTTATTGATGCTGATTAAGAATATATATACTTTATGGAATCAGTGATGCTTCTTCTGTCTGTTATATGCTTTGGTAAAACAGTTTATATATTTTAGGGTATTAAAAAACCATTGCACAAACAATAAAGTTCTTGACTTATTTGAAAGAAATCACATTGTAAACTTTTACTTCTGAGAGATGTTAAAACAGTGCAGATAATTTCAAAAAATTCAAAAGGACAAAAGGCTGCTTTTTTGACAAATTTTAGACATAAAGTAAACATAACAAAAAGTAATTTAGTTTATACTCACATGAAATCTTTGAAATTTTAGTCAAAATTTTTAAGTTTATTTTGCCATGCTTCGACTTGGTTTGTTTTTTATATTCGCATGTCTATTTCTAAGGACCAACGCGTCGAATTTTAGGCCTTTTGTTGAAAATGACTGTGGCTTTGCTGATCGCGAAGAACTGATCTTTATGTGTAAGGGTAAAATTGACGGAAGATTTGCAGCTGAGTGGGAAAAAGTGTCCCCGCCACGGGATACGAGTTTTTCGATATGGCAGACAGGTCATGATTTGATTATAATGATCGCATTCCATGAAAAAACTCTTAGTGCATATGCGTCAATAATGGTTGATCCATCTGGAGGATCCATCGAAGGTAAAACTAGCAAAACTGGGAAATATAGCCATATAAAAATGGCTCCGGCCCAAGTGTTCTGCTTCAACTCAGAAATACCTATGATCAGCGCTCTGCTCCGCAATTGCCTTGGCCCGGACTCTACTCTACAAGTTCCTAGACATTCAATAATGCATTTCTCAGCAAACGAAGACAAAGCAGTGTCGAAAGCTGCCAACATACTCACGAGTCTAATGTTGCTGACCTCACTAACTGCAATTTTAGTCGCCTATGCGTTTTAAAAATTTTAATTTATTGTAAATGATTACCAAACTGAAAAGAAAGACTTAAGATCAAAGATCGTATCAATAATCAATCAATGAATTCTCAAAATACCAAATATATATATATAATATATAATATAATATATAATATAACATATATATATATATATATATATTTCCATTTACATGTTTAAGGAATGAGAATCATGATAACACAGGGCATGGTTGCAAAAATGTGTTATTTGTAAAAAAAATACTTTGAATTTGTTGTCCATTAGTTTTATTCGACTTTTTGTTATAATCTCTTAAACTAGACAATATTGAAAAGATATGCAAGGAAAACACATTTGGACGTTATTGCTATACTTGAGAGCAGCTTGGGCAATGCACGACATGTCTGAAGACGACGATAAATATGCACATAACTCCGGAAATTGCTACTATATTGAGAATCATAAGCTATATTTGGCCTGCACTGGTAATGTTACTGAGGAACATATCGATCGTTGGAGCGACGAGCGTGTAGATGTGGGTGTTAGCTATTCATTGTGGGAGACTGCTAAAGAAGACAAATTTATGGCGTTTGCATCATTCTATAATGAGCCTTTACTCGACTGTGATTCAATAATTGTGGCACCCAATTACGAAGTTCACTGTACGCAAGGTGGAGATACATTTGAAGTGGGATTCGAACACTCTGATATGCACTGCTTTAACTATAAAATGGGATATCTGGCCGATCTGCGAACCAGTTGCAAAGGAGCAGAGTACGATCTTGAAGAACGGCTTCCTCTTGGTGTTTTACATTATACAAAGAAGTGGCACATTGATGTTGTCAATGAATATTTTGGTGATAATGAGCTTGAAAGAATTGGTATCGGAAATAGAATATCCAACATTAGAAATCTAGTGCTTATCTCATTGATCGTAAGTCTCAATTTCTGAACAGGACAGAAGTACTCAAAGTTAATTAAATTCTAACATTTGGTAAAGTAGCTTAAGAATGGAAATCTTGAAAACACAATTATTATTATTATGAAGAACATATTGATTTTGTTGTCAATTAATTTTTAAAAGACTTCGTGCTCAGTTGGGTAGCCCCGGATATTTATAGCAAAATTAAGAGAGATGCAGTTGAATCTGTTGGAAATATCATATTCAGCCTAAAAAATCTAGTGCTGATTTCATTGCTCTTATTATCTATGAAGTCCAGAACAAAGTGTCCCAGAAGTTAATTATATATATATGAATAAATATGAATTGAATGAATTTTAATTCAATGCTCAGTGACTAAATGCAGAAGAATACTTTTTACTAAAGTATATGTATATCAAGTGAAATGTTTAAGGACAAAAAGCAAACAATTTTAGTTTTAATTAAATTACTTTGAGTATATTGTCGAGCTATTTAAAAAAAATCTAAAATCCAAAGATTCAAATCCAAGGACATGCAATGGAAAACTTTCAGTTTTTTAGTGCTATACTTGAATGTCCTGTCAAGGGCAGTCTGGTCAAAGATTAACGGATCTTCAGAAGAGGATGCATATGCAAGAAACACCGGAATCTGCAAGTATGTCGAAAATCAGAGGCTTTATTATACATGCGATGGCAATATAACTGTGGAACATATGCTGCGTTGGAAGGATAGCCTTGTCGGTGTTGGTGTTTCGTTTACATTGTGGATGTCTCACAAAAACGGAGAATCTATGGTCCTTGCTTCATTTTATGGTGATGACCTTGAAACCTATGAATCCATAGTTGTGGCGCCCAATTTTACAATAATAGGTACGACAGGTGGAAATGAACAAAGGGTGGATTTCGAATACTCAGATTTGCACTGCTTCCCATATAGACTGGGATATCTGTCTAATCTGCGAGATAATTGCAATGGCGTTAATTTCAACTCTTCAGCCATATTTCCATATGGTGCTTTGCATTATACAGTAGGGAATTTGTTTGACGATTTAAGCGATTCAAATCAAAAAACAAATACAATTGCGATCAATTTGATGATAATCTCATTGCTTATAAGTCTCAAGTCCTAAGCATAATAATAACAAATATAAATTTACGTTTTGCTTTATTTTTAAATTGTTTGCGTTTTTTGTCAATAAATTATATTTCTAAAAAGAAATCGTGCTATGAAGGTGTATTTGCTATTCTTTTTGAATTTTTGCCTTTGGCTAGAAGCAGTCGCTTATCCACGCGTTGAATATGCATCGAATACTGGAGAATGTTTATATGCCTTACACAAAGAACTAAACTATCTTTGCAAGGGTGTGGTTAGCACGGATTTAAGACTTCGTTGGAGTGATAAGCGCATACGAAAAGGTGTTCCCTACGCGATCTGGAAATCAACAGTGGGAGACAATGTTACGGCCTTAGTGTCATTTTACAGTTCAAGAGCTATGAGCGCTAAAGTCGTCATGATTGAACCATATCGATATTTGATAATGCGACAAACGAAAGATGGTCGATTTAAGCCAATCCTATTTGCTCATTCGGATATGCATTGCTTCAGCTTTTCGCTACGCTACTTAAACGAGCTAATAAGCCATTGTCGCGGTGTCGACTTTAATTTAAATGAACAAATTTTGCCTTTTGCAATATTACATTATGCAGAAAGACATATAAGACCTTTGCCTAGTGGGTCACAGTGGCTCACAGTGCATCGGATTGTTATTGTTTTGGCTTTTGCAATTGCTCTTCTCAACTCAATATAATTCAAAATGTAAAACAAATAAGTGTCTGCTGTGATTATTATTTACTCAAACAACTAATAGTATTATATGCCCATACTATAATTGCTTTCAGCAAACCAGGCCTTTTTATAACCCAATTATTTACTTGTGCGTAAACAAAAAAATAATATATAATCTCGTTTGTTTATATGAAAAACTTAGTGCTTTAATGAATTAGGATACAAAAAAAGAAAAAAGGGTATAACACTATTGAAACAAAAATGACAGATATAAGCCTTGATGGTCAATTAAAAGATTGTATTGCATGCATAACTAGGCTTGAGTTTTTGGAAAGTGCGTTAGTTACTAACAGGAGAAGCAACGGGAGCACGAGCAGAGGCAGAATATGGAGCTGCAGCCAATTACTTCCAGTCGTTTCCTACATTACTTTATCTGCTTTTGTATTCAAGTGTGAAGTGCCCGGCAAATGTACACGCAATTTAAATGAGCAAAAACCGCCCATCCGCAGTTGCAACTCAACCTTCAAGCGGCAAATGAGTTTTCCCTTATTTATTTTCACTTCTGCCAGTGCTCATCTATATGCGAGTAGGTGTGATGGTGTGTGTGTGTGTGTGCACAGACATCGTTTCCTTTTTTTTTTTTTTTTTGCACCCACACCCCAACCGCACACCTTTAATCAGCATCTGCTGCTCACATCTTCAAGTTGCCACAAAATGCTTTATTGCATTTTGTTGTGTTATATTACCCTCGTGTACCCAACAGACGAAGCTCGAGCAGCAACAGCAGCAGCAGCAGCTGCCATTGCCTGGCTGTCAGTCTGTGTCGGCTCCAGGTCCTGTGGCTGTGGTCCTGCCACGCAGGCAGCAAGGCAAACCCCCAATGCCAAGCAAACCCACGACAAAGTAGCAATGGCAGCACAAATGTCCTTTTCTTGTTCCATCCAAAACCCGACCCATACCCACACCCACAACTCAACTCGGCTCTCTGCTCAATGTGTGTGTGTGCTTTTCTGTTTTTCTTTTTCTTTTATTTTCATTTTGCTGCTGCGTTTTCTTTTGGCATTTTTCGAAATTAGTTTTTGCTCGGTTCGAGTTGAGTTGACTCGAGTCGAGTCGGTTTTAATATATAGCATCCCATACATATTTATAGAGCTGCGGCACATTCATCTTCAGGCCGGTCCCCTCACACCCCATTTGTCACTCCATCCCCGATCGCCCACCTTCCTCCAATTGTATGTGTGTGTGTGTTTGAGCGTGCGCAAGCGGAGGCGCTTCACCCACTCAAGTTGGCATAAAGTAAAGGAAAAATGGTTGTTATTCTCAGCCATTGGCAAACATTATCAGCATCGTTTTGCTCATACGAACCCACGTCAAAGTAAATACTTAAAATTGCAAGAGAGATATAACATAGAATGGTCACTAATTTCCAAACGTTACTGCGACTGTCTAAGTGAGTGTGTTGGAAATTGTACTTTGGCTACTTAAAAATTCAAGTTAGTCACAGCTGATGCCATCTTTGGCTTCAGTTTCGGGTTATTTCACAAGCTGCGCCTAGTGGACAAAAGCCTCATTCTTTATAGCTACCAGCAACTGACCCAACTGACAGCTGAAGCACAGTGGGAAAAGACCAAAATGAATGTCTAAAAAAAGTACCAAAATACATTTGTTATTAAAAAAAAAAACTTCTTAAGAATAATAAAGCCCTATAAGCCAAATAAAATTGAACATGAATAAAACTTAAAGTTTATGCAATGCTTACTAAATTTAAATATATTTACATAAAATTTATATTTTAAAATGTAATCAATTTCTTAGTTCTTTTAAAAATGTTTAACATTTCTTTAAAAACAAAAAAACAATAGAAATCTAATTATCAAAAATGTAAATAAATATTATAAATACCTGTATGCATGGCTAATTTTTTTTTAGCTTCCACAACAAATGTTTGTGTTGTTTCCGTTATTTTTTTTTCAAATTCCACAAACTTAAAGTTTCAACTAAACTTTAACAAATACGAAACAGAAGAAGAAGACAAAGAACTGCTGACTTTGACTTGAAATGAGGGTAAGAAATATTTCATTTGCTCGTTGCGATGTACCTCAAAACCATTGCATAAGAGCGTCAAGTCTTCCCTCCTCTCCTCACTATGGATATATACACCTAATATCCCTTCGTTTTTTTTCGCACTTTTGCCTGGGTTCCGCTGTCATTTCGCCCCCAACCGCTCGTTTTCGACTGATGCGCACGCAATTTGCTTGGCAAAGGCGAAAGAAACAACAAAATAAATAAATAAATAAAAACAAAAAATAAATAAAACAAAAAAGCAGCAACAGCAGTAGGATAAAGTAGCAAAACAAGAAGAACAAATAAAACATTTTATATAATCTGAGGAAATATATCACACTTAGCGCGCGAGTTTCTTCCCTTACTCCCACACTCCATCTTGCACTCCCTTTGTGCCCCCTTTCTGTCCTTCATCAGCAGGCAGGCTTCTCTCCATCTTCATCTACATTCACAGTATGGAGCGAGACTAAGAATCCGAATCCAAATGCGATGCGTTTGTGTATTTTCTCTTTTGCCGTCTTGCTTTCGTTCTTGGCCATTGTCTGCTCGTCCAGCTGTCGGCTCGTCCTGCGTCCTTCGTCCTATTCCAGCAGGCACCATCTTGCGATTGCTATTCTTGGTGGTGGTGGCGTTGTTGTTGCCACTGGTGGTGGTGGTGGAGGGTGTTGTTCATCTTCGCTACGTGCGAGAAAAATACCCTCGAACATATTAAATTGCGAATGCTGAAAATGCTTTATGGCTTTTCAGTAAGATTTATTTCCATTTTGTATGTTTTATTTATTTATATTCGACTTTGCCGCTCTCTTGATACTCCCCCTGCACTTATCCACTAATACACACACACACACACACTTGCACATACACATGTTTGCTACCCTTACCTTCCTACACTTTGTGCTGGAGGGGTGAGTTTTTTTGTGTTTTGGGTTTGTTTTCAGTTTCGGTTTCAGATGCGCCAAATACATATTGCTCTCTTTGTTGTTGTTGTTGTTTTGTTATGGCTGCTTCACTATTGTTTTTGTTGAAGAACGATAGCGAAACTAATCGAAAAATAATTGGATGTTGCCACTGCCATCGCTGGCCACGTTCTGCCTTTTCTTTTGCTTTCCTTTTCGAATTTTTCGTTGCTTTTGAAGTGAAAAAAACGTTTGGTTTTCCAGCCACTTGCATTGAATTCCCCAATGCATCGTAATGTTTAAACAATTTAAAGCCGACAGCATTTGGTTTTAGTTCTAACAGCAGCAGCTGCCAAATTTTTGCTCAACTCTCTTCACTTCAACTTTTAAATCGAATTGTTTCTCAAGCATGTGATTTTAATACAAACATTTTGCATAGAAATAAGTTATTTAAATGCTTAATTTATGTATGCAAAAGTTGTAAGTGAATTATCCAGTGATGTAGAATAAGTCCTTAAAGAGCGTTCCAACCGGTTCACACAACCAAAACACACTATTTTTACTAACAGTACTTCAGATTGTTTTTTATTAAGTAAATTTTTGCTTTCACAAATGCAAATGTGTTAGTTTTTTTGTCAAAACAAGTTTAGTGTTAGTTCAATAAAATTCGAATGAATAAGACATTAACATAATACCGATAATTAAGGCTCATAAAGGCCATTAGCTCCATTTTATAGTTATCTGATTGCTTTTGCAAACTAAAAACATTTTTACATCGATTAGCAGCAGGAACGAAAATGAAAATCGCAGACATTTGCTTTAAATAATCAAATAATATCATGACCGATGTCCAGCAGAGAATTTATGCATTATTTGCAGCGGCACCATCATTCTCACTCTCTCGCTCGCTCTCTCTCTTTCTCTCTCTCTCTCTCTCTTTCTCTTTTACTTCAATCGCATTCTCATATAGAGTCTCTGTTTAATTGAAATGAAGCAGCGCAGTGCGGACATGAAAAACAACAACAAACCAGAATTGAACAGATTCGCTTCAGCTGTTTTCAGCTTTGGGGCTCGCCTGCCTGCTGGCTTCAATGTCCAACATATAATCATGTCCTGCTGCTGTTAGTCCTGTTCCTTCTCCACTCGTTCGCCTTCTCTGGCAGGACACAACACACACACAAAAGGAGAATGCGCGCCACGCAATGTTTACCAAATTAATTTGAAAGACAAAATGCTCGAATACAAGTAGCCCAAAAATGGCTCGCGAGCACCATTAGCGCTTGCCATGGGGCAAGCAGCAGTAGGGACATGGCCTAAACAAGCTGTGACTGCAAAAATCTGTTGCGAAAACTGTGAAATAGTGTTATTCGATTTTGGCATCTTAAAGTTGAATGTTTTTCCATTGAAATTTAAATGCATTCAGTACTACTTCTATATATTTTATGTACTCTCGCTTGCAGTAATGTGTTTGCAAATTAAAACAATACGCCACATAAATGTTCACGGAGCCGCACTTCCAGCGGCCATTGTTGACGCAGTTTCCTGGGACAGACGCGAACCGCAGGATCGTTGCACCATGCACCACCCAAACCAAAAAAATACCACCCAAACTGTATACTTACCCAAACATTCATTGTGTCGCCTATTCAAATGTAAATTTTTCATGAGCATTTCGCATTGCCAATGAAATGTTGCGCTCTGAAATTTCTGGAGTCGCAGTTTTGATTTTATTCGAGTTCGCTTTGTAATTTTTTTCTTCTTTTTTTTTTGTTTGTGTGTGAGTGCGAGGCGTTTGCTGGTAAAATGCGCACAAAACGAATTGCCTGCCATATCCTTCCGCGTATTAATTTTTAACCACACGACCACACAAATACAAAAAACCATGCTGCTGACTACAAACCATTCCATTGCCCTGCCATCATCCATGCAATCAAAACTCAGCCAAACGCAGCTGACAGGATGCGGCCAGAGAAACACACAGAGAGAGAGAGAGAGAAAGCAGCGAATTGAATTGGCGGCCTGTTGCCAGACAAACTGTCGAGCTCGAGTCCCGATTCCAGTTCCAGTTCCCCTCATTCCCCACGCTTGTAATTGTCGCGGCTGCTGCCATCAACACTCTGTGTGGAATCGTTTTAATAATTATTTAAATTATTCTTGTTGAAATGATTATGGCGGTTGTAAGTGTCGCGCCCGTTGCGCCCTCTCCCTTCATATTCACAGACACTCTCTCTCTCTCTCTCTCTCTCCCTTTCTCTAACTATGTTCTTCTCATTCTCTTCTTTTCTCTCGCTCTCTTTTCACGATCCCTTTTCGGAATTATGCAGTGCATAAATCTTTTGGTGGTTTTCACAGTAGATGTATTGTCGATTTGGCTACTGAGCATAGCCGCATCTTTATCTTTGGTATCTATTATTATTATTATTATTATTATTATTATTAGTGTTATAGGACTGTGTGTCTGAGAAATTTTATGTTGTGGGATGTTTTAAAATAGATGCTTAATGGCATTCAGGTGAGTTTTGTCAAGATGTGTTTTCAACGGAAGTGAAACGAGAAGTTGAACTCTATTTTGTGGTTAAATTATTAATTAAGTACCAAGTCTACTAGATCTAGAAAGTTAGGTAGGCATATTATCCACACTTAACTTGGTCTCATATTAAACTAAAACCAGGAAAATTACAAGCGACAAGTAAGTTAGACAAAAAATGTATCAATTATATTAAAGAAAATGTGTGTTAAGAAAAACATGTCTCTTTCACACAAAACAACTATTTTTATCTTCCAAACTTAATAGAATAATCTATAGTGTCCAGAAGCTGCAAGAAACTTGGAAAACAAAATCATGAATAAATTATAGCTGCAAGTGCATTTGAACAACTATTTGACCTTTTAAGAGGTTGCACAAAGACGACTCGGATTTAAGGCACTCAAATCATTCAGACACTAGCAAAAACGAAATACTCTTAAGCACACGCACACACACGCAAACACAAACACAAACATACACATACACACTGCCAGCCAGCCAGCCAGTTGCATACACAGTCGTAATGAAATCCTTCGCTTTATTACCATGCAATATTCATAAATTTCTGCACTACATCGCCGAGGACTGCAGCAACAACTGCAACAACAGCAGTAGGAGAAGCTAACAACAATGTGAACAGAGCGCAACAATAGCCAAAGTGCAGCCACGATCCCCCGCTTACCCCCCACCCCCACCCCCTTTCTGGCTCCAACCACCTTTTTGCGACTGTAGCTCGTTACTTGTTGAGAGAGGTGTTGAAACTGTTGGAATATAATAAATAATAGCGCTAAGTACTACTTTAAGAATTTACATGCGGCAATTGCAGCAGCCCGCGGCACCAACAGCAAATCCTAAAGCTAAAACTGTCGGGTAGCCTAGAGGAGCGGCGGCTTGGAGAAAGCGGAGAGAAGAGCACTCTCTGACGCCAACATGGCTACGAGGATTTGCAAAGCACACACTTACACACACACACACAAACATACGCGTGGTTGTGACTTGCATTTTGAATAATCGTCGGACAACATGAGGCAAAGGCGTAGGGAAGAGGGCATGCACGATGCTAGGGGAAGGGGAACATGTCGAGAAGCTTTTGCATTGTGCGGCGGCTGTGAATCTTTTTGGGTGCGCCTTTTGTCTCGCTCTCCGTGTGTGTGTGTTTGTGTGTGTGACTTAATCCTTTTGAGTTTTGCCGCATAAGGAGCGCTGGAGCAGGGCAACACGAGGGAACACATTGGGGAACACACAGTGTGTGTGTGTGTGTGTGTGTGTGTGTGTGTGTGGCGTGTCGCATTAATAGAGCCGCTAGATGCAAGGAAGGGACCGGGGAACAGAGGAAAGTGTGATAAATAAACCGCCATCAATAATGTCTAAAATAAATGTTGGCTTATTAAATCCCATTTCCCTGCATCAACTTACAGTTACAACAAGATGAGAAATGTGACCAAAGCTATTTGGCCAGTGTGGTTTTTCCCCGCCTCCTTTCAAGAACGGAGTGTCCTTTGAGAGAGACGCAAAGAGGCAACGTCATCATCAGCAGCAGCAGCAGCAAAAGCGGCAGTGGCAGATAAAAAATCCATTAAAATAAAAATACGATAAGGTTTGCCTTCTTGTAGTGAAAGCGTGAAAAAAAGCCAGCGTCTAAATTTATGCGGCTTTGCCATAAATTTGGCAGGCTATAAGGATATCATTAAAGCTCACCAACACACTCACACACCCAAAAACACACATACACACACAACATCTTGGCACGGCTTTCACTTTCATACAATCTCCGTAAGTTCGTGTGTGCGGCTCAAGTTTGTCCTTCAAATTGTGGCATAGTACAATGGGGGAAAAATTCAATTAGTTGCATGAAAATGAAAAAAAATCCACCAAAATGTAAATAACGCTTGAAGGAATATACATAAAGCTACTTTAAAGTAGCTTAACAAAGCTTAATTCGGAGAGTAAGAGAGGGATAGCTCCTTTAAGCTTCTTTTATGGAGCTTTATAAAGCTTAGTTCGGAGAGTAAGAGAGGGATAGGGAAATAGTACAGCTACTTAAAACTGTCTTTTGTTAGTAAGAATAAAGTTCAGAGTCAGAACAGCTTGAATAGACTTGACGCTGAGGCAATACTCAGCAAGCCAGCATAAGAGCTTTAAGCATTAATTGCTTAAAACTAGCATCATCAATTTCGTTTGATGAGATTTCGTAGCTAAATTTGTACAGATAAAAGAGTGAATCTAATAAAAAAATATTTGAAAATATTGTCAAACTATTGAAATTGGTTTTTAATATATTGAAATTGAAAAATATAATATGATTTTGATAGATACCTCTTCCTTTCAATTCTAATAGCAAAGAATCTTATTTTGCGTCGAAATATTTGTTAAATCGCGTTTAAAGACTTTTTATCCCATTGTGCGTTAAACTCAGAAAAAGCTCAGTCAACAATGTCGCTCTTGACTTGCTGACTGGCTGCTGCCTAAGAAACATCACAGCACATTAATAATAATTTTCGATATTTATGACGGGAAACATCTACCATATAGAATGGGAACTGGAACTGTGATTACAAATGCTGCCAACCGCCACCCCAACGCGACCAAAAAAAATTAATGGCCATTGATTATGTGCAAAAGGTTTGGGGATAAGCAACATTGGGTTAGAGCATTGAAAGTTCGGCATTTGCATTGGTTAGTTTGGATAGTCTTCTGTCTTTGAGAGTATGTACTATTTGTGTTTTTCTTGCCAAATTGCTTGGTGGTGGGAGATGGTGGGATACCCATTCGCAGAAAGTTTTTATTTGTTTGCCATAGCCGGCGAAAAATAAGCAGCAGAAAAAGAAAGAAAAGAAGAATTTCATTTATATCGAAATAAACAACCACTGGAAACCCTCTGTTTTGGGGCGCACTCCAACGTTATTTATGATGTCATCCATCATTTTTATCGTGAAAAAACATTTTCCTGTCTCAGCCTGCGCCTGAGCCCAGCTCCCAGCTCCCAACTCCTTCCTCATCTCTGCCACTGCGGCTGTGGCTGTCATTGGCCAAGGACTTTTTGTGTCGTTGTGTCGCTGATGCGAAAGTTCTCCCCTCGGCCCTTGGTAAGATGTAAGCATATATGCGGCTGGCAGGATCCTTAAAGAAATTAGAGAAGGTCTTCGCCAAGAAAGGACGTAAATTTTCAAGGCACGACCATGCTCAACGACTCTAATGATGCATCCCACCCACCTCTTACCACCCACTACTCAACCCACAACAGACGCCTGGTTAGCAGCCATTGAAGCACACCGAAAACCAAACTCTTCCTTTCGTAAGGAAAGAAAAGAAAGCCAGAATGGGGATGTTAATGAAGTGTATGCGAATGAAATACGGAAAATTACAAATTGCTTTAGCTAGGCAAATGGATGGGGGGTACACAACAACAACAACAACGACAACGACAATAACAAGAAAAACTGCAAATGTTGTTTACGATGTTCACGGTTTCCTTTCGATTTCTTTGCCAATTTATGGTGGTTAGCAATTTATGTCAGGGTAACATTAGCTTTATGCTTTCAGATTGGTCTTCCAAAGCTAAAGTGCCACACATTTCCATCGGTTGTCAAAGGCATTAATTAACACTTGAAGGTGATTTGTTGATTGATTCATACAATTTTGTTATAATACTTTAACTTTGCTTAAGCGAAGGGTGTATAAACGCAATTAGCAACGAGAATATTGTAATGATATTCTTGCCTCTTTTTCCTTAACCATGAAATACATTCACAGTGCACCTTTCAGTACAGCCATAGTATCAAAGATAAGTCAAAAACAAAATCAACCACTCTGCCTCTGCATCTCTACTTCTATCTGTGTTCGTCATGTCTGCTTGTGAACAATTCTTAATTCACATTGTAATGCAACATATCCTGGTGTCGCCTGCCAAGTACTTGTAAGATATACACAAGTTTATAATGTACGCAGAAGGCACATAAATTAAAACGTATTTCACTTGGAAGACAAAAAATCCACGGCGTATAAAACAAATAGCATTCAAAATTTGTAAGACGCATACGCAGAAAAGAAATCACACACACACACACACAAACATATCGTACGTAAAACAAATTGGAGACGAAAATAAAGCAAAATCATTTGTCTCGGCGGCCAGACGAGATGAGGTTTATTTTAGACAGAGATCATTGCGAGGCGAAATGGAATTAAATGTATTTCACTTAAGCCAAAAACTAATAAATATTTAAATACTTTTATTAATTTGTAAACTGTTTTCTTGCAACATTTTTTGGTTGATTTACTTTGGTTTATTGTGTTTATTTGTCCTGAAGTCACATCTGTAGTTTATTTGCAGTCAGCCATCGATGTTGTTGTTTCATTCAATATATATGTGTGTGTGTGTGTTGTGTGTTTGTTTGCTCGACGCCATAACTCAAGTTGCCGCACATTGTGATCATTGGATCGCATGATTTGGATTTATTCCCGACGCTCCATTGGACATATTGCCGGCATGTGTTCCACTCATGTCGCTTAAGCAATGGAAATTAAATTAACATAATCGAAAAGCGATTCCATTCGTCCCCCTACTGCATTATATTTTTGTGTGCCCTGTCAATTTCTGTTTGCAGCAAATGTCGCTGACAGAATTCATTATTTCGCCACATAAATTCCTGTCAATTTCTCTCTCTCTCTCTCTCTTTCTCTCTCGCTGTGGTGACAACTTTGTACTGTAAACGGACTATGACAAACAATTATTTTTCACTTAACGAAGATATTACTATATGAAGTATACTTATGTGTGTTCGTACTTGAAGTGGCATATAATTGATATTGAAATATTTTAAATTGAACGAAAAATTTATTGTTTGAAAAGTGCTGATAAACTAAATAGCAATGACATTAATAATTATTTCTATGTGTTCAACTTGAAAACATAGAAAGTATTAAAAGACTATTGCAACACTGTTTCTTGTGAAAACTTCCTGTATCTTACGGTTTTCTCACATACCTCCAATGGGAAAAGTGCATTCAGTCGTAAGTAACTTATGAATTGTAAACCTAAACTGACCCACAGGACTTTCTGGAGCATGCCCACAAACAATAATAACAATAAGAACAACAAGAACAACAACGATAACTCAAAAATGCAAAGCCAAATTATAGCCAACCTTATTGAAACTTTAATGCCCTAAACAAACAAAGCTGCTGCTGCTGCTGCTGCTGTTGCAGCTAAGAAATCGCACAGGAGAAAGGAGAGGGATAGAGAGGATGCGGGGTTATTCATGCGGAACCACTTACAAATCCATAAATGTGAATATTATTACTAAAATTGTTGTTGTTGTTGTTGTTATTATTGGTGTTGGCTGTCGTTGGCATTGTGCAAAGTCTGCTGCATGCCCCGTGGGGACCCGTGTTGACTCCAGGGGCAATTTGTGTGTGTGTACGTGTGTGTGTGTGTGTGAGGGGCATGGGTAAAAACACCGCAATGACTTTAGCAAATAGTCAAGCAGCATCGAGAGACAACATCACCAACAAAATCAACAACAAAAACAAGCAATATACAAACAACAACTATGTTTGCACTTTGGTTTTGCGATTTGCAGTTGCTGTTGCTATTGCTGTATTTCAGTTTCTGTGTTTGTTGTTCGAACAAGAATAAATTCCAGTAGCTTTGATAGCCAGCAGCCGGAAACAAACGATTTTATTGGTAGTACTATTGATAGTACTACTACAGCAATTGTTGTTGTAATTGTTGTTGCATGCAAGCGATGGTTTGTTGTTGTTGTTGTTGTCACATAACATGTCGTATTATTTGCGATTTTGGTTTGTTCGGCTTTTGTTTCAGCCAAACCAAAGCAGCTTGCAATGCGTTTATGGCCAACTCACCATTTCTTCTGCTCCCTCCGACAATTGATTTTATTTTATTTATTGTTTTGCGTTAAACTATTAAAATATTGTCGTATGTTTTTTTTTTATCTTTTATTTTCTTTTTCTGCAGTTTAGCTCGCTTGATCTCTATCCGGTCTTCGATTTGTGGGTATTTTTTTTTTTGCTGGTTTTCTGTTCTGTTCGGCCAAATGAATAATATTTGTGGCGTCGTTCTGCTGTTGACTTAAGTTTGGCAAATAATTTGATTTGCAAACCAATAAATTTTGCATATATATAAATTATACTTATTCGAGCTTAATACAACATTTTTAAGGGATTAAATATAAAAGACAGGCATTGGATTTAGTTGGAGCACTTTAATAAATTTGTAAAAGTTAAAATAAAGTACAAAAAATGCATTATATAATAAATACAAATAAAATAGTTTCAAATTTCGATGCTTAAGCTAAACTGAATAGTTTTTAATTTCAGAGCCACCAAAAGTAAATATCAAAATGTCAATGTAATTAATTTTTAAATATTTTTAAAGCTTAGAATCCGATCTTTTGAATCGAACCAAGCAAACTATTTTTTTAGTTTTTAATTTTTAAATTATTTTTCCCAATATATTTTATTCGATTTCTTTGTTGGCTCTAGAAAAACAAGTATTATATATTTATAGTTTATTCATGTTTGTTGTTTTGGTTTTTATTTTGTGACACCATTAAAGGAAAGTAAATAAATTAAACCACAAACTAGGGAGAAAATAAGCAGGAAAGGCGGAACTTTCGCATAAATTAGCCGTTTGCATTTGAAAATTCGAAACTTCCTCAACTGAAATCAATTCGATACTTTTCAACAAAAACAAATTCAGTTCGCGTTTGTGCTGCTGAAAGCTAAAAAGTTTGTTTTGCCATTTTTCATTGCTTACTACAGAAAGTTTTAAGTAAAAAATAAATTTCAGCTAGCCAAAAAAAAAAAAGGGGAACTAGCACAAACAAGCAGAGTTGACAGAAAAAAATACATACAAAAAAAAATATATTCAAAAAAAAAAAACCATTCTGTATTTTCCATATAATTTTTGCGCATATATTTTGCGCCTTGATTTCTTTTTTCTGCAATTTCCGCGCCGGGGGCTACTACTTGATACAATGAGCCTGTGGGTTGGGTATAAAGGGTGTAGAGACCGACAGGACAGTCTGCCAGACGAGAGTCACTTAGATACACACAGTCATGCCCAGATTATTTTGTACTTCAGACAGACAGAACAGTTGTCTTCGTTGTGCGGCGCGCCGCGGCAAATCTAAAACTTTTCAAGAATCCATTGGAACGCATTCAAAAATTATAAGTTTTGCCCTCATTTCAATGTTGCTGCAGCATGGTGTCTGGCTGGCGAACAGCACACGAACTAAAAGTTCAAGCTTTGTGTACTATTTTGAAGTGTGCCTGCCCTCAACTATCATCATGGAATTTCCACTCTATTTGGGCGATGCTCTTCAGTCCTACATCAGTGTGGACCGAGCAATAAAAGAGCAACTATTTTAATGGAAACAATATTTCAGGTCACATAACTGAAATGTTGCCTTTGCCTTTTGGATCGCCCCTGTTTTTCTTTCGGGGTTTGGAGTTAATGAAACTTTGTTTATGAATATTGTTTTTTAAGGATGTCAATGTCTCTGCTATGAGTTTATTTTTGGCAAATTAGTTGGCCAAGCTGGATAGCTTGGATAAAGCTTAACGATTGTGCTTTTTCTCTTTGCTATTTTAAACTGTTAACCACAATATGAAATATAATTTTTTGAGGATGATTTTATTTCCATATTATTATAACCGGCCTGAAGTATGCAATTTTAAACTTAACATAACAAAAGTTCAGTAATTTAATTTTGATTTTATAATAGTTCTTAGATTTTAAGTACATTTATTGAAGAACTGTATTTTTAAAGAGCTACAGTTTAAGTTAGAAATTCTTTATTATTTATACGGAATTTTCCAATTCACTTGCAATGTTGTTGAAGCTCTAAGTATAAGTATAAGTATAAGTAATATTTATGTCGCGTTTCTTCTTTAACCCAACTATCAACTCTCGAGTGAAATCCTTTGCCAAATCCTTGACAGCGTGTTGTGCCGCAATGAAGCAATCAATCACAGCACAAATCGCTTTGGTGTCGCAAAGCACCGCTGGGCAAAGACTTTTCGCCTTAGGAATAATATCCATCATTGCAGTCGCAGTAATCGTCTTCATTTTGCAGCCAGTTCATGCCGCGTCGGAGACGCCTTTGAAGCACCAGCGCCTCAGCCAGACTACATGACTCACAGATCGACGGCAATATGAAGGATGAAGGGGGAGGCACAAAGGGTCTGCAAATGCTCTGTCTGTCTACTTATGTACTTGTGTGTGTTCGTGTGTATAAGAGTCTCGTCTCCATCTATATTTCCAACTGCATCTACATTTGTTGAGCTAAGCAGCGTGCCTGCAATCTCTCGCTGCGTAATCACATTCGAGTGCTTGACTGCCTGCCCCCCGCCCTCCTGCCCTGTCCCTGTCCCTGTCTCTTTCCTCACCCTGCCTTCGTTGGGCTCCACACATGTGAGTCGAGGCGACGCCGAAGCTGTGCCGCATATAAATGTTTGATTTATGCATCCAAATGCTTGAATCGCAGCCAAAAAGTCTTTGCCATTGCCAGTGCAGCTGTTGTTGCTATTGTTGTTGTTGTTGTTGTTGTTGTTGCTGTTGCTGCAGTTGTTCCTCTTGCAGTTCTTGAAATCATTCTTGGAGTCGTTTCCCACTGTAATAATGGCGGCACTTTTGAGCTCACTGAGAAAAACCACCGACACTGGCAGCTTATCCTATCGATGCATTCAGTGCATCGACAATGATGCTGACACTGACGACGAGCACATTATCATTATCAGCAGCGGCACCACCAACACTAACACCTCAACCACCACAACCAGCACCACCTTCTGCTCGTTCCTGTCTTTTCGGTCCCTGTTCGCACTCAGTTATAAATCCATTCATTGCGGCTTTATGGCGAAGGTGTGTTTTATGCCAATGCCTTCTCGTCTTCGGCTTTGGTGTGTGCGTATCTTATGGATGCATTTGCCATCTGCCAGATACAACCATTCTTAAAAGGTTTATCCACATTTCGTGTAATTTCGCCAGTCGCATGCAGTGGCGTTCGCTGCGACTATTGCGCCATTTATAGCTCGTTAAGTGCTAAACAACTTATTCAACACTTTGATGTCCAATCCAAGCTTAAGTTTTCCGTCGTCCTAGAGGGCATCAAGTTTTAGGACAGCAGAGATCATGTAAGATCATGCTTACAATATAAAATTTCTCAATTATTATTACAAGTAACGTTTCTTGATGGATCGTTCCACAACAAAATTTCCTGTCTTTGTAGAATCAATTTTTGGAAAAAAGTTTAAAATTATAACGGTTGGATTATTAAGCATATTAATAATGTGCATTAACTTTTTCTCGAGATCAAAGAGTATCCCAGCTCTTAGAGCCCATTTTAAATACCTTAGCATTTGAGAATCAAGCTTTATATCTAGATGATCAAATAATTCAAATGGCACTAAGCAAGCTTTTATTCCATAGAACACACAATATAGTACACACTGCTATATAGAGCGTTAGCAATTTAGCCAAGCTCAACTGAATGGACTCATGAATAATGCATATAAAATAGTGGCCAACGGGAGTCGAGTCGACTTCATTGAATGAATACAATTACAAAACTTGCGTATGCGTTGTCCGTCGAAAGTTTTCCAAGTTTTTGCTTAATAAATTTACGAGCACAACTTTTCACCCAGGACTTTGAATCTGCCCAGCAAAAAGTAATCACTTAACTTTGCATTGTACTATAGTCGGGAATAGTCCGGAGATAGTCCAAAAGTCACTGACTTAATCATCGCACGCTGATATCTTGGACAAGAGCAGAAAAAATTCATTATGCTGCTGCCCACTAAACTCGACAGACAAAAAGGCAAGGAAACTAAATCAGCAAGTCCTTAGAATTGGTAGCTAACAAAACTACTGAAACTAATTTGCCAACGTATCGGCGGATCTGCCAAGGAACACCATCACGCATAGCACCCAACTTCAGTTGGACAGTTTGCCAGCTTGCCAGTTGCCTGTTTTTCAGTTCGCAGTTGCCAGTTAGCCACCCGCGTGGAAAGCAATAAAGCAGCAGCAGCAGCAACAGAAGAGAGAAATAACAAACTTAAATAAACAAAATGTACTCATTATTTATATTTGCGAGTAAAAAAAAAATAAAAATCATGGCAACAATCCTTTAAAGAAAACAAAAAAATACATAAACATACAGGGTTACAATCCGATGTAGGAGTTTAATGATAATGATAATGATTTAACAACTTTAGTATGAATACAATTAATTTAGTTTAGAAATCAAACTTTGATGTATTAGGTTTTAAAAGATATATTTGTAAACAAGGATTATTGTTTCAAGGAAAAACTACTACATACATTTTCTGACCATAAATTAAAACTTAAATATAGGATAATATATATATATATATGTAATAATTAATTATAAGATTTAGTTTGTCTCTCATATTTCAACATCATTATGTTATTATTATATTATTATAACCATGTTTCACTTTAAATCTTTAAGCAATGTTCGAACCTTGATTATATTAACATAAATTGTGATGTTTTAATTTGAACTGCCGCTGCCTTGATTTGGATCACCCTGTAATCGAGTACTGAAATATGCTTAAAGTTTTCCCGGCCACCAGACAATAGACGCAAGCAAGAAAAGAGCATTAATTTGTTGCTGCTTTGTTTCGCCCTTCTTTCGTCTTCTACTTCGTTTTTGCCAGCACGCACTTAAAAATTAATTTAATATTCTTGTATATCCTTTCACGAAGCGCCGCCAAACTCGCATGTTCCTGCGCTCCTCTGCGACAGCAACCGGTGCTGCCAGGCTGTTGCCTTTTTTGGGTGGTGGAGCATCTCGCCCCAAAGTACAAAACGGCACAGTACATCATAAAAAATCCTCCTCGCTCCCAAACTTCCATTCGAGCGATTGTTGAGCCCTGCCGAGAACGAGTTTACTGAATCTTTGTTGTTGTTGTTCTTGTTGTTGTTTAGCTCGCATGGCGGCTGTAAATATAATTACGTCGGGAAAATCCGATCCTTGCAGGATTAATTAGCGCGCATTATGAGACGCTCTGACGACGAAAACAACAATAGTAACAAACAGCATAAAACGTTGAGACACGAACTGAAACTGGAAGAAGAAGCTTCAGGCACTCGACTAATTTGGTGCCTTTTACGATAGGTGGGTGGGGTGGTGAGTTAGGTATCCAGGGAGGGGTGTTAACTAGCTCATAGCACCGTAGTTTGGTTATACCTTTGTGTATACACGTGTACGTGAATATGAAACAAAAAAAAAAACCAAATGGGATACATTTGCTACTAATTAAGAATCCATGTTTAAAATATGCTACTCGTTTTCAGTTTTCGAGTATGTGTGTGTGTGTCGAATGAGGTGAACGTTTATGAGTCTATGAGCCCATTTCACGTGTGTGTTTGTGTGCTTGAGTGGTTGTGGTTTTGAGTTGCAAGGAGCGGCCATAAAAATATAAGTAGAACATGGCACATAAATGTTCTAACCAACGGGTGGGTGGTGCCGTTCAAAAGCAGGCAGGCAGGCAGGCAGTCAGGCAGTCAGGCAGATTGAATGACAGCACCACCTTAATTTCATCTCTTCTGCAAACATCTAAGGTGAGAATTTCAATCTCAAAACAGAAACCATGCTTAACCGTTAATGCAAAATATGAATAGATCATGTAATGCTATTAAAAGTTTCTTGTTGATATTTTCCTTGTTCTTGGTAGTCATAGGTTAGCAATATATTTGAATATTATCATTATATTAACATACTTATGAAGATCGGGTGAGAAGCCTTGATTTGAAACCGAAAGACAGACTAAAGAACTTGCAATTATATTGACATAAACATTAAAAACTTAGGGCATATGTTTTTAATTAATAATGTACGTTTTTCGTAAATATCATAGGGCAAGGTATCTAAGATATAGTAAACTACTTAAATGTTAAGACCAGATAACCATTAATTGAAGATGTCGACTTGTTGTCATTGTTCTTAACACACCATGACATAATGTCGACTTGTAGTATTTTTCACACCACTTCAATTTATTTGACTATAACCGTTCATGTCTGCTGTGCAAATGTCATGAATGCAAGGACACAATTTGATTCATTTAGATATTGTGACAAATGAGGAAGCACCCAAATAAAACAAAACGAAAACAATGGGGCCCCAAATTAGAAGTTAACTGAATAACCAGGCGAATCTCGTAAAAGTCATAAATGGCGCAATAACAATAAAAATTCCGGTTGCAAATAAAGCTCACAACTTTCGAGTTGACTTGCCGAGATTTCCAAACCAAAAAACAAAAAAACCAAAAAAAAAACCATTTCCATTTCCAGTTTCAGTTAGTTCCTGCCTCAACATGTTCATAAAATTGAAGCGCCTGTTGCTTGCCGCTGGAGCAGACGACCAACTGTTGAGCGGATTTTACGAGGCGAGTAATGACGTCATAAAAATTAACAACTTCATGGCTAGAGTATCTTCTTCTGGTGATTTTTTCTATTTTCATGCTCTTCTCATCTTTTATTACAATTTTGTGCTGTTTGCCATTTGCATTGAAATCATTTGAATGTTTGCCAGCCACACTTTCAACTCAAGTCGTGTCAAGGGGTTGTTCGAAAGAGGTGTGGGGAGGGGGTGAAGGAGGTAATATCAAAACGGAGGCGACAATCATTAGCTGGCAATCAAGGGGGTCGAACCGTCGCATCGTGCCAAAATGTGCGCGGCAAATCCAATATGAAAGCCAAAGGCGGGAAATTAAAATGCAATCAGACGGTTTGCAAAACTTTGCGAACACGGTTTTTGGCCAACATTCATGCTGTGTGCCAACAATAACAAGACCCGTAAGCCGTAAGCCGTAAACCGTAAACCGTAAATGCAAAAAAGGTAAAGCCGGACTCGCACTCGGATTCAGTTTGGC
Source organism: Scaptomyza cyrtandrae (assembly GCA_035044605.1). Classification (NCBI taxonomy): domain Eukaryota; kingdom Metazoa; phylum Arthropoda; class Insecta; order Diptera; family Drosophilidae; genus Scaptomyza; species Scaptomyza cyrtandrae. The sequence continues at coordinate 11,785,465 of JAWNNS010000640.1, forward strand.
AAAATTGCGTCGGAAAATTTACCGTGGAAACGATACGGCCAAACAATGCACACGAATAATCCCCACACACACTACGAACATGTATATGTTTGTATGTGTGTGTGTGTGTGTGTGTGAATTGCCAACCGAATATAATTTATTCGATCTTTGATAGCAGCGGCCTCTGTCCGACATGTCTCATAAAAATTGCAGTTTAATTACTCCATCGACAGTATCAATTTAGCGAAATCTTTTATTAGTGCGCTCGCAGATGGATTGCCATCGTGTTAAAGCGCCATCTGTAGTCAGTTAAAGGTAAAGAATTGCTTTTCGAACGTTCTTCCACATATTGTTGTGAATTTTTGGGATAACTTTTTGGCTAGCGAATTCGCTATGCATTTTAATGCAAACGGTTACGCAGTATCAACGATTCCAAAGAAATGGAAAGGATATTGTTAAAAATTACTATTTTTACTGAGTTTCCTATAAAAAGTAATAAAGAATCCCTGAATGAGTACTAAAATTGTATAAGTTTATTTTCTAATCAAATGATTTTGATGCAAAATGACTTAAAAGAAAATGAAAGCAAATAAGAAAACTCCAAAATTCAATATAAGACTGTTATCGACAGTAACTTTATATCGAAATCTTACAGAATTATCAATAATTTAAGACAAACTTGCTCTGTGTAGGCCTTAGCACAACTTGTACTTAAAATATATTTCTCTAGCTCTTGTAGTCTCTTAGATCGATGCGTTTCTAAAGACAGAGGGACGGAGATCGTTTAATCGACTTGGCTTTTGATGCTGAAAAAGAAAATATACACTTTATCGGAACGGAGAAGCTTCCTTCTGAGTGTTACATTTGCGCAAGACCATTATAAACTTTTTCCAATTTCACGTGATCAGGGTATAAAAAAACAAGGCGATGATATGATAGACTTCTTTGATTATATTATCATCAATATTTGATGAAATTTGATGTAAAAGGTAACTATGTCTTTAAGTTATGTAACCGTTAACTGAATTGAAGTTAGTTTACTTTTTTACTCTCCTTTTTGAAAACGAGAACACCCAGTACATTTCCATTGCTTGGATGCTCCTCTGTTCGGTCCAATACCCAAACAATTTCCAATACGACGCACAGCTGCTGCTGCTGCTGCTGCTGCTGTTACTACTTCTGCTGACTCCCAATCCGAGCAAAACGAGCGTATGCCATCGCAACCCCACTACGGGCCAGCCCACATTTGGGCCGCACGCTCGTCCACAAGATTTATGTATCTCAAATATGTGAGTGCGAGTGCAAATGCGAATGCCTATGCAGGCAGGCAATGCCAGCTGTATAGTCAGTGCATAGTCTGGGCACAGTCAGCTAGCCAGGTCCAAAGAGCAGCACTCCTTCTATAACTCCAGCTCCCAGTTTAAATGGTCACTCCGCCAAATCCAGCCGCAGCTGTAAACTGTATTTGTATGCTGTATATCTGTATCTGTGCATTTGTAAATAAGCGGAGCAAATGTTTTGTTATTGTGCCGCGCGCGCGCGCTCTTTTTAAAATTTACGTGCGGCAAATGCAACATACTTCACTTACGGAATTTGCGTTAATGTGCATTTGCAGACCACTTCAGTTCGGACCACGCAACTGACCAACACCCGTCGTTCCCTTACCTTTCCCTTATGTTCATCTGCCTTCATTTTGCATTTGCATGCCGCCAACGCAATGCCTTCTTTTTTTGTTTTGTTTTTTTGTTCTTGTTTTTTGCTATGTAGCTGGACAAAAGGGGGTTGGGGTTTTGTGGCTCTCTCGATATGCGAGTGCCAATGCAATGCTGCACTTGTGCCCCGGCATTGAGTTTATACAAATGCATACTATGAGTGTATGTTATTGTTGTTGTTGTTGTTGTTTATGTTGTTGCTGCATCTGCAAACCCAATGTCAGATACAAGGTACAATTTTTGTCGGTGTCTGTTGCCATTGCAGATGCAGACGGAGTTCCCGAACCTCATACCTCATGAATGCACTGCTGTACGTGTGTGTGTGTGTGTGTTTGTGTGTGTTTGTGTGTGTTTGAAATGTACGTCCGTACGCAAATGCAGCCATGATTTATGATCTGAAACAATATTGAGCGCCCGAAAATTTATGGAGTGCTCCGCTTTGCAAATAAAACGAAATAAAATTTTTGTCAGTTGTATTTTTCGTTTCAATATTTTTGCTTTTCGTAAGTTGCAAGTTGTTGTTGTTGCCGATGCTTTTGTTTGTTGTTGTTGTTGTTGTTATTGTCATTGTTTTTTATGCCTTGCCTTCAAACTGACCATTCATCCTTTTGTGGCCATTCATTTCGCTCTCGATTTATTTCGTTTCCGTGTTTGTGTGTGTAAAAAGCGTTTCGTAGGAGTCAACACTGCACTTTCTTTCATACAACCTGCCAGATAAACCATAAACAAAAATGATATAACAGATGTTGTGGTTATTTTATATTTAAAATAAGCTTAAAGTTCCTTCAAATAATAAAGGATGACTATTTTACTATTGTTAGCTGTATTTTTATCTTCATAATGAACAGAATTGAAAATAAATAATTTTATTAATCATCTGGCTTCACTCAAGTACGTTAATTATTAAGTTTTTGCTAGCAAAGCAAGCCAGGAAATACTACTTCGAAATAACTGTCTTAAAAATGACGAAAATCTTATTATAAGTTCTTAACTTTTTCAAAAATTATCTTAAAGAATTGGAAAAAGTTATTATTATGCCGCAAAAAGTGATTTTTATATCGCGTAATCGCAATAGCAACCGGATGAGTGTATTGCTATTGAAGGGTCCTTCCAAGACCATGAATAATCGGCTTTTGAACTCATCAGTCTACAGGATAAGGCAGAGGGTTAATTTGAACGTGTATCGAGGATATCGTCTTCAGTATCACATCTTCATTGGGAACGAGAAACTGGCTGCCAATCAAGACATAATCGATCAATGGCTCGATAAGGGATCGTCCGTTCTACACATCTCTCACACCATGATGATGGAGCTGGTCCAAGAACTCAAAATCAATCGTAGGATTTCTAATGCCTTGGAGCGTTTATCTCCGAATCTAAAGAAGGCACGTTGTAGCCCGACAAGGAAATCTGCAAAACCGTATTGATTTAAAAGATGAATAAACAATATGCTGTTCACATTGAATATTGTGTTTAAAATTGTTCTTATTTCTGTTCTTGCTGGACCAAGATTATTTTATATAATTCATTGGTCTCAAGTTTCAGATAATAAGTAAAGAACGCATGATTTAATTTAAGATATTAGGTTAGCTTGACATGGAGTTTTGTCATGAATTTCCCTGCTCCACTGAGCCTCTGCTCCATTTAAGTGGTATTTTGGGTTTAGTTACGGCACAGATCGAATACTATAATTGTTGTTGTTGTTGCTGCTGTTAGTTGGTGTTCATTTGCAACTGACAACTGCTATAAAGGAGGATAACACACATTTATCATGTTACACACGCAGCAAGCGTTCGAGCAATCGATTTGTGCTCGATTCAGCCTTATCAGCAGCACCAAAGCAGGTCGTCCCTGTGCCACTTACAGATAGGGGGAGGATGACGACTAAGCAGGGGCGTCTCAGCATGCACAATTGAATGCCGTTACGCCAGTCAGCCATCCAGCCATCCAGCCATCCAGTTATCCAGCCATCTAGCCATCTAGCTCAACTCAAAATGGCAGCATCTGAGGCTTAGGCAAACACTTCCTGCCAGAAGGACGTCGATGCCACAGTAGCGTGCGTGAAAATTGGGTTGTCTGCATTGCATATCTATCAGCAGCAGCACTCACAAAATTTTAGACGGCAGCACCCACATGTGAATGCCAAGCAGCTGACAGACGCCATTTTGTTTTGGATGCAGACATATGGCTGCAGACGCATAGATCTTTTGTTGAGAGGGGGGCGACAGCCGAATGAAGCTACTAGGAGCATCCATGTTCTATTTTAATATGACAAATATGCATAAAACTGCGCCCAACGCACGTGACTTTTGACAAATTTCCAACAAAAGAAACCCTACACACAAATAAGTTTTAGAAACAGAAAACTGCCAGATGAGCAAAGCATTTAATTTCGAATTTTGTCCTAGAAAGCTTTAAAATGAAAATTTCATAAATATTTCCTTAATATACATTCATTAAGTAATATTGGGAAGTATTTAATGACAGAAAAAGACGCGAAAATGAGTTCGAAAAACAAGAAACCACACCACAAACTTATTTAATATTTGCCTATCACATTTAAAGTAACTTATAATTTATAGTTATTATGATAAGGCTTATAATTTCAAAAGCTGGTAATCTATTAAACTTAAGACTGTTAAATTGCGAAATATTAATTTCTCAAATCTAAGAAATTTACATGACAATCATATTGCATTAAACTCAAGACAAAGACAACAAACAAGCGAAAGAGAAATGAAACAATAGAAAAATGGTAGCATATGCCCTAATGTATCGATCTGAATATTCATATCGCTTGCCACATTTTGTGAGTTTGTCTCATATGCTGAGTTTTGTGCTCTGTTGCATGCCACACTTGCCGCTGTCTAAGCATCCTGCGCCGTATGCCCATAAATCATAAGAGCAGACAAAATATTCGCTAAGGCAAAAAAAAGGAAGAAAAATAAAAAGACTTAAAAACACGCTCGAAATTATGTTTTGCTCTAGATATGTCGCTGAGCGAGGAACCATTCCAGGCAAAAATTTCGAGGCACAGGACTTGCGAAAATGTTGCAAGTGAAGTATTTTTCGCGTGTGTGTGTGTGTGTCTAGTTTGCATATGCGGGAGAGGCGCATCATAAAACAACAAGGACAACGCACCAAAAATATTTACACAAAAAAATATTACGCTTTAATGCAATTTTTGGCATCTTTTTCTCACTGCGTTTCGCTTTTAGTGTTTTTTTCTCAAGACTCAAATGCATGCGGCGCTTGTGATTTATGATGATGCGAACGGAACTCGAGCAACTCGAGTACTCAAAAACAGCAGGACGAAGTGCAGCAGTTATCAGAGAAGCCACACATCCAGCTTGGAGTGCGCTGCATCCAAACACGACGCACAGCGGCAGGCAATTAAAAGTCGATGCAATAAAGCCACCAAAGTGCAATTCGTACATCGTTAAAGTTGGGTAACATTCATTGAGATTTCTATACACAACACATTCGCGTAGCTAATTTATTATTAATTGAATTGAACAGGGCCCAACTGGAGCTCAGATAGACACATATACACACCATCGCCAACTCTCTCGCTCTTTCAAATGCCCCGTTGGGCCGGGTAGAGACATGTGATGGGAGTTTTATGTTCTATTTATGTTGTGCAAACGATGCCCCATAATCGTAAAAATATCAAAACAAATCGTTAAAATCGATCGTCGTCGTCGCCGTCGTTGTTGCTTCCTCAATTCACATGCATATTCACAGTCACAGTCACAGTCACATTCACAATTCACATTCAGATTCAATGAATGCTTTGAACAAGAATGTGAACGGCTTCATTTGCAGAGAGTTTTGGTGGAGTTTTGGTTGTTTGGTGGGGAGGCTCTGGGGTAAGTGGCATTTGGAGGTCGACGCGTGTCAATTGAGTTGCTCTCGCTCCCGCGCATATTTGTATTCGATATTGAAAGTGCTTAACTGTGTGTGTGTGTGTGTGTACCCATAATCATCGTCGAGGCATTGTGGCAGCCAGAAGGAGCTCATAAATTTTGTGACTTAATTAAGTTGGCATCACTTGAAAATTGTTTAAATCTATTTTATTCTCATTTTTATTCGAGTGTGCTGTTTGAAGAGTGTTTAGCCTCAAATTTACAGATAATAATTGTAAGAGCCCATTATTGTATTCATATTGATTTATAATTATTGGATTGGTTCACGGGCTGCGCCTCCAAGTAGGGGAAAAGGGCGAGAGTATCAGCAAATCAAATTGTGTTGCTGATAGGAAATGACACTTAAGTAAATCAATATTGGTTTTAAAAGGATTTAAAGGAAACCCAATGAAATTTAGTAAATTGAACATATTGCTGTGAATTTGTTTAAAGTTGAACTTATTATATATTATTCATAGTTTGACAACGATAAATGAATACATAATCATTTAATTATAGCAATACTTTTCGTTAGACTTTTCTTAATATAGCTTAGCTCTTTTGTCCGAAAAAATAGTTGTCAGAACGTAACAACCTTAAATACCCCTTGAGCTTTATTTTGTATTTTTAAAAATGTATCAGCTATTTTCAAAACAAATAACCAAAGACACAAACAATTTTAATAGTGTGTTGTGAAAGTGAAAAGCATCAAATTTTACGAAAACCATTTTTGCTGCCATGTTTATTTGTTTAGCGTTTAAAAATCTTCAAAAACAAAAACAAATGTCGAAATATTCGCAGCATGTTTAAAACACCGAACACAAAAAAAAAAAATCACAACCAGAGACCAAGTGGCTCCCAGTTGTAGCCTAGGGAAGAGAGAGGTGCCACACGATATGTGCATATGTGTGTTGAGGGGCGCTCGAAGGCGGCGTTTGTTTATCCAAAGGGGGTCGACACTTGGGAGCAGCCACACATGCCACATACCACATGCCCCTTACTATTTGTTTTTATACACTCATTTTATGTGCTTCTCCCGTACGAAAAAAAATTACTAGAGGCATTTGTTTATTTGCTCAACGATTGCTCAACACTTGTTGAGAATGGGCCATGTTTATGAGTTCACAACATCTACCTACGCCCACGAATCTAAGGCAAGTACATTTTGTGGGATTGCTCGTACAACAAGCAACAACAGCAACAACACACATAGCACAATAACCATAATAATAAGAATTAACTTGCTCATTATCTGACAACACAAAAGGCTTGGAACAGTTGCAGGGACTTAGACTGGGCAGACAAAAGCGTCATAAAGACATCATAACTCACAGCCTGCTGAAAGGATAAAATGGACACGCACACACACACACACACACACTCAAAGTCCTGGCTGTGCGCAATAATTAAGTAGTTTTCTTTGCAAAATTCGAACAAAGTCGGCAAGCAAAGAGTTACATTTTCCCATTCTCATTCACATTCTCTTTCGCACCTTCAGTAGGTAAAACCTTTGCTAAATTAAAATCACCCTCTGTGCACGGCAAGTGGCCCAAGACATTGTCACACATTATCTAAGCAGTGTGTATTTGGCTTTGAGCTCAACTCGTTGCGAACTTCTTCGAAACAAAGGCTGGCAGTGAACGGGGTGGCAAGGACCACAACTGCAAGACAAACTTTAGCGCAATTGCTGCTTCTTGGCGGAATGCGAGAGGTGGCAAGGGAGAGGGTGTCACAAGTCGCAGCTGCTGCTGCCGCTACTCTCGGCTCAATTGCAATTACGGCAAATTACTTTATTACATCCGTAATTGTGTGACCATCAAGCGTGCCATTTTTCGGGCAGTGAAATTAGTATAGCGCCACAAGTGGTTGTGACACGCCTCTACGCCTCCACCCGCCACCTTACACCCCTTCAAATAAGCCCAGTTGCCTTCTCGCTCCTTCAGTTGGTTATTGTTGTGAGTCACAATGTTGCAAGTCTAGATGCCGACGGTTGCAAGCCCGACGGCAATTGACGAGCAAGTTGAAAGCAAGCTGATGAGTTTGAGTATGGAATGATCAAAGATTTATTTTAAGAATATATTTCATAAATCTTTGAAACAATTATTAAAATAATTTAAAGCGAGATTTTAGTTTTAGAGCTGATCAAAATTAATCTAATTTGAATGAGAGTAAAGTTACATTCGAATTTTAAAGTTAAGAACTTGAGCTTGATTTAATTCAAAACATATCCGATTTGATACGAATTTTACATAGAATGTCCTTATAATCAAAAATATTATTTATATTTTTTATTTTTTCTACTCATGAATATAATTTTTTATACACTTTCAGGCTTGATGCTCTTCAGAATTCCCTACACAGATATTGAAATTTCAAAATGCATTGTCATTAAAAACCTAGACCCAAAAGCTTTTATTTAGCAATTGTTTATCCTAACCTAACTTTAGCGTAACCTCCCAAGTTCATAGATAAATCTTTAGAAAACTGTTTGTAAGATCATAGCCAATAACTTTATTAGTATTTTATAGTTCTCGAACACAATATAACTTGTATATTAATTTATTACTTTTCTGCTGACACATTTAAATAAAAAGTGACTATTAATCCATACCTTTTTTTGAATCAAATGGCATTTTGCACAAATAGTTTTTCATCTTAATTAGCGTTAAGTGTCAATACCTGTTGTCAATATCATTTGTAATTGCCACTAATCGTGTTCATTTATGATCGCTGTGCATTGGCCTCTGACGTCACTTGGGCTAGGCAAGTTTGGTGAAAACAACGGAGAACGCGCGCCAAAACTCTGTTGCTGGTCTACCACGCAGACTCGGCTCTCGCAGCTCAGCCATATTTATTTATGATGTAAACAAACCATTAAGCGGGAGAATTACGAGCGCAGTCGCAGTCTGCGCTCTGCCCGGCCATGATGGCTGCGACGCGACGCAATGCTGCAGCGCAGTGGCAGAGCAGTCGCAGTGCAGCAGTGCGATATAAATCACGCACACGCGCACAAATTTACGATGTCGTTGCCTCTCTCAGCTCATGTGCTGTGTCTCGCTTGCACGCGCTTGGCTGACATGAAGCTCTCTTGCTCGCAATGGTTTATAGCTGCCGGGAATGGTTTATTGCTGGCATCTTCATCTTCTGCTGCCAGCATTGCCACTGCGCACTCTCTCTGAGCAAAAGAGCGTTCTCAAGAGAGCAAGAGCGAGGGAGAGAGAGAGAGCAGCTGTTTCTGTGTCAAGCATATGCTTGTGTTGTTGTTGCTGTTGCTGTCGTTGTTGATGATGATGGCAGAAAGAAAGGGAAGCAATTAAACTGGCCCATTGCGCTGGTGTGAGCGAGGCGGCCAATCAGTCTCCGCCCATTTTACGTGTTGTGTAGCGTCACAAAAACCGCTGGCAATACAAAAAACTGCCAAAATACAGGCGAATATTTTACATTTTCTTTGCAGCTTGAGTCACGTTGCATGCAAATGCTGCCACAATTTTGCAGCAAACTCGCAGTTTAATCGTTTACCAGCACTGGCCTAATGAGAAACCTGTTAGAGGAGCGCGCGCAAGAACTGGTTCAGAGCATTGCCCAAAATTTATAGCTACACGTGGCTTTCATTGAGAAACTGATTCTGCGGCACTGGGCAAATTGCTTTGTTTATGGGCGTTTACTTTTGCAACACACACACACATACACACGTAAGCCAAACATATTTACGAGCTCTTGAGTTTTCACTCAAGCGGAGTTTTGAGTTTTGAGCGCATCTTCGTCGCCGTCGCTATTTTTGAGTGTTCTGTAATGCTTTTGCAACACACGTCTTGCCCCCGGAGCTCATTTGTTCGCTTTATGTTGGATTTGAACTTGAAAATTGCTTTATTAATCATTAAGGAATAAGCGCGTCTATTAGATGTCATTTATCATTCGTGCAGCCGACGGAACGGGACGGGACGGGTGGGTGGGTGTGTGAGTGCTAACATTTGCTTCTAATGATAATAACTTGATTACTTGAAGACATTTGGGAACTGTTTAATAACATTAACATATTGAGATACTTTAAATGTGTTAACTGAATAACATTTATACCATTTGTGTATTCATATTAGACTTGCATATTTAATAAATATTAAATAAGGCGTATAGCCTTCATATTTAAATTCTTATAATAATAATAATTCATTTTTTGCATATTTATAGTAAAATTTATATAAAAACAAGTAAGAAGGCTCAAATCGAGAAATCCCGACAAGACGATACCCTTATCCCTATATTTTACGCGTACAGTCAGTGCTTGCGAGTATGTGTGTGTGTGTGTAAACGCATACTGCATACTGCATACTCAACTTCAATGTTCCATATCTCCGGTGTTTCTTAACCGATTTTAATAAAAATTTCACAGATTGTCATTATTTTGTTAAATGTATCAAACGCCGTCTCAAAGTTTTCCAAACTCAATATTTTGTTGTTATCGATCCCATGTGTATATCGAAAACGGGATGAGTTATCGAAAATCGAAAACAAACTTGTACTGCCTAGGGATTGGGCGAACTTTAGTTCCAAATCTGGAGTCTCTAGCTCTTATAGTCTCTGAGATCGACGCATTCATAGTCGGGATTTCTCGACTAGAGCCTTCTTACTTGTTATTTATTTAAAATACAATTTTTAAACGCTTTATTGTATTAAAATTGTTATACAATTACATTTGAATTCTACTTATTTAAATATATATTATTTAATTTAAAATTAAATTTTCTACCATTGCAAGGAAATGTGTTAAAAGTTTATATAATTTTTTGCGATTAATTTAAGGAGCATGATTTTTTTTTGCGTCAAATATGAAACGATAGGGTGATTATAATATTTTTACTTACAGTTTTTATTAACTTCTTAATCATATATTTATTAATAACATTTCTCTTTGGCTATGAAGAACGACTTCGCAGTACAAATAAGAAAACGAAGCTTATATATTGCATTAACTTTATATAAATAAGTCTCATCTTGAGCTTTTAAGCAAATCTTTGCTTTGGCTACATGTGGCATGGTACATGTGGCCAACTCTTAACAGTTACCGCAACTTAAAACAAACATTCAAAATATATCTTATTGCGAAGAAGTTGAGTGTGAAATTACCCCGGAGCAGGCAGACGGATAACCAAAAAAAAAAAAAAAAAACAGAAAAAAAGAAACGGACAAGCAGACAACCGCATGAGCAAGCAGCTCAAATTTATAAACTTGGTCATAAAACTTGAACATGACCGAAAAGAAGAAGAAACGAGGCAACTGAAACCATATGAACACAAGCAGAAACATCAGCAGTAGCATCAGCAGCATCAGCAGCAGCACAAGGATACGGACAAGTCTATGAAGAGAAACCACTTTTGAAAAAATTGAAGAAAACGTACATACACTGGATGAAGTTTCTGGAGCTGAGACTGGGGTAACCAAAAGCCAAAGAAACCACAAGGAGCAAAGTTTTCATTTTTGGCCCAATGAAGGAAGCGAAGAGGGCAAGGTGGAAGGCGGAAGGCGGAGCAGAAGCTGCTTGTGTGTTGCGCTCTTTTTCTCTCGCTCGCTGTGTGTGACAAACTATCTTAATGGCTTTTCGCAGCTTGGCGGCTCTTAAATGCGATTTTAATTAATTGGACACTTAAGTTAACGACATTTCTTGCCCCGCTCTCGTTTGACTGACTCCGACGACTGCACACGGCGACGATTTTGATTAATTGGCCAACAGCGCACGCGGACTCCACAGGCAGCCAACGTAAACTGAGCCAACTCAAGGTGTTGCTGGATGCTGCATTAGTTTAATTGATGGGCCACACTCTCAAAAATAAAAGACCGACTCCTTGACTTGGCAAATTGTCAGATGCACACAAAATGGCGTTGCAATTGAAACCGAATTCTGGTTTCGATTGTTATAGAGCCGAACATGAAATATAAATAAATAAGTAAATAAATAAATAATTATTAACAGATTTGACGACAAGTTAAACTTATTAATTGGCAACTATTTTAAAAAATAGTGAATTTAATTGTTTTAGTTACGATAACGATTTTTCAACCGATTCAATCAATTTAAATAAAATAATATTAGGTTTAACCTATAAAACATTTTTGTACGTTATGTTAACAATACTCAGAAAGACCCAAAACTATGGCGAACAATAGATGCACACTCTTAACAGACACCGAAGACCAGCAAAAATGACTTTAAGGACATTCTAACCATAGTCGACGAAAACAAAGTTGCTGCCGTCGCAAAAGCGACGTCGACGCACATTCATTAATTTAGTTGAGAAAACATTTTTTGAATTGTTTTGTAGCTTAATGCGAACACAGTTAAATTTATGTACTCAAGCAGCTGAGTTTTCTCAAGTCTCCAGTCTTGTGGGAGACCCCAAAAGTGCAACGGCAAAAGGACGCAGCAGCAAACAAAGCAAAACGCCAGCAAGTTTCAGTTGCAGGACAAGTCCGAAAGTTAAACATTTGCCAGTTTTCTTTTTAATTTATTTTGCGGCAAGACAATTTATTTGCTCGTGTTCAAATGTGAGCGCTTATCAAATAATTGCCGGACCAGCAAATGTTGCACAATTAAGCGGTATAAAGGTTGAGGGCCAGAGCATCCACCGGTGGCTTGACCGCCCACCCATCCACTGGCCTTTATCCCAACACACACCTACAAACAACCACACCTACACACACTCAAATACACCCACTCACACAAAGATGAGCTGAATTTTTTATTTGCCCAACAGTGCAAATGTTTGTTTGTTGTCTCCCCTTTTTTTTCTGCGGCATGTGTGTGTCCTTTTTTTTTAAGCAGGACAATTGCTAAGGCACTTGTGACCGCTTGTTGCGCTCTTACCTCGCAAACGTTTTTTTAATATGCTCCATTTTCGGCTTATCTTTATTGTCTCGTTTAGTGGACACACAAATGAATGATGGCACATTTGCTGGTCGTTGCTTTGCTTTTTACTTTTAGCTCTGAGCAGTTTTTTGAAAGTTTTAAAGGCTTTTGTTAGGTTCAAATAACTAAACGGGTGATAGTTTCAGTTGGCGTAAAATACATCTGTTTTTGACACATGTCTAATTAAAGCAATCAAACTTTTAGATAGATATATAATAAGATATCCAAACATCGATATATATCGTTTATTTTTACTAGCCTGCTTTAATGTCTGGAAACCTTTTGCTACTGGAAGCAAACAAAGACGAATATAAACGATGAAATCAATTATTGGAAATTGATACTTATCGATCATTATCGATATATTTCACAAGACTGCTTAATCATCTAGAGCTAGTTCTCAGTTGAAATAAAAGTTGTTGCTAGTTAAAGCAATTCAAGGATATGCACGATATATTCTATATCAGAAACTGATGTTTATCAATACTTTTTGCCTGCATTTTCTTGTCAGTAGAAATATCAGTTTACTTTAAATATTTTTTCTGAGATCGGCTCGATTTTACAGATAAACAAATTGAAGTAGGCAGATCAACTTGACTTTTGATGATCATCGGCATATTAAATATTTGATACAAAGAAAATGTGATAAAAGGGAAATTTTACACACTTCTGTAGAATTATCCATCTCAAGCTCACTGAAGTACAACATTTTTTTTTTTATGTCGTTACCTTCAGTCTTTTGTTAGCGCGAAATATAAAATGCGTACGAATTAGTGCGAAAGTTGTCTAGGTGATAAGGGAATGATAAATGTGATAGTGTGTGTGTGTGCGTGTGTAAGTGTGTGTATGACTTGAGCTTGAACCTTTGCCACAGGGCCAAAAAAGCCACACGGTCTCTGGCAGCCAGCTGCAATCGATCATTTTGAGCGCGTGTGCAGTCTCTGGAACCTGATGCCACACGGCAAGGTCCCAACTCGATGGAGACGCACCAACGGATACCAGTTTGTCACACACACACACACAGATTGTGGACCACAGGTTTGTGGAAGTGATCAAACGGCAGAGCGGAGAGAGAGAGAGTAGAGGCAGAACAGCAAGTGGAAGGCCGTCTTCCAAGTGCCGGCCATCTTGTGGTATGGACCAGTCGAGTATATGGGGTCCGAGGTGTGTCACATCTCTTTTGTGTCGCACATTTGTCAGAAATTAATCATGAGCTTGTTCCTACAGATGCATGTATGTTTGTGTATGAGTGTGCTCTGAGGCAATGCTGCAACATTCTTAGCATTTTGATAAATTAGCCGTCGTGCAGCAGCCGTTGGAGGAAGGTGCGAGTTGGTTGTCTGGCTCTAAAGTCGCTGTTGGTCAGCGTCTGTAAAATGCAATTAAATGCGACCAAAACACACGACTTTGGTGGCGCAATTAATTTTCATTAAAAGCAAAAGAAGTTGAGAAACTAAAACTACAGCGCTCTCAAGTGATCGCAGATATGGCTTGATCGGAACATGAGTTATTCAACAAGTGCGAATCGGCCCAAAAGTCAAGTCAAGCCATCGATTGACGCTAATTGATATGCTTATCGGCAATCGATAACATTACGATTGCGATTGCTCAGCACGCAGTTCAATTCGCTTTCAATTTGACAGCAACGACAGACAGGTGACAACCCATAATTCAACAGTATTGTTCCAATGAAATACATATATATATAAAATATATACGGACTTATCCACTTATGTGTGTAAACAACCGATCCTTACTGCATGTCCGCTTGTTTAGTTATGCATGGTTTCGTGGCACGTATGCAAGACACGAATCGTTGCAATAGTAGCACCGTGAATTATGCAAAGTCGGCAACGATTTTTGCTTTCAGCTTGGAATTCAGCAATTCTTCAGCATACAAAAGAAGAATTCGCGTCATCGGCCAACGATTCCTTTTTCATTTCATGCTAATAACATAATTAATGATATTGTCTTTTAATTCGTTGCCTGCAACGTGCCTGGCATGTCAAACTCAAGTGCGGTGGCATATTCAATGAAGACATTTTTCATCATTTGACACTGAATGTGCAATTTTTAAAGTGCTCGAAAAAAGTACAAGAAGAAAAGATGGAGTACGCGATAAATCGAATCTGTTTTGGATCAAAACAAATCCCTTTCTTTTTAATCTTTCATTCGCCACGCTTGAAAATGAAAATCAACAACAAAAGCGACAAGTAAAAAGTCAGTTTAGGGGATTTTGAGAAAGGATTTCACCTTTTGGAGCAAAACAAATTAGAGATTTCAAAACGTTATTTACGACCAAAATGGTTGATCTATGATGGGTATTAAGGGTTTTCCATGCCGTCGCTCGCTGCCTGTTTCCATCCTCCATCCTCCTTGTTCTTGCCGCCTCACTCAACTCAGCTGCGTTTCTTTTAATGGGGTTGGAAATACACACACACACTCAAACACACATATAACCTAATAAGCATACCTTTTCTATATTTGCTGCTAGTATGAGGTTGTTTGTATACCCTGTAAGATTTTAACAATGCTAATTGATGGAGTTATAATGTAACGAAAATTGTTCTATTGTATATCAATATAAGCAAAATTAATATAATGCAAATTAATTATAAGAGACAGGAAGTAAATAAATAAAAATATTTTAACTCTAAACAATAGAGCTGGCTTACATAAAATTTTCCAAATTACTCAAGGTTGGATGGATATGGTAATATGTTTTATTCGCTTCAAATTCAAATTTATCTTTACAAACCAAAATATAATATTAGTTAATATGTTTAATATGGTTCAAGTTGAATATCGTATTTACAATCTCCACCCCTGGCTACCTTTCTAATACATACTTAACATGTGCTGCCTTAAGATATATACCAAATTAAGAACCGATCTATTGTTCTTTCATTAAGGGTATTTGAAAGTCATTTTCATTTTCCCCTCTGTCAAATCGCAGAACTAAAGAAGCGCATAAGCTTATTCACAACTGTTAGAAATTGAAGCAACAAACTTTGCTAGCTAGTTTTTCTATTTGATTTCTTGGTATTTGTTTTTCTTTGCGTTTCTTTTTTGTTTTGTTTGGTACAAATAAGCGACGCCAAAAGACGGCCAAGAGTCGCCCGGTCGCCATTTGTGCCATTCATCTTGTTTTGCCGCCTGCCGTCTGCTTATACGAGTACTGCATCAAGAAATGTGCTGCAAAACGGCAAAATAAATCAGCTTACTGAGGCGAGCGTTTGTTTGTGGCAAATGGTGAAGGGTTAGGAGGGTGAGCGGAGAGGAACACATACGCGGACACAGATCGTAGACTCGTTACTCGTATGTCAAGTGTATTTTTGGACCTCTGTGCTGACCCCGCAACACACTCCTCGTTGCCCCTCTCGAACCACCATTGCACCTAAATGTCGTGAGACTAGCGACAACTCTTTCACTTGGCGTCTCTTTTGCTTTCTTCTGATTTCCTTCGCTGTAACAGGACAGGCATCCTTAGCGCCGAGATTTATGACATTTTAGTTGGCAACGTCCACTTATCTTATCGAAATGTTGGCATCGCATTCTCTCCTCTCAGTCTGATAGCGCATCGGCGGCCCTCGTTTCTCAGTTCCACTTGTAATGCATATCTTTGGCATGACCTCACCGTACGGCCAGCCCCGCAGCATTGAACCATAGTCTGTTTTATTGCCTCTCAATGAGCTCGAGCATTCAAAATGTTGTGCGACACTTCACGGCCTCGCCCTATGCTTTTGGGAGTCGTCGTCGTGAATTGTCTCATAGCTAAAATAATGTAAAAACTACCTGTGCAAGCGAGGGCCGAAAGTAAAAGTGCGTCGTTGACGGTGACCTAATAACGTGTAATGTCTACAAAGTCGGAGTCGCAGACTTAAGGATGGCAATGAGCATCGTTATTTGCCATTAAGGTCAAGGTCATTCGCAAATGGTCCTGATTGCTTTTCAAATGTTTCACCTGTTCAGTTTGACATTAATATTGTGTCTGCTGTCCTTCGAAATTACTTGTTACAAATTAAATGTTCAGAAAGTTTGGTATCGAAAACAAAGAGATAAAAGCAATGTTTATAAAATGTATATACAGTCACACTTCCATGTAAGGAAGTTTGCTATATAACGAATATATTTCCAAGACACTACGATTAGATTCCACCAAAAATAATTCAATAATACGAATTTTCTCTATAACGGATTTTTTTTTATATATATTTTGTCCCATTGAGAAGGTCGACTGTAATTAAATATATATTGTAATAACAACTTGTTAAATATCATTAAAAATGTTTATTTAAAATTGGACCTACAAATTATTTTAATATCAATTAATACAACTACAAACTGTTCTCATTTGCAAAAAAAACCTAGTTTTCAAAAGGTTACAAAGAGTTTTTGGGCCACAAAAGCTCTAAAAAGATATGTCAATATCTTGTGAGTAACATTTTAATATAAGTATTAATATTTATAAGTTTAAATTTTAAACTGGACACTGTGTCAGACAAAAAGAGAAAGAGTTATTTCGGAATTCAGCACACATGTATTGATATTGATTTATTTATATGATGGACATACATCTTGCCAATTTTACGTATGCCACACATTCCATCCCTTTGCCATCCGCCCACAATGAATAAACTTTCGCAATTTCAAATAATCGCAAGCTCCATAATGAGGCCTTCGAGCACACGCACACACACACACAAACACAAATACACACACAAAACCACCCTAGTCACAAGTCCCTGGTTCTCAGTCCCCATAGAGGAGCAGAATGCGAGACCCAAACAAAGCCAATGCAGACCCAAAGAAAAGAAAAACTTTCTTATTGCTGAAACTGCCAAACTCGAAGACCTCCAAAACCGAAACGAAGAACCCCAATCCCCAATCTCTTCGCCACCGTTCCCCTATCAAGCTGGTCTGCGGCAGCGGTGGCAAAGTCGACAGCGGCAGCCAAGACGACGCGGCGATAGCATGAGGGATTACAGCGCGTGATTTATATGGGATTCCGAAGAAATATGGGCGAAATGTGTCGGCAATTTTTATTGGACATTTTAAAAAGCAAGTAAGATGTTCTCTACGCGCGCGCACACACACACACACACACACCGCCACTTTACTGCTGCTTCTAATGTTGTGCGCTGTTTGTTGTTTTTGTTGGTGTTGGTGGTGGTGGTGGTGGCATGGCAGCTAGTGCTATGGCTGCGGCTCCTGGGAATAAGAAATAAGGAACTGCGGCAAGAAAGTTGCGCCCAGCTCTGGCCACACATATTTTCCACTGGCACTGCAGCAGCTGCTGCCGCAGCAGCAGCATTTTCCCCACTTGATTTGCACCGTGCGTAGTTAGTAAGGAAGTCGCGTCCGCGTCCGCGTTTGCGTCCGCATCCGCGTCCATTCGTTCGCAGCCTCTCTAACGAGCTTCAGCGAATATTTATGATCAGCCGCCCAGTGCCCTTCAAGCCCCCGCTCCGTTTACATTCGGAAGGGGCAGTGTAGACGAGAGGCGGCAAGCGGCCGGTGGCAAAAGTTTTTGGGGTCCAACTTTGCCATTTTCAGCGGTTTTGCATTAATTTAAATTTCGAATGCAAATGAGCCAATTTCACTGAGTGCCACGTTTTAGTTCAAAAACGAAGCTGCTTAGTGTTTTTCTTTTCTTTTTGTGTTTTGTTTTTGTTTTCAGTGTGCTGCAGCCACCCCAATCAACCCCATCAAAGTGCGGCCAATTCCCGCACTTGACAAATTACCCAAAAGCCCGCGATCCATGCTGCCAACTTTTCACTCTCTATTCACTTTCCACTCTCTCTCTCTCTCTGTTTCTCTATTTCTTTATCTCTATCATTCTCTCAATGTCGCTTGTCGTAAAACACGAATTTTTGTGTGAATTGTGACGCGCTCAGCGAATGGCGTCAAAATGATTTAGTTTGTCTCCCTGCCAGTGCAATTGTTAATGCGCCACTTAATTTAATCGCCTCCAGTCAGACCCAACCCCCCCCCCCCACCTCTTCAACACACACACACACACACACACACACACATGGTATATATAGCTTGGTTTAATGTATTTTTGGATTTTTGTCGCGCGTTTTATTCACTGTTTTTTTTTGGGTGCGTTGCAAATTTGCAACTCGTGGCACGTTGTAATGGAAATTAATTAGGCAACTTCAACTGCCTTGTGAGAGCTGGCGGCATCAGCGTCGGCGGCGGCACTTTTATTTGCCACCCGCGGCATCGTTTATATCATTTTTAATTTAGTGGGTGTCCCGCCTCGGGCATATTGTTGTAATTTATATCGTCAACGCGTGAATTAACGAGCCCAATTCGTAGCTAGTTCACTTTTGAGGCTTAATAGTCGCGTTTTGTGTGCATTTTCTTTGTTCTTTGTTTAATTTTCAGGTCTAAATTCGATAGCTTAAAGTGATACAAAAACCCAATTAAAAAATAATAAATTAAATAAAATTAAAAAGTATTAAGTAAGTAAATAATGTGAGACATTTGCGAAAGAAAATTGTGTTTCAATTAAGAACAATGTTTTTAAAAAATACTCGTATAACCAGATAAATTCTTTTTTGTTTTTACTAAAACTCGAATAAGTTCTAAGTTATTATTAACGTTTACATTCTTTAACATTCATGTTTCTTACGTTCATAATTGGCATTAGGTACTTAAGTAAACCGACATTTTTTGGTATTAATAAGTTTACGTACTACTAATTTGTCTGCCGCGTAAAAAATATTTATTTTTTTTAGTAGATCTTTGAATGCACTTTAAAAGCACAATGTATTCGCAACAATGTATTTCTACAACATGAAATTATATTGTTTCTCGTATGATAATAACTTCTGTGCCTGCTGTTTGTCTGTGTCTTCCACTAAGGAGAAGTTCAACAACACAGATTAGCGAACATTGAACAAAATCTTATCAATTTCAAGCCTGAATGTATGTTCTTATAAAAACTAAAGTTTTCTTAAAATTCTTTTAGGAGTCATTGCGTGAACTGGAATAAATTTCTTACAACCTGTCTCATTTATAAACTAAATAGGATTATTCTCTGATTGTATATTTTTATTCACATATTATATTTTTTCAATGTATTTTAACTTATTTGAAGCAACATAAAAATATTTATGCGCCGCCAAAAGTGAAAATAAACGTTTCGAATTTATTTTTATCATTTCACAAAATGATTTATAAATCAACTCGAACAAGTTTGTTGTAAACTAATGTCTAATTGAAAATTAAATGTGGATGGTTGAGGGGCAACGAACGCTGTGCCCGCAAGGAGCTGATGCTGTTGCTGTTGCTGCTTCTGCTGCTTTTGCTGCTCGCTGCTTAATTATGAAAAAGCTGCAACAACGATGCATCATCTGTATGTGAAAAGAGGTAGCAGGGGTTATGCTGGTGCTTCAGTTGCTAATGTGGCGCCCCGTTTTGCAGCAGCAACAGTAACAGCCCAAAAAACGCGATGCGACTCCGCGCTTTATGAACTGTACACACACACAAGCCCCATAAGTTTGTGTGTGTGTGTGTGTGTGTGCGTGTTGCTATCAACAGCAAATAAATGTACGAAACACGCGAGAATAATGCGCGCATATTGTCCAAATTTGTTCTCTATAAATTTTATAAACAAAACACAAAACACAAAAAAAAAAACAACAGCAACAAGAAAGAGGAAAAAGAAAATAAAAACAGTGAACACCAACTGGAAATGAAATTTGCGCAGCTTGTTTACCGGAGAAGTAACGCAGAATGGGAACGATTCCGGATATGCACGGACTTGAAAGTGGCTCGGTTTTTAGAACAGGGCTCGATGTTGGTACTGTTGGATGGTTCAGATGGTTGGTTGGTTTGTTGGATGAATGTTGGCGGCTGGTGGAGTGTTACTGATGCTGCCGAAAGCAGAGAAAGAGGCAAAAGAACTATGTTTGGCGAGAGATAAAGCAATAAATTCTGTCAGAAATTTAATTTGATAATAAATCTTTGGTTCTAGCGCTACGGAATTTATTTGGCTCGCACACACGCACACACAAGTCTGTGTTCATGTATGTATATGTGTATGTATATATATATAGAAATTCGTGCACATAATAAAACAAAAAGGGCGCAAAAAACGTGCGTGCACGCCAAGGATGAATGAGGATACCGAACATGACACTTATGGATGTTCCAGCACACACACTCACGCACACACATACACATGTGCTTTTGGGCAATGGCAGACAACGACATTTGTTGGGCATGTTGTCTATTTATCCCTTTTCAAAATATCACCTACACCTACGCAGGAAAATAGCACGGTAATGTGTGTGTGTGTGTGTGTGTATCTGCCCTATTCGTTGGCACATAAAATGCCTTCTAATCCGTTTAAGGGCCAAAAACCACTCATACTTCCATCTACTGCCATTTGGCCTTATCACATGGAAATTGCCTCAAGCGCTGATAAGTTTTTAAGCAGCTTGTCTCCTTTTCATACGCACACACATACATAATGATGGGGTTAATTTATAAATACATCATGGCGTCTTGGAAAACTGCAGCAAACCTACAATTTGGAAAGATACATACATAGGTCGCACTCTTTCAAGCCATGTTCCAAATAACACAGGTCTGTTCCAAGAAAGCTGTTTCGGACGAAGGAGAAATCTGTTTTGGACAAAGGAGATTTCAGATTTTGCGAATCACGTCAAAAAATTGTGCCTAAGACCCTAAGAAATTTGTTTTTCAGTGCTTTCAGTATGTTCTTATTGAAGGATGGAAATCCTGATGTTCTAGAAACATCTATGTGATTTATAATTAAAGCTTTAGTCGTATATTATAAGTCCCATGTTCGTAAGACCTCAAAAATATTAAGTTCAGGGCTAGTTTATCCTCTTTGCGCACAGCAGCATCGAGATGCTGGGGCTTAAAACCCTCTCCCGTCTGGCGATTGATTAGCAACTAGACTCTCAGCCATGCAAGAGAAATACTGAGTGGAAACTTTTTGATAGTGCATTATTGCAAAGTTTTTATTTATATATTTTCTTAATTTTTTGTGTAATTAAAAATATTCACTTTAATATACGTTAAAACGAATTTTTGGAAAAACTGTTGTTTCTAATTTTTAGCCTCTTTTAGCTTTTTTAAAGCTTTTTTTGTTCGTATTTTTAAAGTTTTACAACAACCCCACCCCCCCTTCTCAACATCGCCCTGCCTTATAGATCTTACCTCATTTGCCATACCTTTTTTTCTCCTTGGAAGTTTCGATAATATTGGCCGACCAATTCAGGCAAGGGCCTAGCATGACTTTAGGCTCTATCTTTAAAATGCTAAGAAAAACGAAATAAAACGAAAGTCAAATGAGGCGATTCAGTGATTTTATAGCATACTCTTAGGCAGATGGCTTATTATCGCATATTAAATGATAAAAAAGGATGAAATCTATAAAAAAAAAACAGTAAAACTTTTAATATCAAAAAAAAAGAAGAAAGAAATGAAAAGAAAAGAGAAAAAGAAAAATATATTTTGCAAGTAAAAAATATAAAGCACATGTAAATAATATGTTTGTAGTTTTATTAAAATGAAAAATGAAAATCAGAAACAAAACAGCGATTTTTAAAAATTTAATATTGATTAAGACGTATTTGCTTTGGTGACACAAACCTTTTCAAGTGTAAACAATTGTGTTTACTGATTTCCAAGTTTGGTTTTCTGTTTTGTATAACACATCAGCTGCTTTGTAAAGTTGTTGTCTCGCTATTCCAATGGGATTATCCCTTGGAATCGAATCTGCAAAAACGCTAGATTTGAAGTGGATGGGTTTTTACGCATTTATCATAATTTACCAATATTCGCATATATATCCAAAGCAGAGTACTCGTTTCCAACTCCAGCTACACGTGATCAAAGTTATGTATACTACTTTTCTGATTCGGGAATACTTGATTAAGTGCCAGCAGCAGATCATGTTTAATCACTTGCAAATTTGGTTAAGATCGCATTTCTTTTGATATCTCAACTTTTCTTTCCAACTGTTTGAATTATCTAAACTAAATAAACACTGATATATTTTTGACATACTCTTCTCTCTGTCTTATAACAAATTCCTTCACCATGGCGTCTGTTGAAGCTGCTGGCATAACAAATAGATAGTAAATCCATAGGAATAACATTTTATTGCACTTGACGATCTTTAATATTAAAACCGTCATGCTAAAATGATTTTATTCCCCAAGCGACTAAAAGAGAATGACGAGTGCTGCTCAGTTCAGGAAGCTAAAGCTTGATTAAGTTCATTATACTTAAAGCAATTCTTAAACCAAAAAATTGATAATAATCCATCGGCCTCATGATAAGACAGCTTAAAATTGTATATAAGCATGTTAATATAAATAAACCTTACGAAATGTCTTATACACTCTGCAATGTTCTCTTAATTCAAAATCGAGTAAATCCAAATGATACACTAAGAAAAAAAAGACTAAGACTTTAACTGAAAACAAAAAATCAATATAAAAAAAATTTTATTCAAGGTTTTTTCGCTAAGTTTTTTTTATAAAGAATTAATTTAAATTTGACTAAATTTTGTTCAACTATCGATCACAAAACGCATTCTTTTAAGTTAAGAGAAACTGATTGGATTTGTGGGTGTGTGTGTGTGTTCTATTGGTTTTGCTGTTGCTTACTTTAGGTTGGCACTTTGCTGAGTCAACAAACAGCAAAGCACAGAGAGCGAGAGCGAGAGCGAGAGCCAGAGCTGAAAAACTATTGGCGTCATCGTGTTGTCGGTGGCACAACATTCATCTTCCTCGCGCCGGAAGCGCCTTGGAAAACTCAGCAGTTGCTTCGAGCTCTAAACTAACAGCATAAGAGTCTGTACGCTACTCTGTGTGCTGTTTTTCGCTTGAATTTAAATAAAAAAGGAATTTCTCATTTCGATGCAGCAGGAGTCGCAGTTGCAGCCAAAGCCAACAAAGAGCGAAAGAGAGAGAGAGAGAGAGAGAGAGAGAGAGAGAGAGAGAGAGACAGAGTTAGTGACTGATGGGGGCTGCTTGCTTGTTCACAGATTGAATGGAGTGCTTCCGACTTCCGGTTGTTGGGTTTAAATGCGAGCGCTGCACTTTCGTCTGGAAAACTGCAATGCACCGCAAAAACTTGACAACCGTTGCGCAAAAACATTGCCACCGCACGACTCCCACTCTAACCGAACCACCATTTCGTGGATTGACTTTGACTTGGCCAAGTTTCTCATCTCTGACAACTTTTTGCTTTATGCTCGCCAAAGTTTTAGCTTTACACAATTGGCGAGCAGCAGCTATTAAAAAGTCGCCCTTACACTCACACTCTTACTATCTTGATTGGGTTTGTACCCACGCAGTTCTTGTTCTTGAGAGCTGACCGAACCGCAGACACTTTGTCGGCCATCCAGCCATAAATCTAAGCGCGCGTCCTGTGCTCCTTGCTTTGTGTATATATATAGAAAACGAAATGATTGCAAGACATCAAAAGTGTTTGGAGTTCACAGTGCGACAGCTGAGAGTAATGTCTTTTCTGTTTTCCACATTTTTGTGTTTCGCTGCATAACTTGGATGCAGCATTAGCGCTTCAAAACCCCAACAGCTGGCAACGCTTTAACTTTTACAGTGTATTAAAGTCAGTTCGCAGCCGGAAACTAAATGGGAAGTGTATTAGCTGGCAAGGCGGAAACGTATTTACTGATCGCATATCTTTGGGCAATGGTCAGCAGCACCATCAGCACCGAGTACAGCAACAATAGCAACAAAAACAACAACAACAACAACCACTCTGTTATTGGTGGCTGCAGCTGGCGCCACTGCAGCAGGATGCAGAGCTTTGGCTGCCCGCCCGTCTGGCCATCGCAGCTGCTTTGCTTGAACCAGCTATGCCTGGGCCCAGCCTTCAGACTGGCAAAAGGATGCTGTTAATTTATGGCATTGAACTTTTATTGGGCGAATTTCTGTTCATTTCCATGCGTGTATTAAGAATAATGGCCGCATGTGCCGGAAGTGCTTCATTTTAAAAAGGGTGAATCGGTTGCCATTTTACCCAAACATACGTATGTATATGCAGTAGGTATATATGTATGTTTTATAAATGTTTGTTTGTGTGTGAATCTACTCAAAGCAATATAGGCTTTTTAGCCGAGTAAACTTTTTTCCTTTAAGTATTCACAAAGTATTTGTTAACTTCAATAAATTATACTTATGTGCACACACATTTACTTAGTGTGTGAAGCCTAATCTTAAATATTTAAAATTTTTATATAACTGGAGCCAAACGACATTGCTTTCAAATACTTATTTAACACACAAAGTTTGGTGTAAAAATATTTAAGTAATGAAGTAAGAGAAAATTCTTTAAGTTTACAATCATTTTAACTGGAAAAGGTTGATATTTGATAAACATTTGATTAAGCAATTATTACTTAAAGATACTGAAAGATACTGTATTTTATAGTTATTTGAATTTAAGCTGCTTCCTTTGAAATAATTAAAACTTTTTATTAATTGCAAAATATTCAACAGACAAATATATATGAATATTTTGTGCAACTTGATTAAGTTCGCTTGCATTCTATATATCATGAATGCATTTTTCTGAATGCCATACAAATGTGCAAGCAATGCAATATTGTGGTCACAATGGGGATTATCTATACTCCCTGAAATGAAATATATGCAATACATATATTGAAGTTTAACAAGAAAAAGAAAGATATAACTAACTATTTAAAAAGTCTTTAATTGAGTAAATTTTAATTACATTTGTGACACCTCCGATATTCCGGATTGACAAATTGAATATCTAACTAATTCAATTTTAAATATTATGAATTCCTTCTCTTTTTTTCGCTTGTTCAATTCAATAAAAAATCACAGTGCGAGTGTGAGGTGAAGCTGTTGGGTGTTGCACACTTTGTTTGGGATGAGCTTGCATTTGCCACCATGTGACCGCTGGGCGTTGCAAGTGCGTTTATGGTTTGATGATTTACAGTCGCAGCCATAAATATTCGCACGGCCAGTGCGCACATTATTCGCGATTTATGCTGCGCCGACCATAATTCATGCAACAGCACATGTAAAATTTATGCAATTATTAATTTAACACTCCCCCGCATCCATGCGTATCACACACACACACACACACCTACTAGCATACTTTCTTCCCGTTCCCCACTCTGTAACTTTTATTATCAGTTAAAAACTGAACACAAAAGCAGATCTAATCTGAAACCAGCTAAGCGTTTTCGCCGAACAAACCAATTTGGGGCGACACAATGCAACAAATGAACTGTTGGCAGTTGGGGCATCAACAGTGGTTCACTTGACCACCCCACCTCCGACTAACTCGCTTCACCCGCATCCAGCAGCTGGCAATAGCGCCATAATTTACCCGACGAGCAAAAACACTCACGAAAATAATAAATGTCCAATATGTTAGCCCGGCTGGCAACATGGTCGCCAAAGTCGGCAAAAGAAACCAACACCCACCAAATCGACAGCAGCAGTAACAGAACAGAACAGAACAGAACTGAACTGAATAGAAAAAACCCAACTGAAACTCATTCATTTGGCATGTGTGAAACAAACAGCAGCAGCTCCAAAGCATCGCGCCACACTTGGTCAGGCGAAGATGGAGTCCATGGTCCAGTGATGGGCTTTGTGGGGGGCTTTGCCTGACGCTCTTAATGCAGGGCCACCTGCTAGGCTCGAGTCGTGGAAGGGGTCGGGGAGCGGGATGGGTTCGCGGACAGGCGGAGTTTGTTTGGTTCGAACATGGACAGCATGTCGCTCCATTAATTTGCCATAAAACAGAAGTGGACTAAAATTTGTTTGCCTTTTGTTGTTGTTGTTGTAGTTGTTGTGGTTGTTCTTGTTGTTCTTTGTGCAAGCAAAAAATTACAAATGGCTTCAAAGATAGTTGCACAAATTGAGCAAAAGAAAGGTGAAGAAGGACAAGTAGAAGGAGACTCCAACTAGAGTTAGCTAATTTATTAGCCTCACAAATTTGATGTTATGTAAAATGACCGCAATGACACATTGAGAACAGGACACATTGAGAACAAGTAACAAATACCAAAGAATAAAAAGAAATATCAATTTTATCTGAACAACTGGTTAAATGTTCAGCGAATAAGGAAAATTAAAAACGACACGTTTTTGATTACAATTTGTACAATTCTAAATAAGTCTTTTGACTTTAAGTGAATATCTTTCACTATTATTAATGTGTTAACATCGCTGAATTCATTCAGTTATTATTAAGTTCATGAAGAAATATTATATATTAAAAAAAACAAACACACAATTAAATCAATTTACCTATAGCTCTTCAAGATTGTTATTCTAACTAACCATAACCCTTTTCGGATCTTATATAATAATACATAGTGTCATTCCTACTTGCTCGGTAAAAAAAAAAAAACATGTCTTGTGTTCTCTGTCTACTTGTTCGCGATCTTTGTAAAGGGCGGGAGGTTGGTCGCTTTATGCTTTATGCTTGGGTCAACGCGTTAACAAGCCGGTTCTTGATATCGTATATATAAATTATATGTTTTTTTTATATTTTATTTGAGTTTTCCTTATTGCGGCATTTGACTGGGCTATAGTTTTTTGTTTTATTTTTTGAACAGAGCTTTCTATTGAGAAAATCTTTCTGGCAACAAGTAAAATTTAAGAATAATTATAATTAAACTAGTTTTATATATATTTAAGTATTGATGGCTTAAGATCTATGGTCAAGACTTTGTTTAATGGCATCCTTAATCATGTCCTCAAAGTATTGTATATTGGTAAGTGTTGTCAGGCTCTGGGCACACTGTCCCGCATTCGGTGCACTGCTTATCACACCATAAAGGAAATGTCGACTCGAATCCTTCGTGAAGAATTGCGTCTGTCGCTGAGCAGTGAATCCACCACCGCTGTCACCTTGACAGGCCAAGGACTTGCCATGCGTATACATGCAGAACTTATCGGAACTTATATCCCTTAGCTGGGTCACACACACGGAGTTCATTTTCGAGTCAGCCGGCACAAACTGCAACTCACGCTTATCCTCAAAGTTCCAACCGGCAAATTGACCTCTCACCTCATTATTGATTGCCTCTTTCTCCGCATTGTCCGAAAAGGATATGCAAACTGGCCGAATAGTGTTGCTTAACTCGTAGGGTTTCTCCAATATGAGAATGGCCAAGTCGTTGAAGAAATTATCCTCACGTCCCTTATAGCGACTGTGAGAGATAAGAATTTATTAATATACAATTCGCATTATTCTTCTTAGCTCTACTTACGGTGCGACCATGATATCCTTGACCTCCTGCCTGCGGTCCTCAATGGTGACATCATTGTAGCCCCTGTACAATTTTGAGGCAACCACGCGAAAAGTATCGAATGCGTAAGTTCGCGATGTCACCTCGCTCCACACACAATGGGCAGCCGTGATGACTACATCGGGTGTAAGCAGAGATCCTCCGCACCTAAAGTTATAATCTCGCTCATTGTGCCAGGTGTAGATACCAATATGCCAGGGAACCACAGTATTGTTGATGGAATAACCATGAGCCGAGAACTGTTTGATGGGTGTCGCTATCTGACCACACTCCTGATCACAGCGTTCACGTTCACGACTCCAGTGTCCACCAGCAAGGCACTTAATGTCCGGCAGTGTGGTCTTCAGAGTCTGAAAGCCAGTGGCACACACGAACTTGATCTCAGTGCCGGGGGGATGGTAGCGTTGGGCGCAGTTAACCTGCTGACCATTGAGAACACATGTGGCCCGTGTCGAATAGCCGTTAAACAGATCTTTGGAGTGACCACTCGAGCTTCGCATGGTGTCACAGTATTCTGTAAGATTGTATTGATTTTAATAACCTTATTGCTCTTAAATTATATACTTATTTGAACGTTTAGGAATATCTTGAGTTATACTATTGAGACTCATTGGATGTAAACAAAAAGCGAACAACGATTTATGCAATCTTTTCTCAAAGCAATGAAGAAAACTAATAAAATATTTCTTATCTAGTTTTAGAGAAATACCTCAAGAAATATATTTCTAACAACTAAAAACTAAAATGTTAAGATCAAACACTTTAACTCGCTTAAAGGCATATTTTTCAAGAGTTCCCATACCAAAATACCTTAACAGAGTCAAACTGAGAGATGTGATAGAACTGCATCAGGAGCTGTATCCCTTGTGTTCAATCAATTCTAGCAAATATATATATATATATTCAAAAGTCACTCACTCACGCATTTGGGGACAAGCGGCAAACTCCATTTACGATTGGCGCAGGGACTGCTTTCGGGACCCTCGAGCACAAAGCCGGGATTGCAGGAAAAGTACACGGTCGCCCTTATAATGGGCGGTACCAAAATGGTGCCTCGATTGTTCTTTAGTATGGGGCGCTCATCACCGAATGGCAATGGACAACCCAATTGATCCGTGGGTGGCGCAATCGACGTATCTTTCGTTGGATTTGAGGTAGTGTTGCATAGCAGTGGCGCCTCGTCGGAACCATCAAAGCAATCGTTCTTTTTGTCGCACGTCAGCTGGCTGGAAATGCAAGCGCCAGTTGCACACTTGAACGAGTAGCCCGGACACTCGAGATGTCCACACAAAGTGACGGACTCATCATAACCGCTGCCATCGCCACAATCGTCCTGGCCATCGCACAGATACTTGGTCTTATCAATGCATACGCCAGAAGGACACTTGATCATATTACTCCTGCAATGAAAAGTGTATTTTTTTTTTTAAGGAATAATAAGAGTTTCGAAGTAAGAAGCTACTCACTCACAGTTACCCTGCAGTTTGCGATCGTAGTCACGTATATCATCATCATTACCACAACGCAGAAGCGTCTCATCCGAGCCATCGGCGCACTCCTTGATGCCATTGCAGCCTGCGGAGCCTATCACACATGCACCATAGCTGCACTGGAAGAAGGGCTTCGAGCAGTGCTGTCTCTGGGACACACAAGTCATGCCCGTTTCATCGGATCCATCCGGGCAGTTCTTGACGCCATCGCATACCTCGAACATTGAAATGCAGCTGCCATTGTCACACTCAAATTTCGTGGAACCACAAGCGCCATTAACTGAGCCTGTTTGTTTTCAACATAAGAATAAGAACTTAGTATTTGTTTATCGCTTCGATTGTGGTTTTGAGTATTCAATACTCGATATGTAATCAGAATTGATTTGATTGCTTGGCATTTGCATAAAATATATATTCACCGTAAACGACTTATACATATATAAAATTTACATTGGTTGAGTCTTATGCACTTAAAAATACCCTGTACTTAATTTTATTTCCCAATGAACAAATTAATTATTATTTTACTTCACATACATTTTGTGCAAATGATTGGAATCCGTAAAATATACGATTCAAACTAAGCTTTAGGTCAAGTTCTTTGCTTTCGCAGATAAGAAAGAGCAATATAACTTATATGTAAAATACTTAATGTATATTTTGATAACAGCAATCGACAACAAACGAAGCTAAAGAAACAAACTAGACATAAATGAATATTCAGTTAAAAAATAGTTGGGAAACTATACTATATCGTTTATAAAATGATAAATTTAGTTACAAGCTTGGTTTAATTAATATATAAAAATAATCATGTTCGTGATAAAAGTTGTTTACTTAAAGATGTTATATAAAAGCTCAAATAACTTAGTCAGATACGAGATTGATTTTGATTACTATATATTGACTACATATTAAAAATAAAATATAAATATACATTTGTTGTTATCTTTTTGCATACCGCCTCTCATTTAGAACCAACACTAACAAAAACAATAACAGAGAGCCAAAGATCTTTAGCTTCTCATATCTAAATATTATTTCTTCTCTTCGTTTCTCTCTCTTTGACTATCTCTTCGTTGTTCTGAGCCAGGTTGATTTTAATGCTGGCTCAAATCAAGTTTACGGCAACGTTTCTCACGATCAAACACACACCTTTACATTCATTTATTTACACATTTATTTTTAGTTGAATTTTTATTTTTGTTCTGGACTTTACTTACTTGCATTGAAGCTTAACAAAATCAGGCAGATGCACAGTGAATGTGTTGCAGTATATTTCAATTTCATATTTTCTGCTCTACTCTTAAGGCACTTTCAGAAATATTATGAATGTCTTTATGAATGCATGGGTAATTATATTAATCTACGTATTGATTAGACTTTGAATTTAATTGAATGCGCTTTCTGGAAATCACAGCTTGCAATCACACCGATCGACAGCACAAACCGAACTGACTTGAAACATATTGAGACAGCAATTGATATGCATGCATATATTTTGTCAGCACGACGAAGAGGAAATACCCTTATTTATAATTGTAATAAGGAATTATTAAACAGTAGAATACCTTTATTAAAATTGCATATCATTAGTACTCTAAGTTGTGATAAATATATATGAAATGCCACAATGAAGCTTTTAGTTTTTTTTTGATTCGTCTTGATAATGAAGCTTTTAGTTTTTTTTTGATTCGTCTTGATAATTTTCGTTCAATAAATAAATCGTGGAACTTCTTTCAAAGAGTGTAAAAACACTGGGGCTTTTTAATGTTAAAACTAGTTTTTGAGAGCGCGAAATCTTAGAACATCCGCATTAAAGAGAACGTTTTCGCTCTTTAAACGCATATGAGTAGATTGTATGCTTTCTTCAGAACTTCATAAATATTAAATATTCAATAATAACGGCATATTTATTACTTTTGAGGTGATTTTAATACTAAGTTAAGCAAAAAATTAAACATAGGAAAAGCTGAACTGCGAAATAGATTCGCATTGATTAATATACGTTTTTGAAGGAATAGTCAACATTTTTATGGAGTAATTTCATTTCAAAAACTAAAACTTCGGTGTACAAAAATTAAATTCTTTATTTTGTCTGGTGGCCAAGGCTTTGTTGCATTGATTCTTTTTCTTGCAATCAGTTTGTGAGCAGGCACCGGCTTCATAAATTAGGTTGATGCATTGGCTAACCTCTAAAAATAATGTGGCGTGTACATACTTTTAGGCAGATCGCTTATTCTTTCATATTGCTGAGAAAAAAGCCAAAGTGCCTAAATAAGTCTCGCGCGAAAGTATGCTACATTTTTAAACTAGAACAATTGCATACTTTAATGACTAAAAAGGCTAAGACTAAAGAGCTAAGACAGGCTGAAAAAAAACTGAAAAAGCCAAAAGTGTCTAAAAATGAGTTACGGCAGTTTTTCCTAGAATTCTTTTTAACTAAAATCATTGTAACGCGCATACTGCAAAGTACTACTTCAGGAGAAAATAAAATAACTAACTAATTTGAGTTTTGAATTCGTAGCGAAGAAAAATATACACATTTTACTTACAAAAGTTTCGTTTTTACCTTTTAAAATTGCAATTTTTACCAAAATTTAGGTAATTTACCCAGGTTTCCCGACCGCTGCTCATTTGCATTTGATCTTATTATGGCAGGCGCCAAAAATAGGGAGCTACATTCAAAACTAGTGATGTCTTAATAATATTATATTTCTGCCCCTTCTTTGTGCATACTTTTAGAATTAAACTCGGTCGCAGTCTATTAATCAAGATTTTTGTAATCTATATATAAAATCTAGGGAGCCAACGCTTAAAGAGTTTTTTCAATATGGCAGACACAGGGCGAACTGTGCTTTGAATTTATTTCAATAGCGCCATCTACCAGCCAAAGGCCAAACTAACAGCAAGCAAGCATGCCAGTCAGCTTTTGTCAGTTTGCTGTGTGGTTCACATAACGAGCAACAGATGGCGCTGCCAATCAGTGACATCCATGTTTCAGAAATAAAAGACAGCATTCGCTTGAGTTTTTAGTTCAAATTATTTATTTGTTTTACTTGTTACCACACTTCTCACTGGTTGTTGTTGTTGTTTTTTCCTTTTTATTCATATTACGTATAGTTTTTATATTGATAATTTACAACTTACGGTACTAACATAGAAGAATGGCGTTAAATTAGAATTACAGTAGTATACGAGAGTAGTATAAACGATTTTTCTACCCTAAACACTATTTGTGTTTCCGAAATGTATCCGTTCATGCATTTCGCGGGATGGAGGGGAAAGTTCGTATATCGTATTTAATCATTGCATCGTTTATACATGAGTGTATTTAGGATTAGTAAAGAAAGAAACATTAGAAATGTCAATTGGGTTGTGTTGTTGAGGCTGTGAGGGGCTAAAGTAATAAAAGAAAACAGCCACAAGAATGTACAATACAGTTAATTAATACGTACATAGGCATTATGTATACATGTTAGTAGTGTGTAGTATTAGGTCAAGTTGTTGTTGTTTGTAGAATGTAGAATAAATTCCTAACGCCGACGCGCTTCGTTTCCTTTGTTTTTTGTTTGTGTTTTTTTGTTTTGTTTCTTTACGTATATTTGTTGCTGCTACGACAATTCGAATTTTGAATCATTGCGTATTGTAGTTTAAGCTTCTTTTTCAAGAGGGGGAAAGGGGGGTATACACTATTTACGTATTTATATTCATTTCATTTGTTTCTTTGTTTGCCATTAAAATCTATAACATTTAACTTAATCTCTTGCAAATATTCGCTCTCTTTCTCTTATTGTTGTTGTTCATGTAAAATACATAAATATAAATATATATTTATATATATATATATATATATGTATAGAGATTTATGTATGTATATATAGTTAAATCTGTTGAACCTTATGCGCTAATTACGTATACATCTTGTGAAGGTTTGCTTGGTTAGCCCTTGGTTAAGTGAATTCCAACTGAAATTAATAGTAGGCATCTCGAAACTAGATTCGAGCACAGCTCGTTGCCAGGCCGAGATGCATTTATCGTGCTATCGATAGAGACAATGATATCGTTCAAGGGATAGCATATATAGTACAACTTACGAACAATTAACGAAACGAGATCAAAAGCAATTTCGCATGCACAAACAATAATCATAATCATAATCATAATCATAATAATAATAATTAAAACACCTCAACGATTTCAAGCTCTAATTTTTGTTTGTGTGGAGAGAAGCCAAAAAAAAAGCATTCCAACTTAAATAATAATAATAACACAAATATTTCATTCGTTTTTCTTTGATTTTTTTTTTTCTTTTTTTGTGTAGATTTTTTCAAAACCAATAATTTATTCGTTTTGCCGTAGCAAAAATTCTTTTTTTTTTCTCTTTCTCTTTTGTTTTTGTTTTCTGCTCGTTTTGTTTGTCAGATAATCTCATAAACGCTTTTCATTAAACTAAACATAATAAAATTAGGATTTAATTTAGTTTAAAAAACTTTAAAAATTACTTAAAGAAAACAGCTTCACTTGTATTGTTGTTGTTTGTGGTGTGCACGCTTAAAAAGCCTTAGACAAAAAACTAAACAAATTAATTTAAAATTAAACAAAGTTAACTAAAATTGTATTAAGTTTAAGCACGAACTATACACATTTCTTGTATTGTTATTATTCATTTTTGTTTTTGTTGTTAGTTTTCTATAATTTGCTTCTTTTTTTTCTTTTCTTTTGTATATATATATACATTTATGTATATACTTTTACTTTGCTAACAAATTCTATTTATATTTAAGTTAAATTTTCAATAGTTTTCTTTTTTTATGTTTTTTTTACGTAATTTTTTTTTTGTTTTTTTTAATTGGTTTAAAAACGCGTCTTACAAAAATTCATATCAACAGAATTTAAATTTATTCCTTTTAACATTTTTTTTGTTTGAGTATTTTTTTTTTTTTTATTTATTTTTTTTGCTTCACTCGAAAATAATAATTTAAACATAGCAGTAAGCAACAAAGGGAGATTTTTTTTTTCATTTTTGGGCAGGGTTTGGTAAACAACATTTAAAACTGAACTTTTTTGGGTAAACATAAAATTTTGCTCGTTCCAAACACAAATCTTTTTGGCAGGCAAAAAATTTTCAATAAGTTTAAACTTAATTCTCCGTCGCTCGCTTCTTGTGGAATTTTCAATAATATTTGCATTTGTATTATATTATTTTGTTTTTTTGTATTCATATTTGTTGTTTTACATTTAATATGTATTTACGTATTTATGTTTGCATCTGGGGTAAGTAGATTCTTTTTGTTTGTTCACTACTCTTTGCTTCTTGTTGTTGTTTTTTGTTTTGTTGTTGTTTAATATTATTTTATTTTCCATTTCGCTTTATTCAAGTTACTTACGATGCTAGGAAATTTAATTTGTAATTTTTTGTTGCAGTTTGCGTTTTTGTTTTTTATTTTACGTATTTTCGGTTTGCTTTTCAAACAATTTG
This sequence comes from Scaptomyza cyrtandrae, assembly GCA_035044605.1. NCBI lineage: Eukaryota > Metazoa > Arthropoda > Insecta > Diptera > Drosophilidae > Scaptomyza > Scaptomyza cyrtandrae. The sequence continues at coordinate 11,820,256 of JAWNNS010000640.1, forward strand.
AAAAAAGTTCATTCATTCGTCATTACCATACAATATCAATATCATAATATTATTATATATTTATATATATATATATATATTAATTAATTAATTAATCAATTAATTCATTTAAGTTAAGTAAATGGTTTGTTTTTGTTTTGTTTTGTTTTGTTTTATTACAATCTTTTTGCTCTGCGCATGCAAACTAAATGAATGAATGCATCTGTATTTATGTGTGTATGTATGTATATAATTCAACCTAATTCTGATCTAAATGCCCTCCTTGGACTGCCGCCGCCGCCGCCGCAGCTGCTGCCGCCTTTTGCGCCTGCGCCTGTTTCTCCTGCTCGTTGAGCTCCTTGATCGCCTGTATCTCCTTTTTCAATTTCATTCGCCGATTCTGAAACCAGATCTTGATTTGTCGCTCTGTCAAACACAGCGCGTGCGCCATCTCAATTCTCCGTCTGCGGGTCAGATAGTGATTCGTGTGGAACTCCTTTTCCAGCTCCAGTGTCTGGTAGCGGGTATAAGTCTGTCGGCCGCGTCTCCTCAGACCATTTGTGCCTAATCAAAAATTAAATAATACAAACTTTGAATTAGCGAAAATATCTTTTATGTTATACATTTGCTGCAAATGGCAATTCAAACTTCTATTTGCCATTTCAGCTGTCAAAAGTTTGATTCGGAAAATTATTATTATACATTTGACAAAGTAAGACAGCATGTGTGGGTTCAATTGGCTCATTTGGTTTCGTTTATAAACATTTCAACAAGCATATTAAATTGAAAAATCATTTTGCAAAAACCGACAACGTTTGTTTTTTGTTGTCTTGTTGTCGTTGTCAAAAAATCCACAACATAAATAAACATTTTTTTCAGCAACATTTTGACGTAGGAGTAAAGTCAAGATTTGATTTTTATTGCCATTGCCAATTGCTTAAAGTTACAGTTTGGTTATTTAAATTTTTTTTGTATCTGTAGATTGTTGCACGTTGCACGTTGCAAGTTTGCGCCGTGTGCCACTTAAATTGCAGTTATGCCAATGTAATGCAACTTTAATTGTCAGGCCACAAAAGTCGACAACAACAACATGAAATGTGACTTCAACAATTGAGAAGCCTACTCAATTTATCTCTCTCTCTCTCTCTCTCTCTCTCTCTCTCTTTCTCTCGGTTTGTGTGTATTCACTGGTTATTGTCTGCCGTGTGTTAATCTCTGATTTTAAATATTTATGAAGTTTAATTTGCCTCAAGTGCAATAACTCAATTTTATGTGCACACACACACACATACGCTCATGTACTCAACTGCATTATGCAGAAGAGAGCTGCAGTGAGATTTTATCATCATTATTTCTCTCCCTCCCCTCGCCTACCCGCGTGCATGTGCACTTTACTCCTGGCTTTGTCTGCTGTTGCCAATGAACACAATGTTTAAGTAACTTTCGCATTTTATTGGGGCGACTCTCGCCAGGGTCTGAGTCTGAGGCTGAGGTCTCTCTGTCGGTTTGTCTGGCCATGGCCTGGCTAAATGTTAAGTTAAATATTATGAGCATTTATTATGTTATAAATTTGGCCTAAAGGTATTAACAAATTTATGCCGACACGAAACTCATAAAGTGAAAACGCATTTATCTTTCACATTTACAACAACCTACTATGTATGTGTATATATATATGTGTGTGTTGAGTGTGTGTGGGTGTTGTGTGTGTTGAGTGTGTGTGTGTGTTGTGTTCGTGTTGTGTGTATGTGTGTGTGTATGTGTGTGTGTATGTGTGTGTGTTGTGTGTATGTGTGTATGTGTGTGTGTGTATGTATATTTACTTTTGCATTTTCACATCTGAGAAACATTTAAAGGCGAGAACATTTTATAGACAATAAAAGCGATATAAAATATATAAAATTTTTTATCATGCAACAAAGAAATTATTATTCACCTTTTGCAACATACACAAGATTATAAGCATGTTTATTTTAAACATTCATTTATTTGTATTTATTTAATGGCAGACAACGCAAAATGCTTACATACAATCCTACATATGAACAACAGATTTAATGGGTGAGAAAATTGTTGAAATTAGTGACTTTTGATTTTGTCAGCTGCATTGCAGCCGATAAGCCATCTAAAATGATGAACAGCTGAATAGCTGTGAAATATATGCTTGTATTAGCATTTACTTTAGACTTATTTGGTATTAATATGACTGGTTGTTGAGTTATGTTTGCTTTATGTTTGGTATTTTTGTGAATTTGGTTTTAAAATTCACAAATATGTTCGAAATTTGTAGCTTGTTACCGATGAAAAGCTATGTTAGTTATGTTTAATTGTATAACAACTAATTTTAGCAAATAAATCATACATATATGAGATATTTATTGAGCGTTAAATATTTATTATATCTTGGTAAAGTAAAAAAAATATATATATATATTGAATATGTTCTTCATGCTTCTAGCTACAAAGAGGTAAACTTTGAACCGTTTTTGTTTGCGGATTTCATTGTGTAACTCATTACAAATATTTATTGAAATAGATGGTTCGGGAGCATGCCTTTTACAGTTAGCTATAGCATTTATCTAAATCTTAGCAATTCCAATTTATCTGTTACCCGCCCTGCATTCGAGTACTATTTCGCCGGCATTGAATTCAAATGCACATTGAACGAATAAAATGGCAAAAAGCCGCATAAATACATTTATTTAACACTAAACCTGTTTTGCTGATTAACTTAAATCGCAGAGCTTCACTTGGCCAAGCGTCTTTCTCTTTCACACTCAACCGATTGTGGCATTGTCCTGGCGCATGTCCTGTGCCATTCGAATACATCACGCTGAGGTTGGCAAAAGTTTCATTTTATTTAGTAGGCAACTCGGCAAAAGGAGGCGTCTCCCGACGCGCTTCCTTCAAGCAACAGCAGCAACAGCAGCAACATGCAGTACGTGAGTTGAGCTTAACAATTTTAAATGGAATTTGTCACGCGCCTGCCGCAGCTTTTCTTCCTTTTTACCCCCTGCCTCTCGACCAGCCTTCTGCTCTATACACAGTAATACTAGAGATATGTATGCAAAAATAAACTTTTTACCAAACTTTGCCTCTCTATATATACATATATATTATACATATATATATATATATATATATATATATATATTTTAATTTTTTTTCAGCTGTGTTTTTTTTTCGACGCTGGCCAAGTTTTAAATTTATTATGCGAAAAAGTGCGAAATTCATTTTGCTGTCTTGCTCTTCTTCTTTTGCCACATCTCCTGCTGCGTCGCGCCATTTTCTTTTGTAGACTTTTCGGGAGCATTTTTGTGTATTTCTAAGTACATAATTTAAATGCTGGTATGTGCGCAACACAAGGACAGACAAGGACAGAGAGAGAGAGAGGAAGAAAGGCTTTAACTAGACAATAAAACTTTCTTTGGCAAGGCGCGAAATATAAATTTTTAGATTATTTAGACGAGCGAAAGGCTGTGGTGGAAAGGAAGGGGTGGTGTGGGGGGGGGGGGGTGGTATTGTAGAATAATTTGCTGGATACTCATATATCTATCTTAGCCTGCTGCCTCCCTTTTGAGATACAATTTTCAAGGTTCTCCATGTCTACGCTGCTGACGGCTGATTTTTTGGAAGGAATCGAAGCGCTTCTTGCAGCAGCTGCGGCCCCAAAGAACGCGCAGCAGAGTACGTGTTGTATTTTTTAACTTAAATTCCAGCGGGATTTAAAGTTTTGACAGTTTACGTGTTTGCCTTTGCAACAAACTTTGAGGCAAAACGGGAGCCCCAAAAAAAAAAAAATATATATATATATATATATATATATATATAAAAAGCAAAGAGAAGAAAGACACAAAATAAAGTAGACCCACATCTTTGGCCAACTGCCACACCACACAGTAGCTCTATCTCACTCACTCTCGGAGGGACTCTCTCTCTCTCTCTCTCTCTCTGTCTCTCTCTGACTCACCCTTGAGCAAGGGCGTTGCCAATAAATCTTTAGGTGACTGTGACTCCATGTTGCATGCGTCTCACCGTGTGATCTATGCTACTATTTATATACAAAAAGATACACAGATACAGATACACAGATAGATACATAGATAGATACGCATGTGTGTATCTGATACAGTTATAATCGTACACAGCCTGGCAAAAGGCAACTACTTATATTTAATTCGATTTCCTCGAACAACTTACCCCAATTCCCATCTCCCTCCTTTTACAAATGCTACCTTAGCTCTCCTTTGCCGCCCCACTTGCCCATCTCCCTGCTCTTATTTATGTTTTGTTTTGTCGTCACTGTTGCCGGCACATAAAAATGTCACGCACGCGCCCGCTACTGGCCCCCAAAAAAGAAATGTGAGAAGAAACACGTCTTGAACAAAACAAAAACGAAAAACCAAAAAAAAACCTTTGATAATCAGGCAACAATTTTGTTCGTAATTCGTTGGAATTACTTCAAGCGCTTAGCTGGAACTGAAAAAGGGGTGACAGGAGAGTCAGAGTTAGAGAAAGTATCAGTACATTTAAGTATCTTGGCTATAGATCGGAATTATTCCCCTTTTAAGAATTTTCTTATCTTTTGAAATACCTAAACGACAAAAAGATAGTTTGAGATTGAAAAGTTTAGATAAAAATGAACTTAGCATTAAATTTTTATCGAAAATTTAAAAAATGAAAATTTGTATGAACATTTTTCAGTTACATGAACCTCTGTTATTGATATATATTATTTATATTGTACAATTGATTCAAGCTAAGTTCATTTAGTATAAACATCATGTCAAACTTATGTCGAACTTTACATGAATATTTATATATATAAAAATACTTTCAATACTCTCCGCAAAGCTGTTTTTTCCGCTTGAATACTCTCATTTTATTTGTGTGTCTTCTTTCTATGTCTTTCTATGACTTCCGAACAAGGCCAAAAGACGCAAAAGCTGTGCGGAAATCGCTCAACCGGAAATTGTTTGACGGAGAAACCCTTTCTCACCGAAAGCCAAAAAGCATAGAAAACAAACACAAACACAAACACAAACACATGAACAACACAACAAAATGTACAACAAAATCAATACGAAATCGATTAATTGAGTGTGTGATAGCTTCCCCTTGCTTCCCTTTCGTACACCTTATGCCTTTTGTCTTACTCTCACAACGCACGCATTTTGTTCGCAATTTAATTAAATTTATTTTCGTGCGTGCGGCTTGTGGGCGTGTGTCTTTCACTTTATGTTGCCAGAGGGTGCGGGGGAGTGGCAGGGGCAATCAGAAATACACACACATATATATATATCTAGTGTGTATATATATTACATTTGTTGTTGTTGTTGTTGTTGTTATTGTTGTTGTAGAGTGTCTATAAAACAATTAAAACGCGCCTGAGAGACGGACGCAGAAAATCGAAGCCGCCTGAAGTCTGATTGCGGAGACGGAAAACTAATTTTCCGCACTGCCAATCGAGTCGCACTAAATCTGTCAATTAAGTTGGCCGCAGGGAGACAGTGCGATTCCCAGTGCGTATACCGATGGCTGCAGTGAGTGAGAGGTGTTTAGTGGGCGAGGGGCAGAGGGGGGGATGTGTTGCGGAGGGCGGCGCTTTTTCCCTGAGACGTGATTATGGTCGCTGCCGATGCCTATGCCTCTCTCTCTCTCTCTCACTCTCTCGATTGCTGTCTATGCCTCTCGAATATTGATGCTTGCGGTGGCAAATGCGCAATTGAGTTGCAATTACGAACACGAACGCAATCTTCCAGATACATGCATGTGTCTCTATTGCTGTGTGTGTGTGTGTGTGTGTGTGCAAATTTTGAGCTACACGTTTTGGGTGTGCACAGCTGCACATACACACACATACATACACACATCGTACACCTTTTGCATCTTGCATTTGCAATTTCAATGTTTTGTCAAACTCGCATCCTTGTTAGCAATAGCAATCAGCTTTTAATTGCACACAAAAGATACACTCTCTCTCTCTCTCGCTTTTCTCATTCTCTCTCTCTCTTCTTCTCGCTTGTGACACTTTGATAATTGACTTTGTTTGAGTTTTGGTATTTATGCCACAACTGAACTGTACCGATTGCCAGTTCAATCCCGCTTTCCGCTTCCCATTGCCAAAGCCTCTGCCTCTCTCTTTTCTCATTCTCATGAGCCCAGCCAAAATGATGTGCCAAAGATGATTAAGCGAACATATACGCGTATTAAGTGTACGAAACGTTTCGTGGCTCGCACAACCTTTCAAATTATACAAAAAAAAAAAACCACATCAAAAAAAAGGAAGAAAAAAACATAATTGTGCTCCCAAAAATGCACTTTGTTGATGGGGCCACGCTGTGACCTGTGATATGAGAGGCACAACCAAAATATTTCTCTGGTGAAATTGCTGCATCGATAAAATCAGCTTAACGATGGCTCAGCTCAAGTGACTCGCACGCAGTTTTATTATTTTATATTTTTTGTGCTTAATTTTAAGGTGCAAGCGCAACGCTCAATGGCCGCCAGTTGAGACAGCAGGGGGCAGAGTGAACGGGGGCGCGACTGTTATGTAAACTGGTTTTAATGGCATGGCGGCAACTCTGGTCAGCTCACGCATGCGCAGGACAACAACGAAACGAAACGAAACGCAGAAGATGCGCGCACATTTTGCTCGTCATTAAAATAATTCATTGCCGGAGCTGCCGTTGTTGCCGCAACAGGTAGCCTCCTCCTGTACATCAAGTGATCGCTGAACACTAATCAGTGATCTTTGATCTGTGGCAAAGGGTCAAGGGGGTTGGCGCAGGCAGCAGGAGCACAAGAAGTGCAGCCCTGCATTTATATTTTGAGTTATGCATTGAAGCTCTTACGGTACACTGCAATTTAATCAAGTTTGTTATGTGAAAATAAAAAGAGGCAGACAAGAGAAGGGAAACACAATGAGATATTATGGTTTTACGATATTATTATAAAGTATTTATTGAAAAAAAAAAACGTTTTTTTGGCTGTAGGAATGCAAACAGACTAACAGACAGTTAAAAACTATCTTCATTTATTTTTAAGTAAAATGATTTATATCTTGACTATAGAATTTGCATATAAAGATGGTGAAGGCAAAAACATTAGCACTATAATCAATTTCAAGTCTAACTAGTGTTTAGGTAAGATCAGTTTTGCCTTAAATTAAGATTGTTTTTAATGTTATGCTAATGATTTGATTCTTTCGTGTTGATTCGAATATTTAAAGAATTTAAATCCGATTAAAACGGCTGAGAGACTTTTAAAATATAAAAAATTATAAATGTTTATGTGTTCAATTTAATAACCATTAATATTTAACTTGAATAAATCGTCGGATCACATCTCTCAAAAAAAACCTTTAATCAAATGCTTGACAAAGATTGAAATGTTGTTAATTTGTTCGTAATGTTAAAGGTTTCACTTTAATGTTAGATACGGAATTGAAAACAAAACTCGACCCCGAAATAATATTGGAATTGGACGCCATTTCACGGCAATTAAAACCACATTTGGGTGAGAGACAATGAATACATCACATATAATATATTATTATTGTCTATGCTTGAATAATAGTGTGAGATTGTATAATGGGGGATTGTGTATAATAATTCCATCATTGGTTGACTGACGCTCCAGATGACGACTGACCCAGTGGCCCAAGTTAAAGCTCGAAATGCTTCGAAGCGTTGAAGCTGAACGAAAAGCGCTGCGGGTTTATCTTAATAGCTCAATTAATGAACGCTGTGAACGGTCCAACCAAATACATGGAATAGATATACAAAATAGAGAAAAAGAAAAAAACAACACGCAACACGCCATTTCCATATTGCCATGTAGACATAGATACTTATACTGAAACAAGATATACAAACATATATATATATATATACGTTGTATACGTATGTAGAAATAGATAGAGATAGTACGCTGTGTATAAGCATGTGTGAGTGCGTGGAACGCCTTCTATTTCTTTGGTCGTGCCTTCATTTAAATAATCAACGACTCTATTTTGGCTCGATTCCATCCGCGGACAGCAAGACGACAGCTGGCGGGACGAGATACAGATACGAGCGACAGAGAGGCAGGCAGAGAAACTCTGTTAACAGTTCAAAAAGCAAAAGCATTTTTAGAGACGCAAAAGACGCGACTCTTAAATGAAGTTATTCGAGCAGTCAGGCAGTCAGCAGTCAGCAAGCGCCAAATCCAAGACCAAAAGTCGATGTCGGACATTCTAAATAAATAAATAAGTGGCACGATGTCAAGCTGTTTCATATCGTGAGGCAGCATCAGCATAAGCAGCTGCAGAAGATGAGCTGAGAGCGCCAGAAAGAGGCTATCAACCGGAAGCAGTTCGATGATACAGACGATGATGATGTTGTTGATGTTGATGTTGATGTGGACAGTGGACAGTCGTTTAATATAAATTTTCAATTTCAGAGTTCATTAGACAAGAACTGAAAAACATAACAAAATATATACGCTTGCTGACGTCATCTCAGCTATCTATCTCAGTTATCTCGTCGAGAAGTTATGTGGCAACTAGAAACGGAAATGTGCAACATTTCCTGCAAACTCTCTTCAAATCGTGTTGCTCAATAAAAAGAAAAAAGAAAAAAAAAGAAAACAAAATCAACGCAAGTGTCAAACATAAATTACACTGCGCAACAAAAATGGCGCGGCTCCCAAAACTGATAAGCCTGCAGATGCGACGATTATTTATATACTGAACGGGATGGGGTGGGGAGTGGGCTGTGTTGATGGTGGTGGTGGTGTTGGTGGAGTAGGCAATCTTTGAGATACAACAGCGAGTATCTGTATCTTTTAATTGCATTTGAGAGCGCCCAACTGATTTGACACGCCCACTCGTTTAACTGGGCAGCTGCCTCTACTGCTGCTGTTTTCGCTCTTTGTGTTATTTTTTTTTGCCTTGTTTCTTATCGTTTCGGGCGAATCGCATCGAATGCGTTTTTAATTGCTTTTTCAATGGTGTTGTGTGGCAGCTGTGGCAGCCATTGCGATATGGCCACAGCCCATGATTATCCGATGTAAGATTGAGCCCAAAAAGAATCATTTTTGCGATGCGTCAACTTTCTCATAATTGGCTCTACAAAACACCCCAACTTACACTACATATAAGAGTGCGTGCATGTGTGTGTGCGAGTGTGAGTGTGTGTAGGTGTTTCAAAATGTCAAGTTGCAACTTCATTAAGAGCACATAAAAGTAAACAAGCTAAAAGTGTCGGAATTTCACACATAATTGGCACTTGAAGTTTTATTTTTATTTTCGCCTTCGCAGCCCCCCCCCCCCCAAAAAAAAAAAGAAACCAAACGACAAACTTGTGGCCCAAAACTGTGTGGAAAAGAGAGACAAATAGAGAGGGAAGGGTGTGTTTTGGTTTTGGGTTCAGAGCAGCTGCTCTCTGGCAAATGCCAAACATTTACTTCGTATATATATATGTTTTTTTTATTCCATTGTTTCTCTCTTACTCTAGCTGTGCAAAAGTGAAAGTTTAGTGCAACATTTCTTTTAGGTTTTTTTCTCCTCCCTATTTGTCCGTTTTTTTTTTTGTTCTGGTTTGTGCGATGTTTTTTTGTGTTTTGTTTGCTGCCATTTTCTGGCTGCTAGAACGTGTGAAACTAGCAGTTAATTTTCGAGTCAACCGGCTGCTTCGTTCATATTCCTATTGCTCTCTACTACCAATTCCTAGACCAATTCCAATTCGATAGTTGCAGTCCACATTGACTGTTGTGTGTGTGTGTGTGTGTGTGTGTGAGTGTGTTTGTGTGTGTGTATGTATGTTAGCAAGTGTGCGGGCGAGTTTGTCGTTTACAAGATTTATGCTCAAATTGCTTTTGCGCAAAAACAGTTCAGTTCACAGTGGAACAAACTTGACTTTGGTTCTACCAAACCTCTTAAATATTTTGTTAAGATAGAACTACACTTAATTCCATTCAAACTAAACAATTGATAACATTTAAGTGATTTTATTTTTGTTCTTTTGAACGCAAAAATCAAATATTAAAGTTAGTTTTGAGAAGACGAAAAAACATTCGTAGCTTTTAATTCCGTTCTTAGAAAGAATAATTTTGAGCACACAAATTTAATGTAAAAGATAATTTTAATTGAAAAAACCTTTTTCACTTGTTTTTGATGCCTTTTATAACTTATTGTCTTATGCGCGATTAAATATTTGTTTATTATTTTGACTCTAGTTTCAACATCTCACCCACTGTAACGCACTATGCACTTGCACAGTGGACACAGTTGTTGGCTTGCGTTGCACATTTTTTGTCATCGTATTTTTTGTGTTTGTGTCGTAATCAATAACATTTTTGCAAGTAAATTACTTGCTATTGTTTCGCTCTGTTTCTGTTTCGTTTTTTGTTTTTTGCTCATCCCTCAGAACTGTTTTTGCAATTTACACACACACACACACGCTTTGCGAGAATAACTCCTCCCCCCCTTCCCCAAAAAAAAATGCCAAAGTTCAAAACTGTATTCAAAAGAGAATTTCATTCTTTGACACTACTCTCCGTCTCTCTCTCTCTTTCTCTCTCTCTCTCTCTATGACTGTCTTTCGTTTTGTTTCTTTTATAGATTTATGATGCTTTATAATGAACTTGTAAAGTAATTATGCGCCGCGACGCGTTCACAGCTCGTGTGCACCACCTTCAACTTCTCACACCGCCCACTAAGTCACAGCGCCACCCGGAGCCATAACTCGGTGGCACAACCCTTTTCAGAAAAATGGTTGTCGTCTTTTTCGCGCGCGTTCGAGTATGTGATATGTAGCAAGTGGCAAACCCACCCATACTACCCACCGTTGCGTCTTTTGGGCCGCCATTTACGCTTGTAATTACACGCTTCATTGTTGGCCTCTGTGTGCACGAACGATGGCAGCAGGGAGGTGAGTGTATGGGGCATGGGCGAATCTCTACTATATTCATGTTGTTTTGTCGCCTCACTTTGGTGTCGTATTTCTCGTTTCTAATTGGGTTTCGTTGTGCGCTAAGCTCGCTAATGTCAACCTTGTTGTCTTCGCTCCTTTGTCCCTCCATCCCAAAAGGCAGTCTCGGTCTCAGACTCAGACTCGAGATTCACTTAGCTCATGCACATGCAAAACAAAACGTACTCCAACTGCTTCTGCAGGCATGCCAAGCAGTGCCATTAAAAGTGGCCGCCTAGTGGGTGGATGGGTGGGTGGGTGGTGTGTGTGTGTGTGTTGATGTGCTTGAGTTTTGTATGCTGCTTGAGCATAAAGGAAACGGAAACGTTAAGCTTCGTCGCTTCTTTGGGCTGCTCTGTCGCCAGTTGAAGTCTACGTCTTCGTCCGTGTATGTATGTGTGTGTGTGTGTGTGTGTGTGTGGCAAGAAGCTGCCAGTGTTGCCAGCTAAATTATGTTGCATGCTTTTAGGTGATTTAGCACACGGCTCCTATGCAAAAACCGTCTGCAATGTTATTTTTGGTTTATGTTTTGTTTAACTAATATTTTAGGAAATCTCTTGCTTCGAATTATGAACTAGCTCCATGAACTAGCTCTTTCTCTATCTTTTTTTCTCTTTCTCTCTCACTCTCTCTCTCTCATGCTCTCTCCATTTGCTTGTCTAGCTGGTGAGCTGGCCACAAGGCAAAAAAAAAAGTTTCTTTACTTTGCTGCTTGCCAATTTCACACTCTGCCAAACGCTGCTGGGGCAGCCATAAGTTACAGCCAATAGCTGTCCCGGAAAAGGGGTCAGCCAGGAGCAGGCCAAAAGTCTGGCAACTGGCAAAGCATTATAAAAACAAAAGTTGCCAAAACTACGAAACAACCCCAGCACCAGACAGACTATTGGAAACTACAAAACAAAACGTTAGTATATCGATCTGTAGGATCTATAAAAGGTATATCGAATCAAGTTTAAAAATTCAAGGGTAACCATTAAATCATCTATAAAATGTACACAAAACTGTTTTAGATATTAAGTATTCTTTTTTTTTAATGTATTCAACATAAAGTTACTGTCAAACTTGCATACAGCAAATGTCAAGGGGACAGAAAAAAGTTTGTTAAGGAGCAAACTTCTTATATAGAATGAATAAGTGAAGTGTTCTGGTAATAATGTCGTTATAAAGAAAACTTCGTTATCCACAAGTTCGTAATAGATAGGTTCGACTGTATATGATTATATACTACCATCCATTCTTATTCTTCATCTTTTGCTACGCTCTCCTTTAAGGCCAAAACCCAACCTATATGCCTTTCTAAGCACCTAAGCTATTGAAAGTTTTTTTTCTTAATTTATTGTTTGCAACGCCTGCCACGCTTATTAACTAAAGCGAATGGCGGCTGTCAGTCATAAATCAAAGACATTGTCGACAGACTGAGGAGGCCCAAGAGTTGCGACAGTTTCCAGTTCAACTGAAGACTCTTTTCACATATTAAAAAATCCCTACAACGTTTTGCATAAAAAATAAAGCGCACACATACGTGTGTGTGTGTATGTGTGTGTGTGTGACATCATATCGTATATTGTCGCATGAATTTACGTGACCATATGTTGTCGCTGGAGCGCATAAATTCTGAAGGGGCTACAGACTGGGCGACGGCTTTGGCGTTAAACTCTCAAGTGGAACTCCTCTAACACACACACACACACACACACACCCACCCTCACCCCTTTGTTGTCAACAACCCTTGCAAGTGTTGATATTTCGCCGAGTATGTTTTTTATATTTTTTTATTTCTGCATATATGCAACAAATTTATTGAATTTAATTTGAAATCGCACAACAGTTGCCGACAGCTGGCGACTCAACGATATTCCGTTACTTATGTCCGACCCACTAGTACCTAACCAGTCGTAGTATATCATTCGAGTTTAGGCAGGCAAAATCATTGACTGTACGTAATCCTGCATATGAATATTTAAACTCGCACATTTAGCCGCATCCAAAAGCCTAATGAAGCCAAGCTGCGCGCGGGCGAAATTCGTTTTTAATTGCGCCCTGAAAAACTCCCGAAGATGGCGGACACAAAAATTTGCTTTTAATTGCTGGCATAGAGGCGGGCAGCAACAGTATAGAGTACCTTGGCTGGCTGCCTCTCTGCCTGCCAGCCTTCCTAGCTGGCTGGCTGGCTGGCTGGCACTTGTGTTTTTTAACTACCAAACTCGATTTCGTAAGCTAATGGATGACAGGGGCCAAACTGTTGGCCTGAGTCGGAGTCGGTCTGGGTCTGGGTCTGGGCTTGAGGTTTGTGCAAGTGGGAGTTGGAGTTGAAGCTGAAGTCGGCATCGGCACAGCAGCCAATTAAAGGCATGACATAAATCCAGATGTGACTTGTATTGGGTGTTTCCGCCTGCGGCCCACATTCTCTCTTTTATTTTTTTGCAGCAGGCAGCAGGCAGCAGGCAGTAACAAAAAGACAGCGCCAAAAAATGTTCAAGATTGTTGCGAACAAAACAACAACACAAACAAAAAGTCGAGGAAAACTTTGCAACAACAAAAAAGTAAGGTGGCTCAACCAACCCAAAACAAACGCAAAGCAAACCAACCAACCAACCAACCAATGGATCGGCATTCGCTCGCTTTTCATGCTCACGCCCGTTGTTGTTTCATTTTACAATGTTTTTTTTTTGTTTTATATTTTTTCCTTCTTTACTTTGTATTATTGCATTGTACGAGTATTTTTCTACTTGAGTTGGCAGCACCGCCTGCCCCAGCCAGAGGTTTCACATTGTTGTTCTTGTTGTTGTTGTTGTTGTTGCTGTTGTTTCGTTTTCAACATGCACTTCACTTGCTAGCCGAACGAAGAAACCGCAGCCAGCTTATGTTAGTTGTATCTTTGCCATTGCCTCAACGTTTCTGGTACCGTTGGGCAGCCAAAAAAACAAACAACTGAATGTTTCTCTTTGCCCTCTCTTTGGGGAATACTGAGCGTCGCTACATTAAAATTCTTCCCAGCCAAGAACGAGACAGAGACTTGGGACTGAGTTTGAGTCCGATTCCGATTCCGATGCCGATGCCGAGTCCAAAGTTAACTAATTTATGTCGGACGACTTGGAATTAATGAATAAATGGCGGGGGCGCTTAGACGAATGGCCAGGCCGGCCATGCTTACAAATATGTAAATTACTTGGCAAAAAAACAAAAGAAGAACTCCATGAAAAATAACAGCTAAAACAAGAAATTGTTTACGCAAACAAACATGCAAGAAATGCCACACGCAATCTTAAGAGGGCAATGTAAACTTTTCTATGCCTCGCATACCATTTATAAAGTGCAAATTACTAAGGGTTCGTTTCAAGTCTCAACCAGCTGCGAATGTCTTTAAGGTCTACGACTCTAGTTGCTTCAAATTTTACAACTTTTCTTTCAGTCAGTTTTTTATGCTTTCGCGTGTATCGAGAGATTAAAGTACATGAACAGAATAATGACAATTTGTGCTAAGCAGCAATAAAGTCTCAAGAGATATATGTTTATAATTGTGTGGATTATGGGAACTCAAATTTAATTTTAAGGTATTTTCAAGATTTATTTATAGATTATAGCTATAATTTCTAAAGCTTTTATTTCTTGTTTTATTTGCTGGACTTGAATAGATTTAACTGCTTAATGAACCTGCTCAAAACTTAATGCAATAGATATTTAAGATCAAGATATATTTAACTAATGATTTGAAATGTTAATTTTACTAAAGCCTTTAGTATCATCACACTTGTGTGAAAGCTTTCATCCTAACAATCAATGCCTTATGCCTTACAGCCCACTATTATTATTGTTATTATTAAAATGGTGGCATCTTCAGCTGGCGGCAACAATAACAACAGCAACAGCAACATTCAACAAAACAGTAGCAGATGAAACCAATAAAATTAATAATCATAATTAATATGATTTCTTCTTATCGAGGCGCGCACAATTAAATTTTGCCAGACATAAATCGAGACAACGACCCAGGGACAGCACCATATTAAGAATGCCCGCATTTCTTACCCAGCCTCCCTCTTTGCCTACCCTCAAGAAAGCAAAAAGTTCGGCAATTAAATGTGGCCCAACACATGACGACAATGGGGAAAAGTGCAAGCAAGCAAGTGTCAAGAGAGAGGGGATCGGGGGGAAGGGGAAGGGGAACTCTGTACTTGTGTCGAGATAAGTGGCAGTCGGAATATTAGGCTGGGAACATTATTATCTGTGGGCAAGCAGACATTGGAAAAGCGAGGAACATGGGGAACAAATAATAAATCGCATAAAATATAATTATGAAATTTGTTGCTTGTTTGCTCGTTCTCTCTCTCTCTCTCTCTCTCTGTCTTTCTCTCTGCAACGGAGGCGGGCCATGTGGCCTAGGGTTGTGGGTGTGAGCAGGGTTGCCCTACTCAATGCACTGAGTTAATACGCGACTGTAATTAACTTGTGATTTATTGCTTTAAGTTTTTAGCGCTACAGCGCGATGCTTCATTGAAAGCGGGCATCTTTCC
This sequence comes from Scaptomyza cyrtandrae, assembly GCA_035044605.1. NCBI lineage: Eukaryota > Metazoa > Arthropoda > Insecta > Diptera > Drosophilidae > Scaptomyza > Scaptomyza cyrtandrae. The sequence goes on from JAWNNS010000640.1 coordinate 11,835,701, forward strand.
TTTCTTTTTTCATTCTTTTCGTTTTCCATTTTTCTCCTATTCCTTTTCTCCTGCACTTGGCGCGCTTTGCTCTCGGCCGCTGGTCCATTTTGTAAACTTTCGCCGCTGGCGATGCTGCCTTGCTTTATTCGCAACAAAATGTCTTAAGAGTAAAGCTAATTTATCAGTAGTAGCTGCCCACCAAACGCACCACCCAACCAACCAACCAAGCAACCACTCGCCGCCCCCCTTTTTTGGTCGCCGCCCACCTTTAATATTAAATGTTACACCAGGGACACATTTCGATGAAATATTTCGTAAAAAGTGTCTACGAGCAGGAAAAATGCGAGCTCCTATTCTTTCAGCCAGCTTCACCTTTTTTGGCCAACGTCGACGGCGTCTTTGGTGTTTGTTTTTGTTTTTTTTTTTTTTGGACTTCTCAAGTTGCGTTTTTTGTTGGCCGGGCACACAAAACTTTCTCCTTGCGGCATTCATGAGCTTCATAAGCTCCACGCCCCGCTCTCACGCACGTGGCACGAGAAGAGAAACCGGAGGTGGAGTCGGAGGATGTGCGGCAGAAGATGCTGTTGCCATTCATTGTTGTTGCTTTTGTTTTAGCGCTCGCCTGCTTCTTGTTTTGTCAAGACGTGCCACACTAAACACAACAAGAGAGAGAGAGAGGGAGAGAGAGAGAGAGTGAGAAAGGGATAGCGAGTGGAGAGGGGCTAGTGCGGGGGTGGTGGCATGGCAGAAGAATTATTACCGACCAAATAAGCGATATTTCTCGAGGGATGAATGTGCTTTGGTGCGTGTTTTATTTTATTTCGTTGAGTTACAACCCGCTAGCTAACGGTTCATGCTTCTAGGGGTGGGTGGATGGGGCGGGGAGAGGTTGGTATTTGTGTGTGTGTGTGTGTGTAAGTGTACTAGTTGTATCTTGGTACGCATGGCTGACACGACCAACAAAGGAGGCGCCTCTGTTTTGGTGCAATGCCGGGGAAATGTCGAATGCGAAATTAAGAAAACATGGCAGTAAAATTGGGTAATAAATCATTGGGGGGCCTCAAAGTGTTGCCTGCCTTACACACACACACACACACCAACATATTATATATACACACTGCGGCACACAGTTGGAAATTGTTGCGCTACAAATTATATAGATTTTGCGACATTTCACTCGAGTATGCTGCGGGAAGAGGAAGATATAAGGTTTGAATTGGTTTTCCCAGCTGCAATGTAACCAAGCTCTTAATCTCTTGCGAATAATTGTCTTTAAGAGGCTAATAAGCTATAAGATATTTAATATGATAAGTGTTTAAAAATAAGCTTAAAGTATACTTTAATCAGTATGATGAATATTAATTTTAATTTAAGGCGAAATAGCTTTGTTATAAAGTAGAATAAACGCAGAGCAACTTTCGGTACATCTTAACACTTCGTACTGTATATATATATATATATATATTATGATAAAATATCACTCCTTAGCTTTTAACCTATACCTAAAACCTTTCCATTCTATTAACACTTTCAGCACAATATGATCCCTTAACTGTTGCACCTAATTTTGTCTGTTTTTTTGGCTTCCCTTTTTAAACGCATTCTTTGTTCACAGTTAGTTTGCTTTTGCAGTCGATAGCAATTCCCATAATCCCCATACATACTACATACTTCTCCCATACTCCATTGCATGTATGTGTGTGTGTGTGTGTGTGTGATTAAAATGGCGATATGAATGCATAATAATATCAGAGTTATGAGTGTTAGGCTCGAAAAGAGCAGAAAAAAAAACTTCTTCATGCCACACCACGGCCAGAGGCAAAGCTGAGCAGGCCAAAACCAAAATGAAACCATGGCATAAAACTGCACTGAACTAAGCGGCAGGCGCAAAGTGCAACTACCCCTCAATTCACCACCACCCCCCTTCCCCACCCACCATATGATACCACTACACCTCCCTGGATACGGCCATCAACGCCGGGTGAGTAAGTGAGCTGAACTTTGATGCCGCCACATTCTATTCGCATTTACGCTCCACAACTACGAGTACCTATGGCCATATATCTATACACTGGCCGGACTAGGACTGCGATTCCTTCTCTTCTTTAACCATTTTTTGTGCAGCCCACTGCGAGAGTCCGAAGCCGAAAAGCCGTAAAGCCAATGGCAAGGGGATTGCAAGAGGAAAGAGAGCTGGGCTGTGCTGAGCTGAGCGCACTGGCAAAGACTGCCGCCGTTGCCTCTGGAAGATTTATGCAGTTCATATTCACATTTTCCAAACGCCGCATACCAGGCGCAGCATTCGAACGCAGCCGTCGAGGAGGAGCGACTCCTGCTTCCCTCTCGTGTTTCATGGACACACATGGACACATGGACACATGGACACATGGACATTGTAAACGTGCCTAAATGTGTTTATGTGTGTGAGAGAAAGAGAAAGAGAGAGAGAGGAGTGAGGGGCGGCTAGGGGGAATGCTGTTAGTGGAAGGCTAGTCGCAGTTGTTGAAGCATTTTCGGGTTGTGCATTGCAGTTCGATGTTGTGTTGTGGTTGTTGTTGCTGCTGCTGCTGTTGCTAGCACCAACAATAAAGCCACAGCACGGTGGGGCACTTGTTGTATTTATGCGAATAAAACATGCAAGAGCTTTGAGGGATGTTAGTATCCAAAAAAAAACAGTTTAACAAATTTCTATATCGAATAACTTGTAATTAAATATAACAAAAAATTAATATAATAATAACTTTTGTGGCTAAAAGTGCAACTAAAATTCAAAACATTAATAACATAATAATAAGTAACATTAATAATGTAATTAAAAAATAAGTAACAGAAAAGAACATATATGGAAAAAAAAGAATATTTTCAATATTTGTTCTTTTCTGTTACTTATTTTTATTATTTATAAGCTGAAAACTTAGTTGTGTTATGTGCATTAAAGAATTTATATCATCCTAATGGAACAAGTTGTAGTAAAAACCAAGACTTATTAAAATATTTTGTGAAAAATAATAATTTCTTTGAATTTAAATATTTTTATGTAAGACATTATTTTAAATTTTACTTATATGCAAATAAAATATAGGAAATAATTTTTTTTTTTTTTGTACAAACATTTTTTAGAAACAAATTTAACAAATCGAAAAATATCTCAACTTTGAAATTTTTGGTTATTATTTTCCTAATTGCGTTCCACTGTGCAGCCTAGCACAGCCCTGGCGTGTCCCGCCTGCTGCCCCTGATCGTTGTTCGAGGGGGAGGTGGACTAGAGACTGTGCTAGTATTGGTTGCCTGGTGGTGCTGGTGGGGCTGTTGGCGGTGGTGGTGGTGGTGGGGCGGCTGCTGGATGACTGCAGGCTCGTGCAAGCGTTCGGAACACACTGCATATTAAGTTATTGTATATTAGGTGTTAAATCAGATAAATTTTCGCATAATACCGCATACAGCACTCGGATTTTCAAAGATTAACGTGGCGCACACACACACACACACACACACACACACAAACACACGCTGTTGTTGTTGGTCAGTAGTTGTTGTTGCTTGTATGTGTGTGTGTGCATGAGTTAAGCTGTGTGCTTGGGCTTGTGGCTGCAGCATTTTGGAGCTGTTTTAATCATTTGAATGCTGCACATTGTTTTCAAGCTGCCTTCCTACTCATTGCTCCAGCAACCCGCTGCGTTGTCCATTGACTGCCATTCGAGGCTCTAAACACTGTTGCACTTTATTATCTATGTTTGTGTGTGTGTGTGTGTAAGTGTGCTGTTACTGATAAACCAGATTTCGATTTTACTTTGATCATTCGACATTGCAGCAGGCATGCAAAATGAAAAGCTGCAAACCGCAATCCAAATTGCATTGTTAACAGATTATTAAAAATGAAAATAAATTTAAGCAAATTTATAATTGTTGAAGCAAAGAACGAAACAGATAACAACAAAAAATCGAAGTGCATTAAATTTGTCCGCTTGGCGGCGGCGGCGGCGTCGGCGTCGGCTTCATTAAGGCGAAAAAAAAGAATAATTGTTGTTGTTAAATAAATTTCACTGTTATTAAACAAAAGCTATTGTGTTTTATGAAAAGCGCATAAATAAAATGGCAAAAAAGGCGACGCAGCGCAGCTCGCTTCGAAAATTTATTATGACAAGTTGCTCTGGCACTTTTATCTCTAGCCACACAAATTTTGCAGCCAGCCAACAACAACAGATTTATACATATATATATATATATATATATATGTATATAAATGTTATTTATACTGGTGTTCGTGTATTATACAATATAGTATATATATGTATAATAAAATAGCCACAAAACAAACTCGACCCCAAAAAGCTGGACTCTGCTTGGGCAGCAAAAACTAACTACAAACCTACAAACCATACACTATCACTCACACTCACACACACACACACACACACACACACACACACACACACAGGAACACAACAAATTCTGGCTGGTAGATAAAATGGAATGACAAATAAGTTGGTAATATAATTTGCAGGCCATGAATAGCAGCAAGCAAGATCTAGTTTTGTTTGTACTCGAAATTTAAGTTACTTCGAAAATTAGTTTGCAGTTAAGGTTAGTTGGTTTTATTGTTACTATAAATAGTGTTATTATATGATATAAATTATTAAGTTATGCTAAAATTAGTATCTTATACAAGATGTTATGATAAATAACCTGGAGTCAACAGACCAAATAGTTTTTTAGGATTATTTCCATAAAGAAAGGATTTTCTTTGATTAAAATTTAGTTATTAATAAAAAATGAAGTTATTAAAAATGTTTTTATAATATTTATTACACTGTTTTCATTGTACAAAAATTTGGTTCTTTGTTTTAGTTACTATTAATTATTTTATAAGCAAGAAATCTTATTTTAACAAAGCAATATGAAATCAATTTCTTGTGGTTGGAACCAGAGTTTTAACTATTTTAAAAAGGCATTCATTTAAAGTATATATAAACTATTCGAGCACGATATCATATTTCACTGATATCATATTTAAGTTTTTAATATAGCCAACAGCTTTTGACATAATCTTAAGTTCTAAGCAACTGCAGCAACAAGCAAGAAGAGGAGCACTGAGAAGGCAAAGAGATTCAAAGATGCCAAGCAGATGAAATGCGCAAGGGGTTGGGGAAGGGGCAAATGGAAGGCCTTCAAAATAGTGACCATAACTCATAGCCCGTTTAGTATGTGTTAAGATTGGACACGCAAGACGAAAGAGCGTGCAAATAAATAAACAGATTGTGCACACAAATAAGAGACGAAAAGACATTTAATGATGCTGAATGCAATTGCAAATAATTGAAGTGCATATTTAATTTAATTTACAAGCTTTAAGCAGTTGCAAGCAAGTCTTTTGATAATCTTGATCTTGCTTGATTAAATGCTATTTATTATAATTTTTTGTTGCTCGCTGTTGCTAACAAAAGTTTCAGCTGCAAGGCAGCCTCAACTTGATTGCACTCGAACAATTTCGTTTGCCTCTTTCCCTGCTTGCAACTGCAACTAAGAAAATCAGGCCCACGGCCAGGGACACGTTCCAGAAAGTAAAGAGTTGGCTGAGCGAGTGGTTTTGACTGGTCAGCAGGTTGCTGTTGGCTGTTGACTGTTGTTGTTGTTGTTGTTGCCGTTAATATGTTTTGTTTTGGCCAGTTGCTGTTGTTGTTTGAAATTGCCCGTTGAACGTTCGCCGGGTGAGTAAAACGATTACCCGCCGGCTAGGCCTGCTTTTGCTTAGTGTGCTCTCGTATGTGTTGGAACAACTATTATTAAGCGCGTTTAGTTGTTGATGTTGCGGCCATTGTTCTGCTTTGGCTGGAAATTATTATTCGCATGCCAAAATGAATTGAGCCTGGCCGAGACATGTTGGCAAAGAGGCTCGACTCCGTTGGCATGCAACATGTTTAGTTTATTCATAAACTCACACACACACACACACACATGCACACACATATATAGTTTTGTTGTTGTGTTTCGGGGTGTGAGTGCGTCGTCGGCAACATTCAAAAGTAGCCGCATTAAATGAGCGGCCTCAGCGCGCACTCAAATTGCCCAGTTATTAAGTAAATTGATTTTAAGTACATTTCAAAACTATTTTCTTCTAAATGTTTGTTTGCCTTTTTTACCCCCTTCTAACAACACTTTAATGTAGCTTAGCTCTTTGTTGTTGTTGGTTTTACCAGGAGCTGGAAATTTATTTATTTTTTTATGTTTTTGATATGTTTAATGTTGTGTCGCGATAAGAACCGGAACTATATCACATGTTGTATATTAACTTTGGAGACCGAGTCGAGCATAAAAATTGATTGTTAACATTGCCAAAGCAAATTGCTGTTGATTTCCATTAAGATTAGGCCACGTTTAAAGTGCGCAATAATATGTTAAAATCCCTAAGCAACAATTACGCGCATGTGACATAAAATACAAGGAATGCATTAAATATGCAATGCTACTATCAATTGTATGTAAATTCAAAAAAAGACCCCCGAACAAGTAAGAAGGCTCTTGTCAAGAAATCCCGACTAGACAATACCCTGAACCCTATACTTTACGCGTACAGTTAGTGTTTCCAAGAATGTGTGTGCTTGTCTCCGCGTATACTGCATACTCAACTTCAATGTCCCATATCTCCGGTGTTTCTTAGCCGATTTCAATAAAAGTTTCACAAATTGTCATTATTTCGTTTAATGTTTCAAGCGGCGTCTCAAAGTTTTCCAAATTCAAGATTTTGTTGCTATCGATCCCATGTGTATATCGGAAACGGGAAGAGTTATCGAAAATCGAAAACAAACTTGTACTGCTTAGGGATTAGGCAAGCTTAAGTTTCAAATCTGGAGTCTCTAGCTTTTATAGTCTCTGAGATCGACGCGTTCATACATACACACAGACAGACGGGCAGACGGACATGGCTATATCGACTCGGCTGTTGATGCTGATCAAGAATATATATACTTTATGGGGTCGGAGATGCTTCCTTCTGCCTGTTACATACTTTTGCACACACCTTTATACCCCTTTTTACCCATTTTGAATGGGTTCAGGTACTTTTTCAATGTACTTTTTTTTCTACATCAATTGATTTTTATCTAGTATATCAATTTAGAAACTTACCTGGCATTTTAATGATATATTTTGCTTGTTCAGTTTGTGTAATTTTCGTACTGTTCTCAACGAATATAAACTATGTTAAATATAGTTCTTGATTGCTTATCTCAAATTAAAAACTGTATTAAAGTGTATTTGTTGCACGCCTCCCCAAGGAGCATTGCCACAGATTACATATATTAAATGCGGTATAAGTTAATGAAGTTTTCTATTAGCTCTGACGTTAAATTTAATTTAATTTAAAACTAACAACACACACACGCACACACATATATATAATAAAACATGGCCAAATGAGCGCAACGCATGCAAAATGCAAACAACAACAAAAAATAGTTAAATGATAATCAGCAAGTGCTGGCCAGCTGCAGACACTTGTTGTTGCTGTTGTTTGGTTACTAGTCAATGAAAACGCTTCATAAACAGCGCAATTAAACTAATGACTATGCTGGCAACCACGTTGCTTGCTGATGGCCAGCACCACTCAGCGCATAGAAAATATATATGATCGGGCCACACACGACGAAGGCGAAGACGAAGACACCACCGGTTCTTCTACTTGGCTCTTCGTCGTTTTGGCACTTGCGCATATGATTAACCTGAAGAGACAAGCACACACAGAGAGAGAGAGAGAGTGAGAGAGAGGGAGAGGGAGAGGAAGAGGGAGGCGGGGAGAAGGATGGTAGTTGCTGTTAATACGTGATCCAAAACGCAGCCACGTGCATGTGCGCAAAGTGGTTTGGCCCCCTTGATGAAATGTGCGCGATTGTCTAATGGGTCGCCAAATGGGCAGCTTGCAAAACTGGATGAGCGGAGTGCTGATGTATTGCCTCCTCGTGGTGCCCATTGCTGTTGCATCTTCTGTTCCTCTTTGCCATGTTTATTGGTTGCCATGGCAGCAGCAGCAGCAGCATCAGCAGCAGCAGTGAACCGGTTTTTAAGTTTTTATCTTAAAAACCCGACTGAGTTCAGGTAAAAAAAAAAACCAACTGTAGCAGCAGCCGGTTCCGAATGGTCGCCTACTGTGCTACAACCTTTTTGTTGTTGTTGTTATTGTCGTCGTTGTTGTTGTTGCTGTTGTCGTATGTTTGGTGGTGGCTTTAATGGCTTCCGCCAACGGATCATAGGAGTGAAATAAATGGCCAGACGGAACCAATAAACGTCGCGCGCGTTGTGCGTTCATCGCTCGTTCGAAAAGCCAAAATGAGTTAAGAACTGTGGACAGTTTTTGCTGCAGTCGTTGACTCATTGCGATTTATGGCCAAAAGTAGAATAACCAGGCAAAAGAAAACCAAGCTGAGTCAAGTCGAGTCGAGTCGAGTCAGCCAACTAAAGTATTAAATTGTATAAAGTATAGTTTGCAACGCCCACGGAAAAAGTTGCTGAAATAATATGAAAATGCCTTGACTGCTGCCATTTACTTGTAATAATACATTTTGCATTATAATAATATCAGGCTATACTTTACGAAAACTGCGCTACGATATATAAATAAAATTGGCTAGACAGTCATCAATCAGTCGGGTCTCAAAAAGGAATTGACCCTGCATCCAAATGGCGCACTCTCCGCAGCTCCTGCTCCCGCTTCGGGGTGAATGTGAATGTGAAGGTGAAGCTTTAGCTTTAGCTTTAGCTTGTCCGGTTGAATATATACTATAATAAAAGTAATTGCATCTTTACCCTTTAGGGTTAGCGAGTGAAGCAAATTGCGACTTGAATGTGATTTGCGCTTTGCGCTTTTTCCTATCAGCATAAAAATTGCTATAATTTGCTGAAGATTGCGTTTTATACATAACCATAACAATGGTGGTCAACTAACCAACCCCTCACACCTTCAATCATTCCCTTCCCTTCAGCGAGCTAGCAATTTATTTTCCCTGAAGTGCATTTAATCAATATAGACAATATGGCCAACCTCGACCTAGCTATTTATTATTAAGATGGATTGCTTTGGAACGGCATTTTGGAAAAAAAAAACCATAGTGAAGGGCAGTTTAGAAAATCCAGAAAAATTATTAGTTGTGAAAAGAAAAAGACAATAAAATACCCTGTAGCTATGTACAAAAATGAGCTGAGAATATATAGAGATGAATTTAGTTATAAAAATGATTTTTTTATTTTGTTATAAGTATTCCTTTTTTATTTTTTAGGTAAAGCAAAGTTTTTACAAACTTGATTCCAAGAATTCTTTTTAAATGAAGTTTGAAAACCTAGAAAACATCTTAAAATACCTTAAAAATATTTTAAAATTTCATATAAATATTTAAAGAATATCAAAAGAATATTTTTAAATCCTGAAATTTTATTGAACCAATAAAGAAAGCTATTGAGTTGAATAAGTTCAAGCCGACAAATGGAAACTATTTGAACAATTTGCACTTTATAACGAACTTGCCCAAAGAGCCAAACATCGTTCTGTGGCGCCACATGGCTGCCTCATTGTTGTTGCTGCTTCTCCTACTCCTCCATCGCCTCCATCTGATGTTGTTGTGGCTGCTTGTTTGCTATTGGATTTTGGCCTGCTGGTTTGCTTGCTCGGTTTCTGGCAGCGCCACAAAGCAGATAACAAATATTTGCAGGAAACCATGAGCCCCTTAATTAGTGTAAAGAAGCTCCCACTTTCTCCATTTAACAAGGTTTTGAGGGGTGGAGGAGGGCTTGAACTCATAAAATGCCAGCAAGGAAGCAATTTATCAAAGTTTTGTTGCTTAATTGTCGTCCATGCGGTGTTGTTGGCAAGTGAAAGTTTTGAAAGGGTAGCGGGAGCAAAGAGTAGGCAAATAAGGGGCGTGGACGACTGTTCATTTGCCAGTGAGCGAAAGAAGGAGAGAGTAAAAATCTAATGATAAATGCTTTAGGACATTTTTTCCAACCCACATCAAGAACCATCATCGATTTTGCCTGGCTGCAGTTTACAAGATATTTTCCACATCATAAATACTTAAGTACGCAAAACCAAGAAGCAACCAACGAGAAATGGAAGCTGTGTATAAACACACGGCTCTTGGGCTTCTCTGTGTATGTGTTTGTGTGTGTGTGTGTTGCCGTCACATTTATAACAATTTAAAATTGCACGAAGAAGCAAAGAAAAAAAAAATGGCAATAAAATCCCACAGACAAACGAAATTACGTGACCAATGTGTTTTATTACGATTTTATTGCGAAAATGCGAAGAAGTCAGGCAGCCACAAGAGGGCGTCCAGTGGGTAAGGGAGTAAGGGGTAAGGGGGAGGGGAAGAGGCAACCGCAAATATGACTGCGTCTGGAAAAGCGCTTTATTATTTATCTTTCGGCTGAAATCGGCACAGAAGCCAGCAAACAGAAACCAGAGCAGCACCAGGGGTTGATGGGAGTTGTAACTGGGTGTTGGAGCAGTTGATGCCTCGTGCGGCACGTGAGCGTCTCAAATGCGAGGGTTGCAACAAGAGTAGCTTGTACCTTGTTCAGCTTATTTATGTTTCTGGACTTCTCACGTGTCAGGTTAATGCGAAATTTATGTGCCACAAAAGAAAAAAACACCCAAAATGTAACAAACCCCCTTCTAGGAACAGGTTCATCATTGCGTTTCGTTTTCGTTTTTTTGTTTTATTTATTTTTTGTTCATGCCAGCTCAAAACTGTGTCATGCAAGTGTGTTTTAACCACCAAACGCAACGGGAGCTGCTACAAAACACTCATCAAAGGGGTAGTTACCGCCCTTAAAAGACCATAAATGGCCAACAAAAAAAAAAAACGAAACACAAAACACAATCCCCTGACCAAAACTGGTCAGAATGCGACGCAGGGAAGCGTTAAGCTTATATATTGGTCTATTGAAATTGTATTTAGTTTGTTGTTGTCAACATTTTATTAAGTAATTTGCATAAATTTTCAAAACAGCAGCAGCATATGCTGTACGGAAGAGAAAATTAGAGATAAGAGGGTGGCTAGGTGTTGAAATTAAAAAGCTGATTATAGGCTGTAATTAAGGATTTTGATCATCCATTTAATATTACAATTTTAACAAGTGTTATTCTATGGAGGATAACTAATTTAACATTATTTGCAATGTGCTTTTAAAAACAAATGAAATTCTGTCATTTAAAAATCATTTCTATAAAATATTTTTAGCATTGTTGGTAATGGAGAATAATGAAGAACAAGAAACTGTTCAATAACACTAAAAATAACTTTAATAATATTTTTTACCGTCCCTGCTGATCAGATAAAGCCAAATAAAAACATTATGACTTAAAGGAACTGTTTTTATTGTAGGCTCGAATTTAATAGAAGTGAGATATGAAATTTAGTATAGAAATAATTCCAAACATAAACAACAGACTCTGGAGCCTTTTATTAAAGGATTATTTCCATTAACTTTTATAAGCAACTGATTTTACTGACTTCTTGAATGCTGTCAAATTTTTAACACATTGCTTTTTATTTAAAAAGCCAGTCATGTTGAGCAGTGCCAAAAAAAAAAACAAACAGTTTGAAACTTTCTGTTGCGCCCAAACCAAACAAAAAGTTGTTGAAGCAAAGTCTTGCGCCAATAAAAATGATAAAGATTTGCGCTCATTTTTTTTATTTTTAATATTGTTGCGGATATATAAAATTGAATTATTGCATGCAATTTAAAAACCAACAAAAGCTGACAGCAGTCGAGCTAAAAGCCAAGAAGCAACAAACAAAAAAAGGCATTGCCAAAAAATTTGTCAAAATAATGGCGTCATTCTGCAGTGGCCGCCAGAGAGAAAGGTTGTGGGCGATCTATTGGATGGGCGTAGAAGGGGGGGCGAGCCGACACAAGATGCCATAAGGCACCAAGGAACCGCCAGGACACACACACACACACACACAGACAAACAAACTGCTTCTGCTGCTGCTGTTGGCGACGCTATGGTTTATCCTTTTATCCTTTATCCTTATGCTTTTTTGCACATTATTTGCTTTTGCAATTCAAAGCGATTAAGTGCGACGACGACGACGACTCGACTCGGGGGTCATTAAGGACGACATAAAACATGTTTTTGTTGCAATAGCAATAAGTATCTGTATCTGTAGCTGTACATGCGGGTATATGTATGGAAAATATTGCATGCCTAATGGCAAAGCCGAAAGTCGTATAACTCAATGCAAGCGCGCTTCCCAAAAACCCTAACCCTAACTCTAAACACTAACCCTAGACAGTTAGCAGCTAACTGGCCATTAGCACAAACGGTTGCAGCCCCACACACACAAACACACACATACAATGAAAAAGACAACAACAACAAAACAAAGGGAATTTCCAAAGTAAGCCCTTTTAATAGAGCAATTATGACCAGTTGAAAGTCGAGCGAAATAAAATAAAAAAAAAAACAGAAATTGAAGCTAAGCTCAAGCGTCGCGCGGCCATATTTCAAAAGTGTTTTGCCCGTAACTAATTAAGCAATTAATTTTCGTGCAGCGGTCTCACTGAAAGATACACACAAAAATATAAATATATATATATATATATATATATATATAAAGTGAGAGCAAGTTCAACAAACTTTTCTCGAAAATATAATTTACAGACTGCTGCTGCTGTTTTCAAATTATTTATGCCTTAATGCTGCTTCTGGCTTCCCATCCACAACCAATTGCTTAGCGCACAATCCTTTCTGTCGTTACCACATGCGTGCGCCGCGATGTATGCAACACAATTTTTTTCTCTTTCTCAAGCCTACTTTGCTCTGCTCGTTGTGCTGTCATAAAATATGTTAAACGCCCGAATTGGCTGGCGGGTGTGAAAACTTGAATCAAAAACCCAAAAGCAAAAGCACGCTGAATATTTACGATGCGATTAGCAGACTTGCTATGTTGTTGTTGTTGTTGTGTTTGTTGTTTTTGTTGCCGTTGGGCAGGTTGCAAGGAGTCGAAATTTACGTTTGGACACATAAGTAAAATGGCACTCGAGCCCAGCCAGTGGCAGTGGCAGTGGCAAGGCTGCCAATTAAGCTGGGAGTGTGCCGCATGAATATGTAAATAAAAGCAGCTAATAAGTGGGTGTTTAATAACCGGATGGCTAACAACAGCAACAACAACAACAACCAAAACGGACAGAAAACGACCCAACCAGAGGGGCCCAAAAAATGTGTGCAGTTTGTCAAGCGACAAAGGTAAAAAAAAAATGTGTGACCAGGCAAGGGGGCTGTGGTTCATGCCCAAGGTGGCTGGTACAACAGCGAGAGAAAAAGAGAGAGAGAGAAGAAGGAACAAAAAGGTAGCATGTTTAATTTGCGTGGCATTTGCAGCTGCCTGCGGCAAAAAGATAACGAAATAAAACGTTTGTCGGCATCAGCCATGAACCAGGAGGAACAATCACAGAAAAAGCAGGAGTACAAATATAAAAAACCAGAAAAAAACGGCATACCAAACAAATGGCTTGTAGCGCAGTGCAAACTAATTAAAGTATTGCATGAGTAGTTAAATACAAATATATATATATATATATATATAGTATATGTATATATAAACACAATGGCGCACAAAATTGCAATAAACGCTGTCGAGCCATTAAAATTATGATTAAAATTTAATTTAGCGAAAATAATCAGAGAGCTGCCTTTTGATTAACTCCGAATGAGCGCGCATTTAAATCAAAAAAATAGCAAAAACAAAAAGTTTGAATGCGAAAAAATTGGCGTTCAAAAAAGCACGCTCAATGAATTCCATTAAAATTCAATTAAAATCGAAAAATCAACAATGAACAGCGCATAAAAACTAATAATAATTGCGAGTGTTAATGTGTTGTTGACTCCCAAGCGCCGCCTGGCGTTCATTTGCAGCAAACAGCGCGCCTTCTTCCCCATTTGATAAATAATATGCTTGGTTATGTGTATACACTCTCTCTTTTACGTGGCTTTGGGGGCCAGGAAAATCGCATTTATTCATTCATTATACGCAGACAATTAAGTACCAGGAATTTCGAAGCAACATAAATTGCTGGCTACCCCCTTCTTTGGGGAAATTGTTAGGTCAGCTGAAAATCTACATATGCACTGACCAAACAACTATTAAACTATGTGTGGGTGCACACACACGCACACGCACACGCATAGAGAGAAATATATATTCCTACTATTATACTGGTCACATCAACACAGTTTTCAATTTACCAGGCTGAACGGCCATTTTGCATTTGGTCGCGAGCGAGTGATAAAAACAGCCCCCGAAATGCGCCTACTATAGTGCCAGTAAGGGTGGCTTTGCTTAGCTGACAGGCGGTTAATTGAAAATTCTTTGTATCATATTGAAAAATGATTACAACTACAATAATGATTACAACTCGACAAAAGGACACGTTTTTTGGGTAATTAATGTTCGTGTAAATTGATGTTAAAAATGGAGAAAAAGAGAGATAAAGCTTGTTTAACATTCAAGTTGTTACATTTACCCTATTTAAGCCATTGCTTAAGCAATTCTTCTATTTATTACAAAACTAAAATCATGCATTATTAATTAGAAAACTGTTTCAAAATACATCACCAGCCGCTTTTTTATTTGCAAGTCGCTTATCACACTGAGTCGGAGAGAAATGTAACTCGTGACGTTACATTTACGTCGGCTTACTTTTCTAACCAACTGTATGTGTGTTAGTCTGAGAGTGTGTGCCTCACACAAGACATCAAATTACTTTCGTATGCAAATCAGCGGCTTTTCTACAGACTTTTTTCTTTTGCTTTTGCCAAACGACGCCTGCCCGCCGCCCGACAACGTCGCTTGCTTTTTGTTTTTTTTTTGGTTTTTGTGTTGCACGCCCAAGTGGCAACATTGGCAGACAGTCAGACAGACAGACAAACAGACAGTGAGTTCTCGAGATAGCAGACACGGCATTTGATCGGCACCAAATTTATCTCAATGATATGCAGATAAAACTAACAAGTACCAAGTTTCGTTATTTCTCTTTCCGTTTCAGAGCTGTTTTTTCTCTCTTCCTCTTACTTTTTTTTTTGTTACCATTGCCATTCCCAGCACTTTGCTGCTGCACTTCTTCTCTTCGACATGTGGCAAAAAAAAAAAAAAACAAACGAGGAGAAGAAGAAAGAAAAAACTACATTAGCAAATAAATTTATTTAGCATTACAAAAAATGAGGTAGCTGAGTGGCTTTAGCAAGGCAAGGGAACGGATGGCTATGTAAGGGTGTGTGTGTGTGTGTGTGTGTGGGAGTGTGTGTGTGTGTGCGGGCACCATGAATTTATTTAAGATGCTTATTGATTGGATTTGATTTTATGCTATGGGAAAGTAAATTTGCGCAAATAAATTTAAATGAGGGCGTTGAATTGAGTTGAGTTGAGCCCCACCCACTTGTGGGGCAGGCAAAAAAAAAAATCGCTTCTTCTTGTTTCTTTTTACGAAAACTAATCCCGCATGTGTGTATGGGCTGTGACTGGGTTGGGTCTTGAGCCTGAAACACACGCATGAGTAATTTTCCAATTTTTTGTTTCGCATTTGCAGCTAATCTGGAAAATTGTTTTTTCTGTTGAGTTGGTAGAGCTGGTTGTTTTTCTACATCTTCTTTTTACTTTTGGTTACTTTTGCTAAAAAGTTCAATATTTATATATTTACTCACTTTAAGCTGCATTTTCTTACTTTGTCAATGCATGTTTTTGTTGAGAAGTTGTTAACAAAACACAACACTTACCTGAAAGCAAAAAAAAAAAGAGAGATACAAATTTATAAAGTTTATTATGCATGAATAGAAACAGGTTAAGATTATAATCTTATATGGCTTTTATGGTATGAATATTCAGAAAAAAGTTCAATATTTAACAATTTCAGATATTATTATAAAAAAATATATATATAAATATTTGTATAAAATCTACAAAACAAAATCAAAAGCAATGCCTTAGTTAAATCAGCTTTAACATGCAGCCTTATTTCGATAATAAAAATTTTGCATTATTGAAAATTGTACAAATATCGAATTGCAACGTTTTTATGGGTTGATTTTTCATTTCTGCTGTGCCCCATATTTTCCCTGGCGTAATTGAGTAAAATGAAATAATTAAAATGCCACGCATAAACTTACTTAAAATACTTTAACGAGCTTTTGTTAATAACGCAAAGTGCGAATGTTCTCTGACGCAGGTTGCACGCTGCACGTTGCACGTTGCACTTTTGCTGCCTTTGCTGTCCTTTTGGCCATTTACATGTTACGTTATGCAACAACTGCAACAACAGCAACGCAATTTTCATTTGCTGCTGTTATTAAGTGATAATTGAATTTTTATGCCAGCGCCAACAAACGACACAAAATGAACTTCAGAGTCATTTGCCAATTACCAAAAACCAAAGAAGTCAGCCAAAAAGAGAAAAACAGTTAAGATGACACACTGAACACGTTAAGCGATTAAAGTTAAAAGAAAAAAAAAACACTTTTAATATATTATTCAAATTTGTATATTTGATCAGATTTTTTTCTCTTTGCGTTACTTAAACAAACGTGCAACGTTACTTGCACCAATGCCACAACTGCTTGTCTGGACTTCAGTTGACTTCAGGTTCTCACTAAATTGTGCTACCAACTTTCGAAATGACTGAAATTGCTACCCGGCCATAAATCAAAACGATATTCAACGCTTGACTTCAACTTCGGGCATGAAACGCACTTTCTAAACATCAACAGAGATATAAAAACAAGAAACAGTCTAAACAAAAACAACAAAAAAAAAACGCTACCAACTGTTTTGTCGGCTCGCTTGACAATTGTTATGAAAATGTATCAACACACAAAAAAAAAAAAAATGCCAAAAAAATTCGCACTGCAGCTGTTTTATGACAGTTGAGAAGGGACGACAAAAACCTGCGCAAATTTCAGCCGGAAACCGCAAACGGTGCAAAAATTATGAAAATTCATATTGCCGGCACGCACTTGGCGGTAAAAATTCGGGCTGCAGGTATTTGGCCTGTTGTTTTATGTTTGCATTTTCCCATTTTTTAGGGTGTCACGGCGGGTGGTGGGCGTGAAATTTGCATGCGTCAATGGAATATGAAAATTTAGAAACTGTTGCAATTTTCAGTTTTTGGCCGCTTTGCTGGGCATTTTGCATTGATTTACGGCCAGTTGCAGGGAACGATCATAAATCTTTGTCTCTCTCTCTCTCTCTCTCTGTGCGTCTGTGTATGTGTGTGTGTGGCAAATATTTTGGTTGCAGCGATTTCATGCCCCGCAGACGGCAATTGCATTGCACTTGGGCCCTTTTAATTTGTGCACAACAACAGCAAAAACAACAAAAAAAACGCCGACGATCAAAAAAATAAGAAAACAAGTCGCACACATTTCATGCGGCTTCCACAAAAGGTAAGAGACGGGCCAAAACCCCTAGTCCAAACGGGGTCCAAAGGGACAACAACGAAAAGCAATTTACGAAAAGCACGCAGCGTTTAGATCAAAAGCAAAGACGACAGTCGCCATTGGCAGGACATGGGACATGGATAGTCAGTCGACTTGGTGAAGGGTAGAAGTGGGAAGGGAAGGAAGAGTATGGAGACAGCCGCACAAACGATGCTATACAACGCAAAACACATCATTAAGTATAAAATTCTTAAAATGGAATTTTAAATCATTAAAGAAACGCTGCACAGCAAAAGAAGAAGAAAAAGAAGAAAAAAAAGAGTCAAGCGCGCTTTTGTCGACGAGGAATTTGCAATGCGTTTGCTTTATTTGGCAGTGGCTCGTTGGAAGCTGCAACAGCAAACGGCCACATGCAACCAATGCCCAGTTGCTTGTGTCCAAAATGGTTGAGGCAGCAGCAACAACAACAACAGCAGCAGCAACTACAGCGTGCAGCATTTTTTTGCACTGTTGTTGTTGTTGTTGTTTTGTTTTTTTTATGTACACGCCAAGCCAAACAGCTTGAATGGAAGTAATGATGCTGGCCGAAACGTTTTCCAAGTCTTGAGAAAGGCGCGCAGTTGTTGCATTTGCAATGAGTTGCCGTTGTTGCTGGTTGCTGGTTGCTGTTGTCGCTGCTGCTTGCTTGGTTGTTTGGTTGCATTGGCAATCAGCAACATGGCCGCCTGGGCAGCCAAACGAAGCTGAACACTGAACAACGTCGTCGCTCGTTGTTGCTTTTATCGGCGTTTTAGCTCTTTTTTTTCTTACGTTTTTTTTGTCTTCCTATATATATATATACATCAGTTCCCAGCTCTGTGTTGTTGTTGCGCTTTTTTGGTTAACATGTTGCCGCTGCACGAATTCTATGTTGCACTCGGAATTTGAAGTAAATAATTCTTTGGCTGTTCGTTTTGGCTTGCAACATTTTTCTTTTTCTTCGTTTTTTTGTTGGTTTGTTTTTTTTTTTTTTTTCTTCATCTGCAAGTGCTTTGTGCTCGTTAAGCATTTTGGTGTGTACGATTTCTTTTCTTTTGTTGTTGCTTGATGTTGCTCGATGTTGCTGTTGCTGTTGCTGCTGTTGATGTTGTTGCTCATAATGCGCCACCAAAAAAAAAATACGAATATATGTAAAAATGAAATAAAAAGGGCGCGCCAGCTGCGAAAAGTGGTTCCGTTTCGTTTATCTCATGTTTCTCCGTTCGTTTTTTCTTTTTTTCTTTTTTTTTTTTTGGGTGCGTTCTGCAATATTCCCCATTTAATATACAAATACATTTAGCATAACGCGATGAGTGAAGCTAAGTTAAGTAAGTGACTCTTTGGTGGAATAATGACGTCAGTAAAAGGCAAGGAGAGATAGCTAATGAAGGATTAATGACACAAACATTTAAATGTGCTTTAAGTTAATATAAAAGCAACAATGCGGAAATTCCAAACTCTTAGACACTAAGTTCCATTTGTGAGATAGTTCACTTATTGAATATCAATGCTGCGATTGATGTAACCAATTAAGAGTAAAGACTAAAGGCAGAAATATTGAACTATAAGTTAAGAAACGATGTTGAGAACAACCAGTTTTGTTTACTGTAAGTTATCAAAAGGTTTTTGTTATCGCATATATGCAGAATATGTAATAACGCTTTTATATATATATTTTCGTGCCTAAATGTTGAGTTTTTAATATTGGTGTCTGTGAAAAATTGATATATTTTCCACGATCTTTAAAAAAATGTTTCTTACTCGAATTTTACATCAAAACCTTTTCTCGCTGGCAACTCTTATTTCATTTTATTTTTTATTTTATTCCTCAATCTACCAGATGAAATCGTCTTGTCAGCATTTCTGCAACCATGGCCAAAAAATACTCCACATAGCTAGCTGGCAATCAGACAAACCGCCGCACTGTAAGCCATTAAAAACTCAACTGGTTCTGTATTTGTATTTCTCTACCCTTTTTTTTTTTACCAGCTCCTTCATCTTATGGACATTGGACATTGGCGACGTTTGCGAGCAAATAAATTCAATTTGCTGCTAGTCGGCAAACTGCGACAGGTTTTTGCCGCATTTATCATCGCATCAACATCGGAGAGACATAACACAGAGACAACAACGACGACAGCGACGATGACGATGACGAGGACAACGATGAAATCAGGGGAAAAGAGTCGAGGACAGAAACAACACACACAGACACACAGACACACATGTGATGCCAGCTCCAAATGAAACGCCATTTACCAATTTATTTATTTATATAAGACGAATATATTTTATAACCCGCAGCAAATGCAGCCAAGCGCACAGCACAAAAAAAAAACAAAAACAAAAAACAAACTCAGCAAAAGAAAAACAACAAAAATCTGCTTTGGATGGTAGAGCAAAATAAGAAGAAAAAAAATGTTGTATGAAGTGACCAAACTAGTTCGTTAAAATAAATTCGAGAGCCACTAACAATGTTGAGCGGACAGACGAACAGACGGACGAGTGGGCAACATGCAACGGCTGCCGCTGCCGCTGCAAAGAGTCTTCTTAGTTTCCAGGTTCCAGTTTTGGCTCCTTGTCGATGGATGCGGCAGGGCGAAGATGTATTCCTTTTGGGATGTTTTTAATTTTTCTTTAAAGTCGTTAAGCGTCGTCGTTGTTGTTTTTGTTTTTTTTTTTGCGCCTGCTGCCTTGCTTCGACTTCGGCAACAGCCTTAGCCTTTTGTATTGCCTTCTGTTCGTTAGCTTCCAGCAATGGAGTCGGAGTCGAGAGACGAGAGTTTGGAGCTCGGAGCTCTTGAAGCTGGAGCGCGCCATTTGCCATTTGCCATTTGGGTTGCTGCGTGCCGCCGCGTTGCCTTTCTAATGGAGTTTTGCAGATAACATTGGCGAACGACAGCAGCAACAAGGAAGGCAGGCAGCTTCTACTTACTACACCTTCCCCACCCCTCCGCCCCCCTACCCACTTCCCACTCCAACCCCTTTCAGCAGCTGCTAAGCATAAACACACACTTACACGTACTTGAGGCAACGGAATGAAATGAAATTAAACCCTTTTTGGTGCGACTGCCGGCTCTGAAGCTCCGAAGCTCCGACGAGCAACGAAGCAAAGCAACAACAACTGCTGGGGTATGGGGCATGGGGAATGGGTATGGCAAATAGTTGCAAAAAATTAACATTATTGCAATTTTGCGAAAGCTTCAGGAACGGGCTGTACGCGTCTGACTAACAAGCAATGCCCCAGGGATACAAACTTCTTTCGCCCTGCCTTACCTTACCTGAAATCCTCTCCTACTATATAGGGAGACGCATATAATTGAAGATCTTGACTGTGCAGAAGGCACATAAATTGAAAATCGTTTAGAAAATTAAAGAAATGGGTGTCTATAGATGGAGTTTGGAGTTTCAGGCCATGGCTCAACTCTCGGCTCGTATTTCTATTTACTTTTAAGTTGCGCAAAATGCGCAATGCCGACAGTTGCAAGCCAAACACAACAACAACAACAACGACAACGACAACTAGACAATGTGGAGCAAAAGAAAGAAAACTCGCAAAAAGAACTTTTCTCGCTATGTATTTCTCTATGACGACAGGCAGCATATGCAAATTTCTACGCTCAGCTAAAGTTATGCTAACAAAGAAAAAAATAAAGCTCAAGAAAGGGGTTCGAGAGAGAAATGAGAGAAAGAAACAGCGACAATTGTCTTGGGCACTCCTTGAAGAAAATGCTGAGAGTTTTGCCTTTCATTTGTGGCGCGTTCACATCATTTACACAAGTCAGAGAGGTAGCAAAAAGTTTTCTTATGCAATTTCACAAAATGTCTCAACTCATTCGCTAAGTTTTTCTAGACATTGTTGAGAACAGGATTGAAGTCTTTTGTTATAATAAATAAACAAAAATCAAGATGTTCTAAATATTTCAATATATTAATGTGTGTAAGTGAATTCCATGGAACAACACTATTTTTTAAGAGACTGTAGATGGTAATAGGTTCTGTATTCAGTTAAGTTCGCTTTTCATTATCGAGCTTCGAAGAATTAGATCAACATGTTGATTAAACGGTTTTTATTTTATATTTTATCTAAAAAACACAAAAAAAAATATTTTAGCAGTATTTTCCTCTTGCTCTCGACACGAATACAAAATCAGTTCAGCGCTTGGCTGTGGTTTTCATTGGAAACCTAAAACAGATCTGCAGCTGGAGTTCTTCTCAGCCAACAACGATATCAATGTACGAGTATGTATAAATTTCCGCTCATATCGCCCCCAAACATTCAATTGTATTTTTGATTTCAAATCGAGTGCCTTTGAGCCTTAACGGCTATGTTTCCCGCTGCGTTTTGCAATGATAACAGCCATTCCCGATTCCCACAACAACGGCGAGCAGCAGCAGTTGGGAGTCGATTCTAGAAATCGCAGTTAGGGCCGCCTTCGAGTCCAAAAAAAAAAGAAGAAAAACGCGGGCGCTCAAAACTGCTGGCGGATTTCTAATCTATCTTCGCGTGCTGTTCTCGCTTGCATGCGACTGAATTGCAAAACACGATGAACATGCAATGCAATGGCAGCCGACTGCCGTCCCCCCCGCCCCCTTTTAAGCCCTATCATCAAAACGGCAGCAACATCAACAACAAGCCTGCCACATGCTGCGCCTCGCTTTGTCTCTCTCTCTCTCTCTCTCTTTCTCTCGCTGTGTTGCACGCATACACAACAACATGCCGCAGTACTATTCAGATGGATATATTTATGCAAATGTCGGGCGCACCATCATAAAATTGGATTTGGCAGCTGATTCGACCGGGCTATTTTAAGCCCCAATCATTTTTTTTTCCACACAAAATATTTGAATTAAAATTTTGGCGTGCAATATAGAAATTAAAATTAATTTTAGCCACCATTTCGTTTCGCGACCATTGCCATCTATTAAATATACATTTATTTTTAGTTTTTCTTTCCTTGTTTTGGTTGTGTTTTCTGCGTCGCAGAATTTTTGGTGCTCGGATTTTTGGCTTTATTTTTAGTCGCATTTTTGTCGCATTGCGAATTTCACTTTGTGCTGAGCTCTTCGGATGCTGCGTTGCGTTTTATTGTTGCTATCTCTGTTTGTGAGTCTGTCTGTGGGCCGACTAAATAAATTTCGTTTTAAGCGTTTTCGCCACACTCCATATACATAAACAGGAGGTGCAGGAGCAGGAGCAGGAGCAGGAGCCGAAGAAGCTAAAGCCGCGGCCAAATAGCCAACGATAATAAAATAAACAAAAGGTTTGCCGCCAGCTTTGGCCAACGCTTTAAGAACCTAAGGAAAACGCAGCCGAGTAGCTAAGATGAATCCATTGTGAAGGGGGGTGAAGAGGTTATGTGGCCTGCAAAGGTGAGTCGCAGTTGCTGCAGGTTTGCCAAGGTCTTATTTGTGTGTTTTATTGTGGGCATATCTCAAAAGTGAATCTTCGGCCAGAGTTTCGGCGAGTCGAAACTGCGATGCGAAACAGATAAAAGAGGGCAACTTGTAGAAGTGGAAGAAGTTAAAGAAGCAGATGAAAAAGGTAACCAATCGATTGAAGAAGCAACACATGACGCAAAAGCAACACAACGCAAACAAAAGCAATTCAAATACATAGCTAAATAATGGAGAGCGAATAAATAGAAACAGTCTACAATAAAATCAATAGAAATATAGAAGTTAAGTTAACTTTGAGATATCTTGGAGTAAAATACATAAAACGCATTCAAAGAGTAATCTTTAAAAAGAAAATGAGAAAGATTTTTACAAAATTCCTTTCCGATTTTTTTTCTTTTAAAATAAAATAAAAAATAAATTTATAAAAAAAAATTCAAACATTTGTTCTATCCTAAAAAAATATTTAATTAATCTTCTCCTTTTAAAATATTTTATATTATTTTTTTTATGTTTTAACATATAACATTTTGTTCCTATTAAGTTCGCTAACAAATCGCATTAAAAACGCGCACAAAACGCCTCAAATCGTTTCCAATGATTTTTGGCACATTTTCTGCACACATTCTGGCTGCATTCGCCTATCGCCCAACAGCAGCCGCAGCAGCAGCAGACTGCCTCTTCCTGTGGCTGCAACTATGTACGGGTGGATTGCGTTTTATGCTGGCGGCAAGAAGGCGCTGTTCCTGATCTCCCCGGCCCCGGCCCCACCGCAGCATATCGCGCGCACATATGCAAATGTTGCAACATGCGGCGTAACATGCGACTTGAAGCTGCTGCCACGTTGCATGCTTCGTTCGCTGCCTTGGCTCCCAGTTGCAGACACTCAGCCAGACAGACAGATGGACAGCAGGACAGCAGGCCGTATACCAAGCAGTTGTTGTTGTTGTTGTTGTTGGATGCATCTGCATCCTCAGCTGCCTTTCGTGTATCGAAGATGAATAAGGAGCTATTTTTACTTTTAAATCTTAAACAAGCATTTGCTTCACTGCCTCCCTGCCTGACCTTCTGCATGGATTTTTGTCGCTTTTCACTGCGGATGCGGGCCTTTTGTGGCACTTTAGCGCTGGCGGTGGCAAGTTTCTCAGGCCCCCAAACCAAAAGATACACACACACACACACAGACTCAGACTGATGATGTTGTTCATTGTTGTAAGTTGTTGCCGTATGTACTTGTCTCATGTTGTTTTGTGGCAATGTCATCGAACTACTGGCATCCTCTTTATTTGTACCGTCGCCGTAGAGTAGACACAAAAATTTGGCCACGTAATCCATAATCCAAACATTTCCTTAGCTCACTTGAGTTTATGATGTTAAAAATCACAAAAAAAAAAATATATATAGTTCAGGTGTTGCGGTTACTTGAACACACTGCCAAAAGATAGTCATTCATGCCTTTTTGCTGTTTGTTTGGCTAACTATTTGGCTTAAATGGTCTTAGCCAGTCTGCATTTATTTTGACAGTCAGCAAGTAGTTCGTGTCTCAAGTTTAATCACACACAAAGACCCAAAAATGCTTGCCAAACTATTCAAAGCCACAACTACAACGAGTGCTAGACATGTGAGCATAGCTAAATTGTAAAACATGCATATACAATTTTTGAGAATTGTCGGCAAGAAGTCAGGATAAGGGGTAAAATGCCAGACGACTCAAATCCTCATGTGATTTATGCAATTAGCACTCAACTAAGTCTGCTTAATGAACGACATGCTGCTGGCAACGCTTTAGCAACAACGCTGCTGCATTTGCCGCTGCTGCTGCTGCTGGCAACGCTGTATCCCAGGCGACGAACCGTGGCGCCAATGGACGCTCAGACACTTCCCTCAAAAATCAAATTATAGCTGTAGCTGTACAAAAAAAGGCAGAGAGAGTTAGAGAGAGGAGCGGGTACCAAGCATCATCGAATTTCCACGAAATATATAGTATGTACATATATTCTCCACATAATGTACTGGGTAATTCGACATGGCGGCATTGCCAGATCGAGTTCTAGTTTATGACCTGCCAATTGGTAGGCAATTTTAATGCATATTTCATTGTACAACTAAACTTTGCCCTGAATAACTCCCGATGCTTGTTAAACTCGCTCCCTCACTCTCTCTCTCTCTCTTTTACTTTTCTGTATTTTTTTTGTGTGAGGGAGTTGTACTCCATATTGAATTATGATTTATGTTGGAAACATGTTGTAGCTGGCGCAAGGGTACTTACAATATCTACGTGCGCATGTATTTCTATATATCTGTGTGTGTGTGTGTGTATTTGTATCTGTTAAATGTGCGCATATGCGCTAGTTAACGAAACATTTGCTGCAGTTCAACGGCGTTTTGGAGTTCGAAGTTTTCAAGTGGTTGTCAGACCCAAAATAGCGACATTTGTGCGCGGGACCCTTGAGAAAAAAAAAAGAAAAAAAAAACATGGAAACCTGCGCCATGTTGGTGTGACAAGGTACATAGATGTTTCCATTTCACTTCACTTTTTTTCGTGGGATCGATTGTGTAACAAGTCAATGCATTGTAATTGGAGCTGCAATGCTTGAGAATGGCCATACAATTATCCCATTAGACATTACAGGATGTGTTCAATCTCTTGAGGTTAGTTATACGTTTTTATTATTTTGGTAGTATTCAAATGAAAATGCACTTTACAAGTTAGATCTTGAGTTTTGAGATTATGTGTTAATGTATATTATTCTTAAGTGTAGAAAAGTCTTAGTTGCTGTTTTGTCAATAGTTTTTACTATTTTTCCTTTACGCAAAATAGATGATTATTCAAATCTTCCTTAGATTAAAATGAATACTTAAGTAACCAAACTGTTTGAAGAGCATAAACATGCATATCAAGGGTTTTGTTTCCAGTTCTGAAAATGATTACTAGGGAAGTTCACTAAGCTTCTTTGGTATACATCTTAAATGTTGCTTGCTTTCGAGCTTTGCTTTTATTTAGTACGAATTCCCTGCTGGTTGTTGTCTAATCACCACAACTGTCAGCAACACTCACATCCGATGCCGACAATGAGTAGCGACTGGAAGCCATTCAAGTGTCGTTGTATTTTAACACGTGAGTGACTTTTATACGTGGCCATTGTGTGTGTATGGGGATGTAGATGGGGATGGGCATGGGTATGAGTCGTTTTAAAATTCCAGCCCAGGCACAGAGAAAATTCACACATAAGCGAATGGGGTAAAGGAAAAAAAAAATGAAAATACGCAAAGGACGGGGGTTTGGTAGAGTATAGTCGTTCTCTTAGGACCGCATAAAAATGCCATATAAATGTGACACTTTAAATGCCAACGACCAAAATAGTTTTGAATGGCAGGCAAGAGGGAAAAAAAACCGACTACAGAGAGGTGGTGAACAGGGTGGGAGGAGGTTTACTTCACGTGACGAATTCGTGACGTTACAAAACATAGAACGAGAAAGAATAAAGAAAAGAAAAAAAAACGGAACGCAGAAAGGAAATAAAAATGAAAATGGCCAACTTACATTTATTTGCATTTTCAAGTATTGCTGGACAGTGTGCGCAAATTGCATGTGTATGTGTGTTCTGGTTTTTTTTTTTAAGCTACAGACATTTGAATTTTGTTACGTTTTGCGCTAGTTGTTTTTTTTTTGTTTCATTCCATTTGGTTAGAAAGCACTTGACTTGCTGAGGACATTCCTCATTTCAGTTTAGTTTGTGTCGTTTCGTTTTGGTTTTGCTTTTGTTTCGTTTGCCCAGTTTCCTTCCTTCCGTTCAGCGGGTCTCTTCACACGACACATTTTCCACAAGAATGAGTCCAGCGACATTTGCATACATGCATGTAAGTATCTATGTATGTATGTGTGTGTGTGTGTGTGTTTGTGTGAACTGTCAACGCGCCATAGAACTGTCAACTTGATGGTAATTCTGAACAAAGGATGAGACGAAGGGTTTGAGTCTTCGCTTTCACTTGTCGTCGTCGCGTCATTGTCTGGTTTTGTTTTGGTTTTTTTTTTTTGGTGTTGGCCAAGACAAAGGCGCTGATGGATTCATACAAATTAAATGGCATGCTTTGCCGTATTTCGACACAGACAATTTCTCATTTAAAATGCATTGCAAACATGGCGTATTTATGAGGCAGTCACACTCCCCCAGACACACATCTCCACAACACCCACAACATTTAGGGCTGTTTTGGCAATTAGTCGGCATTTCCGCTGCATCTTGAGTGCCACATCCGATGCAAATAGACCGAACACACACACACACACCACATGATCATAAAATACGCACGGCAGCGGTAGAGATTTAGCTATAATTATAAATCAAATGCTGACAAATATTTGTTTGCCACTTTTCCTATTAGACAACCCGAAATTTATGGCATAATTCCCTAGAGTTTCACGTTTGCTCATTATAGACTGTGACAAAACCTAGTATATATATTTCTATGAGTTCTTATCAACATGTCTACTTTTCACAACTGAACCTCATCTATTTTGTGCCTATCAACGCTCTTAATTATAGCTATTATTTGTTCGCAATTTTTTTTTCGTTAAAAAAGAAGGAAACTAATTTATTTTATATGCATGCGTGTCATAAATCTTTACAATTTATGCTTATTGCCAATTTATTGTCAGTTTCACGACAAAAAACGAAAAAAATTCAAGAGAGAAAAAAATTGTCAGCCAAGCGAGCAGCAAAGTTCAAACAATCAACGCCATTGTTCGGACCAAGGGGGGTTATGGGGTACACAAGGGGGGGAAAATGGGTTCAGTTTGCTGTTCATTTTGTCTACATTTCACAGTTTTCCGTATATATACATTTATCGATATATTCGCAATTTACTATCAGTAAAAGCCTGCAACAAGAACAACTGCAACAAAAAACACACATACACACACGCATACACATACACACACATACATACATTATGAAGTCCCAAAGCTGCACTTCAATTAAAATGCCTTTTCGCAGTTTATGAGCTTAATCTCATAAACAATTTTTGCATTGTTGCAAAATCTTTTTATTCTTTCGCGAGTTTTTTGACTGTCAGCAGACGGTTTAAATACTTGCAACATTTTTTTGAATTGCCTTAAATAGAGCGAAAATAAAGCATAAACAGTAGATTACTGATTGACTTAAGGTGTATTTATGCCTAAGTCATCTATGCTATATTTAAGTAAGTTTTATTTATTTAAATGGAAAACCTGAGCATGAGACAAAGACAAACAGATAAAGGTGGGAACAACGTTACTTATATTATCAAATCTATTCAATGGTCAATTTATTGAATACATACGGATAATTTCCTTATTCACATATTTCATATCTTGACACACTCTCAAAATATATATATACACTTTTTTTGAAACATCAAGCCATATTTATTTTGAACTAGTTTAAAAGAAATTGCTTGAATAATATTTAGTGCTCAATCAATTAAACATTTAGAAGAATCATTATAGAGGTATAATGGTTTTGAGCAAAAGTATGTAACAATCAGAAGGAAGCATCTCCGACCCCGTAAAGTGTATATATTCTTGATCAGCATCAACAGCCGAGTCGACATAGCCCTGTTATTCTGTCCGTCTGTCTGTTCGTATGTATGAACGCATCGATCTCAAAGACTATAAGAGCTAGAGACTCTAGATTTGGAACTTAAGCTCGCCTAATCCCTAGGCAGTACAAGTTTGTTTTCGATTATCGATAACTCTTCCCGTTTTCGATATACACATGGGATCGATAACAACAAAATCTTGAATTTCAAAAATTGAGATGGCATTTGAAACATTAGACAAAATAATGACAATCTGTGAAATTTGTATAGAAGTCGGATGAGAAACACCGGAGATATGGAATATTGAAGTTGTGTATGCAGTATGTGCGTACATATTAACATATTAACATATTTGCAAGCACTGACTGTACGGATCAAGTATTGGGTTCAGCGAAATATATATTTATTTATTATTCACTTGATTATACCTCATAATTGAAGTATTCATCCTTATTGTTCATGAATATTATTCCACAAACCAATTCTCTCATCTATTTTCATTAACTGAAGAGCATCTTTAAATGCATTTTAAATCGCTTACAAAATATAGAAATTGTCTTTCAACAACCAGTCTCGCCTCCTCAGGTAACAATTTTCAAAGTTTTTCCCAACCCCCCCAATCTCTTACCTCTTTGTTCTACCGCTTCAACCTGTTCCGGCTGCTCTGTTATCGCTATATGGTTTTTTGTTGCCTTTTTTGTTGCTTGTTGTTTTGCTGTGTTTTGTCTTTTAATAACTTTATAATGGCGTGTTGTATCACGCGCTCGAGCTTCGTGTGGACACGCCCACAAAAACAACAAAAAAATGCCAGTGAGATTCCTGGCTGCAACACCCCCCCCCCCCTCCCACCACTTCATCTCTCTCTTTTTCTGTCCCATTCGCTGTGTGTCTAACAAACCAAACAACAATTGCAAACGGCTGATAGTTGTTGTTGGTGTTGTATCTGTTTGTTGTTGCAGTTCGTGCGATTCTTTTTTCGGTTATCGACAATTTTCAATCTATGCGCATAACTCAAGTGTCGGCGCAACAGCAACAGCAACAACAACAGCAACAACAACAATACCCAACACCCTAAAAGCCCGCATAACAGTTCGCAACCCCGTTGACCCTCCACCCACCACTGAGTTGGCCCCACTCTGTTGTTCGTGGCATATGTGCAACTTCCGTGCAGAACAGCTCTTAACTGATGCTGTGTTTGGGCCTCGCTTTTACGTTCTGCGGGCCCAGTTCGCATCAAACTTGGCAATAGGCACAGAGAGCAAATAGCAAAAAAAAATAAATAAATAAAGAGAGCAAAAAGGCAATAGAACAGCGAAATAATATTGGCAACAATTTTATTGCACTGTGACCTAGAGCATCTGTGGCAGACACTATTGCTGTTGTTGTTGTTGTTGTTGCTGCTGCTGCTGCTGCTTCGCCTGAACCTGCTCGAAATTTGACTACAACTAGACTGAACCTATCGCAGCAGCATCGTCATCTCTTTGGGTCCAGTCCAGTGCCAGCCGCCACCTCCTTATCGCCAACGTCAATAACAAGCCACCCGACGACATTCATTCTTTATCCCACAACTCCCCCAGCCCCCCCCCCACCCTTTCTCTTGCTCCCCCTATTATCCCACTCACATCCATGTGCGTCTCGTTTTGCTGGCAAAATTTACATCCTGTTCGGCTGATGGTCGTTTTACTGTTTCCGTGCCGGACTCGGAGCCGGACCCGGCTGCCCGGCTACCCAGTCGCCCGTAGTTGTAGCCGGGATTCCTCTGCAACGCAACGCATATGAATATTTTGCAACGAGGCAACAATAAAATCCATGACATCATAAATATCGATGCGTTGCCCATTTGCGAAGCATTTTTTGGTGCGGGCTTAGAGCACAGAGAGAAGAGAACAGAGAAACAGTACAGAGACTACAGCAACGCTAGGGTCATATATTTTGTTTGGCAAAGGAGAGGGGGGTGGATGGATCGTTGGGTCATGGCAACAACACCCGCAGCAAGGCGCCGCGCGATAACTCGATAATTATGTCCGCTTTTGTTTATTTCGCACATCGATTACAATTTCGACTGTGTTGTATGGGAGTTTTGGGGCCATTTCGTGTTGGCCAATTGGGTACGGGGCCTGTCTAAGGGTCAGGGCACCGAGTGTGTGGCACGTCTCTGGTAAGATGGGTTTGGGTTGTTCGGGCAGGGGCATACATCATCGGTCTCAACACTTGCGCAATTTACAAGCTTAACCTGTCCACTGAGAGAGAAAAGGAGAGAGCGAGAGTCGAGAGTCGAGAGTGAAGTGCATCAGTTTGCCCCCAAAACGGTAGACGTAAACTGCCCCACAGGTAATGCACAAGTGTGGCAGCATGGGAGTCGAAAGGGGCTAGGGAGGTGGAGAATGTGTGTGTGTGTGTTGTGTCTGGCGTCGCCGGCTGCTGCTGCTGCTGCTGCTCATAAGTAAAACGTTGTAAGCAAAGTTTTATAAATTATCCTTGTGAGAATCCTTATTTATGGCGCGTGTGCAATTTTCATTTTATCGCAGTAAAAGCAAAGTTAAGTTAAGCTGCCCTCCAGCAGCACCCCGCCCCGCCGCGTCCACCTCCCATCCCCACACCAATGCCACAAACTGCAACTTTGCCAGCAAATGGAGGCGTTGCAGCAACAAAAGCAACAGCATCTCTCACCATCTCTCTCTCTCTCTCTCTACTATCTGCTGCTCATTTTTTATATTTGCGCCGGCGAACTTCAATTGTTCAGCAGCAAACACACACACACACACACACACACACACACACACACGCTCACAAAACTCAACACGACTCTGACTCCAACTCTTAGCACAACTAAAAAACGAAACTAACTCGTATATTGCACAAATGTCTGTCCAAACATCGAGTGTTGCAAAACGCACAATGGACATGATTCGAGAATGTTGAGAATTAAAACGTTTAAGAACTATATTACTATAATGGTTGCATTGATATGCATTTTACAATGATTTACGTATTTCTTAACACAAAGAAACCGATTGATAAGAGCGGAATATAATAATGGAAATATAAATACTTTAATGACTATAGTTAACAACGAATAATGGAATAAATATGTTAATGAATGAATGAAAAACTGTTTGGATTTTCTTACAATATTTTTCTTATTGTTTTTTTATCTATAACCAAAACTTTTTTACTCCCTAACCTCATGAAAAAATAAAACCAAAGTTTTAAGATCTTTTCTTGGCATTTGAATGCATTAATTTAAGAAAGTTAAATATATTTTTTGTGTTTTTATAAAACGTTTTCAAAATATATTTAGTATTCCAAAACACATATTTAACAAAAGTTTTGCGATTTCGTCCATATAATATTTCTGTTTATGCCCCGTAAATTATTAGGTTCCATTTCATACCATTGTACAAACGTTTGCCAGAAGCTTTGGTGCGCCTGGCGGGTGGGCTTCGAAGTAGGGTGTTTGGCAGTGCAGCAAGAAGAAGAGGAAGAAGAAGAAGCGCAAGACGACGACGATAAAGAAGAAGAAGATCTCTCGTTGAGCTGCCAAAGTTTTTTATGGCCTGCATATGAATATTATGCGCTCGAGTATAAAATGTTGTTGGCCACACTTCCTACGTTTCACTTCCTGCACTCAACTCAACTCGACTCGACTCGACTCGAGACTCGAGGCTTGAGAGCACATCTTAAGCACACATGCATATCTGATATGTACAACTAGAAGATGGAGCTGAAGTTGAAATACAAGTAGTATGTATATACATCTATCTGTTTCTATAGTCTCTCAGCTAACAATGCACAATAACACACACAATAACAACAATGCTTTAAGAAGACGCCTTTAACTCTGAGATTCCCAACCAAAAAGAAATAGAGCCAGAAATCCCCCTTATACTAGTTGTGTAGTATTTGTCTAAAGTTTTCTTTGTTTTCCCTTGCTGCGTTTCTCTCTCTCTCTCTCTCTCTCTCTTTCTCCATCTCTATCTCTTTCTGTGTGTGTGTGTGTGCGTGTGCAAAAAATATTTAGCTTGCAAAGTTTTATTGGCAAAATCTGTTTATGGCTTTTGAATTTTAATTAGTTTACATTATGTCGAAATGTTGCTGCGTCGCCTCGCCTTGCCTTACGTCGCCTTGCCCCCAGCACCATCCCTTGTTACTGCTGCTGCTTCAGCAATGAGACGACAGCCACACAATGCAGCCAGCAAGCAAAAGAAGTATCCTGGGTAGCTCCGACTGGTTGGTTGGCTGGCAGAGAAGAGTTTCATTACTATTTGTCTGCTGCCTTTCCGCACAGCAGCCGCAGCCGCATTTTATGCGCAGGATACAAATGTACATGAATAACTAAGCGCAAGGGGCAAGGAGTCGACTTGGTTACGTATGCTGCTGCTGCTGCTGCTGTTGTTGTTGCTACTGCTGCAGCCTTGACAGAGATTCTAGAGTGCGAATGAAGGGGATTTGTGTTTGCCTGCGGCCTGTGCTTGCGGCAGGATCAGCGCCAAAAACTTTGGCGGCTAACTGCGAACGTGCCACACGTTGCAAATTTTAATTCGACAAAAACATGCAACTGAAATTGTTATTGGTTATTTGGTAACTGCTGCTTGCTGCTTGCTGCCGCTGACTTTGCCCGTTGCCGTTGCTGCCTGCCACTTGCAACTTGGCCCAAATGTGAAGTTTTGCATTGCGATCTGTTTAGGTTTTGTTTACATTTTGTATAATTTTCATGGCACATATATATTTCGCTTATAATTTTAATACTTTAGCTTTGATTGCAATATTCAAGTGCTCTCTTTTTAATCGAATATTATGTATATGAAATAAGTTTTATTATTTACGAATAATATTTATTATACACTATAAAGTGTAATACTTGAAATAAATCGAGTTCAAAGAAATAAATATTTTTAGACGACCTAATGTTAATCAAGTGCCATATAAAATATTTTTGTTGCCCTATATGTCAATTCAATTTAACTCAATCTTTCTTAAAACTATATAAACCATTCTATGAATTATAGCATAGACTAAAAGATGCTTTATTTAAGCTCTGAAAACTTAAAGTCGCAAAGATTAAATATTTTATATAAAGTATTTTTGTTGACCTATAGATAATATTTCAATTTTGCTCAAACAATCCTTCTGAAAACTATATAAACTAGATCAAAACATCTTGTATTTAAAATCGAATAACTGATAAAAGTCGCAAAGAACAAATAACTTATATAAAATATATTTGTTGCTTTATAGATAATGTCTAAATTTTACTTTAAACAGTCCTTCACAAAACAAAACCATTCTATGCCAAGTCTAGATTCAAAGATCTTTTACTTAAGCTCTGATAACTTAAAGTCGCTCAGATTAAATGTCACCCATATTGTAAGTAAAACTTATTTCATCATTTTCCTTATTATGTGTGTAAGGTCACTTATGCTTTATAATATAATTGAATAACTTTTGAGCTAATGAATGCGAGCTTAAATAGTTTCGAACTCTTTGAGTGCCATAAATAGTCAAAAGAAAACTTTGCAATTGAATTTAATGTTAATGATTGACTGCAATCGCTCAAACGACAAAAATAAACAAACACACACATATATGGCAACGACTAATTAACGAGGTTGCATGCAACAAAATGGCGACAATTGAGAGACTTGCTGCTGTGACTGCTTGACGTATTTATGTATGTGGCAAGCTAAAAACGAGTCACACAAAAAAAAAAACAAATAATATTAAACAAAATAAAAATGGAAACCTTTGCTGCAATGCAGGCGGCCGCATGCTGCCAAATTTGATGCAGTGCAACGAAGCGGCGACAACAACAATAACAACAACAACAACAAAGAGTGCTTTTTGCTACTGTTTTCAGTTCA
The DNA here is from genome assembly GCA_035044605.1 of Scaptomyza cyrtandrae. Classification (NCBI taxonomy): domain Eukaryota; kingdom Metazoa; phylum Arthropoda; class Insecta; order Diptera; family Drosophilidae; genus Scaptomyza; species Scaptomyza cyrtandrae. The sequence continues at coordinate 11,869,961 of JAWNNS010000640.1, forward strand.
TTTTCAAATCGTTTCGCTTGTTTTGTGTGCATTTTTATTTAATTCATTTTTCACGTTTTTGCTGCTGCTGCTGCTGCTGCTGTTGATGTTGCTGCTTTTGATGTTGCTGCTGTTGTTTTGTTGTCGTTTGGGGGCTGCAAATGTGCAATTAAAGAAACAGGTTACACGCCCATAAATCTTGAAATGCTGGCGACTTCAACGTTGTTGTCTCAGCGAATGCAACAACAAAAACAGCAGCAGCAACAGCAACAACAACAACAACAATGTATTCGTATACGTATTCGTGTTCGTATTCACATGTCTTAATGTTGACAGCATTTTTGTGATTGTCTGATTTATTGCCAGCCAATTGATGACAAATAAATTACGTTGCAATTTTTTGTTGTTGCTTTTCTTGCATTTTAGTTTTGCCGTCTTTTTTTTTTATTTTTCCTTTTAGCCGCCTTTTTGGCCGTTTTTGGTATCGCGTTTCGAGGCCGTTTGCTCGTTTTTCGTTTTGCTTTTTTTTTTTTTTTATACTACTGCTGCGTTAATGGCTCTGGTAATTACTTTTAATTGCCATTGTAAAGTTTTTTTTTGCGTTTTTTTTTTTTGTTGTCTTTCGTATCGCATCGCACCAAAAATGGCAGCGCGCGCCTTCGAGCAACTTCAAGCCACATCCCGATTGGCCCTGACCACTTCCCATGACTCGACTTGACTTAAAGTCATCGACGGCATCTGTTAGCCCTCATTTGTGATGTTTAATTTGAGTCTAAGACTTAAGTAAAATCAATCAAGTTATTGGATACGATTTTGTCTAAGAGTAAGTATAATAAAATAACTAACTATAGGCTTTAAGAAAAGGTTAAGAACCAACTTAAGGATTTTTTAATTACTACTGCAGGCGTGGAAAATGTTAGAAACACATCAATTTCCCAACAATATGTATTTTTACCGAATGATATTCGGTTTTACTATCTCAGTTCAGGTTCTGATTGCGAATGCTGTTTCACTGTGCTGTCACTCACTAAAATAATTAACTATAAGCTTTAAGAAATGGTTGAGAACCAACTTACTACTACAGGCGTGGAAAAAAATTAGAAGCACAATAATTTCCCAACAATATGTATTTATACCGAATGGTTTTCTGTTTTACTATCTCAGTTCAGTCTATGATTGCGGATGCTGTTTCTTTGTGCTGTCTTTCACTAAAATAACTAACTATAAGCTTTAAGAAATGGTTAAGAACCAACTTAAGGATTTATTAATTACTACTTCAGGCGTGAAAAAAAATTAGAAACACAATGATTTCCCAACAATATGTATTTATACCGAATGGTATTCTGTTTTACTATTTCAGTTCAGTCTATGATTGCGGATGCTGTTTCTTTGTGCTGTCTTTCACTAAAATAACTAACTATAAGCTTTAAGAAATGGTTAAGAACCAACTTAAGGATTTATTAATTACTACTTCAGGCGTGAAAAAAAATTAGAAACACAATGATTTCCCAACAATATGTATTTATACCGAATGGTATTCTGTTTTACTATCTCAGTTCAGTCTATGATTGCGGATGCTGTTTCTTTGTGCTGTCTTTCACTAAAATAACTAACTATAAGCTTTAAGAAATGGTTAAGAACCAACTTAAGGATTTATTAATTAGTACTGCAGGTGTGGAAAAAAAATTAGAAACACAATGATTTCCCAACAATATGTATTTATACTAAATGGTATTCGTCTTCCATTAAGGACAGTTCAACAACACAGAGCAGCAAACATTTAAACAATATTGTTAACAAATTATAGCCTATGTGCTATGCGGCTGAATAAGCTAACTTATTGTTAAGTTTGGTTAAAATTCATTCAGTAGGTTTTAATTAAAATATTATTTGGATTATCTAAAAAGATAATACTAATGTATAATAATTTAAACAACCCTATATGCGAATTTAAGGATTAAAGGCATTTCCAACACTGCAAAAGAGTTATAATTTACAGCATTAGCTAATTCCAAAAAAAAAAAAACGTTCCAAAAGAAATGTATGCACAATAAATTGCAAATTTAATTCCACTTAAATTATTAACAAATAAACAAATAAATTCAGGTTGCCTTTCAAACGAAATGGCAATGCTTAATTGAAACGGCTGCATTAAGTTAAACGAATAATAAATTATATATACGTGTATATATATACTAATAATATATACCAATATATATATTTTAAGACATTTTTAAACTCAAAGCTCAAGTAAAAGTGATAATAAATATTGGTTTAATCACGATTGTTTTAATAACTTGTTATGAGCTTAATTTATAATAACTTTATAAACGCACATCCCTCGACGGTAATATATATATATATATATATGTATCTTGAATACAACTCAATTGCCGCTTGTTGTTTTGATGTTCCGTTGCCGCCCCCTTTTGCCTCCCTACCCCTACCCCTACCCATCCCCATCCCCCCCTTCAGCTGATTGCCTTGTGTATTGATCAATTTTAATTATGCGCCGCACGATTTTGTACACAATTTGAATTGGGTTGACAGCGCGTCCCCAACAACCGAAATTTCGTGTTGCTTGTATCTATATTGAGTTGCTGGACGCTCAGGTAAAACGTGAAACTCTCCAAACTATATATATATATACTTGTATGTATATGTTTTTTGCTGTCAGACGACATCTTTATAAATTGCGCCAACATAAATCAAAATGAGATTTTTGTTGGTTTTTTTTTTTGTATGTGGTATGTGGAAATTCTGCGGGCGTGCTGCGATTGAAATCAGCTTGAAGCTGCTGCTGCTGCTGCTTGTGACCCAACCATCTTGGGCTCTAGGTGTCCCGTTGTGCTTTTGGCCATTAGCTTAAAGATTTGGAGTTGAATTCGAATTGAATATAGCTCACGAAATGTTTTATATCTTTCGCGCATATTTAAACCATTTTGGGCTCGTTAACTAACCCAAAAGTAACAAAAAAAACAACAACAACAACAAAAAAACAGAACATGGCCAGACAATCATAGCGAAACTCACGAAGTGTCCTTCTTGGCTAACACAAAGAGAGGGGCAGACAACTGCGGCAAAGGAAATGATTGCATTTAAAATTCAAACTCGCGTTGTCGGAAAAACAGCTGAACTAGGCAACGTTCTCATACACAGAGGCCGGGCCTCCTAGCCAGCCTAGCCTGGCCGGGTCGGTTTGGTTTGGTTCGCGGACATGAGGCTAAGAGTCTTTGAGCCGCGTCAGCCATTTAGGCCGCGCCAGTCAAACGAAAAACTTACAATACAAAAGGCAACAGCGATCGAAAATAAAACACACACACAGAGAGAGAGAGAGAGAGAGAGAGAGAAAGAGGCAAACAGAAGAAGGAAAAAAACAACAGCCAACAACTGAATAAAAAACATTTTCGAATACAAATGTTGGCATTGCATAACAAACGTTTTCTAAATGAGGCTAACTAAGCAGCCAAGAGTCAGTTCAATGTGGCAAGGGTTGATGGGGGTGAGGGGTTGAGGGGGGTATGGTTGGGGTCTGCATATGTTTGAATTGCCGATGACGATGACGATGACTTTTTTCCTCTCCTTTTGTGTATAGTTAGTTTGTGCACCTCACCATTGTGCCCCCCCCCCCCCCCTCCTGCTCCATTGGTTTGGCGTTTTTTAACTGTTTCGTTTCGTGTTTGGTTTTTGTGTGTCGTGGCTCTTTGCTTAACTTGGCTTGGTGGTGGTCCGACTCCAACTGCTGACTTTTTGCATAATAATACGACCACAAAACTAACGGTTAAATGCTGGTCTCCTATACACTACACCCCCCCCCCCCCCACCCACCACCTTCTCCCGCCACCCTTACATACTTACTTAAGCCGTCCTGTCCAGGCACACACCAGGCAAATATTTGATTTGGTCTAAAGGTCTTTTTTCTTTCTCTTTTTCTTTTTCCTTTTTTTTTCTTTTTTTTTTTTGCAGTTTTTTGCAGTTTTGCTGGGTTTTGTCGACATTTCTATGACTGATTTAATCAGCAGACTTTGACAAGAGCCAGGAAGTCATCCCATCCACCACCTGACTAACCTCACCCCCTCCCCTCACCACCGCACCTTTCTCTACACACAAGCACCCTTCCTTTTCCATTTGTGTCGAGTCAGCTCAGCTCAGCTCAGCTCAGCTCAGTTAACGGTAAAGGCACACAAGGCGCAAAATTAAATTAATTAGAAATCTGATAAGCGGCCGTTTTACTCGAATTGCGAATTGCGCCTCAGTTAATTTGCAAAAACTGTCAAGTTCTGTTTTGTTTCGAGAGAGAGAGAGAGAGAGTGGAAGGTGAGACAGAAGAGTAAAAGTTAAAGGTTAGCCTTAATGCAGATAGTAAACACTAAACTTAATTCTAATTACTATTTGTTTTGCGGCTAGCATAGTAATCATTATTTTATATAATTGCTAAAGCCAATGTTATCATTTAATATATATATATATAGTATAAACTTTGTTTGTTTGACATTTTTAAGCACAGCTAAAAGTTCGAGATCAATTTGTTTAATATCTAGAAGTGTAGAAAATAGCTTAAACGTTCAATGACATTTGCTAATCAGCTAGAAAACATTTGTTATTCAACATCGATTAATTAGAGTGTAGAATGTTCAAAAATAACCTTAACATTTTGTGACTTAATCACGAATGCTTTTAAGGATAGCATAAAAATCATGTCATTTATTTAATTTTATAAATAGTTTCAAATTAAATTTACATTTTAGCGACTTAACTAAAACCTGTTTTGGCTAATAACTTAGAGCTCGATAATAGTTAGAACTCGGAGCTAAAACTTCACTTTCAAGCATGTTTTTCTATATAGAAAGTCAAAAAACAATATTTTTGTAAATTGAAATATGTAATAAAAATCATTTATAAGCAATATGGTATTAATTATTGTTAACCATGTTATTATTTTAGTCTTGGGATTTCCATTTTAAGAATATTCTTTCACAAAATAATTCTGTTTGACTTTTAAGCACATTTCTTTCGACTTTACCACTTAGTAAGTAATTTTCAATTTATTGCATAATAATAATGTTTATAACAAATAGTTAAAAGTTTTGAGAAAGTTTTAACAGCATTTTTGCCGCTATTTGACTGTTGCTCGAATAATTCTTAAATACTTTTACAGATTTTCAGCATTTAGCTGCAATTTGCCTTCGCTTTGCTTCACTTTTTCTGGTCGAGTCTGTTGCTGGGCCCTTAATAAAAAACTGGCGAATGTCAGGGCCATTCGCGGCCTATCTACCTAAGTGGCAAAACACAATCACTGCTTGTATGTGTGTGTGTGTGTGTGTGTGAGTGTGTTTGTATCCTGACAGCATCCTGCGAGCGACTTTTCAACGGAAGCGCAAATTAGCAGTAGTTGCCTTGCGTTTTGTTTATGACACTCAAAACTGAACATTTTTTATGGCTTGAAGAGGACACAAAAGTCAATTTAAGAAGTTGGCCTTCGAGACACACAGGACCTTGACTAAAAAGTTAATGATCAATCATAAAAAACTAATAAAAGTGAGCTGTTGCTCATGTGTTTCTTTCCACAATGTGTGTCGAGTGCATAAAAAACCAGATAAAAAAAAAGGTACTCAAGGCTCAAGGATAACTCTAACAATATGTAGTAGTAGTAATAGTTGTTGTTGTTGTTGTTGTCTGCGTCTGCTTTGCTGTTCGTGCCGCATGCAATTTACGAGAGTTTCCACGGCTGAAATGCACTGAAATAACGTGGCATGAACAACATTTCTCATTCGCTTTGGCATTTTCGGCACGAAATTCTTGTCATGATTCGATCGACTCGCAGAGGACACCAACAAAAAACAACACGATGTGACCAACCAACAACAACAACAACAAATGCAACTACAATAACAGCAGCAGCAAGCAGCAAGAAGAAGAAGAACAACAAGCAACGTTCACATGTTGCACTTCGGGGGTCAACAAAGTTCAGCCCAAAGTCGTGGTTCAGATAAATAAAAAGAAAAAAAACTAAAATAAATAAAAAAGAAAGAAAATCAAATAGCAGCGTTGAAAGAATTGTCAACTTTGTACTTTAAACAGAACAACAACAACAACAACAAAACCAATTAAATTTAAAATAATGAAATTGAGTATTATCAAATTTCTTGTAAGTTTTCTCTAACAATCTTAGAAACAAACCCTAAAATTTAATGAACGTTCAAGAACAATAATATGAGTAGTGAATTTTATATATATATATATATTAAACATTTTCTATAGAGGCTTCTTTTTTAACATAAGTTTCGTCAAGTTTTTGTTCTTGATGTTTTTAATCCAATAAAATTGTTTTTTAGATTTTTTTTAAGCTTTGTTTTCAGTTAATTAAGTTCCTAATGTGGTTGAGATCTTCATTAAACCATTTAAAAATATTGAAAATAATTGTATCATTATTTCAAACAAATATTTTTAGATATTCATCGATTCAAATATTGTAATTAATGTGTTTAAGGCGAAACAAATATGGCTTAATCGACTCTTTTATCTTGCAAACATTTCTAATCCATAGATCTAAAACTAAACTAAAACCGCTTTAAAAATATCCCCACATCAAGCTATATACATATATCTATAGATTCTGATGCGGTTCATTGGAGCCATACGAAAATGTCTGCTATAAATCAGGCAAAAGTGACAGAAAATTTGATAAATACTACAAAAGGCAAACGCTGATAAAACGAATAATAAACAAGTAAGAAGGCTCTAGTCGAGAAATCCCGACTAGACGATACCCTGATCCCTATGCACATACTGCATACTGCATACACAACTTCAATGTCCCATATCTCCGGTGTTTCTTAACCGATTTTAATAAAAATTTCACAGATTGTTATTATTTTGATTAATAATTCAAATCCCATCTAAAAATTTTTCAAATTCAAGATTTTATTGTTATCGATCCCATGTGTATATCGGAAACGGGATAAGTTATCGAAAATCGAAAACAAACTTGTACTGCCTAGGGATTAGGCGAGCTTAAGTTCGAAATCTGGAGTCTCTAGCTCTTATAGTCTCTGAGATCGGTTGTTTCATACATACGGACAGACGGACGGACAGACGGACGGACAGACGGACGGACAGACGGACATGGCTATATCGACTCGGCTGTTGATGCTGATCAAGAATATATATACTTTATGGGGTCGGAGAAGCTTCCTTCTGCCCGTTACATACTTTTGCACAAAACCATTATACCCTTTTTTCCCATTTTTAATGGGATCAGGGTATAAAAAAAAAACAACGACGAACAACAGAACTGGACAACAAGCAAGGCAAAGAAGGGTGAGGAGAAGGAGGGTAGAAAAACATACAACAAACTCGTATAACATTTTAATAAAGTCTCATAAATTAAAAAAAGAGACGACGGCAAAAAATTATAAAAAAAATAAGAAGAAGAAACGACAACACTAAGACTAAGACTAAGATGAAAAAGAAGAAGAAGAACAAAAGCAACTTGAAAGATGAGCGCTAAAAATAAATAAAACTATTAATCAGTGGAATTTTGTTGCAGGCGAAGACGGGGCAAAAGATTTTTCCCTTTGCGAGTTAGCAGGGAAAATGAACAGCGCCAGCGTTTGTGGCCATAAACAATTTTTAAAACAACTCTTTTTGCCAACTTTTGCTAAGCAAAGATGAAGATGAAGATGAAGAAGCAGCCAAACGTAGAAGAGGTAGCAGAGGCAACGACGCTTTGCCAATTGTGGCGCGGTTTTTCAACTGCTGCCAAGAAAAGCCAAGAGGAAAAGTGCAGCAGCAGCAACAACTGAAGAAAAGACAGCAGCAACAGGAAAACATTCGAACAAAAACAATGCAGAGAGAGCATAAGAATGCGACACTGTTTGCAAGTGTGTTTGTGTGCGAGTGTGTGTGTGTGTTTGAGTGAAAAAGGGGGCGGGCTTGGCCGACGGCATAAGAAATGCCACTTGCGAATATTGTGTGCCAACGATAAACACTTCACTTCGGCCATTAAAATCAGCCAAATACGGAGAGAGAGAGAGTGAGTGAGCGAGAGAGAGCGGGCGACCGAGCGAGCGAACGAGCGAGCGAACGCACACACAAACACAAGGGCCGCAGTTGCAGAGAGAGAGCAAATGAGTGCCCAGACGGGCCCAAAAATGAACATGAGCGAGCGTGAGTGAAAGAGAGCGAGCGCAAGACAACGCGCACACAAACACACACACACACACAGAACCCAAATGAATAATAGCGTTGCCGCAAGACAAATAACCCAGCCTTTTCTTCATATGCGCTCGTTCGCTCGCTCACTCTCGCACACACTGAGCACGTATGGGCGACGAGCATGTGCGCGCGCCTGCTTTGACTTATGGCAAATAAATCAGGCAGACATTGTATGCGCTTGCTTGCGACTGTCTGCCTGTTTGTGTGTGTGTGTGTGTGTGTGTTTGGAGGGGAAATAAAATTCCAGCACTTGCTCTTTGAGACTCGAAACGAGTGACAAAACGTTGAGACCTCTTCACACGTACTTATTGTTAAGTTTGTACATACGGCTTGTTTATTTTAATTATTAATTATTTACTGTGTGATATTCATGTTTATTGCTTATAACTTTTTCTCCACACACTGCGCGATTTACGAGCGACAATCACTCAAATATACATACATGTATATAATTTTAGGTTGGTTTTGAAATGGCGATAAATGCGCATAAAATAAAATTAAGCACGTCTTGCGAGTCGAAATTTATGTGCGAATGTTTCCAACACGCAGTAACAACAGTAACAACAACAATAACAATAACAACAGCACAAAACACTCTTGCTTGCATTTTAAATACAATTTGATAATACAATAAATAAATTTTAATTTGCAACACACGCGACTCGGCTACTGCTGACTGGCTTGCTAGCTGGCTGCTGCTGCTTCTTCTTCTTCTTCTGCTTTTATCTTCTTCGCTTTTGCGCATGTTCCGTAAATAAACACCAACGAAAATTACTCAACTGCAAGTCGAATGTTTTATGGCCGCAGGGCTGCAAAATTTATCGCACTTGCCGCGCTTTCTTATGCACCGCCATAAATTCCATGCACACCGCCAGCGAGAGAGACAGAGCGAGTTAGAGCGAGAGAGAGTGGGAGAGCGAAACCGTAGCGTGAGAGAGTGAAGCTTTTTAAGCGCGACTTGTTAATGTTTGGCACTCAATACGCGTTTATTTATAGATTACTTACTAAAACTTACTCTACACTTGAAACTTAATGAGTGCGAGCAACAACAAATCAATACAACAACAAAATATTGCCAACTCACGGCGAGACGCGTCGCAGCGATACAGCTCGAGTGCTGCTCATCGATTTATTTATGTGTGTGCGAGCCGAAAAATACAATAAAAAGAACTCAGACATACAGAGAGAGCGAGCGAGGAAGAGAGCGCGCGCCTGTATTCGCCTTGAGCTTGAGCGCATTTTTGTTGTTTTTGCATAAGCAGCCGCCGGTCAATAAAGCACTCATTTATTGCCTCGTTTCATCATCATCTGCAACAGCAACAGCAACTGAGGCGGCATTTGTCGCTGGAAAGTCAGAGAATTTGATTGTAATATGGGTCAATTCCAATGGGAATTGTATGCGTGTTTAGCGGCAGCAGCAGCAGCAATAGATGCCGTCGGCATTATATAATAACGTCACTTAAACATTTTAAACACACTTTAAAGTTTTGTTTGCGTTGTCATTTAAATTACAGTCAACACCTCATCAAAACGAATGTTTTTCCACCAACCACGAACGCATGCAATGCATTTTAATTATGTATAAACAAGCTATAAGTCGTGTTGTTGGTGTGTGAGAGGATGTTGTATGTACTATAGATTGAAATGATTTATGTTCGTTTAGATTTGAGTTTCAATGATCCCGCAAAAGCTCATTCAAAGCTTTGACTGTTCGACCCCTTTACCCAGTTGCCGCTAATGCCCAACAGATGGCAGTGCGTGGCAGCTTGACTCATTCACTTTTATCGTTCTTCTCTGCGTCTAACTTTTGCTCAATGATTTCGAGTTGTTGCTGTTGTTCCTGTTGTTGCTGAATGAGCGACGGGCCAAGCCTTTTAAAACTTTATTTTTGGGGCCACACTTTGTGAATGTGGATGCAAAATGGGCTGAGCCCAAAGCAACGTGGTGAGAGAATAAAAATTCACGTGCGTAAAACTGAAGGCAATTTCGAACATCGAACGTCGAACATCGAAACTTGCGCCGGCGCTGATAAGTTTATGAGTCCGCCAAGGTGAAACAAATACGACAGAATGAGTGAAGAAGGCGGAAAGAAAAAATACAAACAAACGCGAACTGGAACTGGCAATAAGTTAACATAAATGCGATCGATTGGCGATCTTTTTTGTTACTTTTTAAGGTTATGAAAAGGGAAAATGGTTTATCTTTTTGCATTTGCATAGTTACAACTTGAATAAATAAATAAATATGTATTTATATTTGTAATTACGCTTATAGTCTTGACCTTCCCAATGTCAACGGCTGTCACATTTCAATTTAAATGGTGATAAGCTCGGTTGATTTATGCTGGAAACAATTTTGTTCTGGTCCCACAACAAGCGATATGAATTCGGTTTGAAAGCCGTAGGGAATTCGATAGGCCACAAAGCGGAACCAATCTACACGCAAATACGCAAATAAACACCGAAATAGTTTGACGTACCTATTTTGCAATCGAAAATGTTAAGCTAAGCTAAGACCAAACCATACCTGATTAATTTCTGCAAGTGTATAACTTGTGGTGGGTGTAACTGATGTCTGTTTAACTGCGAGTATCTAACTGTAAATGTGTGTGTGTGTGTGTGCTGTTGAAGGCACAATGATAAATGTGGTAAGCAAAAACGAACAGCAGAGAGAAAAAAAAAGAAGAAATTGGGTGAATAAATAGCCCAGATTCCGTTGAGCAAGCACAAAAAAGAAGAAGAAAGAAGGAAAAAACACAATGGCAATGAGAACGAGAACGAGAGAGGGAGAGAGAGAGAAGGATAAAGGGTGGGGGGGGTGGGGTATGGTGGAAGGGGCCGGGAGAAAGCAAGGCAAGTGGAAACAGAATGAACAAACAAACAAAACTTTGCTTTTCCGATTTTTGGCCGACTGGCGAAAAAAAAGGACAAACTGCTAGAAACGCTCTGCGAAAAGCGCAAAGCAAACAACACAATAAAAAGCAGAAGTAGAAGACGACGAAGTAGTAAATGTAGTAAAAGGAATAGGTGGAACAACAACAACAAATCGTGAAGCAACAACAATACCGCATACTCAACTTCAATGTTCCATATCTCCGGTGTTTCTTAACCGATTTCAATAAAAATTTTACAGAGTTTCATTGTTTAGTTTAATAATTCAAACGCCGTCTTTGTTGTTATCGATCCCATGTGTATATCGGAAACGGGATGAGTTATCGAAAATCGAAAACAAACTTGTACTGCCTAGGAATTAGGCGAACTTAAGTTCCAAATCTGGAGTCTCTAGCTCTTATAGTCTCTGAGATCGACGCATTCATACATACGGACAGACAGACTGACAGACGGACATGGCTATATCGACTCGGATGTTGATGCTGATCCAGAATATATATACTTTATTCGGTCGGAGATGCTTCCTTCCGCCTGTTACATACTTTTGCACAAAACCATTATACCCTTTTTACGCATTTTTAATGGGTTCAGGGTATAAAAGCATTAAAAAAAAATTGAAAGAAAAGTTCTCAAAGAAAAATGAAAGAGAAAGCGGCTGTGATGGAAAGGAGAGTAATAAAACATATTTAAATAGTTTTAATGATTTTTTGGGCTTATTTGATGGAATTCTTCAGTTTCCTTTAAGTTGATTATGCCAAGTGCATTAAGTTGGATACTTATAGGGTTGTGAGAGTTTTTCGAAAGGGATGGTGATATAAGGTTGTTGGGTTATTTATGTGGAAAACATCCCCTATGAAGCAATATTAAAAGGGTGCAATTGTATTGATTTGGTATGTGTGTGTGTGTGTGTGTGGAACTATTATCAAGTTTAGCTAATTTTATGTTATTTGTTATTCATTCATTGTTTGTATTTTTTTTTGGTAAAAAAAAAAGATTTCTCGTCACATACTTATGGGATTCGGTTTGGGAACCTATAGAATTGGTATTATATACTCTACCCCAGAACCTTAAGTTTTTCGATCTCATAACTTCATAATATGTTTCACCTTTCTAAATATAATAATGTTATAATTTAAGTATTTATGCATATTTGAATCATTCAAATAGTAGTTTTAAGCATACGATTATTCATTTTAAGTAGGAGAATAAGTTTGATAAACCGATTTATAGTTTGGTTTTAGAGCTTTTGTATTTGTAAAAGGATTATCCTCATGATATATGGAATGTATGTGTGTACAATAGGAATATCCATATATATATATCCATACATAACAACTACTCATAAATAGTATTAGATTATTTTGCATTTGACATTATTTACCTACAAATCTTTGACCGATTTTGAAGCTTAACAAACACTCATACACTCATACACCTACACACACACACGCACACAATCAAAATATATATAAAAAAAGATATCTGAGTAAAGCCAGCGACATAAATAAATAATGTTTTATATGTGTGCCCGCTTCATATGTGTATGTGTTTTCTATATATGTGTATATATGTGTGTGTTTGTGTGCTTGTTGCAGGATATGCGAAACAAGGATAACATGACTGATTATGTAAGCAAATGGGTGCGTGTGTCTGTGTGTGTGACAAGGTAAGGGGAAAATGCGGGGGCTCGCCTCCTTATCCACCCAGCCACGCCTCCTTTCCGTCTCCCTTCGCTTGCTGCCTCCGCGCTTTGGTTTTTCTGCTTGGCCTGCCCTTTTTTTTCGGCAGTTTGCCGCAGCAGGTTGATTTCCACGATGTCATGCGTACACACACACACACACACACATACACACGTACACACACACATACGCATACACTTGAAGTGTTGTGCGTGTTTTTGAGAAAGTGGCACAATTTTTATTTTACGAACGCCTAATGTAATAAAGCCCGCCCTGCGAAAAGAAATGAAATGCCAAAGGCTGACTCCAAATGTATTGCCTGCGTTTAGCATTTTCTCGGCGATAAAAGGACGAAAGACCAGCAGAACTTACCCACCCACACACACACACACACACACTCTGACACAGGAGTGCCATCAGCTCCCGTAACAAATCTGAGGTTGCCAACCTTGGCGCAAATGTTCCTTTGAATGAAGGAGATGTGTGTGGTGGGGGGGGGGGGGGAGCAGTTACATGTGTGCCACTGTCAGAGAGGAGATGTTGGTGAGGGGGGGGGGGGGGGACTCGAATGTGTTGTCGGGAGCGGGGTCAACGGGCATAAATCAAACCGAAAATTACACGCATTCATCTGCTGAGCTGGCAAAAGAACAAGAACGAAAAAAAAATGTATATATATATATATATGTATATCTGCCACATTGCGCCGGAGGCAAGTAGGCGGTGGTGCGGGGTTCGGGTTGCCACTGAACTTTTTTTTGGGGGTTAGTATGCTCACAAAATGGGCGAAATGGCGGAAAATATGGGTAACTGTGCAAAATTTAATGGCGTACAAAAATCAATAAAAGGACGCACATTAAAATTGCGGCTTCTTCTTAAACTAAGGCGAAACAAAGCAAATATCCGAACAGGTAGACATCAGTATTCGCTCTCTTTAAGGCATATTCATACATATAGCTTGTATATATATATATATATATATATATATATATATCATGTAGTATATTTTGTTGATATTGGCATAATTTGTTTTGCATATCTTTTGGTAATGCCAAATGATTGATGTTTGATTCATTCATTTAAATTCAACGCAATTTGTCACATTGCAGAAAAAAAAAACTCAAGTTATAGTTATCAGAATCGCCCAAGATTGCAAGTTATAGACATTAACCATATATATTATTGACTATTAATGTTATTATGTGGACTTTAAAATTGTTAACAACAAATATTGAATAGTGAATTTTTGATTATTTTCAGTATTCCTGATGCCTAATGCCTTTTAAGTAAAAGCCATAAAAAAGTATGTAAATGGGTAAAAAAATTATAATGGTTTTGTGCAAAAGTATGTAACAGGCAGAAGGAAGCATCTCCGACCCCATAAAGTATATATATTCATAATCAGCATCAAAAGCCGAGTCGATATAGCCATACCCGTCTGTCCGTCCGTCCGTCTCTCCGTCTGTATGTATGAACGCGTCGATCTTAGAGACTATAACAGCTAGAGAGCTAAAGAGACAAGTTTGTTTTAAATTTTCGATAACTCTTTCCGTTTTCGATATAACCATGGGATCGATAACAACCAAATCTTGAATTTTAAAAACTTTGAGATGGCATTTGAATTATAAAACTAAAAAATGAAAATCTGTGAAATTTTTATTGAAATCAGTTAAGAAACAACGGAGATATGGAACATTGATTTTTAGTATGCAGGGTTCAGGGTATCGTCTAGTCGGGATTTCCCAACTAGAGCCTTCCTACTTGTTTTTATATCACAATATTATAAATATGAAAGGTATATATGTTTGTTACTGCTGAATAGAATGAAACTTTACAATTATATAGCTTATACATCAGAACAACATAATGGCTATATTTATTAGGTATATTAAGTGAGAACAGCACAAACATTTAGCAGGAGAAGATCTTATATTCGTAAATGATAATATCTTTCTGCAAAGATACATTTTGTTGGGAATCTTTTGCGCTTCTAACCTGCATACAAAAACTTTTAAGAGCAAAGCTGAGCCGCTGGAAAGTTGCTATTTATTCATATTCTTATTACTTGCAGTGTACATCAACTTGTCAAACATTGTTGCAAGCCGCAAAATGACAAAACTTAAGGGATTTAAGGAGATTAAAATATATTGTAGATCGTATAGTGTAGGAATTTTTGACAGTCTTTTGATAACGTTTCCCCAAACATGTTGAAAAATGTATTAAATACTTTTTGGTAAAGATAATCTATGATATATGAGTTAAGATTATATACACACACACACATACATATATCACATGTGCATGTGCATGTGTATGTGTGTATGTGCAGTTCTCATGTTAGCTCGTTTAGATTGTCTTTTAGGAAAGTAATCGGACTTCTACTTGCCACTTAGAGCGTCCACACAATAAACTGGCCGCCAATTAACTAATTTGCCAAGCTTCTCGAAGGGGCAATTAAAATGAATATTACGTACAATGTTGCGTTGTTTATCCGACATATACATGTGTGTGTGTGTGTGTGTGTGTGATTTACAGTTACACAGAGACAACAACACAGAACAATTGTCGATAATTTACTTTGAGCGTTTCTAGTTTCACCTGCACATGGCTCAAATGTCAAATGTCAAACGAACTGATAATTTTGAAAATTGTTTTCTCGTAATAACAACAGGTAGAAAACTAAATAACAGCAAACCGGATGTTAGATAAGTTTTTTTTTCTGCTTTTTGTTTTCCTTTCCTAATCGAACTTTGCCTTCAGAGTCCAAAGTAACTTCCTAAAGAATAACAAAATTTCCTTTAAAAAAAAAAACATTGTACACAATTTGGCACACGCTCATAAAATTCTTATTTTTCACTTCAAAGCTGAAGAGAGGGGGTGTTGGGGGGCTTTTCTCCCCACCAATTGCTTTGTTTCATGTTGTTTTTTTGTTTTGTTTTTCTCTGTTTTTCTCTGCCACAAAGTGGCGCCAAAGTTGATCAACAATTCAACAAATTTAGATAGTTTATTGCACATTATTATGCTCTTATTGTGAATTGCCAGCCAACTCTCTCTCCCCCCCCCCCCTACTCTATCCATTCCCCCTCTCTCTTGTCCAATTGAGCATCTTCCGACGGGCAGACAAGATGCGAGTCATTTGCTCTTCATCTTCTGCTTCTCCTCGTTCTTATTGTTGCTTTGGTTGTCGTCCAGCCGCATTGTTATAATTACAAATCGTATAACTTTTTAGTTCCCAAGTGTGTGCGAACATATGGCCACGAGACCACCACAAAAACAAACTTGGATCGCGTGATATAATATTGTATGTGTATGTATATATATTCCAAATTCTGTCTGGGGCATATTATAAATAGGAATCGGCAGCTGATAATACTTATGATTATGGCGCTTGATTGATTTCTTAGTTGTTCAATCGATTTACAATCGTGTAAACATGTTTCTTAAAAGCGTTATTAACTTGTATAATCGGTCTTTATATATTAAATATCAGTTTAATTAAACACTGTCATTAATGTATGTTAAGAGTGAAAATATATATTAGAACAAGTAAGAATGCTCTAGTCGAGAACTTCCGACTAAAAGAACCTTATACTTAATGCGTACAGTCAGTGCTTGCAACTATGATTGTGTGTGTACGCGTACGTGTATACTGCATACTTGACTTAACTTTAATGCTCCATATCTCCGGTGTTTCTCAACCGATTTCAATAGAATTTCACAGATTCTTATTATTTTGTCTAAAGTCTTAAACGCCATTTCCAAGTTTTGAGAATGCCAGAACTTAATGTTATCGATCACGATGTATATCGAAAACGAAAATTTTAAACAAACTTCTACTGCCTAGGAGTTAGACGAGCTTATGTTTTTTATCTGGAGTCTCTACTCTCTACACTCTCTAAGATCGACGCATTCATACATACAGACGGACGAATCGGCTGTTAATGCTGACCAAGAATATATATTTCTATATATATACTTTATGGGGTCGGATATGCTTCCTTCTGTCTGTTACATACTTTTGCACAAAACCATAATACCCCTGTTTTTACCTGTTTGCATTGGGTTCAGGGTATAAAAATTAACTTTCTTAGTTTTGAAGTTCTTATCAAATTAAGTGTAAAGTTTATACATATTAAGTTTGAATATAGTGTTGTATAAAGTAATGAAAAACTATATCAGAGTCATAAGAATATATATTTATATAATGTTAATCCATTTTATATCATAATATAAGTAAAGGTTATTTACATTGCTCTATTTTAAGTTTATATTTCACTTATGGATATTGTTTAGATTTATTCTTTTATGTACATAGAATTTTGTAGTATTTTATTTGATTACATGCAATAAATGTGCTTTATTTACAACAGAAGAAAATCTTTTAACAAGAGAACCTTGACTTAAAAACATTTTCGCTTAACTTCAACCCCAAGCAAATCGAAACATTATCCAGACAAACAAACAATCATTTTAATCAATTTATTTTCATTCTATTAGCGTTCTTCACCCTTAGTCACGTTTTGCTTTGCCACAAACTTCACTCTTAGCCAATCTTTCGATTGTAACCACATTTTTCTATACGCACGCACACACTCACACACACACACAAATAGACACTTACATAACCAGTAAGTAAGTATATTTCTATGGGCTCTTTATTAATTTTCTAATGGATTTTACGTTTCTGCATTTGAAGATTTCAACAATTCAGATAAATATTTATGCGCCGTCGTTTCGTTTTCGTTAACGGGGCACAGATAAAGATACCGATACGGATGCTGACTTGATTTTGACTTGAATTTCTCTCATTTTGCGACAGTCTTTGTGTTTGTGTGTGTGTGTGTTTGATGCTGTTTTTTGGGTCCCTTTTTTTTATAGACACATTTGCAGACACAGACACAGACACCACATGAGAATTGATTACGATTGGCAAATGGCATTTAGTGAGCAAAAGTTTGTTTATGTTTTTCTTATATTTTTTTTTCATCTCTCTCTTCTTCTTTTTGCTTTTCAGTATCTTTAGTAATATGTGTGTGTGAGTGTGAGTGTTAGTAATTTATGCGTTTGTATAAATTGCCAATAAACAAACAACATTTAGACAAGGCGCAAAACTGTAAAGGTTGCATGTATGTATTCGAGAGGGGTGGGCTGACACCCCCCCCCCCCCACCCAAACAAACACTTCTTCAAAGCCTGTCCTTGACACTAACAAAACACTTTTGGCCTGGTTAACACACACACACACACACTCATGAAAAATTAACAACAATTAACAAAATTTCGAATTGTTTGCGAAACTCGAGTGTTGTTATCTCAATTGCATTTAATTGGTTACTCTACATATATATGAGTGTGCTATAGATTACATGCAAGTTGGGTGGGTTGGTTGGGTTGGGTTGGGTGGTGGAGCTGTTGCTGCGTGCCTTTAAAAGCGTTTACCGTAAAGTGCAGCATGCTGAAAAATTGCTAACAAAATGATACGCTTTGTAAATTGCGGCTCTTGCAGTAATTTTCTCACACGCTTTTCTTTTGCGTGCCAAGTGATACTTTTACCAATTGAGAAAAAGTTCCACCATTCCACCATTTTATGGGCGGTTTGAATTGTGTGCGCAAAGCAAAGCAAACCAAAAACCTTTTTCAAGCTAAACTTCTGGTAAACGTATCTGTATGTATGTGTGTGTGTGTGTGTGTGTGCTACTTGACAAACTGAATAATTGCCAATTATTTGGCAAGTTTTATGAGCTGATAATTTCACATATTATATTGTTGAATTCATATCGCAAGACATCATTGCAGTAAATTTACTCCTCTCTCTCTCTCTCTCTCTCTCTCTCTTTTGTGTGTGTGTGTGTGTGTATGTGTGTGTGTGTGTCTTGGGGCATGCACATGCTAAACTTTATTTACAGCATACATATATTTATATATACGTACGTATATTAGAAAATTTTTATTGGCAAATGCACACAACATTTACAATTTATTTTTTGAGTATATTTGATTTGGTTTTACCTCTCATTTTGGGGGGATTGTGGGGCGCGCTCCTTTGACTGACACACTGGACACAACAAAAATGAAGAGGATGCAATATGCAGCAAGAACAACAACAACAACAACAACAAAATACAAAATCAAAAACACAAATATTCAAGAAGCATTTTTGAAGGGTTTCAGTTGGATCACAACGGAATGGAACGGAACGGAACAGAACGGATTTTCGGGTTGTTGAAAAAATGGGTTTCAGATTTCAGTTTTACTCAAATTTCATTTCGAATTATGGGAATTGGATGATTTGTTTTTCTTTTGATTGGCACTCATTGAAAACAAAATACAAATATTTTGGAGAGCAACTTAAAAGATATTTGAAAGGAAATCAAAACATGAATTGCTTGAAAAAAACAAATGTTAAAATATATATTGATGACAAAAATCAAAATAAAATATATTCGTAAAGTAAAAGCTTAACAAAATTATAGAAAGAAAATTGCACTTACCTAGCCAGTCTGGTAGAAGTGATCCCGCAAGAGATTCTGAGTATCTCTTACCTGAAAAAAAGATAGAAAGAAACATTCATTTAATATTGAGTGTTCGGATTGTAAGATATGCCTTTGTGAGTGTGTGTGTGTGTGTGTGTGTGTTAGTAATCAAATTCATGATAATTAAATATTTAAACAATAACCAAAATATGTTAATTGTCGTATGACTTAACTAACTAAATGCATCAAATATTAGCTAATAATTGAACTACGAAATATTAGAGTGAAAGTAAAATAAATATTTTACTAACGTTTATTTGACCTTAATAAATGAATCCATATTTATTATGAAACAATAATAAAACTATTAAATTATAATAATTATATATATATATTATAATTATTAATGCGCATTTATATGTTAGCTCGAAAAAAAAGCATTAATACATATGAAAATATTTTAAAAACTTGTATTTCTTTTTGACACTTAAAAATCAGTAAAAGGATATAAAAAATTAAAAATTTGTCACACAATAACAACATTCTTAGCTTCTAAAATCTGACATAAAATCATATAAAATATGTTTACAAACCAACATACAAATAAAGTTTTTATAACAACTTAAAATAAATATTTTGTTGTATGAAAGTACTTTTAAAAAATCGAAATATCTTTTACAAAAATAGTATATATATAGTTGTATAATATAAATATTATATATAATAATAATATATATATATTATGTATACAAAACGGTGAGTTTTTGTTTTATAGTTTTGAAATTTACATAAATTGATTGAAAATTTCCACAAAAGTTATAAAAACAAACTTAAAAAACAAGTAATGACAAAAACGTTTTGCAACACTGTCAGATTCACTGTCAGCAATTTTGAAATTTATCCAACTGTTTGGCTATTAATTTGCGCACTTTTAGCGTGGGGCAGCACTATAAAAAGCAGATGACTGCCAAAAATTGCGGCATCTTTTCATAAATTTTGTTGGCCAAGTTGGCGGCATCTTCGCTATTTTCTCTATATGCATGTAAATAGCATTGGCTAAATCATAATTTTAAGCTTAGCGAACACTCACACACACACACACACAGAGAGAAACAACAAGGAGAACTCCGTGCCTCTCGTCCCTAATGCTAATCTAATAACTTTAGACGTCTACAATTTATTTGTCCTAACAGCAGCGTACAAAATTATGCGCACAGCACGCCGTACAGCATGGGTACAGTCTCCGTCTCCGTCTCCATCTTCGTCTCCGTTTTCGTCTCCTGCCGTAATCCGTTATCCAGGTGCTGCGGCAGTAAGACATTGAAGTGCGTCAGGTGCGCGCATTAAAAGGTAAGCTTCCCCTGCGTCTGTCCCTATCCGGAATCATGTACTAAATTTCGCCTAAAGTTTTAAATAATCGAAAACGACTCGACGCACTTGGCGAAAAGTTGAAACATGCCAAATTTGCATAAATAACAACTAAATGCAACTTGACGCTACGCAAAATGGCGTCAAATGATGAATTGCCAAGGGTAGATTATAATCAAGGGAGAGGGGCAAGCACGCAAGCATTAGCACAGGACCAAATATACGTTTTTCTATTCAGGGTTTGGGGGGGTCAAGTACTTAAGTGTGGGTGGCAATTTGGTAGCATCTCCCATCCAAACTTTTAGATACTTCTTGTGCTTGGAATAATTTGTGAGCAGTTATGAGTTTGGGCAAAATTCAAGATAGGATTTTTTATTGTTAGGTACATGGAAGTTTTGCAGTCAAATTTTTCTATACCCTACTAATATTATAGATCTGAAATATTGTAAACATATTTGATACTCATTCACGCAAAAGCTACTGAACAGATTTAAATGAAACTTTGCAACAATATGGATTAAACATCGGAATAACAAATGGGCTATATGGTTTTAAAGATATTGTCTGATTGGCGTGGCTCTGTGTTGTTGTTGTAGGTTGACAAGAGACAACACAGACAAGCAACATTCGGAGAACTTATTGCCATACGAGGCAGAGACTGAAGTTAAGAGGTGAAAAATGATTTAATTGTTGGGAAAACATTGTACATTAAGTTCTCTTTTGAAAAGATTTGATAAGAGAAAGCAAAGCAATATTTCAAGATTATCGTTAGAGACAATAAACTATCACAACTTAGAGCTAGAGTCTAAGAAACTTTATATAGAAAGATTATATAAAACTTAAAAATATATTCACTTATTATTTATATATAAACATATAAATATGTATACGAGTTTTTTTTCCTTAAAAGTTTGGATTTTTTCGATTTTGAAATGTATTTTTTATTGACTCTCAAATGGCGCATTCTATGTAGATATTTTACCCTGCCACCTTTCCCTACTTCACTTGGCAACTGTGACTAACGAACCCCACAAACGACTTCTCCCAGCGCCATCAAAAGCTGGCGTTAAAAATGGGCGTTACATAGGCAGTTAGTTGTTGTTGTCACAGTTGTTTGTGTTGTTTGTTGTTGTTAGCTATTTTTTATGCACGTCTGCGCTTTTGTATGCAAATAAATCAGCGGCGGTGCGTCAAATGTCGCATTTAAGCGTTAGCTTGGCAAGAGGGCAGCAGCGGTGTGGGTGTGTGTGTGTGCGTGTTTGTGTGTGTGCGTGTTTGTTTGTGTATCTCACACTATTTGTCAAACTAGATACTTTTATTTTCAAAATAAATTGCAAACTCTTTTGCGACTTTTGGTTTTTTGGTTTTAAATGCATTTCCATGCTTATTCAGCTCGCACACAAACAAACAAACAAACACACGCACACAAACACAAACGATATATTTTATAATGAAAATCCTCGCTTGATATACGAGCTGTATTACTGTGTCTGTGTGTGTGTGTGTGTGTTTGTCTGTATGCGGGCCAAAATGCATACACAAATTTTCACATTTGACTAAATTTATCACAGGGAGCAGAGTTCGGGATTTGCGCCAATGAAACAGCAGCCAATAAATAAATTAAATTAATGGCAATGTTTGTTTTTATTTTTTTTTCTTCTACACATTGTTTTTTGTTGTTGTTGTTGTTGTTGTTTGTATTATATTTTTGGTACATTCCCCTTGGTGCTGTGTCAAGGGTTAAATTTGCCATCTACTTTGGCTGTTTATAAAATTAGCTTAATCTACGCATTTTCTCTGGCCGTTTGGGCTATTAGCTAACAATAGTCATTGCCCCTTCCTGCGTTTCCCCTTCTCTCCCACCGCTTCCCATCACCCAACCCGTTTGGCCAAAGCTTGTTTTGTGTGTGCTGCGAAGCGTGAGAGAGTAAAGTCCCTTTGCTGGATTTATTATTTTTACAAGATAAATGCAACATTTTACATTGGAATTTACGGGAGTGTGGCAAAAAAAAAACACACACACACACACAACAACAACAACAACAGCAGCAATGACAAAGTCAAATGTCGCCGCACAGTGGTCGGCAATGGTTGAAAAACTTTCATAAATTTGTTGTTCGTTGAGCCCGAACACAAACTTGAATCAAAATAATATTAGAAAATTGAAGGTTGCTCAAAATAAACTATTCAAAGTAAGAACAAATTATTATTATTTTATAGTTAATATTTTCTATAAGTTTTTCTCAGTTTTTGCTTAAGAATTATTTGTTCTTGCTGATAAAACTTTTAATATTTTAATAAAACATTGCCAGAGAACTTTTCTAAGAAAGCAAATCTTCAAGATTCGAATATAATATTTATTGTTCTGCGGTTTGCACGAAATAGATATGGCAATTACATTAAAAATCAAAGAATTTTGTACCACTGTATTGGGCTAAAATAAATTTCATGTCGCTAGCATTTGGCCATTTTCGATAAAGCACATTTAAACAAATGAAAATCCTTTAAACAAGGGTAACAAAGAGAGAGAGGGAGAAAGGGAGGAAGAGCGTTCAACCGGTGTGCGTTCTGCCCGGTGTTCAGGGGGTGGGTGGGAAAGTGGCCAATGGATGGCACATTTAACCCCACAAATTTCAACTCGTTGCGCGGGGCCCTGGCTGAAACTCACTTGAGTGTGTAATTGTGTATTTATTTGCGTTATTTGACAAAATATCAACAAGCACAATCAATCCTCAGCAAATGCTGGACAGACTTCCCTTCCCACACCCATGCCCCAACGGGAGACGGGAGTCAATCCTCCTCCTCCCCGCAGCACTTACTCCTTGACTGCAAAATGGTGAATGCTGCCATATGTCTGCCTGCCTGGTTGCCATGCCAGAGAAATCCATTTAAATTAAAGCTGAGCTGCATTCGAAAAGGCATAAATATCGAGTACTGAACAAGCGAGGGGTTAAAGGGAAAGGGTATAACTTCGTATGTGTGTGTGTGTGTTTGTGTTTGTTTGTTGGTTGCCTTTTTGCTAACTTTCAATTTGAGCTGAATTCAAATTTAGCCCCCTCTGGCAAACAGCTCTGGCCAAAGGCAATAAACTCTATGACTTGTTTTTTTTTTTCGTGCTTTGGCTTTTTCCTTAGCAAGGTTTCGCTTTTCTTTCTCGGTATTTCGGTTGAACTTTGGCTCAATTGTCGCACAAATTTACTAACTGCAGGCAGAGGCCGAGGCCGAGGACTTGCAATTGTATCTTATGCAAATTCACGTAAATTAAACAAAATCTTTTTCGAAAACAGAAAACAGAAAACAGAAAAATAAGTTTACCGTATTTATTGTGTATGCCGAAACTTGTGTATCGAACTTAACTTATTAAGCGGCTGGCTCTAAAGGACTGCCAGTTAGTTTGCATTAAGCTAACAGCTAACATCCTAGCGGGAAATTTGAGTGTGGAAGAAGGCATGAATTTTGTTAGGCTTATATATATATTTTTATATAATTTAATATTGTATATTAATTTTTATATAATTGCTCGGATCTTTATACATTTTAAAATACTTTTTAAATAGTATTCAAAAATGTTTAACAACAGCTTAATTATTTTAAAATTAACTTTCGATTTGTGGGGAAAAAAAAATGGTTTTAAAAAACAATATTTTGCTTTTGTAAATCAATGAAACTCTTTAATTAAATATTTTCTATATTTTAGTCTATATATATTTTGTAAAAATTAAATTTAAAGCATCTCTTAACTAACTTGATTTAAATACAATGAATTTTTAATAAAACCAAATAATTTTTATTTTATCAACCCTTTTCACAACATCTAATTCCTAGTTTCTCAAACTCCCTTATTTTCTAGTCCCATACTTAACTTTCTCAGGTTTTCGGTTAAAAATTTCACCATGTTTTTCGTAAAATCTATCTCTTTCATTTTTTTTTTTACTAACTAACACCTGCAATTCGTTATTCTATGCAAGTATACCAATATACTAGTATATCAAGTTCGTTTGCAAATTTCCTACTGGGCTGTCGTGTCAACACAAAGATAGAGTTTATAGTCGCATATGTATGTGTTCACATGTGCTCGTATGTGTGTGTGTGTGTGTGTGTGTACAATGCGGCAAAGACTTATGGTTTCAGTGCCGGAATTAGAAGCTTTCTGCCTGCATTTGCACTGAACTGCACTTGTTGTTGTTGGTTGTTGGTTGTTGTTGCTACTGCTGCTGTCGTTGGAATATTTGTCGTCCTTGTTGCTGCTGCTGTTGCTGCTGTTGTCTCCCACGCCCTGCGCCCTGCGCCCTGCCATCCACGTTTCACCAAATATATTGCAAATAATTCTCAATATATCGTAAAATGTCTGTTGCTAGTGCAGTAAATATGCAAAGCTCGTTTAGCGGTGTAAATAAAGGGGTTAAGGTCCGAGCGGAGGCGAGTGGCAGTGGCAGTGGCAGTGGAGGGATGGGTGGGTGGGGGATGTGAGAATGTTATTTGCAACGTCGGCTTGGTCAATGTGGCTGCAAGTCGAGAACTCTTTTGGCGGCATAAACATGAACAGAATGTAAAATATATATATTCTTGAATCGAATCGAGAGTATATATATATACTGCATACTAGAATATTGTTTAAAGACAATTCAGCACAGCTCAGGTCAACTAATTAAGAACATATGCGACTAAAACAAACACACATACACATGTAGTGTGTATTTATGTGTGTGTGTGTCGAACATATGGCGTTGAAGTAAATTGACGATGGGTCGCACACTTTGACAGTTAATTTTGCAATTGTATTTCAATAACAATAAATTTTGCACGTACGACATGAAATACGATGTCGAGTGTGTGTGTGTTAGTGAGTGTGTGGCCACACCCTCTACATACATACATACATACAAACGAACATATGTATGTATATGTTAACACACATACATTGACCGAAATGCATTTGGCGCATACAAATACAAATAATGCATCTAATTAAATTTTAGCTGCAATGCACACACACAAACACCCACAAACACATAAACATAGTACAGTACAGCACCCCTAAAAGAACAACAACAACAACTGTGCATACTCTCTGTGCATACACATTGATCAATTAACAGACAATATTATCATTTGTCAATGGGTTAATTTATAAGCAAATCAATGGCGCTGCATTAAGCTCACCCTCAACCCCTTTAACCCCTGTTGCTCCTGATGGGTAAGGGGTTGGGTTGGGATGGGCGTGCCTCATTTCCTCAATGAGGCGAGCATGCCGCAACGCAACGCAACACAGCGCAGCCAACCATATTGTTAATGGTGCAAAATCCGGAGGGCAAACACACCACATGCCACACACACACACACACACATTGAAGTCTGTGGCATGGCCGACAGGTGCTGCAATGGCCGTATGTCTCTATATATGTGTGTGTGTGTGTGTGTGGGTCAACACTCATCCCCTTCTTTTGTGTTGAACTGTTGCAGAGGGTTGCAGACATAATGTGCGCTCTCTCGCTCACACTCTTGCATTCCGTTTTGCAACTGTTTCATTCTGGTTGGAATCCCATTGCTAGTTGTTGTTGTTGCTGCTGCTGCTGCTGTTTGGTGTGTGTGTGTGTGTGTGTTTTGCTGGCATTCCATGGCAGACAGCAAAGGAATGCCAAAAGTGCATTGCAACTGTATAAGTGCATGTGATTGTGTAACTCTGTGTGTGTGTGTGTGTGTGGCCTGCAATTGTTTTCAAAGAAGTCCCCGAACCGTGTGCTAAATGTCAAGTTCAAATGCCAAAGTTCTTCAAATGAAATGATGCCTCTTCCTCAGCTTCCTTGTTGTTTGTTGCTGTTGTTCGTTGGTTCGTTGGTTGGTTGGTTGGCTGTTGGTTTGTCTCTTGTTGCAACGGCAACTTTATGATCTGTGAATTTGTTGCCAATTTGCAGTTGTTGTTGTTGTTGTTGTTATTGTTTTTGTTGTCGCTTTAACCGTTTAGTTAATTTGGCGCGCAAAAACTTTTACTTAGCCAAACAACAACATTCTTGTGATGGTTAGTTAAGCTTGAGTTAATCTCAAAGTTTTAGCTTCTTGGGTATTTGGTTAATTAGCTTAACAATAATTTAAAAATACTTTAAGTACTCACTAAAAATGGTTTTTAACATATATTAAAATCAATACTCCATAAAATAAATATTTGAATACTTCATGTAAAAGGTTTAATTGATTTATTTTAAACTCTTCTTTTCGAAAGCATCCAAATAATTTATCTGCAGCTGACAAGCAGTGCAAAAGCAAGCAGTGCATGAAGTTCCCTTATATTGCCCTGAAGGAAACGACTTGAAATAAATGTTTTCTATGCCCCAGCTAACAAATAAACGTTATATATATATAAATATATATTTATGTATAGAGTAGCTTATAGCATATGTATGTTTGTATGTTTTATAGTACTATGCTAGTATTTGTGTCTCTTCTAGTTGGGCGCGTGTGTTAAGCTTCACTTGAATGTGATTTATGTGATCCGTTTCAAATTTATTGCCACAACTTTTGTGTGTACACACACATACAATAACACGTACGTGTGTGTGTGTGTGCGAAACGTTTTCATTGTAGAATTACCGCGTGGTTCGCTGCTCTCCCCATGTTACTACAAATGTTGTTGTTGTTGTTGTTGTCACTGCGCCCAGCAACTGCCAAGTGACACAAAAAAAACAAAAAACAAAACAAAACACAAAATGCATGTAAAGAAAAGCCAAGAAATGACACAAGCCCCATGGCAACAATATCGCAAACGGGAAGGGGAGGGGTAAACGGGAAAGGGTAGCATTTTATATTTGCAATTGCAAGTCGGCAATTTTCCGGCTCTTATTCGTTGATGGCCCAATGTGGGCCATGATTGAATTGCCAACTCTATATCATTTGGCTTCCTTTAGGCCACCTTTGTTTGCCGGCGCTGCTCTAGCGCCTACTTAGACCACGACTCACTTCTAAGGCACAACTACCCTGCTTCCCTGCTACCCCGCTCCCCTTTCACTGCCCTTCTCTGGTTGCTGTTATGGTCGCTTGCCTGGCGTTTAGATGGCAAAACGTGACAAGCATTACAAATTACGCCTCGCTCTCTCTCTCTCTCTCCCACAAATGTGCTTAATAAAGTTATGAAATTGCAATGCGTGCAACGAGTTGCTGCAACTTAAAGTGACATTTGTGTGACAGACATGAACGAACGCGTGCATCCGTGAGTCCGTTTGTGCGCCGTGTCACGCACGCAAGTGTCACAAACTTGTCGCAAATAACTGTGTGGGCAAAGAGGGGGCGAAAGAGTTTGGAGGGGTACGGGTAGGTTGTGCAATGGGTTAAGAGTGATTAAATTGCGTTGTTAACATGCCTAAAAGCGAATTTCTTATAGAACTTATCTGAAAATCATGAAACATAAATCTCTACACATTTTACTTCTTATGAAAGTTTTTTTAACTTTTCCTATACACTATCTACTTATTGTTATGGTTTTCGGTCACTCTTCTCTTTTTCTCTTTGCCGAGTTTGAGTTTGTTGATGGCTTACGCAAATGATTTCAATGCGAAGGTCAAGTGATTTTGTTTATGAGCCAGTTCGCAACGCACAACGGTTAGCAATTTGTTGTGACATGTGTAAGCGGCACGCCCCCAACAACAGCAACAACAGCAACAACAACAACGGTGACAACAACAACTCATTAACCCATGCTGAACTCTCCTGAAAATGACCAAACCCAAACCCAACGAATCAAGAAGAGATGAAGGTGTAGTGAACAGGAACCAACTGACAGCTACAAAATTGAGTTAGTTAACAGTTTTATACGCAAGCGTGCGCAGCTTTTCTGCGTTCTGCGTTGTGTGTGAGGAATGCAGCCGAACGAACCAACCAACGAACGAACGAAACTGAAGACGGTCAGACGGAGCAGATAACACCACAACAACAACACAACACAACACAAGATCTTGCAACTGGCAAGATCCCCAAGTTCCAAAACACAACAACAATGCAACAAAGTGACACTCACAAAATCTGACAGAGGCAGCCGGCTTTACACACGCTTCTTGTTGTTGGTGTTGCTTGTGTTGTGTTGTTGGTGGTGTTGCTCTTGCTGGTTGCTGACTGACTTGAGCGCATGCGCAGCCGTTTTGCTTTATTACAAGCAGATACAGACACAGACACAGACACAGACAGTGAAAGAGACGGATACGAAGACGAAGAGAGGGAGACTACACTGGGCTGGCAGGCGTGCGCAGGCGCGCCAAGTGACACATGAAAACGAAATGAAAATGACAGCGGCAAGTGACAGCATCGCCATCATGGGCAGAAAGCAGTTGCACATACAAAGCTTACAAATGACACTAGCCTAAAGTGTGGTGAAAAGTTCAAAACTAGTTTAAACAATATATAAAATGTTAAAAAAAACTAAATATTTGCCATATCTAGTTGAAACTTTTGATAAAAGTTAAGAAAAAGTTTGCTTAAAAAATATTTAAGCAAAAATCTTATACTTTCCCATCTTTGATACATTAAAAATAAATTATATATATAGGTTGTCAAGAATAAAATAATTTTATTCAATAAAATACTGAATCTTCTATATAGAAAAATGTCAAAAATTCAAATTGTGTTCTGCTAGTCATGAAAACAAAATTGTGGCTTACTCAATTCCTTTTGTAAAAATGAATTTCTTTTATATTTTATTCATTAATATAGTATTTAGTAGATCTTAAACATATGATTATTTAGAGAGATGTTCAATAAAAATGTATGATTTTATTATAATGAATCTCACATTTCTATATTATGAAGTTTATTTGATTTAATATTTTTGAATCCATTACTTTTTGTTTTGTTTTCAAAACTGGAAATTCTTAAGGATAACAATTTAAAGTAACCAAAATTAAAATGATTATTTATTTATTTCGACATTTTAGTTAAAAAAGGCAAAGGAAAAAGTTTAAAAGGTGAAAAATACTTTAAATAAAATATTAACAAAGTATTTCTTTAATTTCACTTCACTTAAAAGTCGAAGGCAAAGTTGGCTAATATTAAAGGGAACGCTACTAAACATAATTGCATATTGCTGTTGCTTGAGGTATTTGTTTGCTAAACGTAAACATGTGTTAAAAACATTGAGCAGTCAGCTTGAAATGATTATATTTAATAACCGCTTAAAATTCTTCTTGAACCCAATAAAACCAGTCTAACTACAACTCAAAATAAATATGATTTGTTTTGTTTTTGTTTCAAACTTTTTGCTATTTAGCATTTGTATTTTTGCCGTCGCAGTAGCGGCTCGTGTCATTGTTAGTTGGCCTTAAGCTGACTGCAACTGCTGCTGCGGCGATTTGACCATTGTAATTTCGTTTGTAATTAGCTGAATGCGGCATGAGACGCTTCTCAAATGGCTCGAAGTGGGCTCAAAAAGTGTAGCCAAGTGCCAAAAAAAAAACATAACACAACACAACACAACAACAAACAAACAAAAAGCGTGAAATGTAAAAGAAGAATCAAATGTTGTTGTTGTTGCCTGAGTTTTGGTGCGACATTTTGGTGCGCCGTATGCCATATTTTATTTCCATTGCCAAAAGTGTCATGTTACAGAGATTTATGTGCGCTGTCACCACGGACGACGACGACGACGGCGACGGCGACGACGACGACGATGCTGCTGTTGCCTTTTGAGCCATGTTTTGTTTGTATGTGTATGTTTGCGTGTGTGCGTGTGTGTTCACGCCCAAAAATGTAGTCATGTTGTGTGTGAGACGTGAAGAGAGAGAGAGAGAATTTTTATATTCTATATATAAATAAATAAATAACAAAATTCGTTGTCTACCAATTCAAATGCATGATAAGCAGCAACAGCTTGTAAAATGCTTGACTCCTCAGTTGGTTATCAGCACACACGCACAACCACATATACACTGTTAGTAACACGCACACACACACCAATCAGTGATTTATGTTTAAGCGATTTCATTGGAAAGTGTTGGAGGTATTCTAACTATTTCAGTTCTCTACCTGTTCGAGGCATCTCTCTCTCTCTCTGCCCCTCTCTTTCTCACTTTCTTTTTCGTTCACTTCATTTACAATACCAACAACAGCAAGAACAAGCATCAGATATTGGCGCCAGAGTCTTTGGTTTTCGATTCTGTTTGGGTTTTGAGTCTGGACTCAGGTGTCAATACACTCCAATTTGGTAGCTGCAGAGGCGGCCATTCAACATTCGCCCCCTCCACCCCTAGTACCGCCTACCCCTCACCATCATGCTCGGTTTCTGTACCGATTCCAAAGTCCCAAATGCCTAACTCTGACAATGACACATTTGGCTGGCACTTTCATCGCACGTCCATGTTAATATGCTCAAGATTTATTACCCTCTCGCCTCTCTCTCTCTCTCTCTCTCTCTCTCTGTCTCTCTCTCTCGGTGACAAAGGAAATGGTATTGCATGTCAGCTGTTCTCATTGTTAGTTGTAGCTGTAGTTGTTGTTGGCCCATGTGGGCACCATTTTGTAGTAGTTGTCGGTTCGAAAAGTTGCATAATTTTAATGGTCGCTCGTTAATAGATCATCAATTGAGATTGCAAAACACAAAAAGCATTTCGATTAGTTCGTTTGAACTCTTGAAAACGTTTCGGAATGTCGTTAATCGATAGTGGTTGCTAACTGAAAAATATATACTTTATTCCTAAGCTATATACAAAAGTGTTATTGTTATGTTAAAAATTCATCATTAAACGGAATCTACGAGCTTTTCATTAAGTCGGAGCTAAGAGACAACTATATATTAAAAATTTTTCTATATATATTCGCATTTTTTAATCATTTAAAAGTTTCTTAGTTTGCTTCTTTTGAATTCGCCGTCGTTTAAACTCAATCAAAAGCTGCCTGCTACAAACGCATATTCATAACCCAATTGAACTAATCAGATTACCTAAGAATTCATAATTGATTCAGGTTTAAATTGCCCATGTATAACAGTTTTCAGCTCGCTTCGATCTTCCCTCTAACATCAAACGCAACTCCAAACAGAGTTCGTTGCGTATATCGTTTACGATCAACGTGAGTCCAACTAGCCAACACACAAATGTTCCAATTCGAATGCATATAAATGGTGAGATTCATTCAGACGCAACGCTGAGCTGAGCGCACATAAATTAAACGAAAACCGGCTGTAGCTGAGCGCTAAAAGATGATCAATCACCTCGCACATACACACACAGAGAGAGAGAGAGAGAGAGAGAGAGAGAGAATAAGAATGAGCGCGAGAGAGAGATACAGTAACTGAGAGAGCGGAGCGCGACATACCTGTGCTCTCAGTCGTTGTTACTGTTGTTGTTGTTGTTGTTCAGGTGATGTTTGTGTTTAGTTTTAATATCATGTTCTGTATTTCTACGTTTCTGTACCTGTAATTCAAAATGGGTTCGCACACACACGAATGCACCACACAGCTGAACAAATAGACAGGTCGCAGTTGAGATTTGACTGATGGCCTCTGCACTTGGCTGCCAGACATGGCGGTGACATGACGTGTTGTGTTTTTCTGCTTTCTGCTCTTTGTTTGTGATCAGTGATCAGCTGTTTA
Source organism: Scaptomyza cyrtandrae (assembly GCA_035044605.1). NCBI lineage: Eukaryota > Metazoa > Arthropoda > Insecta > Diptera > Drosophilidae > Scaptomyza > Scaptomyza cyrtandrae. Next base: position 11,902,133 of record JAWNNS010000640.1, read on the forward strand.
GCCATGATGGCCGCGGCTCCCCAAAATAACAAAAAGCAGGTTTCGCTTTGGCGCGTTATTAATCATTAGCAAGCAAATGGACGGGGAGAGACGAAGAGATAGAGAAAAAGAGCGTTCATGAGGAACATTTAAGAATTTGAAACATAATAAAAATGATTTTGATTTTGAGCTGTAAATTTATGACCAGAAAAACAAGCCGACGGACGGTTGTTATTGCACGACATGCACAAAAGTCATTTATTTCAATATCTATCTAGCCTTTAACTGACCTACAAAATTTGGCTAGCAGTAGCTGCGATTCGTATCTGCAAGATACACACACACACACACACACACACACACACAACAACAAGAACAACAACAGAACAGAACAGAACAGACTCACGCACTTCCGCTTGCCGAAGGGGGCAGAAACCGCTGCCTGAACCCATAAATTATCTGCAACGCGTTCTACTTCTACTCCTTTTTTTTGGTTTCTGTTGCTGTTGCTGATTCTGTTTCTGTTTCGAGAGCTGCAAAAATTCATGTACATAAACGTTCAAAGCAATATTGAACGCGAACCGAAACAAAGTTAACAATCGCAAACCTTTTGTAGAAGAATTCCTTCATTTGCCATCTGACCGCCGACAGGCCGAGAACGCGAACAGATCCAACGCTATTGCTATATAGTCTTAAAGGGCCTATCGCAAATCGCTATCAAACAAACAAACAGAGAGACTCTGTTTTCAGTTTTCAGTTTTCGGTTTCAATTTACCGCCGGCAATTCGCGAACAAAATATAACAACAACAACTCGCGCGATTCTCTCTCCGCGTGTGTAAATATTTTGATGTGAGGCAAATTGCTTTTTGGCGGTTAATAAATTTTCAAAGTAATTGACTAATTGCATACCAAACTCTATAGCGTCGACGGAGCCAACAAACAGATACAAAAGATACGATATATAAAACAAAAAGTATCTCATGTCAGTGCAAGTTTTCAACGTTGATTTCTTATCGAGAGTCGTCGTATTGTGTTTGCACTTAGTAAATGATGGATTAACGTACGTAATTCGTAGTTCTAATGTCATAATTACCTGCACTTGCACTGATATATGAAAACTAATAATAAAAAAAACAATAACAATAACAAATTCAAATGGCCGTCGGTCGGTGCCATAACGTTTATACACAAACCAATGTTAAAGTAGGTGTGTCGCAGTCTAAAGATACTTGTGTATCGCTAATACGAGTAGAGTACGACGAGTGCAACCATTCATTAACGAATGAAGCGAATGCAACGCAACGCAAATGTTGCTTTGTCTGCGGTTGGTCAACAGTGTGGCACATATAATTACAGCAACAGCAACAACAAACAACAACAAAGTTATCAATGATTTAAAGGTATTAATGCATTTAATGAATACGCAAAGAATTCCCTGAGTGCAGGCTACGACTCACTGATACGAACACAAAAAAAGACTCTCAAGAGAATGATTCAAATAAAAAGGAATTATCATGTACATGGTGGTAGAATATTATGGCTTTGACTTGTAGCTAAAAGAACTTAAATGTGTCAAGCATAATTTATAGTTGGTTTTTGATGGTAGAAACATTTGAAGAACTTTTAAAAGGGTTTATTTTCGATTTTCGATTAAAAATATGTAGAAATAATTCAGTTTTCATACGAAAGGTATTACGTATATGTAGAAAGTATTTAAAGCAAGTAAGTATACTATTCGTTGTGCTAAATTATTTTTGTCTACAAGTTAAGTCTACAAATATGTAGAAAGTATTTAAAGCAATTAAGTATACTATTCGTTGTGGTTACTTATTTTTGTCTACAAGTTAAGTCTAAGTGTTACTTATATGCCAGCTTCTCTCCCTTTCCTTTCTCCCATAAACTATATCTGTGTCGTTCCGACCTTTATTAGCACCTGCAACATCATAATATCAACACTAATTTCATAAATCATCATCACATCAACTCTCCAAGTTTATGTTCAAGTCGCAATTACTAATTCATTAATTGAAAGCCAGTTGCTCAACTTTCAGTTGTCTGTTGTCCACTTTTGCATGTGGCATCCCTTCTATTCTCCGCCCCGCCATCTCTCTCTCTCTCTCTCTCTCTCTATCTATTTGTATCTGTGTCTGTTGTCCATCCATATGTCCATCCACGTGTTGCAGATGCGAAATAGTAAAAACGAAAGTGCCGTGTGCCGTTTTATGAAGTGTTTCAGTTGCAGGACAACATTTACCGCTTTGCCAAACTACAAAATGCTCCCCAGTTAATAATTTCCATGTGTGTGTGTGTAACATCAAATGTAACACGTTTGTAGAGTGTGCGTGCGTGTGTGATACTTTAGTTGAGTTCTCTTTCTGATTATGATTGTTGATGTTGATGCTGATGTTGATTTTGATTTTGATTTTGCTGTTTGTGTTCTCTTTGGGCATAAATTAATCATTACTTAAAGTTTACAAAGTTATGCATAAATAATATTTCTATTTTCTTCAAACCTTGCCAAAATGTTTTATTATTAAAGGTTCTTTTGTCCCTTTTGGCCAAAAGCATATGTGCAATTTTTACACTTTGCAGATTCGGGTTTTTTTTTTGTTGCTTGCTCTGCTCTTCGTTTTGTGTTCTTTGTTTTTTTTCTCTGCTCTCGACCGTTAGGACAGACATTTATCCGTATTGCAGGTGCAGGTAAGGCAGCAACAGTCGCAACAGCTCCTCGCCACGTTTGTTTCTCTGTTTGTCTGTCTGTCTGTCTGTCTGTTATGTCTATGAATATGAATTATGGAAATGACACAACAACAGCATAGCATAGCATAGCATAGCATATCACAAGGACAAAAGTAAAACAGTCGCAGGGGACACACAGACACAATAACAACATTTGTTGTTACACAGAACTCGAGTTCACTCGGTTTGTGTTCATCGATGCAATTTTTTTTGTTGCCACTTTGGGGAAGATTTTTATGGAGGTCGTTGGTACAGTGACCAAAATATTTAACGGGTGGCGCCCCGCAATAATTGACACAGAAACGTTGTAGTAGAAAATATACTACAATTCAATATGTATACATATTCAATTTTCCATATAACCCACTCAAGAATGTGTTAAAATCGCATAAATTTAATTAACGAGAATTTTTATTTATTTATATTTTTTCGCACTGCCTGCTGTCACGCCCTCGCCACATTTGCCCAGCCAGCCGACGTTTACATTTAATGCTTGCAAATTTAACAAATAATATTCAATTAACAATTTGAATATGAATTTATTACTGAAGGGGAGCGGCGGGGAGGAACCCAGTCCGAACGGAGGCCGACACCGCTTTCAAAGTGGTAACAAGTTCGAGACATCGACATGTGTATGAGCGAGGGTTGCTCTATATGGATGGGAAGGGAGGGAGGGTGAGGTGAGGGAACAAAACACGGGGGAACGGGGTGGTAACAAGTTGGCTGGCCAAGTGGCCGACTTGTTTACCCTGCCAGTGGCAACGGCAGCCGAAGACGAAACAAAAACGAAAACGAAAACGAAAACTAAAAAAACGAGCGAAATAAGCGAACGAAAAAACAACAACTGAAAAGTTATGTGAAAAAGGTGGGAAAATGCAAGCATTGTTAGTCTTTTGCTCAGCAGCAACAACAGCAACAACAACAACAATAACAGCAGCCACTAAAACAGAGCTTAAAGGTAACGATGCATGCAACATTGTCGACGCGAACGGTGCTGCTGCTGACGGAAGCCGCGCAGGAAGCACAAGGAGCACGAGCACAATTCCTGGCGGCCACACATTTCAATAATTATTAACTGCAACATGCAACATGGAGCAGCAGCAGCAGCAGCAGCAATAGCCACACACGCATACAGACCATGCCACACAGTGTATTTTGTGGTACGTGCAACATGCAGCACAGTAGCTCTGCTTGCCACAACGCTTGCGAACGCGACTCTGCAACTCGGCCGCGCCTGCAATTATCAAAACTTGTCCAAATTGACATTTTTTGTTCCCTTTTTTGTTGTTGTTTTATTTCGTTGTGGTTGTTGTTGTTGTTGTTGTTGTTGGTTGCTTTTGACCAAACTGGCGAGCCGCATCGGGACCCTGTATGAAAATAGGGAGCACAAAGGGTGGAAGGGTTTGGGAGGTAGGGTTGTGTACGGCCATTGGCATTTGGCACGTTTTGGATTTTGAAATGCAAACACGGCATTTAATTCTATTAAGCCCGCAATTTAATTATCTCTTTGGGGGAAAATGTCATGTTCAATGTCAGCAGCATTGCGAATGCCCCGCCACGCCTACTAAATGGATATGCTCCTCCTCAACCCTCAACCCTCCATTACTCTCTCTCTTTCTCTCTCTCTGTTTGCCCACAGTTTAGATGTTGGGTTTTGACTGCGCGTTGGAGTTCAGGTTGAAATGAGTGAGAAGTGACAGCAAAATTATGTGATTTTTACCCGTTTTATACAAAATATCGGAAAGTGTGTTATTATTCAGGGTATTTAGTGTTCAACTGGGAGGAAGCAATCCTTTCATGGTTTCAAAATAAGTACAAAATGAATATTAAAGATAAAGTTGTATGATTAAAAATCAGTGGAGGATATGTTTTCAGTTTCTGTATCATAAAGCAACTATTTCCTGTTTAAAATACTATCATGCTGTTGAGAACTAAAACCTATTAGCAACATATTCAAATTGTGATAATGAAACAAGCCAAGCCAAATGTGTCTTAGAAGTGTTTTGTTAAACGGCAACAATCAGTTTAAGAATTCTTCACTTGAAAGGTGGCCCCGAAAAGTGACTAGGCGTTAACCAAGAATGGAACCTACATAGAATCGGTTCATAATTATATATGTCTTACTTAACTCGATACCCAATCAACAGATCGCAGCTCATAATTCCTACTCAATTCACACTCCCAAAGTGGTAGCCTCTCTTCGGTGGCATCTTGCCTGCCTGCCTGCCAGTTGCAATCTTAAGCTCACATCTTATCTACGGCCCACCAAATGGATATTGAAGGATGCCTAAGCAGAATCCTCTCTGTTTATTTAGAAAGAGAAACGCTCACGCTTCATGCTTCATGCTTCATGAAAGCTGCCCACTTGTTGCGCCCCCGTGTGCCAATAATATTTCGCTACCGATTTGCACGAGATAATCAATTGAATATTGCAAATAATAAGCCAAGCAGCAACAACCAGAAACAGCAGCAGCAGCAGCTGGTGAGGCAGTAAAGGGGGGTATCAGTCTGGGTGGCGCGTCTCGATAATTTTGCGCCATCGATTCATGTTATTTGAGTGAAGCGGCGTCGAGTGCTGCTCCTTGCAACAGTTGCTCACGCTGCTAGTCTGGCAATCTGTGTGCGTGTAATTGGATTTTAAGAAGAAGACGACGACGACGACGACGTCGACGCACTGATTGATAACCTTGTGTAAAAATAATGAAACGCCTCCAGTGCCTTTTGGACCAAAGAACTTGCCGCTTGTTCCGATCGAAGTAGGCAGAGCTTAGCTTGCACCATTGTTTGGCACAGCTAAGGCTAAAGCTAAAGCTAAACATTAATTGCGTTAACCATGTTGCGTGTTGCTACTTGGCTTAATCAGCTGCTATACTGCATGCACTCAAGTAATCAATCAGTTTTACACACACACACACACGATTTTATTATGGGGCTGGCACATTTGACGCCCCAACTATATAACTTATACGCCTAAGTTAATGTTAGACGATAATAGTAACCAACACCATTGCTAATACTCTAACTAATTTATTAAATTAGTAGACAAACACTACGATCGTTGCACCAATGCATTAAAAAGTAATATGATAACAAAAGTAAGTATAAGTATAAGTATAAAAAATAAAATGTGGAAATTTTCTTACCCATGTCTGTTGATATGCCGCCGTATTGTGTTAAATCAGATCTTATCTTACCTGAAAATGCAGAAGACCAGAGAAGAGAAACGTTTAAAAAATGTTAAAAAATTGTTAACTCTCCGCCACACAGCTTCAGCAGCCAGCAGCCAGCAGCAACACAGAGACGTGTGTGGCACGAGGGGCATGCAGGCGTGTTGCTAAGAGTTCTTTTATATGAGGTATTAACGCTTAAGCAGCCGCACGTGTTTTGCTGTGGCTAACTTGAAACTAAGCTTTGTTGTTGTGGTTGTTGCATTTGCCGTAGTGCAGCCAAGTAAGCAGAGAGTGGGGAGGGGGGGTTCGGTTGGGAGGCTAACTAAGTGCTGTTTGTACAGTAGCCGATTAAAAGACAAGTTTGTTTGATCTTTAACCTATGTTACTCACTGATCATAGACAAATTGTAAGACAAGACTTTAAGTTGAACTTGTTTGAACAACTTCGACAACAAAGTGGAAAAACCACAACAACAAATAAACGAAGACATTTTCATTAAAGTTGCTTAAAATGTCAATTAAAATATGTTAAATGTTTATAACGTAAAACATCTTCTTAATCTTATACCAATAAATATACTTATGCGAAAAGTTCAGATTGCAGCTTTTTAAGCTCTTTAAACATTTTAGAAGAAATACTAACAAAACTAAATAAACTTTAATTAAGCAGAAAGTTTGATAACGCGCTTTAAAAGCAATAATTATTTTTTTTTAGTGGTTTCAGGTCATTTAAAATATAAATCTTTAAGTATTTGACTGCACTTATATTGCCCATTTATTTCAAATTTAAAAAAAAAATATTAAACTGGTTTTAATATTTAGTATGCATTTGGAATAAGCTGCGATCTGAATATTATCTTTAAGTTTTATTTCTTGTACTGTTAACTTCTAGCTAGCCGAACTATAACTTTTAGGTATAACATTTACCACTTGACATTTTGTTTAAGACTTGAAGTGATTTTGCCTGCACCCAGCACCCAAAACCATTTGCAGACCCAACCCATTTTCCCACACACCCCTCAGCACTCCCTTACCCCTATCCCAGCTGCGCATGCACTTCAAACGGGACGTCCTTTCTGTCTCTGTCTCGTATTTCTATTTTATTTATATATTTTTTTTTTTTCACAATATTTAGCGCCGTTTGTTTGTTTACGCCGTGAAAGTGCAAAATGTAAACAATCAAAATGCCGAAAAGTGGAGCAGGCAGTGGGTGAAAGAGGTGGTAGGGAAGGGAAGGTGAGGTGGGTTATGGAAGTTGTTTTAAGGTGGCACAGCGCAAAAAGGTAAAGTATAAAAATATGATTTAATGGCAGCGATAAAACACGTGTGTATTTAAATATGCGCGCCTGGCGCCTGAGTAAACGTAATTTTCCAGCTGAAGAGTACACACAGATAGAAAGAGAGAGAGAGAGAGGCAGACACAGACAAAAAGAGAGAGAGAGAGAGAGAGGTAAAGAGACGGACAGCCAGATGCAGACTGCACAGACACACACACACACACACACACACACACAAAAAAACAAGAAACAACAAAGAAAAATATTAAATTAAAAAGAAAAGGCAACAAAACTATGTAGATAGGGGTGCTTGAGTGAGAGGGGGGGGGGGGGGGGGAGGCAACGGGCGCCAACTAAAAGTAAACGAAAAATTTGACAAACGCTTCGTTTTTTGCAGCAGCAGCAGCAACAGCAATGAAAATTATGAAAATTGTTCCAAAGCGCGAGAGAGAGAGAGAGAGAGGAAAGGGGTCGAAATAATAATAATAAAAAAAAGGGCAGCCACTTTAGACAAATTCAAACAAATGGTTGGCGGCTCGCCCTAGCGTCGGCAGACAGTTGCAAGCGTAGCAAGGGGGGGGGGGGAGGCACAAAAGGAAGGGGGCTGTGTTTACAAGCGTCTGAAAATTACACGTTTTTAGTGTGTGGCTTGAACTGTGGCAAGCAGTTCGTCAAGTCAAGTAGAGAATATCCCTCCGCTAAGCCTCAAATCCGGCTAGATGTTTTTTTTCACACCTTTTTATACCCTGATCCCATTAAAAATGGGAAAAAAGGGTATCATGAAGTTGTGCAAAAGTATGTAACAGGCAGAAGGAAACATCTCCGACCCCATAAAGTATATATATTCTTTATCAGCATCAACAGCCGAGTCGATATAGCCATGTGCGTCTGTCCGTCCGTCTGTCCGTCTGTCCGTATGTATGAACGCGTCGATCTCAGAGACTATAAGAGCTAGAGAATCCAGATTTCGAACTTAAGCTCGCCTAATCCCTAGGCAGTACAAGTTTGTTTTCGATTTTCGATAACTCATCCCGTTTCTGATATACACATGGGATCGATAACAATAAAATCTTGAATTTGAAAAAACTTTAGATGGCATTTTAATTATTAATCGAATTAATAACAATCTGTGAAATTTTTATTAAAATCAGTTAAAAAACACCGGAGATATGGAACCTTGAAGTTGAGTATGCAGTATGGTCGTACACACACGCACACATACTTGCAAGCACTGACTGTACGCGTAAAGTATAGGGATCAGGGTATCGTCTAGTCGGGATTTCTCGACTAGAGCCTTACTTACTTGTTTTGTTTTTGGTTGTGTGCGTTTAGCTGATTTTTATGACTCTTTAAAGGCGGCGCACGCTCTTGACAAAAAACCCAGCCGCATAAATGAGCTAGCTGCAACACAAGGAGAGCAAGAGACAAAGAGAGAGAGAGAGAGAGAGGGGGATAGCACTATGTTTGCACTTCTGTCTGCAGCGTCTTTTGCTCTTTTTATTGCCTCATCAAAAGGCAGCTGATATAAATCTTAATTGCCGACCCAAATAAATAGACGAAGCATTCGAGCACATGTCAGCCAGATCCAATATACATATATAGTACTATATTATCCAACCAAATCATAGCCGTATCATAGGAAAAGCAAAAGCAGTAGCTTGCTTGCCTTAATTTAAAGTCGACTTTTCGGTTGAAACTTCACTTTCGTGGGGAAAACTCGTTAGCTATTTAGCATAAACACTTTCCAAGCCAAGCGACAAGTTTGACCAGCAACTGATAAGAACAACAGCAACAGCAACAACAACAACAATAACAACAGCAATAGCAAGAGGCAAACAAGTTGCAACGAAAGAAGTCATTAAGGAAACATTAAATTGACATTAATGTTGTAAGGCGAAGACCGCAAGAGGAGTCCCCCCCACTGGTCAGAACCGGCCCTGAACTCAAATTAGGAGTATTGTTGTTCTATAAGGCGCTAGCGGCAAGTTCTTTAAGGCCCTGTGCAAGTTCAATGAACGGCCGTTAATCAAAATATTTGGTCTATAACTCATTGGTAAAGCAAAATCGTTTCGCTTTTACAACATACTACTATATTTAAACTGGTATAACAGTTACCCAGTTTTGCAGCCAAATCTCGTAAATCACAAAATCGAAGACCTCGACAAACATCGGGAGGGCTACTGTTCAAGCATAGCGAAAGAAGAGTGATAACGGTTGAAAAGAAACAGACAATTGGTTGGTTGCAAAGTGCTCTAGCTCATGACGCAAGTCGCAAAAAGTTCAAAAAGGTACGAAAAAAAGCTAAAAAAAAAAAAATTTAAGTATTGAAATGCTAATTTAATTATTTAGCTCGGTTTTATTTATCAGGTAGATAAATATAAATATAACAGAACATGATACAAAGTTTTTGAATAATTTGTTCTTTTTGTTTTTATAACTCTTAGAGGTAATTAAATATTTTAATGGGTCTTTAAGTTATATTTTGTTATATGATCGACAATGATTATTCCTCTATTACATAAAAAGTTTAAAGAATTTATTATTTTTTAGTGTCAACAACCCATTGACACATTAAATAATTTCCATTTGAAACTGGTTTGACGTGAAGAACCGAAACTAAAATAAAATAATTTATGCCTAAGACATATAAAGCTGCATTCACTTGACCAAATATTCGAAGAAAAGGAGATATATTTAATGAAATGTTAAATGCAAACTCTTTACAATACTTTCAAGCATAGTACTTTGGGAGTTATATTTATAATTTTATGCGAGGTGCGTTTGTGAACTTTGCTTTCAACTAAAGTTAACTTTAACTAACTCTTTTCTCTTTCGATGTTTCCGTTTATTTGGTCTAGTGCCTGAATTTAGTTAGTCACTGTTTAGTTATGAACCTATAAATCTTTGTCGCTTTTTTTTTCAAGATTTCTATCTTAATTGAAGCTCATTATAATATGTTTTTCCTGCACACACACACGCACACGCACACGCACAACCACATGAAGATCAAACTAGCCCAGCTGGGCTTATACTAGCTAAATGCCCATTCATGGACTCGAAACTTAAGTCGAACCGTATTCAAATGGCAACCTGGCGGAAGATCGAGTTTATATATTTGGCACTGAAAGAAGCTGCTTGGTAGCTCTCTTGGTGGCAGACTCGGAAAGATATCAGATCGCAATCAGCACAAATCCAATCGGATCTTGGCGAGGGAGCCCACCACCAATGAATTATTAATAATAAATAAATCATTATTAAAATCAAAATAATACGCAAATATGCATATTATATGACAGCAACAAACGCACACAAAAACACACACACACACATACACATTCATACTCAGTTACTCATGTTCGGATATTGCACATAGATGGTAATATCCCTCATGAAAAAAAAAAAAAAACTTCTTCATGGCGTTGGCAACTTGTGTTTCTTTTCATGTTTACGCCACTTTCTCATATGCACATACCTATACATACACACGCACATATATATATATATATATATATGTGTGTGTGAGTGTATCTGTAAACACAAGTGGTTATAATGAATGATTTGTTGTTTTATAATAAACACGCCGAACGGCGTCGCAGTCGCCAGTCAGCGTCGATGTCGACGTCAACATAGTCGGCTATGACGTATGTTGGCGACCTGGGTCCACACGTATTTCGTGTGTGTGTGTGTGTGATTGTTGGCCACTGCGGCGCTCACTGCCCTTACAACCACGGCACGGCAACCCTAACTCCCTGCCTCACACTCTTTTCATCTCCCCATCTCCAATTGACCCTTGTGCATTGCGCGTTTTCGTTGCATTTCGCTTCGAGTGTGTGTTAGACAGAGAGAGAGAGAGAGGGAGAGAGGGATGGAGAGTTAGTGCCTCTTGCCAGTGCTGTGTTGTTGTTTTTATTAGGTATCAAAAACACCTTAAAACATGATTTTGCAACTGCCAAGAAATGGCCAAGCAACCATGGCATAAAATGAAATAGTTCGATGAAAATTCAAATGAAACGCAAAATGTGTTCAAAATTTATGAAAAGTACAATTTTCAACCATTTAATTAGTATATCAGCTTATTAGCTTAAGCGCGTAGAAATTTTAGACTCAAAATAATCAGCAAACTAATTTTCCTACATTTTGAATTTATAACAATTTTATATACATATTTTTGTTTTTTTGTAGTATGAATTATATATATATATATATATATATATATATATATAGAAATTATTTGCGTGAATCACTTCGAGACTTTGTAAATGAATCATATAACGAAACTTTTAATCGATTTTAGACTAATAAAAATGTTAGTTTATGTGTTAAATTTTAAAGATGTTTTTATTTTGCTTTGAGACATATCTTAGTCGAACTTAGAAGTTAAGCAAACATGGTAAAAAGCCCATCATTTGTATATACCTTTTTTTATAATACTTCATAAACGTTTTTTTTCCATTGGTTGCTCATTTGTTAGTTAATATTTGCTTACTTTCCCACTGTTTCGACTGGGCCTATAACCCAAAAAATTGTTTCTCGCCCTGTAGTCTTTTTGGCCTCTTCGATATTTTTTTCAATTTTTTGGGCCGTGTGTGTGTGTGTGTGTGTGTGTGTCTGGGCCACTTTGCGTTGTCGACATCGTCGTCGCCGTTGCTGTTGCCGTCTTCGTCGTTGTTGTTGTCTGCGTTCGAGTCGTTGTCCGACGGTCCGCCAAGGTGCTTATTAAATTCCTTATTTAAAAATACATTAAAAAATGCAAGAAGCTGCCCCAGCACACACACACACACACACAAACACATACAAACCAAACCCCAAATGCGCAAAGAGTCATCAGCTGCTCAGTTGCAGTAACGGATGGCAACAACAACAACAACAACAACATCAGCAACATCCGTTGCAAGTTGTTAAACAATTTTTCAATTGATTTGATTTGCTTTTGATTTTGCATTTTGCATTTTACGTTTTGCCAAATCTGTATAAAAGCGCGTGTTGAAAATGTTTTCCGCTGCTAATACAATTATTCGATATTGTGGGTGTGGTGGGAGGAGAAATGGGAAATGCATGCCACTTGTGGCCTAGTTGCAGTTGCTGTTGTTGTGTAATTGTGGCAGTTCCTGTTGCACGTTAAGTATCCAAACGTTTGCAGTACATTGCCATTTGAACTAAATGCGTGTAGTAGGTTATGAGTTATGTTTTTAAGGGCCAAAAATCTTGCCAAGAACACACATTAACCTTGACTCAAAATGGAATCACAGCTCGACATGCCTTTAAGCATTGTACGTGAGAACCACAATTGCATTGGACTGCAACTAATTGACAGACAGTTCCAAGACAATCATGAACAAGACCTTCCTTCCATCCTTCTTTCTCTCTCTACCTGGACCAACAATGAACATTGATAACTGCATTTCCATTTGCAGACGCAGCATGCAATTATGAATTATGATTGCACGGGACGGCGACGGGGACGGGGACGTGTCAATTGCATGACTCGAACAGCAGTTTTTCAAGGTCATTTTTTGCCTAAAAAAAAGAGAGACGAGACCAAACAAAACATGTGCGTTGTTGGTTTGAGTGTGTGATATGGATCTTGGCGTGGGCGCTGCTACAAGCAACGAAATTAGCCAAACAAAGTTTTTAGCCCCAAACAACAACATGTCAGACAAACACACACACACACACACACACACATGTTTATATGTTTGTGTGGGGCCCAGGCAAATAAAGCAAATTTACGAATTTATGTTGAAATTTATCGATAATGACTTAAAAGCCTTCAGGACAATGATTTAATGGCTCCGCGCTCAACGTGTTCACACATAACACACACACACACACACAACAACAACAAAAGCAACAACACAAATCGCCAACACACAAGAGCCAAAGAGCCAACAAAACTGAAGTAGGTTCTCAAATCTTAAACCATGTTTAGATACGATAAGAAACGGAATTTTTCATTATTTTTCTTGATGTGATTTTTATTTTTTTTTTTTGCTTTGTTGGCTTTTGGAGGCCGGCAGCGAAATGATCGATGATCGCTGGAAGTGTGCGGCGATTTATTTATGGCTTGATTTTTGGTTTTTCCCTCGATGCGAAAATATTTGTGCGATGGAATCAGTTGATTCGGTGGCTTAAAGCCAAAATTCGCTCCATATGAAAATTATTGTTCACATTACAAATTGTTTTCAAGTGCCTAAATAAATCAAAACTGTGCACAAAATTTGCTTTTCAATATTGATTTTTATAGCGATTTAAGTGCTAATCTCGATAGCAATATTTAGAGATTATCGATTGGAGATTTAGTAAAAATAAACAAAGCTTAGCTAATAAACTGTTCAGGTTGCAAATGTTCACCACGCACTACGCAAACTCACCAGCGTGGTGAGTAGCTAGCTTAGATCGTATTCTGATTGGAGTCAACTCTGTTATATTAACACTTTATTCTGCTAAGAAACTCAGGTAAAAATTGCCTTATTAGCAATATTTTGAAATGAAATTTCTCAGCGTTGCAACTAACTAACAGTCAGACTTTGGATAGCAAAAAAATGTTTGGCTGCAACACCCTGTATTATAAGTTTAGCTGTGGCAATGCATCATCATCAGCATTTTATGTTTGCCGGAGCATAAATTTCATTACGATCATCTCTCTCTGCGTTATATCAGAATCGATTGATTGAGATTGAGTCCAACAGGCGAATAAGGAACGCAGTAACTTCGAACTGAACCAGTTACGCGGCGAAAACCTGTCGCCATAGCCATAGTATGGATGATGTACCTTCAGTATTTAGTTCAACTTTAATTGTTTTTTAACCAGCAGGCAGCCCTTGTTGTTGCTGTTGCTGTTGTTGGTGTTGTTGGTGTTGTTGCTCTGTGGTGCCAAGTTTGTAATTATCGATAGCCCAAGTGAAATTTGATTGATTTTTGCGAACTTCTCCGATCCTTTATACAATATTCAGTTGTGGTTTGGCCCTGCGGCTCGTAGTGGCTCATAAATGTTGCACAGTTAACGCGCTCAACATGCGAAACACAATTTATGTTTGCCCGCTGACCACCTACATGAAGGCGGTCATAAATTTCACTTGGTCAGCATTTTTGATTCACTTTTATTTTATTTTGATTTTTTTTTGTTTTTTGTTTTTTTTTGCGTGTCTTAAAATTCATTTTGCTTTATTGTAATTGACTTTAAAATACAATTTTACATATACTTCATGTGTGAGTATTAAGAAAACGTTCTTTTTACTTATCAGTTAACTGTGCTCAACAGCTGATAACGTTGTTGGTAGATAACCTGTGGACTTGACTCGGCTGGGCGCTGAGTTGAGTATTGCTCGAAAGGGCTGTATAGCGAACACATAATTACATAATGGCGTTGTTAACTGTAATAAGCGCGACTTTTGCTCAAAACGGGCGGGCAACGTGCGGCGCTCAGCTCAGTGTGTGTCCTGTGGTAGAAAAGGATTTTCGATACATGCTGCCGTTTTGCTATTTTTACAGCACTTTTCAGCCATGGCATGGCCATAATTTACTGCCACTTGGTTGGTTGCCGCAGCGGCAGCGACTGCTCTTGTTGCACAAATTGCAGCTCACTTTTGTTGCCACTTTGCCGCCAACGTTGTCGTCGTCGCCGTCGTCGTCGTCATCGTCGTTGTTGCAACAATTACTGACAACGGCGACGCCGTTGAGCATCATTAAAACCAAAGGTGACAAAAATTAGTAAACAAAGTGTTGAAAATTATGAGCCAGCCAGCAACAAGAGTGCTGCAAGGCGTGTGGCAGTCGCGAAAATTAAGGATGAACTAACTACCAGGTGCAGCTACCCATTGGTTGCAGCTACACTAACTGACTGCCTCACTAACTGGGTGGTTGAGTTTGGTTTATGAGTCTGTTGAGCTGTCTCTCTTTCTTCCAGCAAACTTTTGCGTTGCACGTTGCAAGTGAATTGACTTCAGATTCAAAGCGATGGACTGTCTTTAGGATTATTTTGAGATAATGCTCGTTTGAATCATATTAATTAAATGAGTCAATATTAATGGAGTTTTGCTCAAAACCTAGCTGGCAAATATCAATAAGTAATATTTTGTATGTCTTGAAAATTATGCAATTATATTTTACTAAGTGTTTTTTATTTAAAATCTATTTATTACTTTTTTTTTAATAATTAAAGTGTGATATAAGTTTTGTTTTTATTATAAACTATGAGAAAAAATTATGTTTTGGGAAAAGTATTTCTTGCATAGAATTTATTTAGTTACTTTAACTTAAGAGAGTTGTTTTTTACTCACACAAATTAAACTTGCATATTTAAATATAATTTTTATCTGAAGTTTGAGTAGAATATACAAATATACACACTCATATTTGAGACAATTAATAATTATTAATGTCTTTATAAATGTATTTTCTTTTTTTAAGTAAGTTGCTTTCTTTTTGGAAATGTGTATTGAAAACATTCGTAAATTGCATTGCAACGAAGAAAATTAATTGTATAGAAAAAGATTTGTTAAACATTAACACTTAAAACATTTAATGCTGATACACAAAGTATTAAAAATGTTGATTTTGTTTTATTTTTAGTTGCATATAAACATTTTTTGTTAACTGTTGTTAACTGTTGTGTTGTCTTTAAACAATAATAATAACCAGACACTTTTCTCAATTTACAAATATTACTCACATAAATAAAGTAATTATTTGTATTATGTGTTTTTCATTTAGCAAGTGGTTGTCTTCCCCTATGGATCATCAGTTGACCAGACCGAAAGCAACTATCAAAACAGACAAGGAACAGACATCACGTACCAGCACACACCACACCACACCACAACATTACCAGCAACAAATCACTTAACTTGGCTAATACAAAAAAAAAAAAATACAAAAAAAACCAACTAAAAGAAACACAAAACGAATCGAATCGAGAACTGAAACTTAAGAATATGTTTGTCTGTTCGAATCGAGAATTGGACTGACAGAGAGAGAGAGGGAGAGTCGAAAACTCACTTTTGATTGGATCTGCCGTGGACTCACCTGCGATTGCCATCCAGGGGTAGAAGGTGTGATTGCTGGCCTGGTGTAAACTGCTAGCAGCCGCTGTTTGTGCTGCCGCAGCGCCCGAGATGGTACAATTGGCATTCCAGGCGGTGGCAGCGCCCACACCGCCGCCACCCACGCCGCTGCCGGTATTCTGTGGTACGCCGCCGGCGCTGCCGTTGCCGCCACCGGCGCTGCCGCCACCACGATGGCTAACTGGGCTGCCGCCCGATGTGTCCAAGTAGCCGCCGACGCGGGAGTCTGGCGTACAGGCAGAGGGGCGTACGGGCATGCCACCGCCACCGCCGCCGCCGCCACCTCCACCGCCGGCATTGTTCTGTCCATTGGCCGCATTGGGCGCCTGGGAGCCATTGGAGGTGTTGCCAGTGGTGACAGCACCACCACCACCGCCACCTCCGCCATTGGCGCCACCCGTATTCCAGATATCCTTATAGCCATTCACCGTATCCGCCTTGATATTGAGGCAGTCCTGCTTGTAGGCACTGCCCGCATCGCCATAGATCTTGTTGCAGGCAGCCGTAATGCTCGCATCGTACGGCGAGTCCTGTGTGGTGCGTTGCAGATGATGGTTCGCATACGGCGACATGCCAAGCGACAGTGGAAAGCCTCTGTATGCCGCTGCGGCCGCACTTGCCGTCGTCTGATCGTGATGTCCGCCCGTGCCCATGGACATGCCTGTCGCCTGGTGCGGATGGCCATAGAAGCCGGAGGCCTGTTCGAAGTAGGAGTTCATGTTGTGATGACTGTTGCTGGTGAGAATTTTGGCGGTTAACTGGCTGCAACAGCAGCTACTAAAAGTAACTGCACGCGGCACTCAACACTCGTATACAACGTTTAAATGTGCCCAAAATGCACAATTTTAAATAATTTACTTATTTATAATTTAAATTTGTTGCATTTAAATATATTTTATGTTTATGAACTACACTTGTTATGTCAGTTATATATATATATATATGTAATTGTTGATTTGAACAATTTATTGGATTTATTTGTAATTATTTATTGCACTTTTGCCGGCTCGCAAATTCAGTTGTAGAACTCTATAAAATATTATTTTTATTTTTATTTTGTTTTTATTTTGTTGAAGTTTCGTATACTTGATTTTGGTTTCGTTTATTGCAATTGCACTCGTTGTTTTATAAATTCACTTGCCACTTAATATTCATTTGTTTGTTAATGAGTAAATATTGATTTGTTGTTTTTGTTGTTGTTGTTATTGTATTTATTTAAAGAGCCGCCTATTGAATCATCATTTTTTTGAATTCAATGACACATTTAACATTCAAAGCGTTATCATTATTGTTATTACAAACTATTATGATGATTATTATTATTATTATTATTATTATGATTATTATTATTGTTATTGCCGTTATTGTTATTATAATTATTATTATTATTGTTGTTATTAGCGTTGACCGAAAAAACACGACACACGACGACGGCGACGAGCGCGCGCTTCACGTTCAACAAACGCTTAGAACAATCAAATTCCGTGATTCAAATTGAAATTGAAATTGAAATTCGAATTGAGATTTAGATTCAGAGATACAGATCGAAAACTTAGATATTCACTGGCCACTGGACGAATGCGTATTGCGATGATTGCGTTTGCGAGTTCAGAGCGCGAGGGCCACACAACATTAAAATTGAGCGTACAATGCCAATAACAATAATGCCGCTGATAATGTGGGATAATAAAACAAAGCGCGCGCCTGTTATCCAAACCGTTGCCATCGAACGAATGTGCCACCAAATCGCAGTTGGTTGTGTTTTGACTGAGACTCAACTAAACTCAACTGAATGGGCAACGGGCCACAAGCAAGCAGCGCAACGGCAAACGACGGCAGCGTTTTGCCTGTAGAGCTCCCCCGATACGCAGAGCCAGCAGCACTAGCAACAACAACAGCAGCAGCGACGTTCGCAGCGGCAGCAGCAGCAGCAACACCAGTCGATGAAGAAGAAGAAGCAGCCAAAACAGAGAGACGAATCGCACCAAATGAATGAGCGAAACTGAAACAGAATGAGCCAGCCAACAACACCAACAAAACACTCTTGCTCGCTATGCGCTCAGCACAGTGATAAGGGCTACTCAAACCATAACCAAAGCAACGGGCAACGGGCAAACGACTCTCGCTCACTCTCTCTCTCTCTCTCACACACACTCTTAACGAACTCTGCGTTCATGTGTGCGTTCATTCGGTGTAGCGCGCTCGAGCGCGTTCATTCGAACATGTTTGAGCGCTCGTTCGTTTTGGTTGCGTTTGCGTCTGAGTGGCGAAGTTCATCATGATTTGCGCGTGTGGAAAATGTGCTCCGGCTCGTGGAAATTCATCATGGAGGAGGGCTGATTTTTCTTATAGGCCAGGCCACATTGCACTCAAATGAATTTGCGCTACTTTGCACTCACAATTTGACAAGAGCTCGACGCTCGCCAGTTAGCAGTTGACTGTTGCCAGTTGCACCCAACGCGCTGCAGACACAAAATAAAATCCAATTTCAGATACAAAAATATACATTGTTTAGCGGGGCATCGGCATAAATGCTTTTTGTCCGCTCCATTTTGTGAGATACTTGTATATAATATATTTATAATTATTTATTTTTTAATAAAGCTACCTATGTATAAAAATGTATATTTAGTTTTGTAAATAAAGCTTAACACAGTATCCAACTTTGACAACAAAATCCATTTAATATTTAAGGGAATGCATTCTTAAAGCAACATTGTTTTAACTGCTTTAACAAAGTATATGTACTTTATGTCTGAAATATTAAATTACGATTTATGTTTTCGCAAACATAAAAATACCTCTTTGGCATTTAATTGTATGGCTATTTAAATGCTACAATGTTGCAAAAAGTAATAACTTAAAACTAATCAAGAGCTGTAAATTGAATAAAGTCAACATTGTAAATATCCAAACTAGTATATATATATGGAAATTTGTATTCATATCAGTTGACATCTGTTTTTATTAAGTAGCTTTCAGTTATCTTTATAGACCACAAGTAATATTATAAATAAAATAATGTATGTCGAACATATATTATGAAAATAAATACCGATTTATTCAAATTAATCTTTGAAATAAAACTATAGTTTCGATTTATGTAGGATTTTTATACCCTGATCCTACTAAAAATTGGAAAAAAGGGTATAATGGTTTTGTGCAAAAGTATGTAACAGGCAGAAGGAAGCATCTCCGACCCCATAAAGTATATATATTCTTGATAAGCATCAACAGCCGAGTCGATATAGCCATGTCCGTCTGTCCGTACGTATGAACGCGCCGATCTCAGAGACTACAAGAGCTAGAGACTTCTGATTTGGAACTTAAGCTCGCCCAATCCCTAGGCAGTACATGTTTGTTTTCCGATTTTTGATAACTCATCCCGTTTCCGATATACACATGGGATCGATAACAACAAAACCTTGAATATGGTAAACGTTGAGACGCCGTTTGAAACATTAAGCAAAATAATGACTATCTGTGAAATTTTTATTTGAATCGGTTAAGAGACACCGGAGATATGGACATTCAAGTTATGTATACAGTATGTGCGTACACTGTATGCGTAAAGTATAGGGATCTGGGTATCGTCTAGTCGGGATTTCTCGACTAGAGCCTTCTTACTTGTTTTTAATAACGAGTTCAAGTAAAATTTACTTCTCATAATTCTGACTAACACTTAAGATTTATTTATTAAACATTTGACCATACAACATTGTATGCAATTTGAATATTAATCAAATACGAGTATTATTTTGAGTATTAATTGCATTCGTAACATTTTACAGATGATTTAAATTCCTTATACGAGTAAGTTGGATATCTCAAATAGTATAACGTTGCATTTTTACTAAATGATGCCGTTTGACGTCAATATATAACTGATGGCCTTCTGTGTTTATTTTGTTGTCGTTTTCGTTTTTTATTATTATGTGTATGGCACAAATCGTATAATCGGCATGACCATATTTGAAATGCGTTATTAATGCGTTCTCAAATTGATGGTAATAAATTCAAATGCATAATGCAAAGAGATCGGGAACGCTCACAGTTCACAGTTCACAGTTCTCGCACAGTTTGTGAAACTTTTGCAAATATTTGTCAAAGTTTGCACATTCGCACAAACGGCTCATAGATTCGACGGCCAAAGCCGACGAGCGACGAACAAACAAAGTTGCTTGCCACAAGTGTTTGCAAAATAAACTTATTATAAGAAGAAATTTACTTTTGTGCACCCGCAACCCGCACTTGCACCCACAGCCACCTTCTCTTCGTCTCATTCGTTGCCAAGTCTCTAAAATCAACAACATGCGAAAGATACAAAAACTTGTGCACGGATATTCACACACGCACACACACACACACACACAAACGCACTGGCACAGACAGACGGCGACATTTTGGCCAAATATGCGAGGGCCAACAAAAAAATAAAAGGCAAGCAAAACGAAACGAAACGAAAAACGTTAAGAACAGCAGCCAAAAGTAAAAATCGCAGTCGCAACTGCAAACTAAATATCGTGAGTCCTTCTGGCAGCAGCAGCAGCAGCAGCAGCAACGAGGACGATGAGTGCGAAACGCGGTCGAGCAGGACGCCTCAGTGTGGCAAGGGACACACACACACACAGAGAGTGAGAGAGAGACAGAAAGAAAGACAGACAGACAGAGAATAGCCTCATAACCATTTGAAGCCATTCGAAGGCGCATAAAAGGATCACAACAATCGCCGAAATGAGCCATAATGAGCTCGTAAAAATTTTGCTACCTAATATACTCAGGAATCTTACGAGTATATTCAAACTTGGTACGTTATGTCGTTGCTGTTGTTGTTGTTGTTGTCTGTGTCGAGATGCGATGCGACTGCTCTGTGTATGGATGCTGCCCCAAATCGATGATTGCTGTTGTTTTGGTTGTTTTGGTTGTGGCTGACTGCTTGGGCGCCAGTTGGTAGCACAATTGACTGTGCACAAGTTTTATCGGGCCATGATTGTTGTCTTATACTAAATGCATCAAAATAAAGACTTTAATTTATGAATTGCAACATAAACTATGTGAAACACTGATTAAAGTTAATCAAATAATCTTGTGTAGAAATTCTTAAGGTTATTTGTTTTTTAGTTGAGAGCAATTACTGTGGATAGATAAATGAATATAAAGTTGAAATTCCATTTAACGATCTCCATATAACGAAATTCTCCTATAACGTACTTATTTCTATATCTCAGCGCCTTGGTACCATCAAAAATCAATTCTATGTTATGAATTTTCTCTGTAACTAAGTTTCATCTTGTTCGCTTGAGATTTGTTCGACTGTTGTAGTTGGTAACTAAATGTTTTAGATTTTAAATCATACAATATTATCATTAAACAAAAGCTGTAATCAGTTGATCACTTGATCAAATAATGCATTCAATGGTTTAACAAGGCGATTAGACATTGCTGTTTCATCTTATGCAATCAATATAACCCCAGCATGAGACCACTTGAGGTGTGATTAGAGACCAATTCTAAGGGCAATGTATCAAATTCGCTCGATTGTCGGCCCATAAAAACGTCGACAGTGGCGGCCGCTTCAAAGCCAAAAAAGTATTGACTTTGAAACAAAAAGCTGAACGATTGCTTCAAAATGGAATAAATCTGCATCGGCAGCGATAACAGGCGCCCTTCAAAACATCCAACAGGTGCCAAATAAGCCAAACTGAAGCGCCAGCAACAGTTGAAAATTCCAAAAAACAATCTTAATAGACAGAGAAACCACACACACACACATAAACAACAACAACAACAAAGAGGCGAGCGAACATAGCGATCGAGTGTTTTGTACTTATTGTAAATAAACGTCCGAACATTTGGCGTTTGATCTTCGATTCGGATGGTGCAGAGTGTTGCGCGGTGGTGCAAGGTGCTGGGAGGTGGGGCTGTGCTTCCCTTTTGATGTTTGTTTGCGTTGGCAGCGGCGTCAGCTGCCAAATTGCTGCTTTATTAGCTGCGTAAGTGGCAGGCACAGCACAGCACAAAACAAAAAACACCTACCCAACAAAACGCAGATACATTTTATACACATACACAGATAGATAGAGATACATGCGTCGAGACAAGTGCGCTCATATGTCTACTCTTTAACTATTTAGCTTTGTGGACCAAATGGGCGTCGAATGTACCCGTCGAATGTACACGGCAATCAGCGCCGACGCTCGTTTTGAGCGATTATGGGCCAATTAAACTGCGGGTGGGAGTGGTAATTAAATTAGCTGTCTTATTGCACTGCAAGCTTTGCTGTGTTAAGTAAGCACCATGCATTAAAATGCCATCCATCATCAGGTGTGGCGCTCTCTGTGGCATCGTTGGGCAAGGTGGTCAACCAAATAGAAAAACTCTTTAAAAACTGCCTCAAGCTAAACGCAAATTTTCACATGCACCTTCGACTCCTATCGCTCTGCCCCCTACAACAGGTAGACATTTCCCTGTTGTATCTGAGCGGTAGCTAGCTATCGTAAATTTCATACTCGGCTACCGTTGACAGTCAGTGCAGGGTTGCAGCGGTTGAAATGGTAATGAGTTTGCTTTTGTATGCAAATCCGAGGCTGGTCATAGTTATATCAGAAGAAACGCTAAAGTGCAAAAAAACAAACATCTGGACAGCAATCTTGCACAATGAATCTTTAAATAGCTCGTTTTTTGAACATTTCTCTTTTTTTAATAACATTAAATGTGTTTTATTTAAGTATTAAATAATAAAAAGGTATTTTTAACACAACGAATTTAGTAGATCAAAAAACAAGTCATTTTTAGCCTAATAAATAATGTGCATTATTTATTTTTATTTTTTTTAAAAACAAAACTTCAAATTTATGGAGTAATTATAGTAAGAAAAGATGTGATTATGTAAGAGATTTTTATTAAACTCAATAACTTGCAAAATAAATGAAAATACAATAAAAAAAAAAGTTTAAACTGCACGAAATAAGCTGTAAGACGCTGGTTGTTCTCTTAAGGTCTTGTTTGAACAAGATCAATATGTAAATAATAGTTTATAATATTCTTAATATTCCTAAACTAACCTGTAATAAGCTTCACTGTTCACATCTCATTCGAATACACGAGTCCTACCAATCTCATATGATACAAAAATAAAAGAGTGAAAGAATGAAACATTGTGAGCGATGCTGCACTTCCTTTCGACAGTTTCGTATGGATTGTGGAAATGGGAGCATAATGTACGCATGGATTAACCAATTACATTGCAATTTTAATTTCGCAGTGGCACGAAATTTTATTGCGAAATTGCTGGGCGCGTGAAATGAAATGAAATCAGCACTGTGAATATGGAATGCATTGATAAGGAAATCCTCAGCGAGGAGACCATGTAAAAACTGCAAAACCAAAGAGAGACACAAAGAGTGAGAGAGAGAGATAGGAATGGAGAATACAAAATGCAAGCCAACGGATTTAAGTTCTTTATTAACACTTAATAAATCATAGAGCAGCGGGAAGTCGTGAAGAGACGGTGTTGGAGACGAAGGCCAACTTCTCTCTATCTCTCTCTCTCTCTCTGTCTCTCTCTCTTTCTCCCGTTCTCGGTCTCTCTCGATTGACATGTTTCGTAAGGGAAGTGAATGGTCATAAAAACTAGCGCCAATGCCGCAGCCAAGTGCTGTAAATGTTTGTCCATTCATTCATATGTCCAACTGTCCAAGTGTCCAAGTGTCTGGCTGTCTGACGCTATCTGCCACACTGCGACAGTGTCAAGCATAAATCCTCATCATAATTCATAGCATTGATCATCGCTGCAATTCTGCCCTCCCCCCCCTCGTAGCACTATACTCCCTTCTGGCAACTGCTGCGAAAAAAAATGACAAATTGTTTGGCGCTCGATTGGCGCAGGAATTGGACGCCACATCCATGTCGCCGGGATTGGAGTTGGCTGTTGCCGTTGCCATTGCCGTTGCATGTGGCGCCTGTGTTTTGCACGTGCATTGCCTACTGCTGCTGCTGCTGCTGCTGCTGCTCGGCACTTGCAACGTGCCACATTGTTGCGTTGCAGCGTGTGTGTGTGTAACGGACAGCACAATAAAATACTCGTAAAATGCAGCGCCCCACAAAAGGTAGGCACAAAAATTTCCTCTTTCATTTTTAAATGAAAGTTTATTATTGTTATTGTTTTCGTTGTTGTTATTTTTTGTGTGACAAGATAAGGTAAAAGTCGTAAAATTTTATTATGTATTTATGCATTAAGCATTCTACATTATGAATTTAATACGGATTTATAAATATTTACGGATTTAAACTTAACGCCGATTTGTGTATGTGAATATGCCAATTTAAACAATCTCTGACTATACTCACAACCCTAAAGTATTTATTATATTGTGTAAGCAAAATATTTGTGAACTTTAAGCCGAATTCGCAGTGTTAAGCTTATGAAAAAAAATACTAGTTGAAAGTGTGAATTGTTATATTAGCATTGAGTATTCAAATGAGTTAAAATAAATTTGTTATAAATTTATCGATTTATTATAAGTTATTTTCAGTAGTTGGGCATTATATCAACTAAAGATACCCTGAGACCTTAGAGCCTCGTATCCAGTATTACGCCGAGTTGCATATATATATTTTTACTTTATACTCTACTTAATTTCAATCTTCCATATCTCCGGTGTTTCTCAACCGATTTCAACAAAAATTTCACAGATTGTCAATATTTTGTTTAACGCTTCAAACGCGTTTTTGTTATCGATTTGTTGTTTTCGATTTGTTGTTATCGATAACATGTGTATTTTGGAAACGAGAAAAGTTATCGAAAATTTTATAACTTTAAATCTTTGGCAAGAAAGTGTTTTCCCATAAACGATTAAAAATATTTTTAAAAAAAATCTATCCAAGGACTGAACATTTTGTAGTTCATTTTTTCCATTTTTCCTTACCTACTAATCTATAAATACAAATTGATTGCGCATAAGATCTTACATCATGTTACTTGTTAATAATAAACGATCTCTTAATGTTTTCTCAGATTTAACTGATGTCAACTGATGATTTGAGCTTGCAAACAAACAAAAACAATAATAATAATAGTAGAGGCAACTGTTTAGATGGAAATTTAGCATTCTAAATGTGCTGTTAGCTTAATGTGAGTTGTTCGAGAACTGAACACCAGAAGCATTTTTCTTCATTAGACTGTGAAAAATCAATAAGCTGGAGGGGTTCTAACAGCACGCTGGCCAGTTCCACGGAGAAAGACCTAACAGCGAAGACTTCGGATCGGGACAAGTGGTTTGGTTTGGTTGGTTAGGGTATGGGGTGGGGAGGGGTGGGGAGGAATGGGGAACATGACTTAAGACGGACGAGACATACAAATTTTCCAATTAAGCAAAACACGTTTTCTAACGATTATTTTATGCAATCGAAACGAAGAAACGAAGCCAATTAAGACTATCAACGATTCAACGGCGAATGCGACTCTGCATTTGCAAATAAATCGTTTGTGTAATGCAAACAGTAAGTGATGGGGAGAGAAAGAGAGCGAGGGGAGAGACAGAGTAAAAGTACGGGGGCATTGTGATGAATTAATGAATAAGTTTGACGTGCCACTGACTGCAGCAACGATCGACTGTCAATTGGATGTGCAACAATTGGGCGTGCATTCGTTAGGACGTCGTCGACGAGCTAGGAGCTAGAAGCTAGGAGAAGTTAGGAGCTTTGTGCTTGCCACCAACGTTGGTAATTGCCAACCTGCATGAATCAGACATGGGGGCGTGCGGCAAAACGGGGCGTGGCCATGCAAGGAACAGCGTACAGTCTAGTCTAGGAATTGCCACGCGCTTGGCACTTCGCCCCCCAAGTTGCTGCCTGCCTGCCTGCCTCGCTGATTTCTTGACGAGCTGTGCATCGTTTAAAATATTTGCAAGATTGCATGCGAGTGATACAAATCAACTCAACTCTTCACTCCACTCGACTCAACAATTGTTCAGCGCTATTTTGAGTTTTATGCCCCAGCATTTCCACAATTCAAATTTGCACACAAAGTGCCACTTTGGCCCAAAAAACAAACCGTTGCGAGTTCGCATTTTATGGAGGGAGCTATGGCTTGTTGTTTTATTTTTATTCCAGTTGCACTTAAAGGGGTGTATGTGTGTGGGGGGGTTGGGTACGCGGGGGTCAGTTTGCGCATAATTGAATTGAAGCGTTGCGTTTCTTCAAATGAACGTCAATTAAAAATGCATAACAAACGCCCACAGCGCCCATTTCGTAAACGCTGCCTTAATTTATGCTCTCAACTGCAGCTCCATTGAGAGTTGCAGCTCCATCATCGCCATTATGAACGTAAAGCAAACCAGAGCCACACAGCAAACGGTACCAGTTGGCAGCAGTCGTCAGGTTGGCAATGCGAGCCAGCTACTAATTGCTGCACGTTGTGGCAAACGGCAACAGCAACCATTCGTTCGTGCCACTCGGCGCATATACAATTCAGTTGTTGCATTTACGAGATGATTGCCAGTTGGATTGATAGATGACTATCAGAGCTTAACCATAAGCAAATTAATCACAATTTAATAAACAGTAGACAATAACTAAAGAAGAGGCAAACAGGTTTGTGCATAATGTTGTAAGAACAACAAATATGCTTGCCGATGTCAGCTTGGCAAAGTTGAAGACGACTCGAGAACCTTGGAATATCTAGCCTGGAGGTAGATTAAGTCATCTAAAATATATGCATTTACATTATATTTATACATTTACATTAAAAATCTACATCAAAAATATATTGTTACTCCTCTGTCATATTTATTACAATACCTTTTTACTCAACTTCTATTAACTGGTTTATTATTAACAAGTAAATGATAAAATCAAAACTAAATGCGCTGATCAAAAGAGAGAACATTTTATAAATCATGGTTTGTTAATTGTTAATTTAAGTAAATTCTTTTTATATTCAAGAATATGTTTAATTCAAATACAAGCTATGTTTGTCAACTTTAAAATAGTCTAACCATATATATTTTTATTTCAAAACAAATTGTTTTGAACAAGTTTTTAGGATCATGTTCTCTGCCAATAGTTTTCCACTGGCTTTACTCGAATCTCAACCGCTTAAAATGCAAATTGTTTTCAATTGTATTGCCAATATTACTATTGGCCGCCAAGACGATGACTTAATCCCACAAAAACTATAAACAAGCACACGAACTGTGTCTGTCGGCGCAGCCGCAAACGGCTCATTACGAGGTCAAGAATCAATGGCAGTCCAGTTGAGAGTAAACACCAAAACCGAAAGGTGAAACCAATAACCAAACCTAAACGCCTCCTTATGCAAAATGGTGAATGGCCAGACAAAAGAGCCGCCGCTATTTACACAGAGAGTGAGAATTTTGTTAGCTGAATGAAGACATTTGTTTCAGTTGAATTTCTCCTCACTATATAGTAGGTACTCTATAATCTATAATCCTGTGCCTGCCAATGAACCCTTTTGACTTTTCATCAAGCAATTGGCAGCATTTTGCATTGGCAAACGTTTTGTGTGTTGCCCGTTCGGCCTCTGCCTGCTCATCAAATCCGGTAAAATGGCAGTGAGTCCTTATGGGCTAATTGAGCATTTTTCGTTGACTGCGATAGCTCACGGTTTCTGCCTGCTTGTTAGCCAGCTGGCTGGCTTAGCCGCGACCGCCCACAATTGTTATATACGTATAGCCACTGTTACATTGTAGTTAAGTGGTAGTGGAAAATCCTTTTTCACTTTCCATGACCAGGGCAGGGGGCACTGTGCGATTTGCGAAAACGTGCAAAGTGGGTGTAAACGGATCGCGATGATGATTGTTTATTGTAATTTTTATGACTGCTTTGCACACAAACACGCCAAGGCGCCGATGATGATGATGACTGCAGCCGGTATACTTCAGTTCCGCCCCGCCTGCCTTCTGCCTTCTTAACTTGTTACAAACAATTTGGGGGGGGGGTTGCGCGTGGACTTGAAAGGGTATTTGCGTGTCACAGCATTTACTCAAAGTCGAAATCGTCTTGAAGTACTTGAAAACTTCCTAATTTAGACATATCAATGAGAGAACTTACGAAGTTGCTGTATCAATTGAGGATTGCTCATGCAATGATAAAATATTTTAAGCTATTATATTTCTTGTGGAATAGAAAATAATAAAACATTAATATATTTATGTTCAAACAGTTCGCTTTGAAGCAATTTATTATTTCTTAAGAGCTGACAATAATTTTATAGCTAAGTTAATAAAAATCTTTATTTCAAACATTAATGAAATAAATAATGAATTACTCTGCTTTTTTATTAAATAAAAAATTTTTATAAAAATATTATTATTAGCAACAATTTTAAGTTATAAAATCATCATCCATTCCCGTATGACAAGGTAATCCAAATTTTATATATATATATTTATCAGTTAAGCTTAAAATTATTGGACTAAAAATAAAAACACTTAAAAATGAACATAAAACTCAGTTTATATATAACCTTAAATATTTGCCTTAGCTCATTAAAAATGAGTACTTAACATTTAATAAGCTAATGGATTAATAGATTACTTATGCCGGGATTTACTTTGTAATCTCTGAAATGCTTCAAGCAAATCGTCAAATAGCAACCTGTTGTTGTGTCAACCGCTTAGTCTCCGGCATATTCGAAATGAGACCATTTAAATTGTCGTAAAAATGAATTTTATTAGGTTTAGCCACTTTGTGTGCTCGTAAAAAGAAAAGAAAAAAATATACACACACACACACACACACACACACACAAAACAAAATACCGGCAGCCGACAATTAAATGCCAAGCAGAATAGAACAAGCTAAAATGGCATTTTAACAACTATATAAACAAATTGTGGCTAATACCGCAGCGCAGTCCCAAATTTTATGGCCGGTTTTTACGACTTGACGCCACTTGAGCAAACGACGCTCTCAAAAAATCTGCTTTAATACACTGAAATTCAACTCAACAACATTCACTCAAACCAAATCCAAACGATCCTTCAGCATCCTGTGCGAGGGTTTGAGTGTTTCCCTGAGAGACGAGAGAGCTAAATCTGATCCTAGGCATTTGAGTGCGTTCATTTACTTTTTGAGTGCGTGTGTGTGAGTGTGAGTGTGAGTGTGAGAGTGTGAGAGTGTGTTTGGCCCCTGTGTTATGGGTTTTTACGACTTTTTTACGATTTGTTAGTGTGACATGATGATAATCAATATAAAAGACATAAAACCCAAGTTCCGTGACGTATGCCATAATTATTGTGATATTTCCTCATCTCAACTCATCTCAAGTCATCTCGACTCTGGCTGCTGCGTAGCGAGTGCAACTTCTCTTCTCTCTTGTATCCATCAGATACTTGTTTTTCTCCTGACATCGTGTACATCGTTACATTTATGAGGTGGCTCGGATGTAGCTGCCGTTAGTTTGATGTTGATGATGTTTGAGGAAACGGTGGTAAAATTTTATTCGAATGCATTTGCTTCTTCCTGCATATGCTGCTGGTTTTTTTTTTTATTTCTTTTTTGATGGCATTTTAACGATTTGTTTTGACTGCGGATTTGGCCAGCGTCTTGATGAGCTACAGCTCGTTGGCCCTTTGATTTACAGGCTTGCTATCTGTAACAAAAAGCAAAACAAAATATGTTAATAAACTAGACAAGTGTTAAGTGTTTTTCGCTTAGTAAATAAATATTGTAAATACTTTTTGATATATTTTTGTTGGTATTCTAGGAATTGAAAATAATTCAATGCTTGCTTTGCGCTTGTCAGGCTTCAGTTTTCAAGATGGCAGCTCTTTTTGAGCGCTCTCGCTTGAGTTGAAACATATGTGCAACGCCTGCACTCGGGCTCCGTCTTGAGCTCCGTCTTCGAATTGAAGTCGAGGCGGCTGCGTCTCTTAAGTGCCTGCACAATATGCGGTCACATTAAATCATCTGCT
This sequence comes from Scaptomyza cyrtandrae, assembly GCA_035044605.1. Taxonomy (NCBI): domain Eukaryota; kingdom Metazoa; phylum Arthropoda; class Insecta; order Diptera; family Drosophilidae; genus Scaptomyza; species Scaptomyza cyrtandrae. The sequence goes on from JAWNNS010000640.1 coordinate 11,932,297, forward strand.
CGTAGTATATCATGGAGAAAGAGTAGGAGGCACTAGCACAAGTACAGGCCTGACAAATATTCACCATATACAATGCATGCATGCATGCTTGCACATATCTACATACAACATATTTGTGTACTGGGAAATGAAGTCATCGTCATCATCCAATGGGAGCAACAAATGCGTTGCGCATTTGACTCTGACAAACACAACAAAACATATTTGAATTAAGATGTTTGTGTGTGTGTGTGTGTGTACAGCTTGAAAATTCTAAATAATGCAGCAATTAATTCTAAATGGTTGCATTATGTGTGTGCTATATTTATTGACAATAGTATTTAACTCTAAGTATTTCGAGCATAACTGAGTACTTTGAGGAACTCGTTTTGATATCCAAACAAATATGAAACAACAATAAGAATATACTAAAATCATGGCAAGATTATTTGTAACAAAGGCAATACCATAAATATTTAGCTGAGTATTTTTAAGCATTGAAAATTCCTTAGAGCATATTTGAAAAGTTGTTTTGATTAACCACAAAGAACCAATATATAATCCAAGTAAATACTAATATTAGTATAAATTATTATTTATTGTTAACCAAATTGATAACATAATTTACTTGTCAAAGAATACCATTCTTATTATTTGTTAATCTGTTCAAATTGAGACATAAATTAACTATTTAATACAGTAAATTTAGTTAAAGCCATTTCAAAACTTATCATTAATCTATGATTTTTCATTATAAACTTGTTTTTAAATACTCATCAGTTATGTTTAAGACTATTAACACTCAACAGAAACAAACCCAAACCAATTCTGGCGCCTTTTGACGACAGTTAAACAAACACAAAGGTTTTTTTGTGTGTGTGTGTCTGAATTTTTGTGCAAATAAATCAAAATTCATATTTGGCAATGCAAAAAGCCGTCAAAGTCAACAGAAGAGAACAAAATGAGCATGAATGCGGCCGAAATCATGCACTACGACGATGAGGCAAAAGAGAAAGTTGTTGGCCCTTTTGTTTTTCTGCCAGTGGTTTTGTTATCAGATGCTCGAGGGCGCGATCACCACAGCAACAGCCGAAACAGCATCAGCCCCGTGACAGACCCAATTCCAAACCCAACTACACACAGAGAACGACAGAGAGAGAGAGAGAGAGAACACAATCGGCAATTTAACAGGCATTTTTACAATTCCACCGTGTAATGAGAGAGGACCAGACGACGATCGGCATGAAACCGTCGGATTTTGGGCATACTGAAACATATTTATATGATTTATTACCATGCCGGCAATAATCGAACAACCGTTGAGCACAATGCTTGTATGTGTGTGTCCTTTATGCCAACAGTAATGATATATATCTAAGCTCAAGTCAGATAACAAGCCTCAGCCGGGAGTCAAAACAAATCTCTGGCTCTAAGGTCAGCCTAAAAAGTATCTTTTGCCTTGAGCATTTTTTATTGCTTCGAGGACATGTTGAAAGGCAGCTTCATAGTATACAAGGATCTAATGTTTGTTTCCATTTTGTTTTTGGTATTTTTTCCTTTCTTTTTTTTTTGTTTATGGCACATTTTTATGATTTATGAATTGGTTTGGTTTCTAGCCGAAACACTTTAAAGCCGATCGCTAGATTGTTTTTTTTTTCTTGCTTAACGCGGCCTTCACAACCTCTGGGAGGGCCTAGCTCTCAAAACGTTTAGCAGCCCAAGTTGGCATTATGATTAACCTTTGTTTATAAGTTGTTTGTTCTATTTTTATGAAATTGGGCGTTTTGATGTGACTTTTTAAACAACTTGTCATAAGACTGTTGTCGAGAAATAGAAAAAAAGGCATGAGTCAAAGAGGCGTTGGAAAGTAAATATATTAATATTATAATATCGAAACACAGCCTAAGCACTTGAGGATATTTTCAAGTGATGCTTTAAAGAAAGCTGAAAGGTTTTTAATCGTAAATATATTTTAATTTTTCAATAGTTTGATGAGCTTTTCAAACTTCAATAGTAGGGTACTTTAGCTTAACCGTTAGCTTCAAAACTTCAAAACTTCCGCACAATTATGAAGTTGACAAGCCAAGATATGTTTTCCTATCGACAATGGCGTCGTCGGTTTGCTATGCTAGGAAATCTCTAGTGTTTACATTGCGCAAAACAATTGAAATCATAACAATAAAATCAAATTCGAAAATTTGTGAGTACGCGAAACGGGGCAAAACCGCATAAGCAGCCAACATGGCCAACTTGCAACTTGGCAGTGGGCAATCGGCAACCAGTTGCGTCAGAGCCCCAACGAGCAAAAGAGAGAGGGAGACGACATTGGGCGAACGAGTGGGCAATGTGAGAAAATGTCTTGCACAAGCCAAAAATACAACGAAACGTTAAAGAAAAGAAAAGAAAAGAAAAGAAGAGAAAAAAAGGTATAAAGGTAAATGGGTGAAATGCTTAAGAAAATCAACTCGACGTGCAGCCAGAGAATGGCAATGGAACTAAAGCAATTCTTGAGTGCGGCAAAGACAACGGTGCAAGCGAAATGGCCATAAACTTAAGCCAAACGGCTGCAGGGCAGGGCAGGGCAGGGGAGGGCAGGGAACTGGCTGACTGGAGGCAGACCCAACCAACCAGTTCGAGAACGCGAACTCCGAACTTAATCGAAACATCAAAGGAGTCGTCCACACAGTCAAGAAGAAGAAAGGCAGCAGCAAAACAACAACCAGAAAACTTATTAAAAACAACAAGTGCAGCTCAGCTTGGGAGCACTAAGATTGTGGCTAGAGAGGGAGAGAGGAGAGAGAAGAGAGAGAGAGAGAGAGAACTGTTTGTGCAGTGGCAGCACGTCTCAGTCCTCTGTCTCAGTTGGACATCGCTGCACTGAGCGAAACGAGAATATCAGTTAATGCCAACGGAGAATCAACAGCAAAAGCAGCAGCAGCAGCAGCAAAAGCAACAGCACTCAAAATGGGCACTTTCGGTCGCAATAACCACGACATTTACGATTATTTTACGGCCACTAAAAATCAAAAGTGTAATTTACGGAACCAAAGCAAAACGAACACGAAGACACAGAAAACTGACACTCACACAAACACACACACACAAACACACACACACACAAACAAAATACAATACGAAACGTAGTAAGAGTTTGAGAGAGTGTAAGAGAGGTAAAGGCGAGGTGATAGGAACTGTATCGATGCAGCTTTGATGATAATGCTGATGGCCGAACGAGCTGTTTGTTGTGGGTGTTAGGTGTTTGTTTGGGTAAAACAAAGGCAATCTGCAAAAGACGTCGGCTATAAGCAGTAGGGTTAACAATGCTAACAAACTGATAATCAAATGCTTTGAAATTATGTTATAAATGAAGTGAAGTCTTTATAAAAAAATCGTAACTGCTTTCGCAACCACATAATAATGATAGCCGAAAGATGTTTTTGTATAACTTGTAAGTTAAAGTCATCTTGGTTAAAATAAGGTCTTAAGTTATGCTTATTAAATATGGGAAATTTCATCTTTAAAACAATAATAGAAAACTTAAAAATATAGAAAGATTTATTGTCTTATTGAAGGTGTTTTAAATAAACAGTATTAAAGATATTTTTATTTTGTTTTTTTTGTTATAAGTATTTTATATATATTGTATTATATATACTTGCATTAAACTATTATTCTATGAGCTTACAAAAACGCTCAACCAATTTTTTTTATAATCAAAAAAGATTATTTATTCACAAAACATTTATAGAGTTTGTGCCCAAAGATCCTTTTTGTAAAAATCTTTTTTAAGCAAAGAACTTTTCGATAATAAAGCAAAGTTTCTTGGAAAATTCAAAGATGATGTGCAAATGAATGAAAGTTAATGTATTAACTATTATCATTATTCTTTTAGTTATTAAAAATATTAATAAAATAATACGCACATACGAAATCATTGTTGAACCATTAAAAAGTTAGGACGAAAAGGGCCGCACATTGACCAGAAAACCAGTTAATTTTGGCGTTGCCTTTTTCGACTTGAGCCCAACTGCTCCGCCATGTCGTGTTGTGGTGCTCGCGTGCAGCACATTTTGTGGACAACGCCGCTGGCAGCAAAATGAAAAGCTGAAATGCAAGTAAATGCGAAGTGAAGCGCAAATGGTTGAAGACATCTCAAATGCAAGTCTCCGTTTTAGTTAACATATTCAGTTTGCCTTTTTTTGCACTTGTTGGCCAGAGACAGACAAAAAGAGGCAGAGAGATTGAGAGAGAGAGAGAGAGAGAGGCACACGTGCATCCAACAGCATCCTATTCAGGGTCTCCATCGAAGGCAAGCGCAACGCGTTGAAAGATGATTTTCATGTTTTTCCTCAGTAGATGCCCTCAACCCGTTTATTGCTGGATGGACTCACGGTTCCTAACGATGCCTGCGCTGCAATCTTGTTGTTTTAACCGCCTTTACTGACATTTTGATGCTTCGATTGCTTCGATTGCTCCGAATTTGATTTTCGAAATGGTTGTCCGCGTTGCATAACCCGCTCTTAAGTTTTATGCGCTATTCCGAATATTGTGACAAGCGAGCGAAATTGAATTGAAATCTTTGATTGGCAATATGCTATACAGTTGTCGCTCCCCTTAACAAGATGTTGGATTAACGGTGCTTGATTTTATGAGCTCATCGGTAGTGAAATAAATTTGAATGGAGCTACTTTACTTTATTGAGTTCGGACGGGTTACAGTATTGGGTGATTGTTCTTGGAAAAGTGAAAGATAAATACTAACTTTGTTAATTATGGCCTAAACAATATTAAGTTGATAATTTTTTATATTCTCTTTAGCCAAATTAAAACCTTGACAAGATAAGAATAATTTATGTGCTCTTTCAAGTTAGTTTAATACGGAGAGCTCTAATTTATAACTTAAAAGCACTTTAAAGCAAGTCAAACGCAATGGTATTGATTTAACAACTAATACTTATCAATATATGGTCATAAGTAATATCTAAAGGAAAAGAGTTTTCCAGTAAAGTAAAATAAATGCAAAATGATGCAACAAGTACAGGCTGACAGGAACCAATGACTATGTAAAAAATATAGGATTATATGCTGTTATCTTAACAGGGCAACTCCAAAGGAGTAACAATGGCAGTCAAACCGCACGCAAAACAGTGACTCTCAGACCATCAATAAAATGAATGGGCGCATAACGACCAATAGATGGCGCGTGCAACATGCTGCTGCCATCTATTGCATAACAGCTGCAACTACTTAACGTTGCAAGTGTGGTGTGGGCAGAAGAAGAAGTACTTCACATTTTAATATGGTTTTGATTTGTTATATATTTATTTGTTTTGATTTTGTTTATAAACATTTTTTTTTACTATTTCATTATGTGTAATTTATTGGTATTTTATTGTATTATTATTTTATTGTTTGTATAATATTCTTGTTCTTTTTTCAGATGTTTGTTCGCGGAAAAATGTTTTATTTTAAATTTGATTTATTATTTAATATAATAGGTATATGCTTTATATATAAGTTTTTAATATTTTGTTATATTGATTGTTATTTAATTTCTTTAATTATCTCTCTCTCTCTTTGATTGTATTATTTTGCTTAATTTTCAGTGCTTCGTTCTTCTGCACCAACTCACTTAACCGTCTGTCCGTCCGTCTTTCTGTCCAGAAACAAAATGTATGAAAGGCCTCCACCGTTGCTGGCTTTTGACGTCTGCGCCGCTGCGAGTCTCAACCGAAAATGTTTGGTGGTTGAACAAGTCTGGAAAAAATTCAACAACATTTTATCGAAACGGGTTCGGGTTCGGGTTCGGGCAGGGGCACACGGTGAGAAACGAAAGACATTTGAACTTGTTGCGCACAACAAATGTATTAAATAAATAAATATTCAATTATAAATATTTAGCTATAATAATAAGCTGAAATTTCTATCGATGTTATTTTCAACTCTTTATTTGATCAATTCTTTTAGTTGTTTCTCTTAGTGTAGGGGTAGCAGTGCCTGACAAAATGGGCTTGGTCTGCTGTGCGCATTCGAGTGAGAGCATTCCTGCTCCGTCTCAGTCAACATCTCCATCTCTGTCATTCACTTTGTGTGTGTGTGTGTGTGTGTGTGAGAGTTGTTTTTGTGTTTGTTCTTTTTTCTTTGCACTTCTTTCTCTATATTTAGCATTTGCTTCTTGTGGCACTCACTTAAATCGCATTTCTATGGCTTTCGACGTTTGAATTAACTTAATTGATTTCTTACAGGCTTGTAAAAGCACTCGTTCAGATTTGTTTTTCAATTCACTAAGAAACGAAAAGAAGAAAAGAACTCAAAAGTAAGCCATTTAATAAAGATTTCCTGGTACAAACTTCGTTTAGAAATGTTACGAGACTCTGAAAATATTCTGTTATAATCAAACATTAATCAAGAGACTAGTTCAATTCAATACTCATAAATTTAAGAACTAAATTTGACTCTAACTGCTTGCCAATTTTTTTTTAAATGTTCAAAGATATTTGTACATGTCTTCAAATTATCGTTTTGATATAAGTTTCTCTTATTTATACTAGTAACTAGCCGCGTGTTTGCCTGCATGGCAAGTTTCCCTAAAAAGTATTTGTACATTGAAAGCATTAAGTATTTTATTTCTACCGAATAATATCATGTTTTACCTTTTCACTTCCGTCTCTTCCCGTATGTCAACTACTTTTCCGCCTGGTGTTTATCTGTGTTGTAACTTGTCTCCCAAACAGAGCAACAACAATCACAAAATATCTTCAAAAATTGGATTTCAATTAAATCCATTTAGTAGTTTTTGCGTGAAAGAGTTACAAACATGTTTTCAAACTTTCACATTTATGATATTAATAGGATCTAAAACTTTCAAATACAATTCAAGCTGTCTGTTCTTAGCTCAGTTACCCTTTTAAAGGGTTCTTGCCAGTTCATTTAATATATGCACACATATAAATCGTGTTTGTTTTGTTATTGTTTGCCGTGTTGCAACGGTACTTTTGGGTTTGTCGCACAGCTTAATTAAATTCATCGAGCAAAACTCACATTCTGCCAAAAACCGAATGTATGTGTGAACGTAGACACGCCCCGGGGGACACAGGAGAGCACAGAAGTAGAAGGGGGTTATGGAGTTAAGCTTCACATTCAAGTTGAGCGGAGAGAAAAACGTTTTATTTGAATATAATTCCGACTGTTTCTAATTTCTATATGAATTATGAATTTGACAAAGAAAAAAAACCTTTTGTGGGGGGCAAAAGTTCATAGAAGTAACCTAGAAGACGAGTTCTCGAAAATGAAGTCGTCAGCCATGGTCCATGGATTAATTGAATTTCACGCTGTATGAAATGAAGTGCGCACTTCTGGACCCAAACGACCAAACGACCGATCGACCTTGCCACCGGGGCAGCGTTCACACAATGGAGAGTGAGAGACCGAAACGAAAAGCCAGTTATAAATATTTCAAGGAATTTGTTTGCTAGTCTTTATGCCATTGGATGAGTTAAGTTTGAGTACAAATTTTATATTTATTTCTATATCATATGTACCACAAAACGGGCCCAAGACAATGAACAACTGCTTCGCGATTGTTAAAGAGATTGAAAGAGTAGCAATGGGAAATGGTAAAGCGGACGGGGAACTGGGAATGGGAATGGTTGAGTACAAAGCGCACCCCAGGAGCGTCTTCATCTGTCCCTGCGTCGTGGTGATTATGGCCCGGGGTTAAAAAAAAAAAGAATAATAATAATAAGAAAGGAGAAGGGCAGATAAGTTATTGTAACGAGTGAGCAACCCCTGCAAAGGGCCTAGGCCTGTAAAAATAGGACAAGTTCACGCACACACACACACACACATACACATATAGATAGTGTGAAGGGTGCGCCGTTAAAATGAGTTACGAGTTCGGCCATTTTAAATTAAAATAGCAGGCAGACAGCATCCATTGCGGCAGGCAAGATGGAAATAGCGAAAAAAAAAACGAAGAAGATGAGAAAAAGGAAAAAAGGTCAAAGGCCATTTGCACCCCAAAGTTGCTTGAGTCTACACAAAATGGTCATGTTGACAGAAGTAAATCTTTTGAATTATCGCATTAGAATGCGGCATTCTCATGGATGCGATATTTCCTGCACGCTGCCCAATGAAGCCATGTCATAAATAATGCCAATGTCACTTGGGTATTATAAAGGATTTTCAGATCTGCCACTCTCCGCACTCTCCTCATCGCTTTCGTATTGTTGATTCAAACATTCTTCCTATATTCGCTTTCGAGTTAAATCGTTTTCGAACTGAACAAATAATGAACTTAAAAAAACAAATGCGCTTAAACAGAAAGATGTTTTCTATATACAGTTTTTAAAATTGATTTATTTAAAGCCCACACACACACACACACACACACACACACTTTGTGTTATACTTGTTTCTTATTGCAACACAGTGATAGTAAACATTTCTTCGGGAGCAACTAGATACTCTGATTTGCGTGTCTGCACGCGCAGATAGCATAGCTTATTGGTCGGTTCGAGATCCCTAATGCTACTCTGCACGATTCCAACCAGTATGCCATTCATGTGCTTCACAATGCCTTGGGCGCTTGTGTTGTCAAACGATGTGGCAGCCACATTGCCGGTGGTATTATCGGATACCACATAGCCCAAGGTATTCTCAGCCGTAATACGCTCTGTATTGGCGGCATTTGTATGGATTACATCTTCAAGCATGCGATTCATTGTTTGATTTTCTTAAGTTCACTAGAATTAGAAAATAGTTTTTTGGTTTTATTTCCAACTTGAGATTTGAACATTGAATGAAGTTAATAAAAAGTCATAGTACTATTGTTGGAAGGGGAATTCAAAACTAACTTGTTTCTGTGTTTCTTAAAAATATCAAATTTGAAACATTTTATTCAACTAAGTTTCTACATTAAAGAACATTTTAAAATGGCAAATTTTATTTGATAATAAAATAAATTAAATTTATTTATATTTATATGAATTTATTTCGTGAATATTTCATTTATTTAAATTATTTTCCTATGATTTTATTCTTTTACAAAAACTTAGCAATTATTTTAATAATACACATACGTTTATCCATGGCATTTCAAATATAATCTCATCTTATCTTAGCAGTTTCTTATACTTTTTTAAATTCATTTATCTGTCTTTCATCAAATGATGCATGGAAATGCCATTGAACTTGTCTGGGCGACTCTGAGGTCAGTTGGAATTACTGTATAGCGGCTCAAGTGGTCGCGTGTCTTCAACTTTCCACTGCTTGATTTTTGTTTTTCAGACCGCGCCCCCTTTAATCTTTTGAGTGTGTGTATGTGTCCAGAGTTCGTTTCATCAAGCGTTTCTCATTTTCAGTTTCATGCGCATTTAATGGCGTCTGTTATTGGCTTTTAACGAGATTTCCACTTCAGCCCGCCCGTCGATTCCATTGCGCTTTCAAATGTACATTTATTTTAAGACCTTAAGACAACACGACGCTCAAAGTTCCGCTCATCATCAGTAGCTAATTGAGTTTTTGACTTTGAAACGAGTAACGATTGGCCCAGGTCATTGACATTGGCTTAAAGCATCTTCAAACTGTGTTTGGTCTTAAAGTGACGTAGAGTATTCTTCAAGCAGCGTACATAAATCAAATGCCTGTTATTCGCAAATAGCCATATTTAGTTACTAGTTTACGCTCTCAACCGGGCCAAAGCTCATCTGTATTCAAAGTTCTACACATTTTAGCCGGCCAAGTGCTTGCGGACAAGAACCGCAAGTGCATATGCACTCAAATTCACTCCTCTTCTCGCCTTTATCCAACAACAACTGACAGCAAACCCAAAATGGCCACTTGAGCACCCACAACGACCATAAAACACTTTTGGACATGTTGTTGTGCCAGCAACAACAACAGCAACAACAACAACAACAGCAACATCATCAGAACAGTTGTGTTTTTCTCAGTGTTGGTCAATAAAATGTGCATAAATTTTGGTGCCATTCAACGGCCAACTGAAACCGAACTGGAAGTTTGGCCAGAACGTTGCACGTTCTAAAAAGCAACTCATTTAACGGCTGGCAAGCAGGATTAAACCCGTTTCAGATCTATGAATAGAATACCATGGAGAAAATACAATAAAATCATAAAATAAATGAACACAAAAAATATACAAATGCTTAAAGTGAGGTATTTTAATCGATGAAATGATTTTACAGTTACTGAGTACTTCAAGTAATTCGATCAACTTAAAAACAATAACTCCAAATTTTTCAAAGTAGAATTTTCAAGGTAGCAAATTTAACACATTGTTCATATCCTATTAGTTAGTTTCATTAGTCTCTTTTTCTTAACTTGTTCTTATTAAATTTTAGACATTTTAAGCTTTTACCAACGCATTTATCTTCATCAGTGGTAGAATTTTCCATCCCATTGTACCTTATGCCAGTCTCTTTGGCCAACTTTTGGGGAGGCCTGTGTTGACCCGCTGGGGATGTGATCTATGGCCGCCAAATGCAAAACGCCAGATTTGTATGCCGCTGTGCGACGCTTTGGATTTTGGTTAGTTGAGACTGGCAAAATGAATTGTGTTGTGGCTTTGAATTTGTGTTGAAGCACGAGTATAACAGCCATTTGAAACTATGCAAAATGCGAGCTCATAAATTGCCTAAAACTGCAACAGCAGCATACATATCCCTCTCCCTCTCCCTCTCTCACTCTCACTCACTCTCGTTCTGTCTGTCATGAAATGTGCTTATCTGTGTGCTTCTATTTGGACAGAAACGTAGCCCGCTTATCCGAGGCCCAAATATAGTTAAACAACATTATGTATTGTGTGTGTGGGTCGTAAATCATTTAATTAGATCGCTATCAACTCTACTCTGCTCGGCATAACTCATACGCTCGGCCAGCCACTCGAATAGCGATAGGTCAAAAGGTTTCGTAATGGCGACTGTAAATACATTCACATAAATAACACCGCACGAAATTCTTTTGTTAATTAGAAATAACCCAAAACACACGACAGACTCACACAAAAAACGAAAAAAATAAAATAAACTTGAATCCAAGTCACTTTTCCTGTGGGCCAACAGCACTTTCCCTGTTACAGTTACCGTGTTTGCCGAATATGCAAATGAGTCTTTCGAGTATTTCATGCCGCCCGCTTTGGCTCGAGATTCGTGTCAGCCCTGAGCCCGGTCAATGGCCAGCGGTCAGCTAGAGTTTGTCCGTTCGCACTTCACCTACATTTTTGTATCTGTATCTCGTTGTGTGCCTACTTCTTGTTCTTGTTTTTGTGGCACACACATGGCACAAATTGGACGTGCCACGTTCGTTCTTTGTCCCAAATGTCCTTCATTTCAGTTACCTCCCCAAAACTGGCACACTGACATACATCCAAGCTGTGCCAGTTATGAGCTTCCAACTCACCATATCATCAACGCACCAGCAACACTCAACAACAACAGAGTCCATTTTCATTAAAAGCACAGACACACATTCGCCGGACTCATAAATAAGGAGATACATTCACAGTTATTCATATATATTAGAGAGGAACTCACCTAAACGCATTTGGAATTTTTAATACTCAAATGTTGTAAACATTGTTGACTGCTCCACAATTTTCACACAGGGTAGTTAGTTACGTACATCTGTGTACATATATGTATGTAGTATGTGGTGTTCTGTAATTGGAAAATGAAGGACTAAGCTCTTAAATTATCACAACGTTAAAGGGGGAGAAATAATTATTTATGAAATGTTTATGGAAAATGCAAATGAAACTAAATGCCATTAAATAACTGAATTATGTATAAATTACAAAGCCATCAATATTTATATACCTCTAAAAAAAAATTAAAAATATTATTTCGAGCACCCATATGAAATAGTTTGGTAATTTCAAGTACCCCTATGTTAAACGCATAATTAGGAACAAATATTTAATTAATAAGGCATGCAATCATTAATTTTCAGTTTGATTGCATTCTAAGTCATTTGTAATTATAATTCCATTGATCTTCAGTTCACACAAAGGTTGCTTTATTATATATGAACTATATACATACACTTTTGTATTGGACTTTTGTAAGCTTAAAGTTTTTTGTGCTATTTCCAATTCTCACGCATTATTTCACACAATAAACACAAATTATTTATTCAAGCTCAACTCGAATATGTACGATATTCAAACTTGAGAAATAGATAGATATCGACTCATTAACTTAACCAAATAGGTTTATTGTCGTTTAAATGTGTGTTTCCAAATTGTTATGGACACCAGCTGGGCAGTATTTGTCTGGATCTAACTGATTTGCCATTAGCACATTATTTGAACATTTTATTGACTTAGTTTTGCATGAATCGCCTATAAAGCCCAATTGGAAGCCATTAAAACTGTGAAAATATTGCAACTAAACAAACGAAAATCCAAATTGACAAATGACATTATTTGAATCGCAGATTTATTTAACGATCTTCTAAATATCAACTAATTTTAGGCACTTATTTTCAAGACGCGCAATTTCGTATGCAAATATATTAATGGTCGAACCCCCATTGCCCCTGGACGCCCACTCAGGTTTGGAGTCGCCCATAAATTGCGAATGGCGAAGACAATCGCATCGAAAGGTAGAAAGCAGCGCGCTTAAATAAATCTTTGAAATTAAATTAAGCAAGTCGACTGCGACCCGTTTCGCGCATGCCAAACAAATACGGAATAAATTATAATTTATTTAGGCAAGAATTTTTTGCTTGATAAAATCTTAGAAATTGTATTTTTTATTTAAACATGAGACGGGGAGGAAAAAAAGAAGTAAATTCAAACGTATTTCTACTTCATTTGGCAGAAGGTGAGATATATATATATATATATATATGTATATTTATATGTATATGTATATTTTTTTTCAACTTTTTGTGTTGTTGTAAACACAAAGACGACTTACAAAACAAAGGCAAACATAAAGGGAGACACGAAATGGAAGAAGAAGCAGAAAACAAATAAGTGAGACGCATTCAAAAGATAAATTTCTTAATTTAAATTCAGACCCCAACGCTGAGTTGGCAACGAGTCGAGTTTTTGGGGCTTTGTCGACACAGCCCCTCCTCAACAACTTCAACAACAATACTTTCCAAGGGAAGAGGTAAAGAAAGAGGCGAAGAAAAATGGTTTTCATTTCCGTTACAAATGTTTTCAATTTGGTTGGAGATGAAAGTATAACAGAAGAAAAAAACCAAAAAACCCCAAAACCCGAAATTCAATTTTCAAACGTTTTATTTCGACAATATTTTGATTTAGTTGCACAATTTTCTTGTGCTATGTGTTGTATATGGTTTTGAATATTTTACACATTTGGAATTTGTTTTGTGTGTGTTTTTTTTTTAGTTGCCCCAACTCTGCGTTTTTGTAACTATGAAATATTTATTATTCAAATTTTTTACTCCGGCATGGCACCTAAATCATGCGACAGGCTCATTCATGCGATACACCACTCCTACAAGATACACAGATACAGATATACTGATACACAGATACAGCTACAGATACAGATACACTCGCGTGTAGTAGAAGTTAGTTGTTGTTCTGGTATCTCCTCCTTTTTATGTTCGTCACATGATTTAGATGCAGTCATAAATTGTAATTTTTTAAGCTTTTTTGGTATTTCATTTCGTTCCATTTGAGCTCTCTCTCTGTCTCTCTCTCTCACTGCCCCGGGTCCAGTTTGGATGCAGTTCGTTCGGGCCAAGATAAACACTTGACAACGTGCTAAGGCCAACCACTGGCAACGCGATAAGCACATAAATAAAGCCACAGCAATAAATTCAGCGTCACAACTGAAACGACCAACGCCATTGCCGACGCCATTTCAAAGAAATCAGAAAGAGAAAGAGAGACAGAGACAGAGACAGAGACTCCAACAAACTGGTAGAACGGCCACTCGACAAAGCCAACTAACTGTACAAGTTGTCAACTTGATGTGCGGCTAAGGGTCATAAATGTGATGACTGTACTTGGCTCTTAAAAAGCCATTTATTTCATTCTTGGATTAGCTAGGCAAATGATTCTTGAAGTTATAGTTTTTTGCTACTTGAATAAAAAGTGAATGTGAAAAAATTTAATATTAGACATAGTAAAACTACTTTTTACTATCTATTATTTATTTATTGTTTTAACTGTACGAAAAAGTATTTTCTTAAACTTATAATTGAATGCTTAAAATATAAGAAATAAAAAAACTTAGCCAAGCCATTTTGAAACTTTATGTGGAGTTAATGACCGCAAAGAATCTGTCAGCTGGTCAACTGGTCAGCTGCTGTCCAACTGCTGCTACAATGTTCCATAATTGTCTTGTAGGACACACACAAACACACACACACACACACACATAGGAGAAAGGAATTATGACTTGCCTGTGACGAGGACAACAAAAGAGGAGAGCAGAGAAAAACGACAAAACGACAAAAAAAGAAGAGAAAGGAAGAGGAAAACCGTCGGAAAAAGGATGAAAATCATGCGGCAGCAATTCACGGCAATCAAACGGCGCGGAACATGAGTGCAACGTAAAAGGTTTCGTAAAAGGATGCGATGCGCAGTGTGAGTGTGTAAAGTCCATTAAAAGGACATTCCACGTAACCGATCCGTGCGGCACTTGGTCTAGCAAATGGACTCTTTCACTGCAGGCAGGCAGCGCCACATGCGGCCAGAGCAACAACAACAACAAGGATGAGTAAATGAACCGGGCGGCCGGTCTGTTTGTTTTTTCTGCATTTTCTGTTGTTTTTCTTCCTTGGTTGTTCTTTTTGTGTGGCTGTTGCTGCTTTCATAATTTTGAAAAATTGAAACTCGCAACAGCACTGCTTGACCCGCCACGTTCAGGCTGGCTGCACAACTTGCAACTGCAACTGCGACTGCGACAGCATTGCGTGCAATTACACACAAGCCTGTGCCGCACATAAATTGCATCCTTTTTTGCACAACCTTTAACGCGCGGCATGCCAAAGGAGTTACAATAGCCGGTAGGGTGTCCTCGGCAGAGTGTCGTGCCGGCATGTTGCATGTGCTGCACACGCAAATTCCTGTTGCAGCCGCATGTAAGTAGCTGGAAACGGCAACATTTCATGTCGTGTTTACACTCACTTCCCGTCCAACCCATCCTCTGCTCACAAAGACGGCAAGCAAGCATATTAAAAATAAACTTCAATTAATGCAAAAACCGTCCCCGGTGCCGCCAATTACAATGTTGAGTGGCCAGCCGTGCTGCATCTCGTTGCGACACGTTGCAGCGCAACTGATTATTTATATTATTACGTATATTTTTTTTTATAACTTATCTATTTATATTTTCCTGTACGTGAGCTAAGGCAATTATTCGTTCACATTAAGTAGGGAAACGCTTAAAACGCTTAAGTTGAACCTTTCAACATTATAAATAATCTATACATTAAACTGGAAAAGCTATTTAATGCGTCTCAAAAAGCACCTTGGCCTATCAATCTTGCTCTCAATTATTATTTACATAATTTATTCTTAATTATTTTTTTTATTCTTATTTAGACCACATTCAACTTCTCTTCTATACATTTTTATAAACACATTTATTTTCATTGATCAAAATTTAAAACAACCCCAATCTCTTTAAGGAATTGTATCTCGAATTAACTTTATGCCTTTTCCTAGTTTCCTTATCAATTCTCAAGCACAAATCTTAACCAGATCTGCCTCGAGTTGCGTTGTGTCTATTTTTCCTCAGTTCTTTGACCCAATTAAAATGCATTTGAGATTTTTTTCTGGTAGTTTCCGAATTTGAATTTTGCCAATTAAATGTTTATCGGGCTAATTACCGTTGCGGGCGTCGACGCCAACGCCCCAGACAACAAGCAACAACAACGTGCAACAATAAGCATAACAAACCAAAAAAAGCCGACGCCGGCGGCCGCTTGGGCATTATTCAATTAAAAGTTGTTGGTGTTGTTGTTGTTGTTGTTGTTGCGGTGTGTGTTTTTTTTTTCTTTCGTTCGTTTTTGGCACGCACTAAACCCCATAAAAGTCATAAAGACCCGCATAAAAATCATAAAATGAAAATGAAAAGAATCCTGGAGAAAAAAAAACACGAACAGAGTAACGAGTAATAATGAATAATAGTAAAATGGAGGGAGAGAATGAAACACTAGCGTAGAGCTGATAAAGAAACTTTTTAATGCTTGGAAATAAACAAGTTTAAGGTGTGATTTAGGTGCCGCGGCTCCGAAAGCATTGATTGATCTTGAGTGAGAAAGAAAATCTCTCAATAAGGGGGGAGAGCCTAACACTTGCAACATGTTTGGGGCCACGAAAAAGAAGTGAACTCAACTCGCATGTCCGCTACAAAATTTCACTCAAAGAAAAGTCGAGTGAAATCGTGCACGAAATGAACGCTTAGTTGGAGCGGAAAAACTCTCGTGCGATTTTCTTGGGACCCCGCTGCTGCTTTATTCTACGGCTACTGCTACTGCTACTGCTTATTTCAATCAGTGCACAACAACAATGATTTTTATTTTTATGCGCCAACGTAACGATCTCGTTTCCACTTACTTAAATCTACATTTTAACTGCCTGGCACATTTTATGTCCCATTCTGGCAGCCGTGCAAAGTCGGCAGATGCGCACGCGAGAGCTTTTTTTCGCCGTTGTTGTTGTTGTTGTTGGAGCAGCAGCGAAAAGCGCCCCCGAAAAAAAAACTGCCAAAGAGAGCGAGAGACAACTGTGTGTGTGTGTGTGCGTGTGCGTGCGTGTGGGAAAGAGTTTTAGAGCAGTAGCAAAGTGTTAGTTTTGGTCAGTGCCGGACACTAATTAAATCAATACTAATTAATGTGAGCAAACATCATTAGGTAGCATTTTGGCAAACAAACATGCAAATGCCCAAGGGCACAAGTGGACCTACAGAGGGAGAGAAAGAGTTAGACAGAGATAGAGAGAGCGAGAAAGAGAGAGATGGTCCCGGGAAGAGCTCGCACAGCTCGAGAAGAGCGCACCGTGGGTAACTGCAAACAATTGAGCAACATTCAGCAAACGATTATGAGGCCATCTCAGTCGCACTTAAAACGGCCATAAACGACGACAGTTATGGCTGCAACAACACAATAACAACAATAACAACAACAACAACAACAACTTCACCGGCGTCCGACGTCGGCGCGCTGCCGAAGAGTCGAAGAGCGTGAGAAAAGCAATTCTCACGAATGAAATCAGAACGAGCTGCGTATCGATTATGCTCAACTGGCGATTTACTTGTTTTAATGCGAGAGACACGTGGCCCCGGCACAGGTTCGTTTCCACACAGAAAGAGAGCAACAATCGCAGCAGCAGCAGAGGCAGACGCAACGGCAGCGACATCAAACCAGTCAGCGGTTAATGCGCACCCTAATGGCTGCGCAGTTTCGCTCTCTCTCATCACAGCGCAGCATAGACGCACTCGTTCGCCCTCTTTGTCTCTCTCTATCTCGCTCGCTCTTTCAATCTGTGAGTTGGGTATCTAGCTGTCCCACTTGCGCACGCCATTTGCTTTGAGTTATCGTTATGGCCGTTATGGCTTCCGTATGAGCGTCGTCATTGTCGGCAGCGCTGTCGCAGCGGAGGCGTGGCCTAAAGTAGCAGTAGCGCTTTGAACTGGGGTTTTATGTCCGTTTTATGGCTCATTTTCGTTGTCCGTCGGAGCAACAGTAACTGTAACTGAGCTCTGAGCGTTGCCATTGCTGTTGCCGTCGCTTTGGCGTCGGTGAAATTGTTTGTTTGGATAATTATTTGGATTGTTATTAGATTGTTGCAACAACTATAAAAATGCTATAAAAAATATTTTTATTTCTCTTTAAATGATTTTTAGTGGCCATTTGACTGCCGTCGCTCGTTGTGTGGTGACAAATTGGCCCAAGATGATGCGTTTAATCACTGACTTGGCCCATCAAGCAGCTAAATGGCCTTTTATTTTGTATCCCTTCGTTTTTTTGTGTGATGTTGAATCAAATGACAATTTGTCTATGTCTTTTGATTGCTTGTCAGCCGCTTTGTTGATGAATAGCTCAAATATTGAGGAGAAGGGTGTTCCTTATTAATGGGTATAAGCTTGTGTGTGTTTGGCGTTGAATATTGGCAAGCAATTACTTTGGGTTATATATATTTAAATAAAATTATATCTTGATGTTGGGGTTTTATTTCATAGTTTGATTATACAAATTGCTGTTTTTTTGCTCAAACAGTATTTAACATGAGATTTTAATATGTATGTTGTATATTTTGTATTCGCTTTAGAGATGGAATAGTAATTTATTTTCTTAACGACGCTATAACTATAAGCTTTTATTTTCATCAAGTTCTCAACTTAACTTAAATATAAGTGTTTTCAATTTTATAGTTTTAAATGTAAATAAATAAGTTCAAAGCAAAATATATCAATATATATATGAACTTTTAATGTTAAAGATATTGTTTATTTAAGCAATATCTATATTCTTCATATAAAATGGAACAAAAAGTCTATAAAGTCAAAATGATACATTAGTTTATCTCCCAAATAGTCTTGTTTTGCTGGTTTTTTAATTGATTTTAAGTTTCTTAATTGATTTTAAGTACCTTTGTTGTCAGTTTTACTGAACAAAAGCAAATTTTTTTTATATTTTTGCATTTATTTTGAAACATTTTCCATAAGAATCTTTCTATAAAAACTATAATTTTTTTTTTTTATTATTAATTAGTTATTAAAAGTATTCGATAATTCGCAGATCTTTGTCATTTTCAATTTCATTTTCTATATTTTTAATCACGTTTTTATTTATTTGTTTTTCATACACATATTTCTTAAGCTCAAAAAAAAAAAGAAGTCAAATGAAATGAAATGAAATGAAAAGGGAATAAAAAAGATTAAACAAAAAGCGTTTTAACGAAACCGTCACGACTGTGAACGTGAATTCCGTGATTGGATTGCCCAATAAATGTTTATCGAACGGGCCACAAATGCGCATCTATATCTATGAATGTTTGGCATGTCTATCTTTCTGTTTGTCTGTTCGCGCTCAATTGGGAGTTTTTATAAAGAAAACATTCCGCTACCATTTTGTTCCCAGTTGTCAGCTTTGTTTGGACTCCCCCTCTCCCACTCCCGTTCCCACCTCCACCCCACGGTGTACCCACCTAGCTTTTAGCTTGGTTCGCGGCGCAGCTGTGCAGCAAAACAAAAGACACGTTTTCTATTAGGTACATTCACGAAGAAAAACAAGCAAAGAGAACAAAAAAAAAATCAAAAAAAAAGGCACGAAATACAAAAGAATGGCTGCAAAGTTATTTTTATGAAATTAATATTGACTGGCCAAAGTGCCAGCTGAGTTTGTCAGTCCGCCCGGAATGGGTAATTAAAATAATAAAATCATTTTTTGTTGCCTTTCGCCTCTGGAATTTTAATGAAAAAGTCGCATTTTTCGTGCTGTCTTATAAATTTACCAAACGCGACAATTTCAATGGACTCGGGGAATGTTTTTCGTAAACAATAATCAAAAATAAATGCTTAACACAAATGGGTTTTTAAGTATTCGCCGCGCTCGTCTTACCCGATCAGTTTCTTTATAATTCACTTCTCGGCAAGTTGCTTTTGACTAATTTGGGAATGCATTGCCATCAAAATATACACACACGTACATACATGCAAACATGTTCATACAGATACATTAGTCCATCAGCAAGAGACGTCTTCCATTGCCATTGGCAGCTGTTCGACTTCGGCTTCCTTCTCTTCACGTTCTTTTTTTTTCGACGTCTGTTTTCACAATTTATGTTCATTTTCCAATGTTTTCTTCGCTTGTTTGTTCATCTGTAATTTCTTTTGATAATGTGCGACTTGTCATTCAACAAATTCCCGCTCCCACCCTCGACATTGCGTTGCATACCGTTGTTCGTTTCGTTCGTTTTCATGTTGTCATTCCACTCACCGTTCACCATTTGGCACTTTTCCTCTTCTTCATCTACTGCTTGCTTGCCTTAATTATCTGTTTCTGTCTCAATGCCATTTTTTTATGTTGCACCTTTTTTTGATTTGTGTCACCTTGTCACGATGTTTGTTTGTTTTTTTGTTTTAATGGTACATGTCATACCTGTTTTTTGTTGTTGTTTTTTTTTTATTATTTACGTTCAACTGTTGCCAGTTTTCAAGGTTATTCGCATCGTGTTGATTACTTGCATAGATGATATATGCGTATTAACGATGAGAAATAATTGAACAGAGTTAAAGGCAGTGTTTTTTGTATGAACATAAAGTGTTATTATAAGCTGTAACAAAATCTACTTAAAATTTTATATGCAACAGTTAATACAATAATTATAACTTACGCAATTTTTACATTCAATAAAATATACATTTAAAATATTATTTTTAACTTCGCTAAAATATTTTGGGATTTTCTCGACTAACTTTAAAACTATTTTAAAGGCTTTCAAACTGTTTATATTTTTTTTCTACAAAAACTTTTTCTCATAAAACTTCTACGTTATCCAACTCGATAAAACTTAAAATGGTTTCGAAGCTTTAACCATTATTCAATTCTTCCCCTAGTTTTAGGAATATACATACGTATACTTCTCAAAAGCAGTGTACTTTTAATATATTTAATTAGCTACAATATTTATTCATGGATCTTGGCCAATCAAGTGCATTTTAAACGAAACGCAAGAGCAACAAATTACAGGTATTTTGTCTTCTTGACCAGAGAACAAAAACAAAGGAGACGTTCTGCATTGAGTGCGCCACAGCGGCAAACTTTCCTCAATTAAAGTGGCCAGGGCTGCCGAGGTGGGACGGTACGAAGAGGTATGAATGAGCTGCCCGTTGGCGAAATTATCCGTACGCCATTAAAGTCATTAAAGCCATTATTCGAAGAGTAAAACGTTTAAGTGAAAATACAACTTCTTCTTGACGGAATTGGACGCTGTGTTGCCCAAACGCACACATGAGTAAGAGAACAGGGTGAATGGTTAGAGGTATGGTAGGGTAGGGGTAGGTTGAATGGAATACGGTTCTTCTTTTTTTCTTACTGTTCTTCGATCTTTGCGTATGTTATTATGCGCTTGTTTTTTTGTTGCAATCGAGTTGATTTTGAGAAAAACTTTTACATTTTTTATACTTAAATTAAATATGTTGCAAAATGCAGCAGACTCAAAGGAGTTTCGGAGGCAGAGGCAGAGGCAGGGTGACCCGCACACATGCTGTAATTTGGACGATTCTGATGCTCAACGCGAACATTTGCTTAAATGAAATTATCGTTCAATAACCCATTGTTGCTGCTGCTGTGGCATGCACCACCATCGATAATGGCCGACCACGTACATGAGCTGCACTCATACATGCCCCCTCCCCCTCCAACCCGTATTCAACGTAATATAATAATCCATTTGATACTATCATGAAGCCGGAGACTACAGGAAGTTGAGCTCCACAGACACGAAAGTAAGCGTCAGGTGGTTCGTGTTAAAATGCCAACTAATTTCAGTGTTTTGGCCAAATGCTGATGGTCAGTGCTTGGCTGATAGCAACCGGGCAGCCATTTAATCAATGGTCAGTAAACTGTCGATGCTTTTTTTGGGGCCACATAATGAAAACAAATCCATTAAATACTTAATACGAGTTTTTAGGCACAAAAACTTGTCGCAGGAAGTCAATGACAGCACTTAGTTCGATGAAGTTAAAAGAGGGAAGTGACGGAAGGCGTTGCCAGACATTTGAACCAATGTTTGGTCGACCATATGCATCTAAGCATTGGCCAAGATTGCACACGTTTTTTCCCTCTTCGGCTTTTCACCTTTTTTCCCCTTTTTTTCTTTTGGCTTAGTCAGCGCAACAAATGTCAACGAATTTAATTCATTGCAGTTGTCATTGTTGTTGTTGCTGTTGTTGTTGGTGGTTTTGTTGTCGTTGTTAGCGCGACAGCAACACAGCGAGAGAGTGGGTGTAGGTAACGATGTGTATGTCCAACTGTCTGTTTGTTTGTGTTGTTTGCATGCGATTCGCTTAAATTATGATACTCGACCATGATAAAGTGGCAACAAAAGTCACCAGGCCAACTCACAATTGCTGTTGTTGGCTGTTGGTGTTGCTGCTGTTGTTGTTGTTGACGTACATTGGACGCCTTCGCATTCAACGTCTTGCTCTGGCCGAGCGGCAATTGCAACCAAATGCATTAGCAATGCTAAAGAGCACTGAACAATGACAATGCGAACATAAGTCTTCAAAACTTTTCACTTGGGCATTGCATTATTTGTTTACCAAATGAAAAACATTGAAATTTGTAGGAAAACTTAGAGGTAAAAGCAAAGTTTTTTGATCAATTGAATTCTTAGTGCAATGAAATTACATTTGTTAAGTTTAAATTGCAACAGTTCGTCGCTTGATATTTCACGGCGGTTAAGTAATGATTACTAATCGTTATCATTTGATATTAGATTATTTTTTTTGATAATTTTTGATTATTTGATTATTTTCTTTTATTTTCATATGAAAAAATTAGAAAACACAGTTTTTAAAGAATTTGGCAAACCAAAAAATATTTTCCCTTGTAAGTAACTAATTTAAAATAATATAAAATAAATAAAGACAATTTTTTCTTAAGTCTAAGAATTATATTCGATTAAATTTTTCTTTACAAAAATTGTGAGCCGCACGATATATCAATAGCTTTCATTAAAACTAATTAATATTAAGTAACTATAAATTTCTTAAAACAGAATTAATAATTATTATGCTGATTTTTTAACAAAAGTTTGATTTAAAATATTAAAAGAAAATTGAAAGTTAAAACGTTTTTAAAAAGCAAGTTATCATATTTGTGCTTTGTTTTGATTCTCTTTAAGTATTTTTTTATGTTATGTTTTTGTGTTCCGTAATCGAACCCATTAAAGAGCCGTTTGTCATTCTTAAAACAGATTTGTATCGTATTTTATAACCATATCTTTCGTATTCAAAGGAAACAAATAAAAAACCGTTGTTTCAGCTGTTTACAAATCTAACAAAGCTTCTCATTGTTTATCTAATTTAACTCTAGCCACCCACGAAGTTGCACAAAAATTCTCTACCACAAATAGATATTTATGAAATATTGCGTATACGCCCACGATAACAATGCCAGTAAATAATATGAGAAAAAAAACTTCACAAAGAGTCGAAATTTGTTTGCTTTTATCTGCCACACAAAAAACTTACAAAAAGCTTATAATGTTTTGTTTTGGGGCGCCACGAAAACAAAAACAAACAAACGAAATGCTAATCAACAAAATATTACGAAAACTATGAAACAAGTCAAAACAAAATCGAGAGTATAGCCCATCTAATAAACAAGTTGGCAGTAAATCAATGCTAAGCAAAAAAAAAAAAGAAAAAAGAGAAAGAGCAACAAAAAAAGTTCACGGGCCGCTTCTAATCTTTTGAAATTGCGGCGCATTATTTAAAATCGCATAAATAAACAATAATAAAATTGAGTGAGTGAGTCTACAGCAGCAGCAGCAGCAACAATAACAAAAAACAATAACAACGAACATTAATAAAAGCCAAATAAAAAGCAACATTAACGACCAATTGGATGGGCCCATTAAGAAGGCTCCCTTGGCGTCGTCGTCGTCTGGCCGGGATCGGAACTGGAAACAGCTCCGGCGAACTGTCTCAACCATTGAGGCGTACGCAATGAGGTGCGATCGTTGCCAAAACGATCCAGCAATAAACATATACAGAAACAGAGACGAGCAAAAATGGAATTCACTGTTGAGGCTTCATTTTCATGCGCTTTGCATATCATTTGGACTTGCAGCGAGTTGACCGAAAATTTATAATTTCATTGAGTGGTTGTGGCTAGTGTGGTTCGAGGGCCAAGGCGTTGAGTCGGTTCGTTTCATTATTGGAATTAAGCAATTTGGCGTAATTTAACAACACTTTCAATGCATAAGTCTCGACCGTTGCCATTCTGCACCGATATGATAACAATGAGCCAGCCAGCCAGACGATGGAACTGTGGAGCCGTCTGACCGAATGCGAATGGCATAAGCAAAATGAACAAAAGACAGACAGACAGACAAAGAGACAGACAGTCAGACAGATGCCGACTGTCCATAGTCACGTCATTAGTTCAATTGTTCTCTGTCTGGTCGTGTCTGTTTTAACGTGGATCCGTGTCTTGGGTTTCTGGTTGGGGTCTGTGTCTGGGTTTGGTGTTGCGTTTGCGATTGGGGACTGGCCACTGGCGACTGACATTACTTATCAACAAGTCTTCAGTTGGCTTAATAATGGAGCTCATACACGTTATAGATACGGATATGAATATGCTTTGTTGTCTTTTGCGCTTGACTCTGAACTTAATTAGACGCAAAATGCACTCAAGTTTATATTTGGCAGGCATTTTTGGTGCGTTCTATACCAAAGTTTTAATAAACATATAAAAGAAAGAAAATTTGCAAATATTTTAGTTGAATTTAAGATACTTTTTTGTGTTTTTTATCATTTTTTTGAAGAAATTCGGAGTTATTATAACTTTTTGCTGCATGTATTTACATTCATGCATGTATGAAACAAGGGGTTGTAGTTTGTTGAGTAGTTAAGTAAAGTGATATGTAGTAACAAGAACAAACTCGCAAGGGTTGTTTTAATTATGGCAGAACAAAGTGCGAATTTGTTCTTAACATTTCTTACTTCAATCAAATTGCCAACTCAGAAGAATTTCAAGTACATAAATCTTTGTATCTCATAATAAATATATTGTGGTCAATTATCGCCTCAGGCATCGTTAAAATCTTAACTGAATCTTATGACTCAATTGAGCAGAAACACCTTCTAGCCATATTTATTGAGATTTACTTAAACTGCTTCATATGACATAAGACACATGATAATCTGTAGTAAATCAGAATGTTTACAAAGCAACACAAAACAAATATTTTGTCTAATGGTGTTTGTCTCGTTTCGCCTTTTTGGGCAAACAACAACACTTTTGTTTATAGCCGTTTTAACGACTCTTTCAGGCATTAGCTGAAGTTTTACGATGGCGCACTTGCACTTGAGCCCAATCAGCAGCAAGGGTTCAAAGGGACACCGAAGCGGACTCCAATTCCAAGACTAGATGATGACAAGTGTTTTGTTGTTGTTGTTGTTGTCGTTGTTGTTGTTGCTGTGGGCTGTCCTTGCCTTGTGTTGCCATTCAACACATCATAAAATCAACGGCCTTGTGTTGTTTGTTAGTGCTGCTTTTACGATCTATAAAACGCACATAAACTGCCGTGGTGCGGGTGGCTCGGCTGCACTTGGCGTTTAATTGTCGGTGGCACAGAGCAATGCATTGTAAAGCGAGGGAAAGAAACAGATAGTGGGTGGGTGGTTGTTAATTTCAAAGGTGGTTCAAATTGTTAGACGAAGACGAATAGCTGGCTCGTGTGGCATCAAACAAATCGACTACGACGTCATTTTGTTTACGACTTTGTCGAGCTGTAAAAATGTCGTAAACCAAATTGTTATGTTGTGGTAAATTATATAAGCATCAAATGCCAAATGTTTTTGGTGTCTGTCTGTCAATTTGTTGGTGTGTGTGTGTGTGTTGTTTGTTCATTGAAACTTTATGAGGAGCACAGAATTACAAGTGTTTAAAATGTCGTTAAAATGTTGGCTGCAAGTAGGAGCCAGTCTCAAGGAGTGAGTATCTGACTTAACGGGTTGTTGCTAGTTTAATGGCCTGCAACTTGGCAGCCATAACTCAAGCGTATGCGTGCCGCTTATCAGTCATTGCGATTAAGACACTGCCACACGATATCCGCAAAAGGGAAGGGGAAAACTCATTTCTTTTTTATACCCTGATCCCATTAAAAATGGGGAAAAAGGGTATCATGAAGTTGTGCAAAAGTATGTAACAGGCAGAAGGAAGCATCTCCGACCCCATAAAGTATATATATTCTTTATCAGCATCAACAGTCGAGTCGATATAGCCATGTCCGTCTGTCCGTCTGTCCGTCTGTCCGTCTGTCCGTCTGTCCGTCTGTCCGTCTGTCCGTCTGTATGTATGAACGCGTCGATCTCAGAGACTATAAGAGCTAGAGACTCCAGATTTCGAACTTAAGCTCGCCTAATCCCTAGGCAGTACAAGTTTGTTTTCGATTTTCGATAACTCATCCCGTTTCCGATATACACATGTGATCGATAACAATAAAATCTTGAATTTGAAAAAATTTTAGATGGCATTTTAATTATTAATCAAAATAATAACAATCTGTGAAATTTTTATTAAAATCGGTTAAGAAACACCGGAGATATGGAACCTTGAAGTTTAGTATGCACTACACAGTATGGTCGTACACACACGCACAAATACTTGCAAGCACTGACTGTACGCGTAAAATATAGGGATCAGGGAATCGTCTAGTCGGGATTTCTCGACTAGAGCCTTCTTACTTGTTTTTTTTCAACTTTTACCTGCAAAGCACGAAAATGTGACCCCAAAAAGAGAGAAGAAAAAAAGAGAAGCAGGCAACGACGCCAAGAAAAATCTGGCTGCAATCACAGATACAGATAAAAGGTACGAAAAGAAGCCATAAAGGAGACAAACAACAACAGGCCAGCAAAGGCAAGAGCCCAAAAGCTGCCCAAGGAGCACATAGTCTTGGAGCTGACTGTGTATGATTTCTACCTAAGCAACATGGGCCATGGGTCTCGGTTAAAGGCCTGGGCATGGCCTGGCCAAGCCTTTAAACTGGCCTCGCTTGAAATCGTTGTTGCTGTTGTTGTTGTTGTTGTTGCTACATTCCAGCATAGCAATGACCGCAGCAGACATTGGGCTTTGTTGGAAGTATTGTGATTGTGTGTTGGCCGCAATACAGCACAACAACAAAAACGCAGCCAACTCAAAAGAAATGTCCAAAGCAACAACAACACCAACAACAACAGCAACAACAACAAGCAACGTTCCATAATGGCTGCGACATTCATTCGCCTTCGTATCTGTATCTGTTGCGGTGCCCTGCAAGTTGTAAGATTTAAGATTGTCAACCATGTTGTTTATTGCCCTCTGAAGATGTTTCTTTAGTTTCTTTGCTGTTCCTTGTATATATTTTAATTTTTTCTTCTTCACGATTTCGTTAGCTGCCTGAAAGTCTTCATGGCTGCTTTAGCTGCGTATTCCGCGGAATTACTCAAAACGCAGCGAACGCCTTTGGAAAGAAAAAAGGCATGTGAATGAGAAGAGATGCGAGTTGAGCATCAAGATGAATCTGCTTGCTCTGTGATTTATTACAGGACTTCACAATTTTACCCACTTCTTCGAGTTATTGTTTTCAGTGCATCTTTGCTGCAACAAAACTTTAAATGTTTTTCGATGAAAGAAACACAGACTTAATGTACTATTTCTATATTATAACGACCCGATTTGTGATATTTTAAATAAGTGTGTGCTAAGCCTAGAATATTTGGATACAATATGTTTTATAACCTATAGTGAATTGATTCAAAAACTCACTTTTGATTAATTTTCCACAGGGAAAAACAAACTTTAGGTTTTACACCGATTTAAGCACATCATTCACATCTGCACATCAAACATATTTTTTAACATCTTTTCTTCCACATGTTTTTTAATATTTTTCATATTTTGTGCACAATCCGAAGCGTTTTTCTTAACTCATTTTGTTTTTTTATGGTGTTGGCATTGCCGACGCTAGCTATTTTTTAGTTAATCCGCGACGTCCAAGCAGCCGGATACTGGGATTCATACTGAGTGTTTACAAAACAGCAGTCGCCGATCCCTAAAACCGATCCTGTGCCCTGTTGCTGATCGGAGATCTTTGCCTGTTGGCTAAAGGGTCACGGACATCATCATCATAAATCATAAATTTCCAGAGGTTGCAGCTAAAAAACCAAATCCAAAACGGTTTGCTACGCGCCTTCAAACGCGGCGGGAATACGTGTATGTTTTTGTTTTTGTTTTTATTTTTATTATTTTCATATTTTTTGCCAAACACCATAAAAATATCATAAAAAAAACGTCTGCTTCAAAATTTCCGCTTAAAATTCGCACCAAGGTCAAATCATAATCAACAGCACTGGCGGCCATTAAAAATAAAGGCGCAAGGCTCACCTTTGCCAGAATGGGATAGAAGTATGTTGGCTCAGCTGTTAATGGATCGATCTGTACTGCTCTTGCAGGCTGCACTTGTGCGTTTTTTCTGCACTTAATTCTATGGTTAACCTTGGATTTTTTCTCATTTTTTTTGCCAGCACAAGAATTATGATTTATTTTTATTAGTGTACTCATATTTGTAAGGTGTGGAGAATTATGCAACCTGCTTTTTTATGTGAAATCTTTAAGTTTTGTTAGCAAATAATGTTTACTGCCAAGGTCTTAGTTGCATTAGATTGACCTCCGAAGAGATAACACTCAACAACAACCTCACACAGTTGCATGCTGTATCGCAGGGGCATCGCATTATAGCCAGCTTACTCTATTTATGAAGTGCATATTCGATTCTGGTCTTGTGTGTTGCAACCAAAATTTAATCCCTGTTGCAACAGCTTGACCTGTGCTTGTCCAGACTGTGTGCAGACTGTGTCTGGCAGCCACTCGATGTCTCTCTGTCTCCTCCTCCTCCTCCGCTTCAATATTAGGCATTGGATTTCATGTACAATGCACATAAACGAGTGCAGGCGTTACATAAACATGAATACATTTGCGTAATTAAATGAATTTCATAGGCTCGAGGTGTTTGAGTTGTTAAGTTACAACAAAGTACAAATAATGTGCAGCTGCTGCTGGGAGTTACTGTCAATTTTTAAATACTATTTATATATTTCATAAAAATGAAACCAAATATAATAACAATAGGTAAATTTGTCATTTAAAATCGCAACACACGAAAACAGCTTAAAAAGATTTTCAACTAATATTGATTAATTGATTTAAATTGTTTTTCTAAACACTTAGAAAATAATCCTTAGGTACTTAATGTTTGCTTTGGGCTGACAACATTCGATACAAGTAATTCTAATAGGTTATTGGAAAGGTTTTAAGAGAAGTCTTAATGAAATCAAACAAATTTAATAGAAATTAGAAATTATTAAAGGTTAACTAAAATTTTGTTAATTTTCACCGTTTTGTTAGCACTTATAAATGGATTATATCTCTCTGTGTTTTAATTTTAGTGAATTTAAGTCATTATATCCTTTTACATTCAGCTCACGCACACAAGCTAAACTCTAGTTTAAACGTGTGGTTAATTTGTATAATCGTAGATCCAACAATCAACGCGCATTTAAAACGTGGCACATAATTTCAAAATGTGGTTGGGGGTTTTGTTTTTTTTTGCACTTTGAAGCGCGTTATTAGCCTATCCATAACATAATTAATCCTAAACACGCAATTTGTGCCAAATAATTACATTTAATATGGCCAGGCGCGGCCCATCAAACTAAAGCTCTGGACCCGCAGTCTAGCAGCAGCAGCAGAAGCAGCAGGCGCTCCAACCACCCACCCACTCCTGCACCCTCTCTCTCTCTCTCTCTCTCTCTGTATGTATACACACACAGAAGGTAATTTGCATTGAAATGTTTTAAGTGAAATATATGACGGTTAATTAAAATGCATTTTACATTTACGACTTTGCCGCTGTGTGGCCATAATGGCGAGTGCATTAACAATTAGCTGACCGCATTCATTATGCTCTCATTTGTGGCCCTTGCAAACAGCAAACAGTAACATGCAACATCCGAGTGTAAATGATTGGCTGGCAACTGTTGTTGTTGTTGTTGTATCTTTAACTTCTTTAGATCCAACATCCTAGAACAGACTCGCTCTCCCGATATATATATGTATATATTTTTCAAGGCACAAGCTGCGTCCGCCCACCATCATTCCTTCTGGGCACGGGCCGCTGCTGTGTCCCAATTTATGTGGCTCGACCAGAGCTCGAATGGTAAATCTTTGCCCCTGCCACTACTCCAGCCTGGCAGCGTGGCAATAAACACGCGTACGCCCCAAGTCACCACACCCACCAAACAGCTAACCTCCTTCGCTTTCGCCCCCGCACAATAGCTCAGGCTTGACCAGATTACAGATTTGACTCTGACCAAATGAAAAAAAAACGAAGGAAACTTTGCCTTAGACGACAGCGCGGCGACTTGCGTCGAAACCAACACCATCGCATACATAAATAAATGAACATACATATATAAATATGTAAGTTGTTGTTGCTGTTGTAACAAGATTTAATTTCGTAAAAAAGTTGCTCTTGCGAAATTTACGAGGAGTACAGGGCGAGTGGTGGCGTGTTGTTTGTGTATTCGCATAAAGTGTTGCCAACCAGATTTATGCGTCATGAATAAACCCAATGGGGGCTACAGGGATCGTACAACAACAACAACAATAACAACAAACAAACGACAACAAACATTGCCACAACAAAACAACAACAACTGGAACGCAACATTTTCCTCGGAAGTGAGACCACCAAATGGTTTATACATATCCAAACTACATACATATACAGAACCGAGTACATTTTTCTCATTACAAAAATGGCAATAAATGCATTTCGTTTACATAAGGCATTATTTGTTTTTGCTCAAATAGAAAAACCGAATATCGAATGCTATTTATATGATTTATGTTTGGGGCGTGTTCCTCATTGATTTTCTACATGACTTGTGAGACAAATTCGACTGGCAACGGCTTATTAAAGCTTTTAAACGTTAAGAGTGAAGGAGCTGCAATGAAAAGCAAAAGCAACTAAATGACTAACTAACTTACTGTTTGAGGATAAATCTTCCATTATTGTAGCGTTGCTGTTCACATATAATTTTAGTACAACACATTTTTCGTGTGCTTTTCAAGCTTTTCAAGCTTTTCAGGCAATTCTCAATGTCACTTTATTAACAATAGATTGAAGTGAATAGTTTGTTAAATAGTTTTCATTTTTGAAGCATTGAAGCGTATTTTTTGAATATAAAGTTTATTATATCTATACACCAAAGGTTAGAAAACTAGCAACAAAAGGTCCACGACTCCTTCTGATTATAAGTTCAAAAATCATTCCATTTTCAGTCGCAGAGATCAAAACATTGCACTAGACATTGTAAATGTTCAAACAACTTGGATATTAAATTGAAACTCAATGCGGCAGACACTCAAGAAAATAACAAGAAAACAATTGCACGTGGGACACCAAATTTATCGAGTTGATTAAATCAAAAGGGATCGCTGGCAGGCAGGCAGGCAGGCAGAGAGAAACAAACCAGGCTCGAACAGTTGGGCTGGGTTAGCTGGCCATAATCCAGTAGAACGCCATAAAAGCTGTTTATGGTTTCGCGCTCCTTGTGCGCCATAAATCGAATCGGGAAGCAGAGAGAGACTGGAAAACAGCGTCCAAGTGGAAAGAGAAAAAAAAAAAAATACTCGTAGGCCGTTGCAAGACGGGCGTATATAATTTAGTTATAAAAATAACTGCAACATGCAACGCTGTAAGATGAGATCACTGGCAATGGGCGGATCCATGGAGTCTAGAGTCTGGATAGAGCCCGCGGCTACCCTAGGCACAAAACATGACTGGGGCTGGCCAGGGAGCTGGCAGCGGCGGCGTCATTATAAATTTAAATGAAATGAAGTGCGTGATTTTTATTTTTATTTTTTTCCATTTTTTTCAGCTTGTCTGCGTAATGGAAAAAGTTTCGATTAAATTATTTATCAGGCCTTTTGCATCGCCGAATGGAAAATATATATTTATATATATATATATATATTCAAGGATTTATGCGCAGTAGCACAAAATGCCAATCGATTTTTTACCATTAAAAAAACAAGACGAATTTTATATGTAAAAAGCCAATTAAATATTTTTATCAGTAGATCGCAAACGCGGATGAGTAATTGCATTATTTACGGCAAAAGAAAAAAACGAAAACGAAAACAAAATTAAAAGCGAGTTGAGTTTCAATTGGCCACGCCAACAACATGGCTTAAATGTCCCTGCTGCAACTCGACGCAACTCATAAATACATGCAGGAAGCCGCTGACACAATTGCACAATTCAAGGGGTTAGGTGGGGGGGTGAGCGAAGAGAAGGGGCGTGGTTTGTAGTCATGCATGCAACGAGTGTGAAATAAATTTTGCCAGATTAAAAATTAAAAACGCAATCCATAACCACTACTACAGCGCCCCTCCTTTCGCCCCGCCGCAGCTGATGGCGGCCATGCAAATGTGGCAAATGGAAAATGGCAAACAATCCAAATGGTTTCCTCCAATTGTTGACGACGTCGCTTCATTAGAGTCGCAACTGGCAGTCCTTTGCCATAGCTATTATTAGAAGCATTTCGCTGATATTTATGGTATGCGTGACGCGTTTTCTTCTATGCCATTTCCATTGCCACAGCCAACCCACCAGTACCAGTACTAGCCCCCGCTCCGCGCTTGACTTTCAGCCATTTGCATAATCGCTTTCGATTCCTCGCACGGCGTTGGCCTTAAATGAGTTATTAGTGAGTGTCGCCGATTCGATTCCAACTCGAATTATAAATCAATAAGGATATGCTCTGCATTTTAATGCGATTTATGGTCGCTCGATCGGGTCAGGTTTCAAATCTGCAGGGTGGTTCAAGCGCATAATTTTATGCACCATTTTATTTCCACAGAATACGCAATTTGTTGTCGTTAAAGTCGATTCGTAGGGTGTTCTTTAAATATATTTTGGTGTGATTTATAAGTTATTGGCTTTTAATTCTTATATTGAATATAAAATTGGAAAAAACTGTATGCTATGACATTGTATTTCTACGTTCAAAATGAATATTCTGATGAATTTATATTGATAATTTTGTTGCAATTGATTTGAATACAAATCGAATCATAATATTCATAAAACTTCAACTTTTAAGTATCCAATATTGTCACAAAGTAAGGCTAATAAAAAGACAAAGAACATCTTAAGTTATGGATTGCTATTAGTAGTATTCGCATTAATTTTTGTATTATAATAGAAGAATAAGCATTCTTGTACACAGAAAACGGCTTAGCATGACCGTTAAGCATTCTTACGTATATTGATTTCGTAGCTTGATAAAACTTTTAATTAATGAAATGAATATTTAATATATAGCTCGTGTGTGGATGAAATAATAAATATCAACACATTCTTTCTTTTTTCAAATTGAATTAAAACATTTTGTAAAATTTACGGCTCTGATGAGTCGATGTTTTTGTTGTGGATCAGCTTGAATCGTTTCGTTCAGCTAGCGATGTGCGAGAACATTTGAAGAGCTGGTAAAAAACGAGCTGCGCTACAATTTCGCTGATTGCGCACAATTGTCAAAGATACACAAACAATTTACATGCACGACGCAACGCAACAACAGGAATGGCAATCAGGCAAGCGAGTCCTCAAATTTATAGTACACTCGCAGCAGCGGCAAAGCCAAAGTTCATAAAGTTTCATCAAGCACAAGGCGAAAAGCGAATGGTTTTATTTTGGTTCTGGTGAGAGATTGGATTTGAGGATTGGAAGGAAGGGAGCCTCGCTCGACAGCCCATGAATATTGGCAAGCGAAGCGGCCAAAGATGGCGCAAATATATTTCGTATCGAGCTCCTTAAAATATGCAAATGAAGAAATAAATTTGCATCCCTTCTTTTTGTGTGTATATGTACGATGCAAACACAAACACACAAAAAACACAGATCTTCAATGAAAAGTGCAGCCAGTCACGACAGTCTCTGGGCTTCGATTCTTAGTTTTCTCAGTTCTCTCGACTCTCGATGCTCGGCTCACGTCTGGGGCATAAATAGCACTAGCATATTCAAAGCATCGGAGGAGCACAGCTCGAGCTTGCCGCAAAGTCAAAAGATTAAGACACAAAATTCTTTATATGCTAAAACGCAAATAACATTAAATTAAGCAACTTTTTTTTTTTTGTGTGTGCCTTGGCGTCGTCGTCTTCTTCTTATTCGGACAGCGTCTCCATCTGTTGTTGTCTGTGTGCGCCGGAGGAGCCATCGCTCTCAAAGCTGGCAGTCAGCCCGACTTCTGGCCGGGACCTAAAGTCGAGGCACGGCCAAAGTTTCTTGCGGTTTACGGCAATTTATGCATTTGGGATTTTAATTCTAAAATTGTGAGTCACAACAGGCGTGCTACACTCTTTGCCAGCAGATACGGATACACATACAAAACGACTTGTACACCTAATGGACCTAACGGGTCTACATACATATACATACATATACATACACACATACGTACGTACACATAAGCTGAACGTGTTGCAATTACGACATTTCTATCTAAAACTTTTGCTTTGGCTTCGGGCACGTGGAACATGGCTTTTTACTATGGGCAATTAAGTGCACAAAACTTGCATCTTACTCCAATGTAGATTTTAAACGTAAGAGTCTTTGATACGTTTGAGCAAATGGCAAAGTGCAGGCAATTGCTTGAGTTAAAATTACCAAGTTAAAGTTGAAGCTTAAACATGGACTTGCTTATTTAATGCGATCATTAAGATTATAAAACTGTTGTTTATTATTTATGTTATTTATTTGCTAAAGATTTCCATTCTTAATAGTTAATTAGGTTAGTTAGTTAAGATGTTTCCATTGGTGTTAGCTAACTTAACTAACCTTGATCCCGTAAGTTTTGTATCGGACTTAAGTTTAAATTGAATATAAGACAAGCTATCTTCAGTCTATGTATAGCAGCTTTATGATATAGTGGTTTTTGATATTGACAAACGATCTGATTGCAATAAAAAGAAGACCTTCAACAAAGTTTCAACCCGATAGCTCAAAAACTGAGGGACTAATGGCTATGGCATTATATCAACTTAGCTCGCAAAGCTGATCAACAATATATATCCTTAATGGAAATTTCATAGCAACATTAATATAAACTTTTCAAGTGAATGCTAAGTACACAAAGTTAATATATTCAAGTGTTTTACTAAAAGATCATTGGTAACTTCCATTTACATTAACTTTATCTAATGCATTAGCATTGCCCAGCGTAGGATGCACAAAAGAATTGTTGTGACGAACAGCGCTCAACTCTTTGGCTTGCTTATATAATTTGCAGTTTAAGAAAATATCTTTTCAAATTAGTTTAATCTCGCCATAGCTTAACACAATGGGCCTTTAATCCGCTTGAGGTATTACCAACATATCAGTAAAGACGGGTAACAGACACGAACAATCAAAGAAGAGGACGCAAACAACTTGGCCATAAACGGCAGTTAAGTAGCCGTCGGGCCAGTGAGTTATGCGCCGCTGAAACTGATTCCACTTTGCCACCAAGGATGTGACCATTAATGGAAATATGCGCAATGCCCCAGCTGAGGCAGACAACGACGCAGAACCCTCCCCAGCCAACTTCAGCCGCACCTGTGCCAAATTTCAGCTTCAGTTTTAGCTACAAACATGCGTCTCTGGTTCCCAAATGGCGTGTTGATGCTCTGCCAAATTGGCAACAGCAACAACGACTGGAGACTGGCGACTGCCAACTGGCGAATGCGTGCAAACGTCGAAATTACATTAAATCATGCATTAACCATGAGCACCGCTTCCCCCGTGCCTACTTCATGTCTGTTGTGCCTGGCCAAGAGCAATTTGGCAGCAAACCTTTGTTCCAAGTGGCCAAGAGTCGTGCTCGTTGGCCAGGCAAAGCAATGTTTTATACATACGCTGAGAATGAATTTTTATTTTTGCCAACGACAAAACCCTTAAAACAGACAAAACGAGTACCAAAGTGAGTGCAGTCAAAGTTCAAGGCATTCACGTGCTGTTCAGATCCCAACCCCCCAACTATATATGTATACTATTATGCTATATCTGGTATTCCGATAATAACTTAATATGCGTTTTTAATCCGTGCGGGTGTCGTCGGGCTGGGTTGGGCGGGACTGGGCAGGCGAATCCACTCTGATGATTAAAAATGATAAAATTGTTTAGTGCCGTCGGCAATGAGTCTCCCGGGTGCACTAAGCTGCTATATACACATTATAAAATGGTCGCCAGGATCAACGAAAAAGGCACAGGACGTGTGTATGATTACGGTCCATGGTCCACACTCCGTCCTTCCATATTCACGTGTGTGTGTGTGTCTTTATGTTTGTTTCCCTGCGACCCAAAACCAACAACAGAATGTCAAAATTAAAGCTTACCAAAAACTAAAGAAAGAGATAGAGAGAGAAGTTGCTGGTCCATGAATGCTTAATTGTGTTGCTTTTGCCTTTGCCCCTTTCTCTTCGTGGGTGAGTATTTAAGCATCTCGCACCGGCCCAAAAAAGGGATGTCGCTGTGTAAAGTGTAATTAAGGCGAGCTTATAGCGGCCATTTAAGTATGTGTGTTCGAAAGGGTTGCGTGCCTTCAGCGCTTTATCGATGTGATTTGTGAGATTGGATTTTTGGCCAGGCACTCGCCATCATTTTCCAGGGCTCATGTGGGTTTATTGCGGTCTTAGCGGTCATATAGCAACGCAAATACACACGCACACACACACTCACACTCCTCCCCTTTTTCCAATACATATATCAGAGAAAAGTTGAACAAATTAATTTGCACAAAAGTTTGCAAGTTTGCACAATTTGGCGACGACCCAAAAGGCTGAACTGAACTGCAAGAAAGTGTTCCTGACAGCAAAACTCAGCACATTGCCAAAAACTATTTTCTTGGCCAAGTTCTTGTCATAAATTTAGCTGTCAAGTTAAACATTAGATAGCAGATTTAAATAAATGAGTTTAGAAAAAGCTTTTTCAGCAAAAAGACTATAATCGTTTAATACCTCAAGCAACACACTTATGATCCTTAGATTTAATAAAATAAAAAACTTTCTTTCAGATTCAGTTTTGTCATAAAATTAGAAACCATAAACATTAAAAGTCATATCTGTTCATTCACTCAACCGGTTTGTTGTTCATTGAACGTCATTAAAAACACAATCCCTAACTATCGATCTTATACGTTTTTATAGCTGTTGCCCTTGTCGCTTACTTTTCGCATATATCAAAATCTTTCGTTTGCTGACTAAACGATTCGGTCACAAAAAGTTGCCGAAAACGGGAACATTTCGTGCCCTTTTGGCGTTAATCAACCGTCAACTGGCAAACTGGCAAACGGGTAAACTGGGAAACGAGGAAAAGGTGAACATCAAGAGAAACGGGACAAAAGCCAGAAACAAAGACGAGGAAGCGTCATAAGGCAGCAGGCGAATGTGAAACCAAACGCCAGAGAGTTGACATCATGGAGTTATGTGAATGTGAATGTTGGCTGATGGTTTTTGGTTGTTCTTTCTTATTGTTTTTGTTGTTATTTTTGTTGTCATGCCGCAAAAGTTTATTTTCAACTTTTCCCATGCAACCAAAAATGGCAACGGCATGCGAGAAATGCGAGCAACTTTTGTTGCTGTCTAATGGCCGTACTTTAGGTTTTCGCCTGGGTCCGGGACACCATCCGAAAAGGACAAACGTGTTTTTAATTACTCCTGCTGCCATTTTCACAGTATGCCCCCTTTTTCGTTATTTGTGACATTTAGTCAGTTGAGTTTTGCCTTAACAATTTATATGTATGCCCAAGGAAAACTTTTCTTTCTCCATGTAAGGGCAATGTTTGGGAGTGTGTGGTGTTTGTTGTTTGGTTGTTGCCTCTTGTTGGAGCCATGTTGCATTTGCCAATGCCAATGTAGAAAATCGCAGCCATTTCGAAGCGTTCAATGGCGCATTAAAATCCGATTGCCCGGCGGCTCAACGGCGCGGCTCAGCGAGGCGCATAAATTCAATTTCCGCGCCATGAATTCCAATTCCATTAATTCCACTAAATTGACCCGCGCGCCATCTAGCGGCATGCGAGTGCACCACGCGACGGTCATGAAGCAACGTTCCCCCGTTCATTGTCTCTACCCCCCCTCTCACGGTAAAAAAAAAACTTTAAAACGTGTGCTTCTGCTTGTGTATGCGAGTGTGTGGTTGGTTGTTTGTGGA
Organism: Scaptomyza cyrtandrae; assembly: GCA_035044605.1. NCBI lineage: Eukaryota > Metazoa > Arthropoda > Insecta > Diptera > Drosophilidae > Scaptomyza > Scaptomyza cyrtandrae. The sequence goes on from JAWNNS010000640.1 coordinate 11,970,250, forward strand.
TGTTAATGGAACATGCCTGTGGAACGTAAGTGGAGCTAGGGAGACCACAAAACAACTTACCTGACTTCGCCTGGGCTGTCCAATGTGCGCATAGAGACCTAAAACGGGTTTTTAATGTTTTCAGGAGCGCAGGTGCAAGTGTTGAGGGTTTTGGGCGCCAAACAGAACTCCTAATAGATTTTCAAAACTAAGCGTTAAGTATTAAAAGTGCAAGTTTAATAAGTTGAAATATCTTTAAGTTTCAAATGATATTTTAAAAGGAGTGTAAGTCTTATCTTTATAAATAATAAATATTTAAAGTCATAACTTATTTACAAATAGTTGATCATTGTTATCAAATTTGTGTACATAAAAAAAATATTCAAATGCCATACTTATTTCCCATTTGATTTGACAGGTAATTACTAAACATATGTACGTATGAGTGTGCACTGATATTATAGGGACTCAAACATCCAATAAGCAACACATTTGCCATAACAATTACGGCCATAACATAAATTCTCGCAACACCCAAAACACAATTAAAATAACTGTCATTGTATTGACATTAAATGGCAATTTAAACGAGTGCGTATCATTCACGGCCGTGTCCGTCCGTCCGTCCGTCCATCTGTCTGTGTCTCTGTCTCTACTCACGTTTCCATCTCCCTGTCAGAGTATTGTTACCACCGTTGCTGCTACTCATCATCATCATCATCATCATCATCATCGTCGTCGTCGTCGTCGTCATCGCCTTGGGTCTTGAGCTGAACTTCCGTTTCACTCTTCGCGCTGGCAGCTGAGCCGCTGCACTGAATAAATATTTGTACAGTGCGCCGAACCGAAATGACGGAAACTCCAGCATGGCCACATACATTCAATAGATTTTCATCACTTGTACTGCGGAAAATTAAACAAACAACCCCCGGAGCCATCTACCCCCAACCACCAGCTTGATGCTGCCCCGCCATGTTGCCGTGAATATCGATTTTCCATCCACCGTGGCCAGACCGTATCGAGAGTTGCTTTCGTACAAAGCCATTGTGGAGCCGGGAGTCTTCTATGGCAAACAGGATTTCCTCTGTTGCGCGTGTAGATAAGCAAAAAAATTGCAATGCAAACCTCTTCACCCGCTTTTTGTTCGCCTGTCAAGCTTCATTGTCGATCAGAGAGCTTCTGTGCACAGTACAGTGCTGTGCAAAAATATATGGTCGGTATAAAGATTAAATTCGACCATCTACCTATATCACAGTGAATCTATATTATGGCAAAAATCGTTATGTTGATGTCCAAAAATAGTTTATTTGCATTAATTCACTGCATGGAAAATTTTTTAAGACCTTAAAAAAAAAATTAGCAATTCAAATTGTATTTTACAATATTTTCCTTTCAAATTAACATAATTGCAATTGTTGAACCGTTTGAAGCCAACTGCTTCTATTGTAATATCGCTCATTGTGCAATGTGCCAGCTACAACTGTGAAACAATGGCCAATGCATCCATTCAAATTCACGACTAAGCTTCACAATGGCAGCAGCAATGCTTCCTGTGTGGGGTGGTAGGCCAACCCCCAAAACAAGGGGACAGCGTGAAAGGGCAGCGGAAACGACAGACTGAAACGTACAACAACAAAAGGCGCAACAAAGTCCACAACGTTGGATCATGAATCAAGCGACTGGCCATAATTCTGTCGGCAGATAAAGCTATTACCGCCAAGCTGAATAAGTGCGCAGCAGCAATCGAGGCGAGGCGAGGCGAGGCGAGGCGAGGCGTCGCAAGTCCTGTTTGTCTGCGCTGTTGTGCACCGTTAGATTAGAATTTAAATCCGGTGGCAGACAGCAACACCATAGCAATCACCCACCCGCCCGCTCGAAGTTGGTGGCGCGTGTGAGCAAACACAAAGACGCAGTCGTCGCTGGTTCGACGACCATTATGGATATCACCCCAAATGGTTTGAAATTGCGCTTTACGCTGCCACAACAGAGTCGTGATGGCCGCCAGCCAGTGTCTGCCATTGAGGGTGGGTTCTCCTTGCGCTACTCTTTGCTGTCGCTGGTAGCTCGCGTGGACAGCGGCTTAATATAAACAATGCATAAATCTCATTCTGGCGTTTATTTTAATTTTCACGTAAACATAAACTACGAGGGCCAAGGGATGACCCAACCCAGCATGTAATAACGTGGAAAGCTACGAGTCGCAAGCGTTTTATATTGGAAATGGTTGTGTTTTTTTTTTTTTTTGTATCTTTTTCTTCACATAACTTCAAAGGGGTTTTAGTAACAAACGAAGAGTTAAGATTAAAATTTCCTATAAAGTTGTATTAGATGTGTGCTTAAAGAGAAGCTAGTACAGTAAAAAAAAAATGCGTTGAAGTGCTAAAAATTACTTACTTTTAAATATTATAATTGTAAAGGTCAACTTTGTTTGATAGAAATATTTAAAAATATTTCATTTCCTTTTAAGGGCAGATATTATTGTTTAAAAAGCAACAAAATTTAACAAAACGTTAAACATAAAACTATGATACCAAATAATATTTATCTTCTCTTCTTTGCATAATTTTACCATATAATTTATTTAAACCATCAATTCGATTACAACGCCAGCTTATTCAAATAATAATTACAAAAATAATTTGTTTGGTTATGCAGACGCTCGCAATCAGAGCACAGAATCCCAGCATTGTGCCACTTGTACTGATTGTTCCCAGCACGGAATCTTCTTTCCATGCCAAACCCAAACCAAGTGCTACCCTAATGAACTGCTGCCACTTGAAGGTCTCTCTCTCTCTCTCTCTCTTCATTTTGCGACCGAGGCTCAAACACAGCAAAAAATGTAAGGGGCGAAAAAAAAAATCAGCAATTTAATGTTGCATTTTATCGCCAGGCGAAGACGCTGCCGCCTTATCACAGTAGCAGTCGAGCTTAAGGCAGAGGTGAACTTGATGAGGTGGCTGCTATTGCCTGTTGTATCTATTTAACTTGGGTGAGAAGGGAAACGAAGTGTTTTTTGGTGGTGGCATGTTTCTAGGTTGTGTCTCGGTTTTGTGTCCGGGTAATTTGGCAGCAGCTTTGTATAAATTTTTTATAGGTAATACACTCAAGGAAACGGCACTTAGAGTCATCATTACAAGCGTTCTGGCTGCAATAACAGCCCATCTTGCACATAGTTTTCGCAATTTACTTGATCCCTGGCGGACGGCCCACAGAGAGAGAGTCCCAGGAGTCCTGTGCGGCCGTGTTGCGTACAAAACTGGTAACTGCTGCCGTCAAGTGCTCAAAACAGTCGATTAGACATATTTAAGCCAACATCGAATGGCATTTTCATCATTTCCTATGGCCCATTAAGGCCACCGGTTGCCACCTGACTCAGCTACAGGGAAGCATATATGAAAAACTGCCACAAACTAAGCAAGCCCAGCAAGCATCTTTGACACTCAATCCTAATTGCTGTAGACAATGTCAGGCATACAGCCGCCCTCCAATGTGTCTAGACAATTCGTCGGGCGAATTGATTCAATTGAGTTACTCGACTTGATTTCTACGCCCCTCTGATTTTATATAGCTTCTAATAATGCAATTGCTTTTTGATTTTCGCTACTTTCCACTTCCATTTTGGTATTGGCCGCCGGGCCGCGAGGGCAACGTGCGCATTTCATAAATCCTTGCTTCATTTTCGCTACATTAAACGTCAAAATATGAACCCATTTGGGCAACATTTTGCACAGTGCTACTGCCACTAGCCCATTATGTCTACAACAAAAACAACAGCAAGAAACACAGCGACAAAAGGCAGCTAGAGTGAGGTCCGCACACGGCCAAACAATATAATGGCAATAACGAAAGGACGAAAAGAAAACTTACACAAACTGCGCAAAAGAGAGCGTGCAGCAAGATAACAACGGAAATGGTCGAATACCGGATGCTCTACATTACTTTTAAGATATGTAACGCTGGGCAGGAACTAACTGAACAATGTTTAATAAAATTAAACTGTTAAAAGTTAAAGCAGAAATTTCGCTAAAGCCATGTAAAAAACAAATTCGACCAATGAAAGTTTAGTAGGAAGCTAAATTTGATTAGGTTGTGTTAAAAATGAATTCCTATAATGATTTTCAGAAATCGATTTCGATATAATAATGTTAATTTAATTATATTTATAGAACAATGAAAGTACAATAAAAAATACGTACTCTGATATAAGTATGAAAAGTTATTTCAACACTTGTTGTCATTCATCCCTTAATGAACTAAACTTCCCGATGTTTTAGTAATACTGCAAAAATATGAGAATTGTGTAAATCGTGCGTTAAAATTGTGTAAGACGCACACGTTTTACCAACTTGGAATTTTTCTCTGCTTTTTTTTAAAAAATTACATGTTTATATTTTAGAAAAGCCATTTAATGAGCAATAATAATAATTTGTCAGCTCTTTCGTATATAGTAAGAAGTATATCCAGTGACCGAGTATTTTTTGGCAGCTTTAAGAAAATGTTGAAGCTCTTAGGTAAAAATACAAAGTTATCCTTAATGGCTTGCCTAAATTCTACCCTTGCCAATGATTATGCATAGAATCCTTAGTCAGGCAGTCTCGCGAAGCAATTTTATCTTTACATGAATGAATTTTTACAGAAATTCGATTCCACTGAGTATCGTTCATGTTGTCCATTGTCGATGCCGCAGCGCACAACAACAATCAACAGCAGCAACAATAACAACTCATATGGGGCATGAACCATGGGAGTTTCGAATAGTATCGCTCCCGTTGCAATTACGAGTATTTTTTAACTGCTTATTGCGTTTTGGTCGTCGTTTCGTCGAACACAACACACAAACAGAACAAAACAAAAACAACCCCCTCACATCCCTGGAGACCGTATCCACCACAGCAACAGCAACAAGCAACAGCAACAGCAACAAACTGAATTTCATTCGATTTCGATGCGAGGAGGATCTCAAAAGCTGTCCAATAAAAATTAACGACATACGCACACACAAAGTGCGCAAAATATTGGAGCGAAAACAAGCGGTTGGGGGGACGGAAGGAGACATGTTGGTCCTGCAGGAACTTTCAACATTCGGATTTTAAATTGAAATTTCAATTATGTTGAAAAAGCAATTGTATTGTTGCCTGAACTTAATTGAACATGGCTTAAAGTGAAAAGTTTTATAACATATATTTTTAAAAAGTGCCAGAAATAATTTATTTTCATCTCCTTACAGTAAGTAGATAAATATCAACGTTCATAAAATTATGCGATATAAAATTAATATTCCAACCTATAGAGATCCTTAATTAATATTTTAACGATTCCAAAGAACATGTGCTCTGCACTTTTCCAAAAAAAAAATATGTTCATCGTTTTTATGCAAGCAATATTATTTAATGTTGTATTTCGTGTGCCTTAAACAAAATAAATTATCTCAAAATGGGTTAGACACATGGAAATTGTTGAAATTGTTGTCCTTGGCAAAGCTTGTTAGCCAAAAACATAACATCATTAAAAATCGCTGCTTCACTTTTCTTAATTAAGTGCACGAATATCATAATTTTGCGACTAAAATCAAATTTATTTCGATGGGCTGAATCTGCCAAAGCTGCAGTAAACTTATTCGGCTAGGGAGTCAAAGTAGCAACAGTAGTAGCAGCAGCAGCAGCAGCAGCATAAGAGGTCGTAACAATATTTTCACGTTTTGCCTAAGTCCGGAATGAGTTTGTGCAATTTATATGGCCGACAGCCGACAGCCGCACCCCACACCCCGTCTCAAACTGCCGCATTTGGTTGCTTGTTTAACGTTCCCTTTTTCTGCTCAGGCTGCTGCTGCTGCTCCATCCTGCCGACCCATCCAATCCGAAGGGCGACCAACAGGCAGCAGGCAGCAGCAGCGAGTGGAGCTGCCAGCCATTATTTTGATACTCAAGGCTATTAACGTTAATTTTCGTTAGTTACGTAATACGTATTCGAAAGCACCTAACACACACACACACACACATGCGTATCTTTCTGCCTGCAACATGTTCACATACATATCCAGTTTCATTAGGGAGGCAACCCAAACCCCAAACCCAATATGCCGGAGCTCTTCTTTTGCCCGGGAGTAAACAAGCATCCACCAAATGATTGTATGTAGTGGGCGGGTCGTATTTGGACCCGGAATCAGGATGTGGCTCCCACACTCACACTCATACGCACACCCCCTCACCTGCACACCCTTCTGGTATCTCAGCTTAGGCCGGAGGCCGTTGGCATTAAAGAGATTTACGAGTACATGATTTTGCATGTTCGGTGCCCCTGATGCCATTTAGATTCGCTTAGGTACATTTTCATCCTTGCCACCCACACAAGCTCGTTTAAGCACACACACACACACACACACAGTCAACATGCAGTACGTGTGTGTATTTGCGTACGCATTTAATGGCCCATTAGTGCTATCAAATACGCATAAATATTTGCACTTCCCAGAAGTTCACGCAGACAGCCAAACATACGAAAACAGATTCATATGTGCACTTGCAGATACAAATACATTCGAGCGTTTACTTAAACCAAGGGACAGTATTTTGCTGATGCGCTTAAAATAATTGCATTTTGGACCCTACAACTTCTTAAAGAAACACAAAATGTATAAGTTTAATTTTTATATTGCTTACATTTTCTTTCAATATCTTTAAAGCATCTAAAAAGGTAGGGAAAAACGCCAGCTTAGCAGAAGGCACAAAAAACTGAATTTCCTCGAAGTTATTTTTTGTGCAAAAATCTAAGATTTAAAAGACATTTCATTTTATTTAACCGAATTTCTTAGATTTTTTACAAATACTAAATACCTCATTGATTTTATAGGCAGTTAAATGCATATAGAACGTTCTTTTAATAAAACCGCTTTAATGTAATGCATATAACAACGTACTTTCAATTATTGCATCCGAAAATTATATTGCTACTGTCAAATGAATTTTATTGTTTTTTTTTTTTGTAATTCTTAATTGAATTTTAATTAGCGTTTGCCTCGAATTACAAATTAATTTCATGAATATTCATTCATTTATTTTTGCCACCGCATACTTCAATACTCATTCTCATATAGATGTTCATTAAGTTTCCATTTCAGTCTTGGGTATTATACATTTAAATTCAGTTTGACTTTATCATTTGCATCGCGAGCGGTGTAGCAGCAGCAGCCGCAGCGTCAGCAGCGATCGGGACGCATTTGTAATTAACGATCAAGGAACTCGACCCGAACATTTTAATCAGGCCTCCCAGCCCTTGGGCGCAGTGCACATGGCGATGTCGTCCATTTATTTATGGGCCACTGTCAAACATTGTTCGAGGGAAAGCAGCAGGCGGGGCAGGTAAACAAAATGAGAAATTTATCAAATTTATTGCCGCGCATGAATTGAGATATAATTCAAAGAAATTACAAAGACAACGAACGAAACAACAGAACACAAAATAAAATGGTGGCTTAAAAAACGAATAAATAACCAGCCGTACGTACAGAAACAATAGCAGCGGCTTTCCCGCCTCGGCCAACTGCTTACAGGCTCTACGTTTATTCCCGCTGCCTTCTACCATTGGCTCCGTTCTCCTTTTATCGCGGTCGGTTGTTCGCTGTTCCATGGAATCCATGGCTGCTGCTGCTGCTGCTGCTGCTCAGAAGCAGCGACGACTCACTCGACGGCCTCATGCTGAGCCCGTAATTAAAAGTCATAAACTATTTTTATGACTACTCGTATATTTGTCGCTCAGCTACGGCCACAAACTGTCAACTGTTTGGCCCTGGTCCGATTTGCATGCTGCTGCTGCTGCTGGTGCTGTCTCGGCAGCAAATCGTGGGAAGCTGTGACTACTTGCTCTGGAAGAGTTAGCTCAAAGGGAAGGTGAGCAGCAAAGACATTCTATTAATTAATTAATGAATGCATTTTCAATGTGGCTTAAGTCCACACGATTGCAGTGTACATTTCACTTCAGCGTTTCCTCAACATTTATCTCAATGAGAGAGCGAGATGAAAGTCAACATTAATTGGACTTAATGTTGCAACTAAATAATTTAATAGAATGTAAATTAGTATTTATGCGATTATGCATGCAATAAATGTTTCTGCACTCGAAGCATATAAATTCATACATGCAGCCCCATTAGCCAATGAATCTTGAGTGTGAAACCAAGCTTAATTGTTAATTACGCACTGAAAGTGCACATAACCAAGCATTTAGTATATAGTTTGGGTATCTTATGTTTAACAGGTTTTTTAACACAGCTAAAAAAAAACTGAGAAAGTAAAATGTTAAAAGATTAATGTTAAATAAATTTTAGCAAAATTTCTTAGAATTTGATGATTTGATAAATGTTTACATAACTAAGGAACGTTGTCATTAACTACAAGGAATATATAAAAAAAACATTCTAAAATATTCATAATTAAGCTTATTACGAAACCATTTAAGTGTAAATGTTATTGCAACACTCATTATAATAATTTTAAATCTGCTTATATGCAAATAATTTGCGACTTGACGAATTTTAAACCTGCAATGGAATCAGACACATCTCTATAAGTGCTTATACATTGCAGATAAACACTACAAATAGACTCAATTTCTATGAGTCAACTGAGTTCGCGATGGCAAAAAAGCAAGACGCACAAAAAAAAACCTCAAGCGGAGCGCATGAGCATAAACGCCCATCTTTGGCTTGTCTTGGCATAGCTTGGCTTTGCTTGGCTTGCTCCTCTTTGGCGAAAGGGATGGCAACATGAAAAGCTGGCCAACGAAGGTGAAAGCCGTTGGCTGTTGGCTGTAGCAAGCAAGGACTTTCGTCGTTCTCGTCCTCGTCATCGTCATCGTCGCTATTGTCGTCGCAGTCGTCGTATTGATTTTAGTGGGGCATTTACGCGCGATTATCGTTTAGTCGGCGATGCCCGAAGTATTACGAGAATTGTTATGGCCACCGAAATAGCGCCAACGACACGATACCACGATTCTACCAGCAATTGCCATTTTCCTCCCCGCCGCATCTGCTCTCAACTAGAAGCGCCTTAGACAACAGCTGCCTTAAACTTTTTCGAACTGCATTTCAAGTTGTTGCTTACGAAAATTTGGCATCAATGAGCCGTCGGTGTTTATCGAATAGGGTTTAAGGTCAACTGAGCTCTTAAAAAATAATTTCGCCTTATTGAAATACTTTTAGATGTTTAAACTTAACAGCTGTTGGGCTTAGCTTAATATCAACCTCTTACATTCAGTATTCTACAGCGTGTAGTTGCATAGATAATATTTTGATCGAAATATTTGTTAATACTATTGCTTGAAATGGTTTTGTCAAATACAAGTATTTATCGATTAAAAACCACATATGACTTTTACAAAAGATTTTTCTTAAACTTAGGTATTGTATTCTTTTGGCTTACGTAATATGCGAGTAAATAACAAAACCCAAAGAGACCAGAAGCTAGAACAGGGAACGGGGGGGCATGAAGATAAGCGAGCCAAGGGACAAGCAAAAAAAAACACAAATACAAACAACAACTTGCAAGTAGAAAGGATGCAGGAAAATTGCTTTCATATTTCAGGTGATAATGGTTTCCTTATGTGAATTTACAAAACATTAAAGCTTCTGTGTGCGGGGTGCACATAATTTCCCCAAAAAGCAATTCACGTTAATGGCTGCAAAAATCCCAAAGGGATAAGGCGGCGAGTAGCGCGCCAAAAGCAGCAAAAAAAAAAAACAACAAGAAAAAAAACGCCATTTGCTTGACTTTCTTCTTCCGCCAATGATGGCAAAAAGGACATCCGAAGATACGAACGCGATATGCGATGGAGCCGCCGCCTTGTTGTTTATCGTAATGGCCATTGTACTGGCGCCGCCGCAAGACCCTTGGCCCCTCCCAAAACCGTCACGGAGGATATATGAGATTAGGAACGTGGCTGAGACTGCGCAAAAACCGAAAAGATATGCGCAAGCCAAGCAAGTGGAGCTGGGTAAGGTAAATTTAGCTTGGAACCCGTGACTTGGATTCGATTTTCTCGTATTGCTCTTGTGGGAAATTTTCGCAATGTTCTCGCATCATGTTTTTCGCTTTCTTTTTTTTTTGAACTCTCTTGCAAATGGCGCACTAAGGATATATATATATGTATTCTTGGATTCACCAGAGTGTGAGTGTGGGCTGTAAGCAGGAAGAAGGTCAGTTTATTCATGCTTTACCTGTTTGGTTTTTTTTTTTCCTTTTTTTCTATGATGTTACAATTCGATGTGCAAAGTAAGCAGCTGAAGCTAATAACCGTGAATTATGAAATGTTCCTAATGTTGCTTTGTGTTTTTTAATGTGCTTGGCAATTAACCTTGGTCGCATTTTTACTGGTCGCATTTCATTTAATAATTACTAAAAAGCACCTGAGACTATCACAAAAGGTTGCATGCCCTTGAAGCATAAATTCTTTTTACACTGTTTTAGTGCTACAAATATCTGAGCAATATTTATGAATTATTAATATGACCTTGGGCCTCTCTATATGTATCGTTTCCACAGATTTTGATACTTACAATCTTATGATATTGAAAAGGTTCCGAAAAGATCATCGAGTAATAATAGGCAAAAGAAAATTTCTTTTTCTTGATTATCGAATATTTGAAAAAGTGCTATTTTTAATATTTGTTAGAATAACTAATATTGAATACTAAATTTAATAGTTAAGTAGTTAAGTTTTGAATTAGATTCTAATAAATAAAATGTTTATGTTTTTCATTATAACACAGCATTCGTACGAAATACAACTCCCAACCGAACATAAATGATAAATGCAGAACAAAACGCCACCTAGCGGACATCCTGTTGCATACCAAGTGCGGCACGGTGTACTTAATCCGACCATTTAAATGTTTATCTTTCGATGTGAGGCGCCATTAAACTTAAGTGAAACGTTTCCAGAATTTTTAACGACTTAAAGGCAGCGAAATTAGCTAAAAACGCTGCCGGCAGAAAGTAACAGCTGCAAAAAATTAAATGCAAATTAGAAAAAAATCCTCAAAAAATAAAAACAAAAAAAAAACAATCGCATTAGTCTCAGATGTGAGAAATGTGATATAGCCACAAAGCCCCCTACCCATCCACACAGATACAATCTATGCTGTGTTTGAGTGTGTGCGTGTGTTGGTGTAAGCGAAGTCATTTTTCTTGAGCCCAGCTTCTCCGCCCGTTCTCCGCCCTTCATCTTAGAGCATACGAAAGCAATTTAGTAAGCAGTAGCTTGCCAAGTTTGAGGCCAAGTGGCGGCACGGGAAATGGAAAAGCAAACCCAATTTCCTTCCTTCTTGGGACGCAGCCCGGCCAAATGGAATCTGCTGCGGCATGCCACTTGCTACTTGCTACGTGCTATCCCTTACCCCCAAAAATCCAAGACGAAGACCAAGAAAAGCGCGCGTCTTCGCAATAAATCTTCTTTACGAGCGCACACTCTGGCAACAATGGCCGTGCACACCCTCATTCCAATCACCAGCCCCCCAACCCCAACTCCTAAAACCCAATTCATGTCTTGGCCAAGGTCTTGCTCTCTCTCTCTCTCTCTCTCTCTCTCTCATTCTCTTTCTGTTTGCTGGTGTGGGGTAAAATGAACCTAAGCAAACTATTCGAATGGCATTTCGAGCTGAAGGAAGGAGCCCAAGATGCTGCTGCTGCTGCTGCTGATGCTGATGCTGATGATGAAGAAACAGTTTGAGGCAGCCCAAGAAATGCGGCAAAGCAAACAAATGGCAAACGGGGCAACCGGAGTTGATTCTTCTTCTTTGAAGAGGGGTGGGTCCATGTGGCATGCAGCCATGTTGCTCTCGCTCTTAGCTGTTATTCTACTCAGGAATTCCGCACAGCCACCCCCGGATCAAGAGCAAGAGCAAGAGTAAGAGCAACAGCCGAAGACGAAGTCGAAGTCGAAATAGCTTCCGGCAAGAACGGCAGCTGTCAGAATGCGGACGCATGAAATGGAAAAAAATGGCATTTAAGAAAAGCGAAACGAGAAAAATAAGGAGCTAAACGACTTTAGAAATTCCATTTGAGCAAACAACAGGGCAGGGCACCTAAAAACACCCATCCCATCCCATCTCACAACACCCCACCCCAAACCACCCACTCAAGCAACCCCTAGAGGAGTATGAGTTTGGGCCAGTTGAATCTTCTGAGTTTGCCATATTCCAAACATCTGGTACATGCAGTACGTTTAAGACGACATTCGTGGCGCATTCAGTTGTCATATGTATAACTCCAGTGAGTAAACCCCTTTGCACAAGTTGTCAGTTATGGTCTACACCCTAGGATCCTACATGCCACAACCCACACACATGTTCACATGCCGCATCTGTAGTATGCATGTCTACTTATGTATTTCGGTGTGGGGCGGGCACATAATGCAAATGGCATAAGAGACCAAGAGACAACGGCATCCGATCCAATATTTGCGCCAATAAATAAATTTAATGTACAAACTCCGGGCATGCGAGAGAATATTAAAAACGAAAATTATATTCTACCCAGCAGCCACCAAGCACACACATACTACGTTATGTACGCATACGTACATACATACGTATGTATATATATATATTCATGTTAACTCAACTTAACTTTCTGCTCCCGGCTTAACATGTGTGCATGTTTATGCACATTGGCGCATTTACATAAATATAATTACGAAACGGCAAATTTAAAATTGCATTCGTTTCAATAAAAAGAGCAGAAAGAGCAGCTGTTTATTTTATTTATGCGGATATTGAAAAATATTACACCAACACAAATGAAATGTGAAGAACAAGCAAAAGTATTCAAAGTGAACTGAAAATATAGATAAAATGTGTTAAAACATTAAGCTCGTTTTTAATAACAATAAACTTTAAGTTTTTCATATATATAAAACTTTTTAACATGACTGACTGATTGTTGACTGGAAAGCTGATTTTTTGATGTTATTCATATAGAAAATTTGGAAAACTAGCTAAGAATTAATGTACGAAAATCTTGTGATTATAGTTTAGGGTTAATTTAGTTTTAGGCCGGTTTCTTTTTCTTGTCAAAAAAATCTTTGTTACTTTACGAACAGTTTAATTTATGGAATCGATTAAGTGACCATTAAGCATTTTCGTTTCCTCATCCGTACAATAAGTTTTTTCATCGAAAAGTGCTTAGCAATAAAAAACAAAATCGGAAAATTGCAACCCTGCAGCTTAAACAGCCGTTTTAAAGAACTATTGCCTTATTGTTGCTTATTGATTTATCTAAAAAGAAAATGTAATACCGGCCTAGTTTTGCCGGTTAACATTTCTGTTCGATGACGTCTACCCACATTTATAGTTATTAATCAGATATCGGTACTATAATATTAAATGTGAAGAGCAAGAATCAGGCCTTAGACCAACTAACTAACTAATATTTAACTGAAAATACTCAAAGATGTAAAATAAATGGCTAAGCTCTCTCAAGATGGCATTACTTTAGATATGGGTTCCATCTAATAATAAAATGTTCTAATAAAAAAGCTCGTAAAAATACATTCATCCTCGCTTTCGCGATCTTTTTTTGAGCTTCGCTTATTTAATTTACACATATACAATTATGTTCTTTACTTGTTGATATTTATTAAATAAAACAGTAATCGTAAGCACTTTGATAAAAGAAATTACTGAAATTCTTGAAATATTCAACGTTTTGCTATGTTCTTGATAAATCTTAAGGAACATTTCACTTATGATTTCCGAAGGAGTCGCACACACGCATCCAAACAAACAACCTAATACACAATATGCACATATGTTTGAGATACAATCCCATATCTTCAAAAAGTTAATATACGATAACTGCTTGTATTGTATGTATTTGAGTTTCTGTATACGTTCGTATTGAACGCACTTTGCAATCGAAACACGTATCGTTCATGTTTGGTGATTATAAAGTTTTAATGAATACGCAACACATTCAAGCCCCAACCCCTAGTCCTTTCGAACCCATATCAACAAAAACCAGGACCAATGGCAATTTAGAGTTAGATGCACGTTGCTCGGCTTGGCGTTGTTTCAATTCTCATTCTCTTTGGGGATACAGCAACTGCAGCGGCGTTTTATTTTAACAACGACATCGACAACGAAAGCTGTGTGCCTGGCAGGATATTAACACGTACAGGCTGCGTACCAGCGCAGGATGTGCGAACAATCTAACGTCCTTAAAATGCATAAATATGAACGACTCCAAAGAAGAAGATGGCAAACACAACACCCCTTTTTGTTGTTTTCTCCCTGCCATTCAATTGGCTTGCGTGTCGTGCTTTCCACGTTCGACCTTTACGACCATATTCATATCCAAAGTTCCAACAGTGGAAATGTGCTTGGGATCGGGATCGTTAGAACGCACGCTTTTTTCTTTGGCGATTGTCATTTGCGTATTTAATATCAGCAAAACATGCAAAAATATTTTTAAGACTTCTGCTCATATAAAAGGAATCCATATTAAGCATCTCTTGGATTCTAAGTTAAGCCACAGTACACTCATATCTTATGGCTAAGAAATTGAGCTCACGTGTGGTCCGGTTTCTCAATTAAGATAAAAGCCAAAGACAACACAACCGCAAATTGAACGAACATAGCACAGCAAAAACGTTGAAAGAAAGAAAGAAAACAAAAATGGTTTCATGAAGAATAACGCCATTAAAAGGGACGTTGATTGGATTTATGGCAAAACCACACAAAAACAACGACTTCATCGCCATGGGGAGCGTTGCGAGCCAAGACAAAGAAACTTGTTTTGGGCCACTCCTCCTCATTCGCCGTGTTTAAGCCGCTCAGCGTCATGGACCAATGCCAGTGTAGAATTCGGCCATAACTTTAATTTGTCGTCGGCACACTCAAATACGAAAACAAAAAACACAAAAAGAACAAAAACAAAATCCAAAAACAGAAGGTCATAATTAACTGGTAACATGCCAGCCAATCTGCAGTGTAATTAATTTTCAACATTGCAACTTGTCGGCATTTGTTGTTGTTGTTTTTGTTTGTGCTCATTAGTGGTACAGAGAGGAACAGGTAACACAGGTAACTGGCTGTTATATTATTATTCTGTATTTGACATATTTATGATGAGTAGAAATATATATTCTATACATATTTTACTATGATAATAATCAACTTTTATTTGTTGCGCTTTAGCACAGTTTGCTTGCCACAAAAAATTCTTTAACAATTATGTTATAGCTTTTAATTTAATAGTTATAAAAATATCTAAAGTTCTCATCTCAATATGATAGGATCTTACTTGTACTAAATATTTGCAGCTTCAGAAATAAACATTCGATAAACATTGAAGAACATTCTTATTTTAAAGTTATTGAAGCCTTAAGTTAAACAAATATTATTTATTTATTTTGTAATGATGCAAAGCATTGCAAACATAAATACATATATATTTTTCAATATCAACATTTTCGATTTTTATATCCTGAACACATTGAAAATGGTTAAAAAGGGTATAATGGTATTTAACAGACAGAAGGAAGCATCTCCAAACCTATAAAGTACATATACTCTTGATCAGCCGAGTCGATAAAGCCATGTCTGTCTGTTCCATGAATGAAAGCGTCGATATCACAGACTATGAGCTAGTGACTCCAGATTTGAAACATTAGCTTGCCTTGTCCCTAGGCAGTACAATTTTCGATAACTCTTCCCGTTTTCGATATAAACATGTTAAGTTTTATTGAAATCACTTAAGAACACCCGCAGCAAAAATCAAAGAGAGAAAATATATATTTTGAGACTGATTTTTAAATGGACATCATTCCGTTTCCGTCTCAGCAACTACTATCCAATCTCAAATATCGTTTAATCATATAACAATGTTTTGGGAAAAGTAGCTGCAACGCTTTTTACTTGAGGTTCAAAATGTAATTAACACATTTCCACAACTATATAATATTTTTGGTTAACACTATTTTAACAAACTCTTTAATAAACATACTTAATGCTATCAACATTTTTAAGCAATACGACAAAAAACAGCAGAAGAGCAACTAAACAAGGCTTGAATTCATTTTTGAATTGCACATTTGGCAGGACATTAAAAGGCCACCAAAAAAGATTCAACACGACATTTGCGCCATTTTCGAAATGGCCTTTCTCTCTTACTCTGGGGATTGGGGTTTGGATGGGTTAGTCGCTTTTGGCCTTCGTTAGCGAGTGTCCTCAAAGCGAGCAAGTCCAAAAGCAACCAACTGGATCTTGATTACAATTCTTAAATATTTATAAAAGCAACAACAACGACATGGCACTCTAAGGACGGGGGAGGAGGCACACCAAAAAGCAAACAGGTAGATTCGTTTTGTCCCCTCCTTCCCAAACCCGCCTAGTTGCCGCATAGTTTGCTAATGCCACGCCCAAATGAGAAGCGCATGTGGGCGTTATGAAAATTTGCATAGAACGCAAATAAATGAAACAACAGTTAGCCGCGTTCGAATCGGGTTATGAAATTAACATTTGCAGCAGAGTTTCACATTTAGCTACGGATACAACAGATACAATTGAAGGGGCCACTCCTCTCCCCTCCCCTCCCCACCCACTCTACAAACGTGATGGTGCTGTGCTAGCATTTGCTACTTGGCCGCAACTAAAAATGCGAAAAGTCGACAAAAAGTCTAAAAAGTTTTTCGGTCTATCCTTGCGAAACGAAATGAAATTTTCAGTTGACTTGCCATCATCACACGCCCAGCACCCTTCCCCACTATCCATCCCTGCCCATCTATACGTCCGTCTCTACCTTATGAAGCTGCCCGGAATGGGTTATTTTGCTGAGTGCAGCGAAGCTCCAGAACGTTGGCAACCGAAGTAGCGGCATCCAGCGAGGACACAGTCGACACATTTAACGATTATTGCCGGCCATTAAAAATAACAAGCAAAAGTTTTGCGCATAAAGCCGCTTCGGGGATTCATTCAACGAATCCAAAAGGCGACCAAAACTCTTTTACCGAATCCTTTCTCAATTGCAATTGTTGATCCTTTTCCCAACTGTGAGCTCTCCGGTTTGTCGCATCGCTTTTGCAATGGAAATCGCTAAAAGTTTAAATTCAATTCTAGTCAAGTGAGCATTGCTTCGATTTGCATTACCGAAATGGCTTTTGTCTTTAGAAAGGTTCAAGGCTTCGTTTATTTTTGCAAAGCTTCCAAAGCAAGCTTATTTAACATCTAGAAAGTTCTTAGCTAAATCCAAGGTACACCATATTTAACATGACATTAGTGCACAAGAAAAATAACAATAAATTAGAAATAAATAAGAAATAATTAATAAATAAAAAATCAACGAACTTTTGATGTTTTAAACTTCAACGTTTGTTGGTAACTTAAAGATGAATTTTAATTAATTAATGTTGTTGGTTAACCTTATTGGAGGAGAATTAAATATTGTTATTAAAAAAATTTATTGTATGGAATAAATATGGGATATATGGGAACAATATTTTAATATATGAAAACACACAAGGTTTTGCTCACATTCATTCATTCATTCAGATTCTTAATTTAAGATTCTATAGAAGAATACATTATTTATATATAAGATTTCTATAGAAATTTGTGAAATAAATTAAGAATTTAGAGTACAATAAAACTGAATTTGTTATTGTTTTATATTTTATTACAAATTATAGTATGCATTACTGAATTGATCTTGATCCTGTTAACATGGTAAAAAAAAACGTTAGAAACGTAATTTTTTTTGACTAAATTGACATTTAAATTGATTGTCAACAGAACAGAGAAAACTTCTACAGCGTTGGAAGCAAAGACATTATTATTTATTTAAAATTTGTCCAAACAATTAAACAGTTAAGAAATGTAGTAAGCTTGTAACTATGTATTGTAACTAACTACTAGCTTATGGCACAAATTCGCCGGATGCTGGTGATACCGGGTCAAAAAGCCATGGTTCGGTGGCCAGCCACAGAAAGCCATTTCAGAACACATATTATATTTCCCGTGTCGGCAAGTGTCACATATAGGTATAAATATAAATATATATCGAATATAAAAATCATTGGACTTAACATAAATACAGTTTTTGCTAAATTTATTTTTTGTGTCAAGAGAGTAGTTTTATCTTTGCGCATCAGCTGTTGATCGGCCAGAGACGCAATATATTCGTGTCAACTAGTATGTAATATACAAGAGTGGAAAATAGCGTGCCCTCCGAGAGCGTGCTATTCTTCACTTTTGGTATATTACATTCTTTTTTGGTTTTAGAGTCACTGCTTAAGTTAATGGTTGTAGTCTTTGGTAAAGCCTGTGAGAGTCACTCTTATTAGCAGGTGCACAATAGCAAAGACAACCGCCAACAACGCAAAACTTAGAACGGCGGAAGCTTTTATAAGATTCAAGCAGATCCTATCCGTAACATGATTACTAGTAATAAGTGACTTATCTTTTGTTTGTGTTCTGATTCTACCAACGTAACTCAGAGTCTATACACCTGATGGGGCAATAATATTCTTTATTATAGTGACTGCTTGCACTTGATAACGTAAATTTAGATATAATCCCGAATGAATAAGACAACGGTTTGCTACAATAGTAGTGTATAGCTAAAATTTGACTGGATTGTTGGTGTTACGGGACTGTACATGTATCATAACTTTGATTGCACCATCAAGACAGTCACGAGCGGTTTCAAAGGCTTTCTGAGTTTCCGTAATGTCGAAATGATGAGTTACAAGGCGCTTTAAATTCACCCTACCAGAAGCAACCAGAGCCAAGGCAGGGGCATAACTATAAAAATAAATTCAAAAAGCAATGAGCTTACTACTAAAAAAAAGAGTTATAGATCCCACTTACTCATTACAGTAACGGAATACACCACGGATGTCCACCTCACGAGCTAATGCATTGAAAAGAGGAAGCATCATTTCTGGAGGACCCATGCCGACAATAACAACCACTCCACCAGATCGGGTAGCCTGTTAGTGGAATATTTTCGTGTCATACATAAACACATGCTTATCTGAGTTTTTCTCTTACAAATATGGCTAGACGAGTTGTGGTCTCCGCTCCGCAGCAATCAATTGATATGTTGGGCTCCCCTTTCATTATGTGATGCACACGCTCAGTAATCTGCTCGGCAGTGTCATCTCGCTTAAGCAACAGGGTATGTGTGGCACCCAGTTCCTTGGCCACATCCAGACGTTGTTGCACCAAATCTGTTATTAAAATCTCCGTAGCACCCATGGATTGTGCGACCTTCAATCAGTTTAAATTAGTAAGTTTTTATATTAGGAACCACTGACGGCTTATACTTACCAGTAGGGTAACCAATCCAATTGGTCCTGCACCTAAGATGAGCACTTTTGAGCCCAAGGTGACTCCAGCACGGTTGCAGGCATGCACACCTACCGACAGGGGTTCCAACAGAGCACCTTCCTCCATGCTTACATGATTGGGTAGTTTGAAACAAAAGTCAGCTACATGTTTGTAATAGCGGGTCAGATTACCATCATACGGTGGTGTAGCACAGAAAGCCATATCAGGGCAGAGGTTGTAGCTGCCCTGTTTGCAGTGATCACATTTGTAACATGGAACTCCTGGCTCAATGGCAACTCGATCACCCACAACTAAATTCTTAACCTTGCTGCCCACTTTGGCCACAATTCCAGCACTTTCGTGGCCAATTACCATTGGCTTGGTAACTACAAAGTGGCCTATGCGACCCTTTGTCAAGTAATGAACATCGGATCCACAAATACCAACGCTATCCATGGCAATCAAAACCTCTATGTAAGGGGATGTGTATAAGAACATGATAATAAATCAATTGTATCAATTTTGAACTTACCCTCTTCGGATATTTCCGGTATAGGTCGTTGCTCCTGCAAAACAAAAACAAACATACATAGTATGACGCATTTATAAAAAATCTGCTTTTAACTAGTATTCTTTTTTCTTTTTGTCTTACCAAACGCAGGTCATTAATGCCATGCAATACTGCCGTCAGATTATCCATTGCTCTTATCGCGTGCTTAATTTGGGAATGAATTTAAATTGTGCAAATAAAAATATTTACAACAAGAAGTCCGCACGCTTTGAATGCTGTTTTGATACTAATTCAATGTGCCTAATAAAGCTGCTCGCTGTGCTCTTAATAGGCAATTTGTGTTTACTCACGAGTAAATAAAATATACAAATATATAAATGAGAATATGTGTGTCCATCTGTGCTATCAATTATTTTGGTTTCTTTTTCAAGTAGTTTTGTTTATTTTAGTACATGCACATAAGCTTATATATGTGCACAGTTTGACAATTTTGGTTTTTTTGTTCTTAAATCAGCCCTTGAAATCAGCTGTATCTTTATACCCTGGAACCCATTGAAAATGAGTAAAAAGGGTATAATGCAAAAGTAGCCGAGTCGATATGTCCGTCCGTATGTATAAACGCGTCGATCTCAGAGTTCAGGGTATCGTCTAGTCGGGATTCCTTCTTACTTATTTTTCACACATTTTGCTTTGCTTCTTTACATTTTATTTGTGTATGTTTGCAAGTATGTGTGAGTACGTGGAGCAAAAGCCGGCTCCTCTATTTCCATCTCTTTTTTGCATACACATGTATATGTTTTCATATTTATTAATACGCACATGTTTGTGTGTTAAATAAAACGTACAACAGGCAATGTTGACCCAAAAGAGCATAAAAAAATAAATTGATAAAAAAAAAAATTGTTACGGTTAGAAATTTGCATTTTGACTTCTAGTTTTGTTGGCTTTATTTCACGAACTTATTTGTTCAGTTTATTAGGTGCTATATTTAAATACATATATGCGCTTTTAATCTATTGCAGAGGGTATTTAAATTTGATCGAACATAAATAAACATACATACGTATATATTTATAATCAAGACAACGTTTCTATCTATGCATAGCAGTCTCTGATTTTTGAAGCTATGATGAAACATATGTGTTTACTGTTTGCAAGCCGTGTATATGTATTGCGGAATCGGCTAGATCATTTTCCTATATTAAATTTATAACTGCATAGGAACGATCAGTCGAAAACTAAACTGTTTTGTTTTAGGAAAAACTTGTGGTTTTTACACATGTAAGTATAGATATAAATATGTATCAAATATAAAAATCATTGGACTTGAAATAAATCCAGTTTTTGTATAATAAATAATAAACTTATTAATACTCATATAGATAAAGAACATTCACAACTCCCTGGTGATATTCGTATAGTTGTTCTACTTTTGTTTTGTTATTAAGAAGACCTGCTTAATTTTTAGAATTTCTATTTTAAAACGTTTGCATATATATCGCATGTACATACACTTAGTTATTATAGGCTCTAGTATTGACTGATTTTTTTTTTTTGGTTTATATTTGAAGTACTTAAAACTTAAGAAATGTAGTTTGCTTATAATTAAGAAAAATGCTTCCATTATAGGCACTACGCAGTTTCCTCTTTTGGTTTGTATTAATATAATATAAATGCAAAATCCATAAATGCAATTGTAATGCTCTGGAGTTATATACTATTATATTTCAATCTGATGTTAATCGTTTTGGCATTGAGTGGTATTGATTTCACCGATTAATTTGAAAAACATTAAATATTAGCGGCTATTTAAGAGTATATAGAGTGGCTTACAAGTATCGAAACTTAATATCTATATTGATTTAATAAAATTGGATAGTGATAAGTTTTGTATACATACGTATTTAAGTATATGTAAGCATTTCTTTGATCTTCTTGTTGTCTCTAAAGCTAAAACTTGCATATATATAAAAGGAACAAATTTGGCCAAAAAGGAAACTAAATACATTGAACTTTAGTTTTACTGTACTCGCAGTACAAAGATTCTAGTACATATTTGTGTTACTTGTTTTTTTTTATGCTTCTCATTACGTTTATCACACATATGGTCGAAAAATGGAAACCGTCACAAAAATGTTGTTCGATATGATGCGGCTGCCGTGCTTAAATGGATTGTTATTGGGCTATATACAAATCATAAATGGCAGATAAGTTTAATGTGATTCAAGTTGATTTATGACAACTGCAGTCACTGCTGATTTGTGTTGGATTCGATTATCTTTACATGGATAGCTCTTGCCTGGGTTTGTTTATGTGCAAACGCTGTGGATCCTGTGGAGCAACGCATATATCAGTTAGGATGACCACCTCATAGGGACTGCAGTCGGGCATATGTAAAAAGCCACATAGCCAGCCATAAAATCCCTTTTCTATATCGGTTACATCATTGACCCAGCTACTATATTGCAGACTCAACTGTCGAAAGCCAGAGTACAGACCCAGTCCAACCGTGCAGAGAACGATGACCAACGGATAGGCCAAAAACAGTATGGGCGTTATAAATATCTTGTGCAAATACGATTTCTCCTCGCAATAATAGT
Organism: Scaptomyza cyrtandrae; assembly: GCA_035044605.1. Classification (NCBI taxonomy): domain Eukaryota; kingdom Metazoa; phylum Arthropoda; class Insecta; order Diptera; family Drosophilidae; genus Scaptomyza; species Scaptomyza cyrtandrae. The sequence continues at coordinate 11,992,658 of JAWNNS010000640.1, forward strand.
TGAACATATTGTACCAGGTCAGGGTGCCAATGTAGAATGAGTAAATAGCCGAGATGACCGTTACAAAAGGCAAACAGATCAGGGATATTAAAAATATGTGTAGTCCCACACTGCAGCTGCAAGTGCAGCACAAATTGTGACCCTTATGCGACTCATTAGCCATGGCATGAGCATTTAGCTGTTCCAGCTCCTCGCGACTTATGTTGATTTGCAGATCAATTGATTGACCCTTCTTGCGACCACGTTTAATAGTGCCTGTAGAATATATTACAAAAACGTGATCAAAAAAACTATTAAGAATAGAAACTATTAATGAGAATCATGGGTCTGAGATTTAAAATTATTGCAAGCATTATTATTTTTTTCTGCGACTTAAATTTTGTATACAACATTTAAAGTTTTAGCAGACTTTACTCTAAGTTTCTGATGCTATTTTTGTTCCTCTCACCTGTCATAGTTAGATAGTTGCTGCCATCGATTGCCTTGCGAGCCTGATATCGCTCCAAACTGTGATCGTATGTGTTGAGTACACTGGTTTCACCCGATTCCAGATCCTCGTAGTTTGCAATGTCGGGCGAGGCACGCTGACTGCGCACATGGGGCAAATCGGAGGTGCGTATATTGACGCGCTTTTTCGACGACGTACGATTGCTCAAACTAAGGCAATCCTGCGACTTGCTAATCTTGGCATCCAAGCTGCTCTCCGAGTAGCAGCAACTGCTGGGAGTGACCGTACTACTCTCGTGCCTTTGAGATGTGGACTTGGTGCCTTGTGAAACGGACTCAAAGTTTTGCAACTCATTTAGGTTGTTGGTGGAGCGAGCTGACTTATTGCTGTGCTGTGTGGAACTGGCTGAATTGGTACTTGCAATGGTATCTTGTGCACAACCCAGCTCGCCAGGCAGCTGTGGCAGTGGTTGCTTGTTTTTAATGATCAGCTTTGATTTAAGCAGCTCCTCCTCGAGACCCGTATTGGAGGGTGAAAGCTTGGCGCGATTTGGCTGTGCAAATCGCAAATAAAGAATCGATATTATAATTTTTTTTTATTTATTATTGATTTTAACTTACTTGTACGTTGACAATATGATCCACATAGTTTTGTTTTTTGCCCTCCGCTTTGTTTTGTTGACGTTTCCGTGGCGGTATGAAAACGGGGCGTTCCTTTGTTGTCACTTCCGCGCTCATGGCGCCTTTGCCTACCATTTTGAACTTTGTATAATTCTATAATTTCTATAATCTACATCTTTATTAAAGCCAAACCATAACAGTATCTTTTCTAGGCTGCACTTATTCGAACTGGCACTAAATGCACTTCCGGCTGTTCGTCTCGGTAGCTATGTATGTAATTATTGATTTTTCATGGAATTTCGATGTCCTTGTGCTGGATTTTTTTGCGTTCATTGACTATGCCGCCTTTTGGGTTGGGCGCATTATGTTTACAGCGAATTTAACGCCTGCGCAGCACTTTGCTTGACAGATGCAATCAAACAGCTGTTCATAAAACTTATAACATTGCCATATACTAGTTTTTTGAAGCAGTAAGCTATTTTAAAACAAACAAGCTTTAGAACTGTTCCTTACCATTCTCTACAATTTTTAAAATTTAAATACAAACTGCAGATTTTGTATTAGTATTTTTGAATTTAGTATTTTCTTATTAGACGCCCTTAAACGAAGTCAAATTTCAGAGACTAGAGTTGCCACATGCAAAAATACTATTTGGTACGCTTATGCTTTTTAAGTATTTTTGGTACACACAATTCGCCGCATTGTTATTTAAATTTTAAAAGCTGCCATTTGCGGATATTGAAGAAGATATTTTTCATTGCTAAGCTCACTATTAATAATTAAAATAATTATTGATAATGTCAGATCACATTGAAGAACGAATATTATTATAGATGATTATAACGAATCCAAATAAACACTTCTTATCGATAAGTTGAGGGCTGCTCAATGATCACTGTGTGCTATATTAATAATAAGTTCACAATGGCTATTCGCTGTTGCTGTTTCAATAACAAGAAAACAAGATGTCCGCTACCGAAGGCAAAGTATGGATATAAAAAAGTTAATAAAATAAGATAAAGTTTAAAGTGCACATTTCTACTTAGGTAATCAAGTGTAAAGCAGCTGTCGCTTGGGAGGCCAAGAAACCACTTGTTATTGAAGACATCGAAGTAGCACCACCAAAGGCACATGAGGTGAAAAAAAAGCAAATATCAAAGTCCATATTATAAAGTTATTCGTTTTTGTTATAGGTGCGCATTAAAATAACGGCAACCGGCGTTTGCCATACAGATGCATTTACACTGAGCGGTGCTGATCCAGAGGGTTTGTTTCCCTCCGTGCTGGGTCACGAGGGCGCCGGCATTGTAGAGAGTGTTGGCGAAGGCGTTTCCAATTTCAAGGCCGGCGATCATGTCATTGCCCTATATATTCCACAGTGCAATGAGTGCAAGTTCTGTTTAAGTGGCAAAACTAATCTTTGCCAAAAAATACGTCTCACCCAGGGTGCTGGTGTAATGCCCGAGGGCACCTCACGTTTTACGTGCAAGGGCCAACAGTTGTTCCATTTCATGGGCACATCCACATTCTCAGAGTACACTGTAGTCGCTGATATTTCGCTCACCAAAGTAAACGAGACGGCACCACTGGAAAAGGTGTGTCTGCTCGGCTGTGGCATTTCCACTGGCTATGGAGCTGCCCTAAACACTGCTAAGGTAAGGCAATACTTAATTATCTATTTGAAATATTTTTAAGTACTTTTTTAATGTCAGGTCGAACCTGGCAGCACCTGCGCCATTTGGGGTCTGGGCGCTGTGGGCTTGGCTGTGGGACTAGGCTGCAAAAAAGCTGGCGCTGCCAAGATCTATGGCATTGATATCAATCCCTCAAAATTCGATTTGGCAAAGAAGTTCGGTTTTACGGACTTTGTGAACCCCAACGACGTCGCTGATAAGGGTGCCATTCAAAACTACCTGATTGATTTGACTGATGGTGGCTTCGATTATACCTTTGAGTGCATTGGCAATGTAAACACCATGCGCGCTGCTCTGGAAGCCACACACAAAGGCTGGGGCACATCAGTTGTAATTGGCGTGGCTGGAGGCGGTCAGGAGATTTCCACCCGACCATTCCAACTGGTTGTGGGTCGTGTGTGGAAGGGATCTGCTTTTGGTGGCTGGCGTTCGGTATCAGACGTACCCAGACTCGTCGAAGATTACTTGAAAAAGGATCTCTTGGTGGATGAGTTCATTACGCATGAATTGCCATTGGACAAAATCAATGAAGCCTTCGATCTGATGCACAAGGGAGAGAGCATTCGAAGCATTATAAAGTACTAAGTTAAATATTTTGTTTTCCATTTTTTACGGCATACATGCCAAGCATTTGTATAAAGTTAACTATAAACTAATAAAGCATATTGTCCCACTGCAAACAAAACATATGGTAAAAAAAACATAAAGATAATGCTATCACTGTATGAGGTATGTCTTTTGTCGCACAAACAGCTTATCGCCTGACCTTTCCACAGATCTTGTGATCTTGTTGTCCAAATGAGCTTTTTAGTTAATTTTAATTCTTGCAAAGATTATCACTTTTACAAAGATTATAAATGAAAATGCCTACACATCATGACGGATGAATTGTCAAAAATTATGATACTAAGAATTTGCCTATTTTATCAAAAATTTATTTACAGATATATATCAAAATATAATTGTGACAGGAAAACAAATTTATGTAATTCAACAGTTATGTCATTTTGTATCCAGTGTTAGAAGAGTAAACATTTGTATTCTTATATATTTGTTCAATAATTTGAGATGAGTATACATATTATATATTGGGCTGTGTACCACAATAGGTTAAAGTAATATTTATATTACTACTAATTGTGTTTTGGGTTTACAATAAATGCTCATTCAATTTGGCACTTTAGCTAAAATGACCATTTTAAATGCACACACCTCTCTTAACACCTAAATATGTTCATTGTCTTGTTTAATATACTTTAAATAACACAATGACTGCATCTAAATACATACAATTAATTCATTTGCTTAGAATTTGTCTATGCTCAATAAGCCATTAAAATACTTAGATACAAACATGCGTTAAATGGAATGCTCATCATATAGTATATGTGGCATTTAGTTATACATCTATTTATAGCTAAAATGAGTATACATCATATATAAGATATAATAACTAGTATTCAGAGTATGCAATATTGAGACACTCATAAAGTGTGGATACACTCAGAAATGGATACGGTAGATTTATAATAGAAGTTGCTTATGGGCCATACTTGTAGATAAATCTCGTAAAAATTATATTTGAGCATTGATTAATATAGAAGAAGACGTAATTTGTTTGGCGACGGCGACACAAGACGGCCTAGCCGATAACTTTATCGTCGCTCGCTTACATTTGTGTGTCGTAGTAGTAGGAGAAATCATCGAAAGGATATCCGTAAAAGACCGGATGCTATGGCACTCACGACCAGCGCGACTTCTGCATTTCGATCTGGCCCTCCAAAGTCTTGGCCAGATAGATAACAAACAGCTGCATGAACGCAACACCCATTGCAACGCCAGCAATCACATACAGATTTCGTTCGGCCCAGACCCTGACAATTTCGATGCAGCCACTGGTCCAAATGCGTTTGCTAGCTGCAGGCACTGTATGTGCTTGGACTCCATAACCGCACATAATATTGACTAGGCCCGAGCTTATATCCGTGGCATTGATGCAACAACTGTAGGGAACACCACATCTCTCCACTGATGGTGACGAACAGTTGAAGTACTCGTTCTTACCTTTAAAGAAATTTAAGAACGATAATTAAGATATTAAATTAGAAAACATACATATCCAAAAATTGAATTGGATAAAATAACATTTTATATCACATCTAAAATATGAATCATTTTTATTTTTGAAACCTACAAGTTTATTAAGAGCAGATTTAATATCTTTAAAAACTAGTTTGGAAAGATCGCTTAAAATCCAAATGTATTAAAGACTTAAGATCATCTACCATTAATTTTAATTTTCTTTTTGTTATTTTTTATCAATTTGTTAATTTTGTGTTTGCAGGCTGTATAGATTACCTCAAATCAATTATCTGGCGGTCAATCGTATAACTAGCTATTTTACGAAACTATTTGGGGAATCTTTTTGCTGCCTTCCGCATACATGCATCTATTTACAACATCGTATTTAGTTTAATAATAAAAGCACTTACTCCAATCCAGGTAGCCAACATTGCTGAGGCCGCAGCACTTGAACTCCTGCTGTGCAAAATCTATAAAGTTCTGCAAATCGGCATCATCACGATATGAATGAATGATCTTATCGGTAAACTGATACTCCAGGAACGAGTTCATGTTCTGTGGGAACACAAAGCAAATGATTGCTGTAAAATGAAAAGAATGAAAATCAATTACTTCTTGATCATCTCGAGTTAGCTTCATCACCCACCTATGGCCATTTCCATGAGGAAGAACACCAGCAAACAAAATGAGTAAAACTTCAACAGGCAGGTATTTTCACGTAGGGCGCCCAAGCAACCAGCAAAGCTGACCACAAATACGACAATGCCCGCAATTATCATGACTAACGATATATTAAATGTAACATCGTAAATAGTTTCTAGACGAACCAAGCCATTGCCGTCCTTCAGCTTTTCCATGAAAGCGTAAACGCCGATAGCTAAGAGCAAACCACCAAATAGCCAGAACAGAAAGTTTAGCAGAAAGATAAGGTATTTTACACAGCTAGAAACGTATGTGAACGTATGATGTGGATACGCCATACGCGGATGCATGTATCCGCCTCCGGCGCCATGATGATATCTGTGGTTGTTCATTACTGCAAATCACAACTGTTTCCTTTGAGTGAAAAAAAACTTTTATGTCGAAGTGTTTCTAGTGTCTTCTTCTTTGCACTGTTTCGCCCTTTGTTGACGCCCTCTTGTGTGTTTGAGGTCTGCTGGTAGATTTTTGTTGCGATTTTTACATTGCGTTACATTTGTATTGACCGAAGACCTATTAAATTTACTTAAACACAGATTTTGTATGCTTTTTATAGCAAAACTGAGAAATTACACGAAATTACTCGAGTAAGTAACCAACAGAACAACAAATCTGCTTTCAGTGCTGCCACACTGAGAAAGTCGAAACTAATATCGTTGGCAACGCAATACAACAGCTGTTGTGATTGGTGATCAGTCTGGCAACACTAGTTGTTTTCACAGGCAGCTGTTTACAAGATTTTTAGTTTTTCATTTTTCTTTGCTGAGAAAACATTGCGTGAAGTTGATGTCCGCAAATTGTGCGCTGCTTACAACATCTACAAAATTATAAACAAATAGCCAAAAATAGCGGGTATAACAAGCAACAACAAAAAATATATATATATATTTGCAGGTGAGCGTTTTTCTAGCGTAGCACCCCATTCAAGGACATTGCGTGTGAATGTGTGCTTGTTTTCAGTTTGCCTTGCGCCTGTCCAAAAAGGCATATTTTATTGAAAATTGATCGTGTCGAGCCCCGGATTATGAAAAATTCTTTGGCTAGACAATTTCGTGTTTGTTATTATTTTTTTTAATAAGCAACCGTGTGCAATTGGGCAAACTGACTGCAGTCTTGGCTTTGGCTTTCTCTCTCATGCGCTTTCCCTCCATATCTGTGTGCACACACTCATGTTAAGCAGTGCACACGTAGAAGTAGAATGCCAAAAACACGGAAGTGAGCAATGTTGCATAAATATTAGTTTAAATTTAGTGTATGTGTGTAGTGGGCGTAAGAACATCACACAGAAGCAAAACAAGAATTTTCACAGTTGTTTGTTTTGCTCTTTCACCAGTGATTAAATAACCAAATAGTGCCAAGTGCAAACTGCAGTCCCATTGCCGTTACCATTGCTGTCAATTTCGTGGTGCTCGAAAAATGTTTTCACTTTCTCGCCACGCACTATGGGCACGAAATTTCGCACTTATTGCTAACAAGCACCGGTGCAACGTGAAACAGTATAAAGTAGGAGCCATCGCTGTCTCCGCACTTCCATACGTGCGCGCCTTTGCTGGTGAGTTTGACAGTGTGTTTTGGGGATGGGTGTGGGTGTGGATGGGTGTGTTTGGGGCCATATTATTAGCTGACCATTTGAATAGGGCCTGCAAAAATAATAACAAAGACTCGATTCATTGTTAAACGTAACAATAAATTCAATCGATATTTTATACATACAATAAACTGAACAGTTATTGGCGAATTTCCAATTGCGGTTCAATTTTCTAGTTCAAATAGTTGGCATTAATACGTTGCGCACTTAATAGCTGTCAATTTGGTGTCTATTTTTAACCTGCACAGTGATTCAGTGCTTCGAGTTTGTGTGCGTTTTTCGTTTTTTTTTTGTGTTTGAAATGAATTCATAGTTTTTAATTGTGCGCGACACACTTCAGTGATTTCTATTTTTTTAATTGTTCAAAAACAGGCCCCAATTCCCCCTCCCCCCCATTTCGTGCACCTATGATAATGCTGCTGCTGCTGTTGTTGTTTTTGTTTATATTGGGCGCCACTTAAATTAAGTGCAGCAGCATAAGCACACACATGAATATATTTATTTTTAACCTATGCGTTTCTTCACTCAATTTGTAGCCATGCAGCTTCCATTACAAATTTGTTAACACCAACCATTTCCAATTTTCATTTTTCCTAATGGTTTCGAATCGCGCGCATTTTGTTTATACCTTGTACACATTTTGTATACAAATTGCGTGGCTATAATTTTTTTTTTACTTTTGGAATTTCTGTTGTTTTTTTTAGGTGGTGTTACTTCACGATTACTTAATGCAAATCATTGTTGATAAGATGGCAATACGCGTTCTTAACGTTTGTTTGCATTTTTTGTTATTTATGGCACACTTTCGTGTGAAGCAGGCATTCTACTGATAGTGATAATTAAACAAAAAATAATGCTACTTGCTGGTTTAAAAAACAATCTACAGTTAAATATAGAAACTTCTTAAAGTACTTCTAATAAAAACAGTAACAAAAGAAGTTGATTAAAAGAAAAAAAAATTAAAAGACTGTAGATAGCAACTGAAATATAGGAGACAGAGAGAGAATGCAAGTAAGAAGCAGGTTTGCTACATTACTAACACAAAATGTTGGACAACAATACTAAAAGCTTAGACAATAAAGTACTTACTTTCGGAACGACCTAGTTATATTTTTGTTAAGAGCACAGAAAATGTAAGTAAGAACACCGTAAAGTAAAGACTGCTTAAAAGCATAAAGCTTGGAGTAAGAGTAAGCAAAAGAAATAGGGTAAGCGATCGAGGCTTTTGAATAAGAATCATAAGAATCGAGTAAAAAGGCGTTGACAGTTGACCGAAGACAGTAAGTGAGGAGATTTATTTAATAAAATTACCAATACCAAAACCAAAAAAAAGTATTCAAAAATTTAAATATTTGGAATAAAATGTCTAAAGGTGACCTTAAACGACCTTTAATAACGTTAGGCAAAAACTTGCCCTCTAAGCTGGTAATTGTACGAGTGGAATTTATAATCTTCTTAAACACACATACAAGCCGCATACATTTTCCGTTGTAAACTGATGTCAATTGCTCAATTGTTGTGAAAAAAGCAACAACAGCAACTATATAAATGTTAACCATGAGCTTAAACATATACAAAATCGTCTTAAATTGCAGATTCACGTCAAGGCGACAGCAACAATAACAACAAGAACGACAAGTTCGCAACAAATTCCAACATGGAGAATAAAAGCGAAAAGATTACCGTTAACAAAGAGGAACTACGCAAACGTCTAACGCCGCTGCAGTATCAGGTTACACAAGAAGCGGGCACCGAACGCCCCTTCACAGGTGCGCTTTAACTTTTACTAGCTGAAACAGCAAGTTGAACTGGAACAAACTAATAATGATCTTAACTTTGCAGGCTGTTACAACAAGCACCACGAAAAGGGTGTTTACCAGTGTATCGTCTGTCATCAGGACTTATTTAGCTCGGATACCAAATACGATTCTGGTTGCGGCTGGCCAGCGTTCAACGATGTGCTAGATAAGGGAAAAGTCACCTTGCACCGTGATGCCAGTATACCAGGTAATATGTGCACTCTATCTTTATAGTGCTATTAACTGTAGCTTAGATACGTTTAGCACATTTAGATGTTTGCAAAAGTTTATGCATTTGAGATTTTAGTTTTGTACAGTCGTTATATTTTTTTTTTTTTCGTTTGTTGTATTTTAATTTTTATATTGTTTGTCGCTTGCAGTAACAGCTTTGAAAATTGAATTGTTTTTGAGCACACTGTATAAATATACAAAAATTGAAAATTATTTTAATAGAACTTAGATGATATTTGTTCAGTTGCAGAGACGCTTATAGCCATATATAAATATTCTGATAAATTCGAAGAATTCGTAAACATTCGAAATGGAATCGTTTTCCAGCTCCGCCTAAACCATATGTGTATCCAACTACTGTGATGAACATGAAATGGAATTTGTTAATCGGCTTTCTTGTATTGTAAATAGTCCCATTGTGTTTTGTTTATGTTACTCTTACATATGCATATATATATAGAGAAAGATCCGTACATATAAATACGAGTCTGTGTATGTGTTATAACCATTATAAAGCCATGTGTGTGTTCACTGTAGTTGTTGAGCCGCTTTTGCGCATTGTGTTTTGTGCCGTTTTTTTGTGACTTTGTCCTGTTTGATGAATGTGCAACTAATCCAATTCTGAACAGAACAAAAAAAAATGCTAAAACTTACCTAATTGAGTATTATTCTTTTATCCACATCTTTTTTGCTAACCAAAAAAAAAAATTCCACTTCTCAAATTTCCCAAAATTCTGAAAATTTGTTATATGCTGCAACACAACAAAATACCAAATACCATTATTATGCCACATATATATGATTAAAACAACAGTAGTCATTTCAAAAACGTTAGGGATGGTACGCACCGAGGTGCGCTGCTCCAAGTGCTCGGCTCACATGGGTCATGTGTTCGATGATGGACCACCACCGAAGCATCGACGCTTTTGCATCAACTCGGCATCGATTGATTTTGTGAAAAGTCCAACAACAACAGCAACGACAACATCGTCCAAAAAATAATGATCATCACAGATCTATGCAAACGACAGAAACAGAAAACAAAGACAAATTGTATGTTAAGTTGAAGTACATGTAGTACATATAATTACAAATATTATAGGACTTTATTTGCATATGCAAAAAAAAATACTCATTATATAAAATATTGTTGATATGTTTATAGCGCCGAATTGTGATTTGAGGCCTAACAAAAAGTATTAAGGACCCTATATTAACATGATAATTCCATTTTTGTTAAAGGACCAGGCGTGTTTACAACATTTTGCTTTAGTTCTCACATTTTATTCACCCACTTTTAATTGCGGTTTCAAAACGTGTTACTCGAAAAGTTTTCATAGTTCCATATACCACGAAAACTAATCCATATAATAGCACGCACAAGCTTATTCATTACTTTAATTTGTCGCCAAAAATTCATCTGCTGGGCTAGAAGACAATTTTTCACATTGTATATATTTATATTCTATGTATTTTTGTACCAAAGCTCATTTAAAACAAGTAAGAAGGCTCTAGTCGAGAAATCCCGACTAGACGATACCCTGATCCCTATATTTTACGCGTACAGTCAGTGCTTGCAAGTATTTGTGCGTGTGTGTACGACCATACTGTGTAGTGCATACTAAACTTCAAGGTTCCATATCTCCGGTGTTTCTTAACCGATTTTAATAAAAATTTCACAGATTGTTATTATTTTGATTAATAATTAAAATGCCATCTAAAGTTTTTTCAAATTCAAGATTTTATTGTTATCGATCACATGTGTATATCGGAAACGGGATGAGTTATCGAAAATCGAAAACAAACTTGTACTGCCTAGGGATTAGGCGAGCTTAAGTTCGAAATCTGGAGTCTCTAGCTCTTATAGTCTCTGAGATCGACGCGTTCATACATACAGACGGACAGACGGACAGACGGACAGACGGACAGACGGACATGGCTATATCGACTCGACTGTTGATGCTGATAAAGAATATATATACTTTATGGGGTCGGAGATGCTTCCTTCTGCCTGTTACATACTTTTGCACAACTTCATGATACCCTTTTTCCCCATTTTTAATGGGATCAGGGTATAAAAAAAGAGCTGGTCGCATTGCTTTTGTTTCTTCATTTTTACTTAATTTTAACATGATGTTTTTGGTGTTTTTATTATTTGACTTTACGATTATTTTCTATTTATATTTGTTGCTATCTATTCATACTTTATTTATATTTGATGTGTTTACATTGCAAGACGTATTGTAGCCGATTCATATATTGTCCAACAAACTGAATAATGTGTATTTTTCGTATATTTTTCTATTTCTCTTTTATTTTAACTCGCTTCGAAAAACAATATCAAAAACCAATACTTAATGTAAACGCCTGTAAACGTTCTTTGGGGGTTTGTTTTGCTAACAAAAAACACACACACACACACACACACAAACACCCACACTAAAACACACATTCAAAATCATTGTTAAAACTAAAATGTAATACAAAACACCTGATGCATAAAATGGCTTATTAACTTAAAAATTATAACAAAAACACGGTTTATATAATCTATTTTTACATTAAAATGTATATCACAACTAAATCATTCGCCAACAAAAATAAAAAAATCTTTATTTTGTTTCTTAAATCTTTTTTGACGCTACATTTATCATTAATTTATCGACTGACGCCGTCCACTGCTATTTTTTCCTCTTCTTTTACTTTCACTATTTGTGTATTCCGTTGATGCACTTGCACTATTACATTTTCATCTGGCATCGTTTGTCTCGCTGTTCCTTGCACTTTAAACATTTTTGCCGTTATGTTTTTCTATTTCTCTTATCGCTTCGATCAACTGTCTCGCTCTCTTTCCCTCCCTTTTTATGTGTACGCTGTTGCATATAATCCCTTTTCATAATAAATCGTTCTCCTTCTGCTTATCATTTCACCTATTTTGCATTATTAATTTCTATTCTATTCCATATATTTTTTTATTATTAAATTCAATCTTATTCTGAACAAATTCAATGAAATACAAACAATAATTGTAAAAACAAAAAAAAATCCACAATAATCTATGCAACAACAAAAACAACCAAAAAAAAAATAATTAAAAAAATTAACGAACGTACCCAATTAATCTCACATTTGCAAAAATACAAATAAAAAAGGGGGCAATATTTTACTACTAATTGCACATCCAGAACGCATACGCACCGAGGTACGCTGCGCTCGCTGCAATGCCCACATGGGACACGTCTTCGAGGACGGACCGAAACCCACTCGCAAGCGTTATTGTATCAATTCAGCGTCCATTGAGTTCGTTCAGTCGGAGTCAACTGCAGCGTCTGCTCAAACATTAAGTCCACAGGGCACGCCAATTGCGCAGCAGTAAACGAGTTGGAATGACTGGGAATGAAACAACAATCAACGAATACCAACCATGTGCGAAAGAGTCTAACCTCAATGTTGCTGTTATTAAGAGTTTTTACATGTATTTTCTAGCTTTTCCTAAGTGTGGCCAATAATTCTTAGCGTAGTCTAATGATATCTTTTGAGAAATGGGCATCTGCTGTTCATTCGAATTGTTCACATAGAAAAACAAACATCAACTTTATTCCGTCTGTTTGTGTAAATAGCTAAATGTTTTTCTATTTTCTTTGTTATACATATAAATCATACATACATAAATTCTTTGTAACACACACACACACACATAAATTATTTTAAAATGTGCGCGCTAATAAACGTGTATTTTTTATAATATACAAAAATCAATTTGCATAAAAAATAGACTGTTGTTATTTTTTCGAATCTTAACTAACCGCCAGTCATGGAAGTGGTACGAACAGCTGTTTAGCATCGCGTTGCCAACTACAAATATAAGCGCATGAACACTGCACACAGTTGTTGCATTCTGATGTAACAACCGGCTAAAACAAGAAATACGAAAACATTTTGTGCTGACAGACAATAAATCAATTAAATTCAAGACAATTCAGTTGGTATTGTTGTTTTGCGACTGCGAACAAATCTGTTATGGTATATAAATCAATCAATAATAATTGGCATCGAAAACCTGCGTTCTTTGGCAGAAATGTGCGCGCTCCTCATATTTCAAGTAGAATTGTCAATGGTGTAGCGCATCTGCTATTTCAGTCTAACCAAATATTTGCAAAACACTTGTATGTACATATGTTTATATACATGTATTTATCTGTGTGCGCTTGTCTTTGACATTTGAAATATTCTATGCCGTGTATCGGCAAGCCGGCAAATTGGTCGTCGAACGTCGAGGCGAACACAACGTTTGCTGCGTTTTGTAATTCATAAATTTGCAATTATCTAACAGTCGTATGAGGAGCAATTAGTGCAGGCAGCAGTTTGTGATTGTGACATCTAAGCAGCCACCAAATAAATCCACTTAACGATAAGATTAAGCGATTGCTTTTATTTGCTTGCTGTTTCCAAGAAACTACTTGGCTGTCTAAAATTAAACAACAAACACTGTAAAAAGCATGCAAAATACTGCAAATCTTGTAAAATCAAGCAAAGCAATCAGCTGACTTAGGTTTTACCAGCCAACTGCAACATAGCGTCGCATTACAACAACATAAGTTTTCGTTCCGTTACTTTACGTTACGTGAAACGGTTACAAAATGAAGGAATGGCTCAAAATCTCTTGCCTTCTGTGCATCTTTGGCTTTGTGCGCGAAATTCGACCCTCAGAGCCCTACGTAACGGAATATCTTTTGGGCCCGTGGAGGAACATTACAGAGCAACAGGTGAGTATTTTGACTATTATTTAACATCACCTAACTGTGACTTTTCATATGCGATTGTAAATTAAAGCTTGTACAAGATGTGTATCCAGTTGGCACCTACGCACATCTGGTTCAATTGGTATTCGTTTTTCTCATAACCGATTTTTTGCGGTAAGTTTTTATTATAATTACTGTGATAATATAATAACATGCATGTCTTGTCTGTCTATTGTTACCAAAAAGTTAGTTATAAGGAGCTATTTAAATACGTTATTACTGAGCTGGTATAGGTTTGAATTTTAAACCAAAAAATTTAGATCGTTAATTTGTATGAACCATTTTGTAACCCCAACATCTGTTTTGTCCACAACAAAAATGGCGATCAATTTCAAATTTTTTAACGCAGCTTCGACATTAATATATAAATTGAAATAAACGATATTCGTCTAAATAAAAACTCATACAAATTTTGTGATATCATAAAACGGACTTCTGAGAGTCTTAATTTTAAGTTATTTTCATAGGAAGCCAGATAAATGTTTATTAATGAAGATTAAAGAAGTAAGCAAAAAGAAGAGATTCTTTCTAAGCTTCCATATTTATACTAACTTATATTTGTTTAATGTTTTGCAGATATAAGCCACTTATAATCACAATTGGTGCTGCTGGTGTGATAATTTGGAGCATGCTCATTTGGACGACCAGTTTGCTATCACTGCAGATTTTGGAGTTCTTTTATGGAACTTATATGGCTGCCGAGGTAGCATACTATACGTATATCTATGCCAAAGTGGACAAAAAGTATTATTCGCGTGTAACATCCCATACCAGAGCGGCAATGTTTGCCGGCAAACTAATTTCAGGTGTAACATCGCAGCTTATGATCAATCTGGAGCTGATGAACTACAAGCAGCTCAACTATATAACGCTAGCCAGTAAGTTATTTTATCGAAGAGTCCAACTGTTTGTAATAATGTTTGCACTTGCAAATAGCACAAATCATAGCCACGCTGTGGGCTTTTGGTCTGCCCAAGGTAAACAAGAGCTTGTATTTTCATCGTGAGGCTTATCTAAGGGAGCCTACGCCTGAAGCACCAAGGACCACACAATTGCAGGTACAGCTGGAAACGCAGATGGAATCAGTCGAGCCAGATGTAGCTAGCCAGCAGACAAGCAGCTTGGTGCACTACAGCCCAATGCGTCTGCTCTGGCAGCACTTTTCCAATGCCTACACTAATCCGCGAGTGGTACAGTGGAGCTTGTGGTATGCGATTGGCCTGGCTGGCTATCTACAGGTCACATACTACATGCAGGTGCTTTGGAAGGTTATCGAGCCAGAGCCACAGATTGCGTGGAATGGTGCTGTGGATGCGGTGCTTACAGCTCTGGCGGCACTGAGTGCTTTGGCAGCTGGATACCTGCATAGTGGGCGTATGAGGTCACGGGCCAGCTTGCTTGTGTTATCGGTGCTATCTGCACTGGAAGGTGGCAGTGTTTTAATCTGCTGCTGGACCAATGATATCTATTGGTCGTATGTGGGCTTTGTGATCTTTGGAGCACTCTATGGCTTTACTATAACTGTAGCCAGGTAAGTTTAATAAAAAGTTTATTGTTTCAGATGTATCCATAATTCTCTCTTCTAGTGCTGAGGTGGCACGTAACCTGCAGGAGGATAGCTTCGGTCTCGTCTTTGGCATCAATACGCTGCTGGCTTTGGTCTTTCAGTCCCTGCTTACCATTATTGTTGTCACGGAGACAGGCTTTGAACTTGATCCTGTGGGACAGTACACGGTCTATGCTTTTTATTTCATCGCTGTGGCCATAATATACTTCATATCGGTACTAATCGAGCATCTTTGGTATCGTGGATCTGAAAAAGTACAGGCAAAAACTGAAAATTTAGATTAGAGATAAGAAGTGTCCAGTTTCAAACGTTGGCATTCAATTTTAAAACCCAGTTAAGTGAGCAACTCCTATAAAAAAAAAACAAAAATCGGTGTGTACTTTGCAATAGAAATAATTGTTCTGAATATAAATGCATCAGTAATTTGTAGTCATTGTAAAAATAAGTTATGCATAAGTCACTGTATAAATAGACTGTGTACTTAATAGTTTATGCATTTAGATGTAAAGAGCAAAGCCCAAAAAGATGTTAATTTTAATACTAACTATAATTAAATTTATATAATTATTTGATATTTTTAATTAGGGGTTTTTTTTTTATTAAGCACGACCATTTCTTTCAATTTTAAAACTAATGCAAATAGTCTTTAAATCTGTTTAAATGAGATATTTAAAAACTTTTGAAACCTTTTGGTGCACTTGTTAGTAAAATTCTCCTTTGTAGTCACAAATACTTTTAGCTTTGTACGAGATGTGCCCAAAAACAAATCGGCTTTTATTGAAATGTTACGGAAACAAACTTAAACCTTAATACCATGTTATGGTTCAATCTTTTACGAACATGTAAGTGTGGATGCTAAGGAGTATATACAGTATTGAGAAAAACAATAGCAGCAAAACCTTCTTCAACCTTCAATGGGTCAATATTATACTTAAAGGGTCTTACGCGATGATGTTTCTATTTATACCTTATAAATTTATAATACATTTACTTTCTTTTAACAAGTTCTAACCCTTTGTTAACTAGTTTACAAAGGCAATTAACTGACGGCATCTAATATAGACATTAAAATGGCTTATAGCGACTACAAAAACAATTACCAGTATTTAATTGTAAGGCGGGCTTAAACGCGACTTAAAGCTTTTCGTACGTGATGCATTAGCTTTGTATTGTGTGAACTTTTGTTGCAAGTTGCGCTTGCTATACGCTGCCTTGCTTAGTGTGTTTGTTCGTCTAATCTGTCGACAGTTGCGCGCACTGATTACAGTAGGTGAAAAGTGTATACTTATTGTTGGGCGTATAACACTATAAGAGTAGTATGCGTAATTATTTTAATTATTTGTAAGCAACACTTTGGCATGAAAATGTTTACTAACCGTGAAAATTTTTGATTTTTTCATTTTAGAGCTATAGGGACATACTGGTTGTTGTTTTTAATTTTTATTTTTTATAAGTAATTCAGTTAATTATCTCTTAAACCGATTAAACAAAACTTTAAAAAAAATAGCCTTAACAAAGAAACATTAAAAATACTAACAAAGTCACTAAATTCATTTTCACGGTGTGTAAAAATTTTCGTGGCAAAGTGTATATTGTTTGCAATCTACTTAATGCCTGTAGTTCACTCTTTAATAAAAGCCGAGTCGTCGATTAGATTGTATTCAGCAGGCGTTGTGGTTAGCGATGCAATTGTCATGGCTAAGAATTTCTGGTGTGCTTTGCGTGTTTGGATTTCTACGCGAGCTGCGTCCATCGGAGCCCTACCATGCCGAAATGCTGCTCGGCGAGTGGTACAATGTGACCCAGGATCAAGTGAATCGAGCTATCTATCCCGTTGGCACATACTCTTATCTTAGTCTGCTGATTGTCGTATTTCTTGTCACTGATTTTCTTAGGTAATCATAGTGTAATCACCAATCTCTACAAATATGCAAAAAACATAAAAATATATTTTACATGTCATTGACAGATACAAGCCGATGATAATTGCGAACGCTTTAACTGGCATTATTATTTGGAGTCTGCTGATATGGACAACAACTTTATTGGGTTTGCAAATTGTTGAGGTTTTTTATGGCTTCTATCAGGCCACAGAAGTGGCATACTATTCATACATATATGCTAAGGTCGACAAAAAGTATTACCCCCGTGTCACTTCCCACACCAGAGCGGCCATGTTTGTGGGTAAACTGGTCGCAGGTTTGTCTGCACAGCTATTAATAGGTCTGGAGTGGATGAACTATAAGCAGTTATTGTATATAACTGCTGGCTGTAAGTTTATAATTAAACTTAAAAGCACTTAATTGTGGTTTGGGTTTTTTGCAATGTTCGCCTGTCCGTATAATATATTATTTACATAAGAAAACAATAGGGCTCCAGTCGAGAATTCCCGACTAAATGATACCCTTTACGCGTACAGTGAGTGCTTGGTAGTATGTAAGTGTGTGTCTGCGTACGCGTAAACAGCATACCTTACGTATTTTCAATGTTTCATATCTCAGGTGTTTCTCAACCAATTTCAATTTCGAACGCCTTGTCAAAGTTTTCCAAATTAAAGATTTTGTTGTTACGGATCACATGTGTATATCAGAAACGCGAAGAGTTATCGAAAATTTGAAAAAAAAAAAAAAAACTTGTACTGCCTAGGGATTAGGCGAGCTTATGTTCCAAGCTTGAAGTCTCTTACTCTTAGAGTCTCTGAGATCGACGCGTTCATAAATACGGACAGACAGACGGACATGGCTATATCGATACGGCTGTTAATGCTGATCAAGAATGTGTAAACTTTATGGGGTCGGAGATGCTTCCTTCTGCCTGTTACACACTTTTGCACAAAACCATTATACCCTTTTTACCCATTTTTAATGGGTTCAGGGTGTTAAAACAGAACTAAACAAAAAATCTTAACTTTTATAAGAAAAGTGTAAAAAGTTTAAATATTTGAAAATTATATGGTACCAAAATATGAGAGTTTACTGTCAAAACCAAACGAAATTGTTATGCAGCCTTGGATACAACTTTATGTTTACAGCACAGCATAAAAAAAATGTCTCTGGTTCAAGGCTTAAATGAAAGCTCATTAAAAGGCATAGAAAACTATAAGATAAGGGTAATACAACCTAAAACTGTTTATTTTTACTTAAGATTCGTATCAATTATGAACAAGCAATTATGAAGTTTCTTCCATAAAAATGATTTGAAAGTAATTTTGCATTTATGACATGTAAGAAGGCTCTAGTCGAGAAATAATTACGCATACTACTCTTATAGGGTTATACGTCCAACAATAAGTATACACTTTTCTCCTACTGTAATCAGCGCGCGCAACTTTCGACAGATTAGTCGAACAAACACACTTAGCAAGGCAACACACTTAATCGTTTGCAAACTGCACGATTTTTAACATTCTGCTTGCAACAAAAGTACACACAACACAAAGCTAATGCATCACGTACAAAAAACTTTAAGTCGTGCTTAAGCCCGCCTTACAATTATTTTACCAATGCCGACGGTTAATTGCCTTTGTAAAGTAATTAAATAAGTGGTTAAAACTTGTCAAAGGAAAATAAATGTGTTATAAAGTTATATGTTATAAATAGAACCATGAACGCGTAAGACTCTTTAAGTATAATATTGATCCCTTGAAGGTTGACGAAGATTTTGCTACTATTGTTTTTCTCAATACTATATACAGTAAGCATCCACTGACTTACAGGGTGTAAAAATAACGCACAAAATAAACCAACAATATTAGTCACTCCTTTTATAACCCGTTAAAGATACTTTTGTTCATCGTTTAACTATTATATTTTACTATACTATTTTACTATTTGTAAATAAACAAACCATTTTTCACAGCGCAAGTCTTAGCACTGCTTTGGGCCATTGGACTACCGAGAGTGGAAAAGAGTTTATATTTCCATAACAAAATAAGAAGCACTGCCATTGATAATACTTATGCTGGAAATATAGAATCAATAAAAAATGCACCTGAATCTTCCATTGCCAAGGAGAAGCGTGTTCCACCTCTTCAACTGCTGTGGTCCCATTTTTATAGCGCATATACCAATCCATTGGTTCTCCAATGGAGCTTGTGGTATGCCATCAGTCTTGCAGGCAATCTTCAAGTCACAACGTATATGCAGGTGGTCTGGAAATCGTTTGATAACGAGCCAACAGTGAGTATGGAGATATTATGATGTCCAATAACCCGATTAATCACCTTAATGGCTTACAGATTGTGTGGAATGGGGGCGTGGATGCCGCTCTGACCGCTCTGGCTGCTCTCTTCTCCCTATTGGCAGGCTATTTTCATGCAGGCCGTCTAAAAACGCGCACCAGTCTTTTATCATTGTCTGTATTATCGGTAATTGAAGGTGGCTGCATATTGTTGGCATCGTGGACAACAAACATCTATTTATCATACTTGGGCTATGTGTTATTTGGAGCACTCTTTGGCTTTACTATAACAGTAGCGAGGTTAGTTAAATCTTAACTTCAGATAATTATTTGTGCTTATCCATTTTATATGCGTTGCAGCGCTGAATTGGCTGGAAGTCTGCTAGAGGATAGTTTTGCCCTAATCTTTGGCATAAATACTCTCATTGCACTTGCTTTACAATCATTGATCACCCTGGTGGTTGTCTCTGATAGTGTGGGACTTAATTTAAACACATTCGAACAGTTTAGTGTCTATGCATTTTATTATTTTGTAATCGGCACTGTGTATTTTGTAGCCATTATCATTCAATATTTGTGTACGTACAAAAAGAGCCCAAAACCTAGCGATATGTATGAAATTGAATAAGGCACCATTGTGTTATTTTAAAATTGAGAAAAACATAAACTGTGTGTTGATTACCAATCTGTATATATTATAATTGATAAATTTAATATTTATATTTCCGTTAATTTTGTGAACAGAGCTACCAGATCAAAGAAACCATTTCAGCAGAAATATCGTAAGGAAATACGAATCCTTAGCTAATAAAAAATATGAATTTTAGGCCAATAAATAAACTAAGCTTCTAAGAATTCTAATAATTTATTTATTAAATACAGCATATCTAATTTGTTTTGTTTTGTATTCGGATTCTTAATAGGTACATGGCGGTTATTGATTAATACCAAAATATTTCAAAGGTACGGTCTCTCTGTTTGCTGCACTTCTTTGTGACAGCTGATTTTTTGTTTAACGCGGGGCTATTTAACAAATACGCATACCGCTTTAACTATGCGATTGTAATAAAAAAGCGAAAAAGACTGTTGATATTGTTGATCTCGTACGCGACTTAAATATCAAGTGTCACAAAGGGTTCAGCATAAGTGCGTCAATGTTCAGAGAACGAAGATTTAGCACGTTTCCTCGAACCATATCTAAATAAATTTTAAACAACAAATATTTGTAGCAGTTTTAAAATGCGCTTTGTACGACGGAATGTGCAAAAGCTGATACTGGTGGGATGTGTAGTCTCGATGTTCCTATTATTGTATGTGTTGAACACAGAGCCGGAAGATGTTGATAAAAGCGTCAAAATGTAAGTATTTTTATTTATATTATATTTTGTTTTAAACGTGGTTAGAAATGGAAAAAACATGATAACAGAAGTTTAATTATAGACACATATGTGCTGATATGTGCTAATATGTTTGTTTATTTTACAGCGAAATAATTGAACTATCGATAAGGTCTGTGATGAATCAGGGCGAGTGCCGACAGCCGCATTTGCCCTTGGAAAATCCACATATCATGAAATTTTACAAGCCGGTTTATAAATTAAACTGCGGCTCAAAGCCGGACTGGGTTATGTGTGAGGTAAATGCTAATTAATACGTGCACTCTTTATTAATATTTTATATATGTATGTATATAAAAGGGCCTTTGACTGCTAAAACTTAACAGGTAGCTATCTTGACAAGCAAGTTTCCCGTTAGAAACAAGTAAGAAGGCTCTAGTCGAGAAAGCCCGACTAGACGATACCCTGATCCCTATATATTACGCGTACAGTCAGTGCTTGCAAGTATTTGTGCGTGTGTGTACGACCATACTGCGTACTGCATACTCAACTTCAAGGTTCCATATCTCCGGTGTTTCTTAACCGATTTTAATAAAAATTTCACAGATTGTTATTATTTTGATTAATAATTAAAATGCCATTTAAATTTTCAAATTCAAGATTTTATTGTTATCGATCACATGTGTATATCGGAAACGGGATGAGTTATCGAAAATCGAAAACAAACTTTTACTGCCTAGGGATTAGGCGAGCTTAAGTTCCAAGTCTGGAGTCTCTAGCTCTTATAGTCTCTGAGATCGACGCGTTCATACATACAGACGGACAGACGGACATGGCTATATCGACTCGACTCGACTTCCTTCTGCCTGTTACATACTTTTGCACAACTTCATGATACCCTTTTTTCCCATTTTTAATGGGATCAGGGTATAAAAAGATAAAACGCACAAGTTTGTTAAGAATGTGCAATATTGTCTTATTGGCTAACTCTTTTATTTTTTTTTATCTTTATATAAACATAGGTATTTCTTTAAAATACGTGCGTTACATTATTAACCAAATTATATATGTTTTTCAAACGTGCCACAGAAATCAATATGCTTTGTGAAGCCCGAAATAATCGCAATCCATGGCGATATCACATGTTCTTATACGGATATTATACGCAAATCGGACTACACAGCACGGTTTGGAAGAACTGTGAGGATCAAGGAACCGTACGTGTTGCAGAATAGCGATTTTGTCCGAGTTGCATGCCATGCGGCCAGCGGAGAGAGATGGTTTGGCATGGCCTATGGCATACGAGATACAGTGCAACGCCCACAGGTTCCCAATTTGGCACTAAATCTGGCAGTTCTGCCACCAGAAGTGGTTGCTCAGGCCCAGCAACAGCTACAAGATCTGCCGACAAGTCCGTTTTACAATGTCTTGATGTTTGGCTTCGATTCGTTAAGCCGAAATGCCTTCATGCGTAAGCTACCGCGCAGCTATGCGTATTTGACCCAGCAACTGGGCGCCATTGTGCTGCAAGGCTATAATATTGTGGGTGATGGTACTCCTCAGGCACTGGTGCCGCTGCTCACGGGACACACAGAACTTGAGTTGCCCGAGACAAGGAAACGTGTATCAGGCTCTGCTAGCGTTGATGCTTATCCCATGATTTGGCAGGACTTTGCACGCATCGGTTACTTAACATCGTTTAATGAGGATTTGCCATATGTGGGAACGTTCACATATCGCATGAACGGATTCAATGCTCAGCCTGTGGATCATTATTTAAGAACGTTTTACATGCAGGCCTCTAATATGTTAAGTGGTAGCGCGCCCAACTGCATTGGCAATCAGCCGGATCATTTGGTCATGTTGGATTATACCAAAAATGTGAGTCAGATTTATTGCAGTGTTGTAAGTAAATAATTTATTTAAATATGATTTATTGCAGTTCATGTTGAAGTATCGAGACGCACCACGTTTTGTATTTAGCTTTCATGGTGGGCTCTCGCACGATTCTATTAATCTTGTGGGTGCTGCCGATAACGATGTACACGATTGGCTGGTGGCGCTGAAGGAGAAGTCGCTCCTTGACGATACCATACTTATATTTATGGCTGATCATGGCAACCGCTTCGCTGAAGTCCGCGCCACGCTGCAGGGTAAACAGGAGGAACGTTTGCCTTTCTTTAGCTTTACGTTTCCCGAGTCTTTCAAGAAACGCTTCCCTTTGGAGTATAATAACTTTTTGGCCAACGAGCACCGTCTCAGCACGCCGTTTGATGTTCACGCTACTCTTAAGCATTTGATACGTAATACCTTTAAACTTTCGAAATTGTTAAAATATATAATTCATATCTTTATTTTTGTTTGCAGAACTGCAAACGGCCGGCATTAATGAGCTGACACCAGAAAATAGTTACGATAGCCTCAGCAACGACATAAAAATGGAATCAATTCAGGAAAAGGATATACGCATCTCAGAGCAGGCTCGAGGTCGTGCGGTTTCATTATTTGATCGCATACCCAGTAATCGGTCCTGTGCCGACGCATACATTGAGCCCCATTGGTGCGCTTGCCTCAACTGGCAGCCGTTACTGTTGAACGACACTCGCTACGCAGGCATCGTACTTAAAGCAGCCAGCAGCATTGTGGAGACCATAAATGCAGCAACGGCAGAGCGCCGTCAACTTTGTGCCCCACTCCAACTGCAGCAAGTTAATTGGGCGCTTCGTTTGAAACCGCATAAGGAGCTGCTGCAGTTCAAGACCAACAGCGATAGGGATGGCTTTCTGGCGGACATGAGTGGGCACACCGTGGTGCACGAGGAGTTTTATCAACTGCAGTTGGTCACGCAACCTGGCCAGGCGCTTTATGAGGCGAGTGTCGCCCACAATTTACACACACTCAACGTTACAACAAAACTTACGGATATATCCCGTGTCAATCAGTATGGCACACAGGCCAAATGCGTTTACGAACGCGATCCGGAATTGCGCAAATTTTGCTACTGCCGCGACTAAAACTAGTCAACTTCTAGACAGAATGCACAGCATACAATGGACTTAGTATAAGCATACAATTGTTTAAATTTAGGACATATTATTTTCCTAATTATCATTTACAGAGTATTTATAGAATTGTGAAATCAGTATAGCCATTTGCCAAAGACTTCGATCTTGTCACTTTGTTAAGTTCAAAGTTAATAGCTCTCTTAGTAATTGTTCCTTAGCACAAACCTCGTTTTATACTTATTAATAAAAGTCAACTTATTGAAATGAATCAAAACTGACATACTTATAGTAAACTTGAAGTAGCATGAATATAATATATATGCACAAATGATTTTAGAATCGCAAAATTTTTAAATTACACTAAGTATAAAAAAGATACTGTCGGTATTTTGTATGGAGGTATTTATTTATTTGTATTATGTGTGTATTGTTATACGGGTGTCACTATATTACTAGATACGACAAACATTTGGTTAATAACCGACTGCGTAGCAAAATTATGTTTTGTTATTTATATGTTATGTTTTTACTTTTGTTAATGCACTCGCCTGGCTTTATATATAAACTGGCAGATATTTAACTGGATGTTTATTATAAAAAACATATATGTTAACCATATTTACCGGTATTGCGTAATGGGCTATATGAAGTAATAACACATTATGTTTGTTACTTTTCCCAAATCTTTTAAGTGGCACTTTAAATTATTTGTTTTGCTAGAAGGTATTTATCATTGCGTGTTGTGTATATAAATATATGTAAATATTTGTATATTCTATTTGTATATGTTTAACTTTTATGTTTATAAATATACTTATGTGAATATAAGTAACTTTAATATTTCGCACACAGTACGAATCTTAACTTTGGATTGAATGCTAATATTTAAAAAAAAAATATATATTCTTTATCATATGTTAGTTAATGCACAGTTGTAAACTGATAATTAAAAGGGGAGCAATATACCAAAAACAAAAAAAGAATCTTTTATTGAAATTTTGCATAAAATGTTACAAACAAAAAGAAATAGCTTTAAGTGTTAGCTAAAACAGGAACAAATTACGTACGATAAAAAAAAATTCGTATCGAGAATTATCTAATTTTGTCAACTGATGGAAACATTTTCATAAGTAATGATTTGTTATTTAAGTGTAATATATAATCACTAAAAGATAGCCTTGCACTGAGTGGGCGCTGTTTAAATATGTGTTTGAAAAGTATCGCATACTTAACGGCTTTCGGTTTATTTATCTTACAAAACTTAAAAACTAACCAGACAAATGGCCGTGCAAACCGTAATATACGTACACAAAGCCAATACAACTTGGGGTAATTGTGTAATCGAGGGAATTATGCAATGCATTTGCAAATGTTTTCAACTAATTGTAAGTGTAATAATTATTTGGTTATGTGCATGAGTGAGAGTTTGTCCGAGGGTTATTTTCGAATGCACTCGCTTAGCTAAAGGCTGCTGTTGCCGCAGTGCCTGTTGGCATATTGGGTCACGACACTGATGTCGCGAGGAACTCCTGCAAACGCTGCACAGTTACGCGATCCAATTTGCACAGATCGAAGTCAAATGTTTTGTGCGTTATCTCATAACAGCCGCTGTCGACAATCATTTCGACAACTTGTTGCATCTCCTCATTGTCCTGCAGAGTCATGATTTTGTGGTGCAACTCCTGCAGTTCTGTCAGGTATTCTATGGGTAATGGTGTGTTATTACCGCCGACAATACCAACACCAATCGGCTGTGGTGGCTCAGCAGGCGAATGGCTGCTATTAATGCTATTGCTATTATTGTAATTCAGTGTGTTGTTGTTATTATGGCTGCTCGGCGAGGAGACATGGCTGTTGTTGGAAGCCGCTGCGGCTACAGCTGCAACTGCGCCTGCCTGTCGCAGCGAAGGTGATTTGGATTTTTCTCGCGCTGATTTTCCTGCTGGTTCCTTTTTAGTGGTTTTCAGTGCCGGCTCAATAAAGGTTGTTGGCGTGTTAGTATTGGTGCTGCTGCTGTTGCTATTCTGCGAGTTGCGTCGATTGCGTTTCTTCTCCTCTTTGAGCTCTGCTTTTTCTAGCTTCTCTGCCTTGGTATCTGGTGATTTTTCCAGCTTCTCTGGCTTTTCTAACTTGTCGCCCGGCTTGGATTTGACCTTGTGCTCTTTGCTAGCTAAATCAGCAGCCTTGGTATCCTTTGCACTGCTGTTCTGTGTGTTCTTCGCGGCTTGTGCGCTTTTCTGCTGGCTACTGCTTTTTGCCGGTAGATCGGGAAAACTGCTATTGGAGCTGTCCGAATGCTGCAGCGTAGCCGCTGTTGCAGCTGCTAACGCATTTGTGGCCGCCAAATCGGGCGCCGATTGTGCTGAATCCATGTCGCTTAAATCTAAATTGCTTGACGTCTTGCTTGCCAGCCGTGGTTGTCCACTTGCTGGAGTTGTTGCTTGCTTGCTGTGCTTTGAGTCTGCATCGCGTTGTCGCTTATCCTCCTTGATGGCGGATTTTTCCTTGGATTTCTTGTGTTTCTCTTTCTTGTTGAGCACGGGTACAGTTTTATCTGTATTTGTATCGACCTGCTGGTTGGCCACATCGTTTTTTTGTGATGATTCAGACGAAGTAACTGCTGCTCCTAATTGTGCTATTGGTGTTGTATTTGCTGTGGACTTATCTGCTCCAGTTGCACTTGGCAGTTGTTGCTGCTGCTGTTGTTGGGACTTCTCTTTATCGCGCTCCTTAGACTTGTCCTTCTCGCGCTCCTTTTCCTTTTCCTTGTCACGTTCGCTGCGCTCCTTTTCCTTTTCTTTCTCTTTGTCCTTATCTTTGCTCTTATCCTTTTTCTTGTGCTTGTGCGACTTCTTGTCTGCGGCACTGTTGCCATTACTGCTGCTCGTTGTCTTGTCCCCTTTCGTTTCGGCCACTTTTTCACCGACTTTTGCAGCGCTGTGGGCTGACAGCGTGACTAGCTCCTCTTTTTCTTGGGCACGCTGCTTGCTGCTGCTGGATGCCAGACTGCTGGTGCTAGCGCTGCTGACCAACGAACTGGGCGTTGACTTTCCAGTTGCCTTGAGTGCATCATAACTAATTTGAGATTGCGACGACTGTGTTTGGGTATTGCTGCAGGTGCTGCCAGTGGCCGGACTGTCGCTTTGTCCACGCTCATCCTTAAGAAAACGCTTATCCTTGTCGCGCTCCTCCCGCTGCTTTTCACGCTCACGTTCCCGTTCACGTTCCTTGTCTTTTTTCTCTTTTTTTGATTTTTTGTTGGAGCTACGCTCCTTGTCCTTTGACTCTGATTTGCTAGTTGACTTGTGATCCTCACGATCCTTGGACCGAGCGTTCGGTGTGCCAGCGGCGCTATCTGTTTGCTTTTTGGGACTCATTTCGGCACGGCTCGATCTGCCTCCTGCCTTAGGGCTAACTGTTCGACGTACTAATGCCGCAGCGGCTGCTGTTACTGCGCTGCTGCTGCTTTGTTCACGTTCGCGATCTTTTTCACGGGTTTTATCCTTTTTGGACTTTTCTTTGTCTTTGTCATGCTTGCTACTGCTGCTGCTTTCGCCAGATTTGCCAGACTTGCGCTCCTTGTCCCGTCCGTGACGATCCTTTTTGTCCTTATCGCGCGATTTTTCTAAACTGTTGGATTTGTCGCGCTCTTTGCTAGACTTTTCTTTAGAATCATGTGAGCCGCCCATTTTAGTGGTGCTTGAACCGGCTTGTGCCTTTCCATCTGGCGAATGCTTGGGAGCAGTTGTGGCCGGCACAATGGCAGGTGCTCCGGGGCCTTTGGTAATGGGCGGTCCGAAAAGCGCAGAGAAAGCGCTTACCTTGTCGTTATCTTCAGTTCGCGATTTATGCTTTTTGCTGTTGCCGGAACTTCCATCAATAACCATAGTTCCACCACCGCCCTTGGCCTTGACCAGGTTCAACTCCGAACCAGACCCTTCACCAACGCTAGGCGATGCCGTGCGGTTGAGATTACCGGCAGCCGCGATATTTGCACCAAATACCGGCACTCCACCGCCCCGCAT
Organism: Scaptomyza cyrtandrae; assembly: GCA_035044605.1. Classification (NCBI taxonomy): domain Eukaryota; kingdom Metazoa; phylum Arthropoda; class Insecta; order Diptera; family Drosophilidae; genus Scaptomyza; species Scaptomyza cyrtandrae. Next base: position 12,020,734 of record JAWNNS010000640.1, read on the forward strand.
CAGCCTAGCACGAAACTCCTCTGATGGCGCTTCAAACACATGTGTCTTGACCTCGAATCGATGACGCGGCGGTCCCGTCTGCTGAAGATCCAAATCATATTGATACATGATGCGCTTAGGCTCATCACGATTCCGAAAGAATATCTCGACGGGAAGTATAAAGCCAGCGTAGCCTGACTCTTGTATGACATAAGGTGGATCTTTGATAACTGGAAAAGAACAAACCGATTTGGTTTTGGCGCGCAAAGTAAAAACACCTATTATCTTTTATATCTTACCACGCTTTGGTTTGGGAAACGAGTCATGAAGTATGAAGACCACTTTGTCAACAAATGCACTTATGTCCGCCTTATTCACACCCTGCACATATATCTCCCAGTCGTGGGTGAATGCCTGCGGATGTTTCTTGCTGCGCAGCTTTGATCTATGGCCAATTTCGAACTGCACCTTGACTGCCATCTCGCTAATGCCGGCAACGGGCAATGCATTAAATTTGTATGTCCGATATATTAATATTCTGCAAGACGATTTTCATACATAAACAAAAATTTTGTGAGTCTCTGAGGCGGCGCAGTATGTCTGCAATTTTTTTTTTATATGTGTTGGTGTCACCTTAGCTTAGAGTGCCATATGTCAAGCAAGTACAACAATATACAAATGTTTATAACTATGCAGTTATATGTTGTAATGTGCAGAAGTGAATTGGTAGAAAACTTAAGCGGCAATTTTTTTATTAAACAACAAAAACGGGTAAAGAAAACGAAAACACTCGCACTACATACACATTGAGTAATATCGATATCGATGTATGTAAATAACATGGATAATTAGCGAATGCAACTCTATCATATATCACAATCATCGGTAATTGAACGGAATGTGTATCCAAATTGTTTCTATCGGTAAATAGAGGCGATACATTTTGCGATAGTCATGCCACTAGTAGAAAGCAGCTGATTTGCCGTTCACACGCGACTGTAAAAACAATAAAATGTTTTGCGAAAGAAACCGCAATAAAACTTGAGGAAAATTGCTAAAATTGTAAATGTAAGCTTCAGATCGAAATCGCTACTTTTCCAAAATGGCAAGCGACTACAGTGCCAATCAATTTGTGTCTACAAACACATGTGCGGCCAGTGCGGCGAGCTCCTCCCGCTGGCTCACTGAGGAAGTCTTCAAGCTGATCGACATTGTGCAACGTGATGAGGCTATCTATAATCCACGACACAAGTACTACTTTTGCCGGCCATATGTGGAGAACTTTTGGCGTGAGGTGGATTTGAAGCTAGAGAAGAACCCTGGTGCTAGTTTAGCGAAATGGACAAATTTACGCATTTCTTTTCGACGGGAATATACTAACTATTTGGAAGAAAAAGTGCCACCTTGTTGGTCATATTTTGATCGCATGTTTTTTCTACATCCGTATTTGCGTAAAAAGCACCAACAACCCAAATCGCTGGACACTCAAGTGCAAGATGCTCTTGCACACCTAAGCAATTTGTCTAGTCGCATGCAACGGGAACGCACAGTTAACACGTGTCCAGCGGCTAGCAGCACTAACGACAACAGCAGCACGGCACATGTTAATCCAAACAGTGCTGTGCAATCGCCGCAGCAGCAACAGTTAGACAACTATTTGGACTATTTTGATGAGCACGATCATAACAACTCGGAGCTGGACGAGATTATCGATGAGGAAAATCGATCACGTTTTCAAAATGACATTAAATCAGAATGTGAAGAGCCCGTTGATGATTACGAGCACGAACACGAAACAGAGCCAGAACAGCGTTTGCATCAACCCCACCAGCGTCAGGACGACGATGACCAAGAGGAGCATGAAATGCGTGCATTAGCCTTCGATACAGCTGCGCCCAGTTCCACGTCCAACTCCTCCTCTTTGCCAATAGAGAAACGCTTCACACAGCATTTTCAGCAGCAAGGGAACAATGCCAGCAGCAGTAGTCGACTGCAGCACATAAATCGCCTGCAAATGCGCTCGTATCAAGATGAGGCACGTGCTCTGCGTTCACGCTCGCAAGAGCTCCAAGGTGCAGCTGCTGCCGCTGCAACGGCTGCTAACATACAAACACACCCAAATATTTCATTTGTGCGTCCCACTTTTAGCAGCAAGGCCGCCGATACGGTGAGCACCACAACGCATGCAAATGCGCCGGTTGCTGGCATTGGTGTCGCCTCCACATCTGATACGGAATTGCCTGCATCGTCTAGTATCGCAACAGCTGCACCCACCCTAAGCAGCAGCTACTTGGGTCAGCGTCATGTCCTTTTGCAACATTCCCACTTGCATGGACATCACCAGGCGACAACCACCCAGCGATTGGAGGTGAACAACTCATCAGTCGCTCTGCCGACAGCCGGCTCAGTGGAGTTATGCGACTGCAAGACCGATTCGGATGCCATGTTTCTCATGAGCCTGCTGCCCGACATACAAAAATTAAATGGACGCGATCGTGGCAAAATCAAAATAGCTTTTCAAAACATTTTGCAGGACTACTTGTATCCGGACTAATTGCGACTTTAAGTCGTTCTATCTGCGGCTAGCGAAGATCTCTTAGCTCTTCTGTGTATACAATTTTGCTTATAGCATGAACAAATCTAATTTCGATTTATTGCTAAGTTAACCAAATGGCTTAGCCAGATATTTTAAATTTTTATTCGGTTAACTTTCTAAAGCTTTGCAGTGTAAAGAAAAATACAAAAAATCAACAAAGTTTCCTTAACTAACAATTGTATCCACTTTTACAATATGTGTTATAAATTATTTTTATTTATGTATGTATAAATATATTATGTTTTACACGAAAAATTTATTAAAATGTATTAAAGTTAAATTTAATTTTACAAAGTCTGTTTTGATTTGCTCAACTGAATTTAAATGCTTTAAGCAACAATATCGCAGAATTTTGATCCAAATCAGAAAGTTAATTTTTTTTCATGTTAGTCATCATGAAGCCAATAATAAACAATACTAGAAATTTAAATGAAATTTTCTATCTAAAGACTTAACAAATTGTTGTCGAATTTGTTATCTATTTTTTTAATTTCTGTGCCGACTTTTGTTCTATTCTCCATTTTTTATCTAATAAAGTACCTGTTTGGACTATTTTTTTTTAGATATTCACAAACTGTTGTTGGATCTTAATTCTTAACGAAAACATTTTGAATAAATATGTACCACTGTACTTCAATCAAACAACTTAAGGTCGCGCGCAATCTTCTGTATCTTATTGTCCAGCGTCTTGTCCTCGTACTCACAGATGTAATAGTGCCTGGATGTGCACTCCTGTCCATAGTAGACGTAGCTATGCTTTCCAGCATTGTAACTCAGACGCAGACAGCGTCCTTTGCCATCAATTTTCTCAGTATTATTAAGGACATCTTTGTCCTCAGAGGATTCCTCGCTACTGTCGATCAAATTGGAGGCCGTTGAGTTCTCAGCCTTCTGTGACATTGCTATTGAAGTGAGGTTTGTATTTGGATTGACCGGCTTGGCGGAGTTCGACCAAATCCACAGCAATCCCGGGTTCAGACCACCTAGCCAATAATCACGTCCCCTATGCGCTGGCTGGTTTAGCAAATGGGCCATGATCTCTTCATTCTCCGACACCTTCTCAAACTCGGCCAAATGTGCAGAGAGTCCCTTGCAGGCGGTGTTCGCTGTCTTCCAGTTGACCTGCTGCTGGCTATTTATATAATAGCAATTGTCACTGATTCGTGTAAAGTTCGTTGGGCAGGGATCTCGTACTTCCTTCTGATTGTTACCAGCCATCAGATAGTATACCAATTGTTCCGTTCGTCGCACGCGATTTTCCAAATAATCTGGAGAATTAAATTACTTTGTTAATTTTTTTAATTATCTTATAATATGCAGTTGATTAAATATTTTTGAAACTGGATCAAAGTATACGGAAAAGTATTTAAACTTAACAACTTAGTGAAAATTACTGAATAGTATTTAAACTTCTTAGCTAATTTCAACTAAAATATAAAAAAAATAATAATTTTACTACTGATTTTTAAAAAATAATCAACATATAAAATAAATATTTGCGATTAAAAGAAAAAACTTAAATTGCTGAGAACTAACTAAAATATTTGTTTATGCAATTTAAAGGTCTTACCAACACGATAGACAAGCTTCTCAATGGCACCCAGCAGATACAAATCATTTTCAGAAACTGCTCGAAATGTGTTTGGTGGACGGTCATGTGACTGTTGTCCCAAATGTTGCTGTTGCGAGTGTGATGGCGGCATTTGCTGCTGTTGCTGCTGCACTGGTCTATAATGGGCCTGAGGTGGAGTTAATGGAGTATTGCTCGAACTGCCACCACCGGTTGAGCCACCAATACCAAATAACTGTTGCAAGAAACCAGGTTGTTGGCGTTGTTGTAGCTGCTGTTGCTGGTGTTGATATTGTTGTTGTTGTTGCTGGTGCAACATTTGGTTTGTCATGGGTCGAAACTGCGGATTGACCATTGATCCTGGGCTTTCCACCGGCGTACGCAGATGGGGCTCCAGCTCAACCGCCTCGCCAATGCGACGCGTTATGTATATATTGTTGCCGGGTCGTTTATAAGCCGATGAATGATAACTTATAGGTCCATTCATGCCGCCGTCCATAAAACCTAGATCCTTGGACACGCGCTGACTGCTGCTCTGGCTGTAGATTGGTCAAAAATAAAAAATGAACTAACTTCACATTGACAACAATTAAAAACAAAATAGCACACACACCTTAAGACATAATCTTCGAGATATTGAGACCAGCTTGGTGCGGTCAATGATTCATTTGCGTATTTTTGCATAGTTTCACTCTCCGCATTGCATAAGCCCAGCCAAGGGCCCAGACTTATTGACAACATCAACATATAGACATGGACATGACGACACTTTATTATTTTTATTTTCTTTGCGGCCGGTGACATGGCGACATGTAATGTTTACACTATGCAACCACTAAAAAATTCCCCTCACAAACTTAACCAAAATAAGAAACACTTTCGTTTTGTACCACTGGCGGCCCGTTTCTTGTTGTCGTCGCGTCGGCGTTGAGATTCATACTGAGACTGCGACTGGAGCTCAGTTGGAGCTGGGGTTGGCCGTCATGACCGAGGCAATGTCTTGGCGACGTCGACGCACGCCCGTTGTTACTGTCGTTGCTGTTGTTGTTGTTGTGGCTGCCGCTTTTTTTTATATTTTTACCTGCGTGAAATGCAAAAATTTCACTTTCTCCGACGCTCTTCACGAATGTAAGTCATTGGGTTTTTGTTTGGGTTTTGTTTGAGGTTTGTTTGCTTGACGGCGGCGCCTTTTTGTGCCTTGTTGTCTAACTGATTATAACTTCTTTTTTTTCTATTTATATACTTTAGTTTATTGATAAATGTGCGAAATTATTAAAAATCATTAACTTAGGTGATTATTGAAAAATCAACTACCTGTGCATCGTAAATATTTGATTTGTTTTATTTTGAAAGATATTTTATTGGGTTTAAAGAACTTTCAATAAAAAAACATAAAATAAAAATAAATAAATGCATAACATTAAGCGAAATCAGAAATAATCGTTAGATTATTTAATTTTTGATTGAAAACAAAAAATTATACCAGTGTAATAACGCCTAACAATATTGATTTAAAAACAACTTTACGTTGTTCGCATGTTAAAAAATCGATCGATTAAAAACTTTTAATAATATTGTATGCTCTGTCTATTTGCATATTATAGCTACACGTTATAAAGAAAGGGGACTTAGCATATGATTACAGCTTCATTAACATGGCCATTTCGCTGATTTGAAGACGGATGGTTCAAGATTATAACTATAACCACAACATCATCGTGTCATGGAGCGTCTTGTGCTCTCCGCCCACATGTGTGGCAGTGCTCTTAAAAAACATAAAGTTAATTAACAAAAATTTGATTTCTGATGGTTGCCATGAAGTTTATTTTAACTACACACTTTGACTTTCATTATGACTTGTTTTGACTACTTGTTAGCTGTTGGTAAATGTTGTTGATGTTGCAATGAAGGTCTTCTCGCATCGTTCATCTGGTTTTGCTTTTGGGATTCGATTCGATGACGCGTTTAAGATGATGGGTTTTTGAGTTGGTCTTGAGCGGTTTTCCCAAAAAGCTGAATAAGAGCACGATGTGCATTTTAAAGATAATATTAAAGTATGGGGTAAATCTTTCTCAGAAAACTCACGACATTCGCTTTTGTGTTTTGATTTTATTATTAACTGAATTTTGGAAGAAAAATGTATATAACAGTCAATAAGCATAACAAAAAAAGTATTTCTAAAAATTCCAATAATTTAAAAGATTTGTTGTGTGCCAAGATGTTAAATCATCTTTACTTTGTGCTAGCATTCATTTGCGCCATTGAGTTCTTAGAATACAAACCATCCTGAAATAAATCACTAAACCACACTGAAAATCACACTTAATTAAGTGCTTTCTCATCACATTAAAATAAAGTCAGTGCCTTGACATGTCGTTGCCAAAAGCTTTTTTAAATGCAAATTTTACGAGTTCTGTTCCATGCAATGAAAATAAGTAGTGCCTTCTCATCCAAGCAAACATCAACATATAATTTTTCTTTTTTTAAAATAGTTTTTTATAAATTTTGTATACTTTTTTTTGTATTTTCAGTGTTTTGTTTTTTTTTTTAGTTTTAATATAGTATAAAATTTCAAATGTTTAATCATCATTCTTAACAGCATAGATACATTTAAAACTCTCTTACTTACTCTCTCTCTCTCTCTATCTCTCTCTTTATATATTAATCTTGATCTTTGACTAAACTTGCGTTCTGCTCAAGTTCTTAATATTTTTAAACATTACTTTAAAAATACAAAAAAATTATTTGTTGAATTCAGATTTTGTTGTTATTGTGTTGTTCGTAGCTACTTATTTTGTTGCATTTAAATGTTAAAACGATTCGATTGATTTCGATCTGACATACATTGTAGTAGTTGTTGTTGCTTCTGTTGTAGATCTTAATGTTGTTGTTATTTATTTATTTAGAAATAGATTTTGGTATAAAGATATACACAATAGATGTTGATATTGGTATTTGATTGTTGTTTTCTTGGTTTGATTTGCAAAATGATATTGATTGATATTATTAAATCGTTTACATTTAGTTGAGTTCCTCTTGTTGCGTCTGGTCCAGAGGCTGCCCCATTTAATAGCCAGCCAATTCGGCGAATGTGGAGTCCATCTCGTCGGCAAGGGACTTGTATCTGTCCTTGTTGATGCCCAGCTCGTCTGTGAAACGAATAATATTCAAGAGTTAATATATGCATGACAAATTTTTAAAAAATTGATAAAAATAATACACTAGTACATATATTTGAACACATAAAACATATAAATATTGAGCCACGGTACGGTGCCTGTAATACACTGTAAGAAAACAAGTGTTTTTGCAGTTAATTTTATGTGTTAGTTGTGCGCTGTTTTAGCAAGCATTTGTTTTATAATTATTTATGCTAGTACTTTTTATTTTACAACGAAACGCCTTGGTTTGTGTCTGGGCTAGGGATTATTTTAGGGAAATTTAAAAATTATCTAACACCAAGACAGCATTGGGACTAAACAAGTTATGAGAAATGAAATGCATTTGAGGACCAAAAATTGACCATCCGTCAAAGAGATCTTGTCGTACAAACTGGGCTAAAGCCGTCTAAACTGCAGACTAGATATACTACATATGATATAATGAGCAGATAAATGCAGAGTGCAGAATGCTTAATGCAGCATAGAGACTGAAAATAATACAATTCAAATCGTGGCATACGGAGATTTGGGCTTGTTTTGTGTCTGGGTAGGCAAAGACAATCAAACATGCCACATAAAACACTCAACAGAAATGAATAATATATATATTATTTTTTCACGATATAATACATAATTGAAATCACCTGTTGTTTCGAAAGCATAAATAACTAAAGTTGGCATAGTGGAACTTATTTCTTTTTGTCTGGACACAAATATTTATATATTTTTACAGTGTATTTTGAGGGAAGGGATACGGTTTGAAGTTTGGACAGCAACCACATTTAAGCAAGTTCCAAAACAAATTATTTACAGTGTAAATTGTGACAGTGAAAGCTGTGACAAATCTACAAAGTGAACTAAATGTGCAATATAAATAAACTGTGTGTAAGTTTTGCTTGGAAACTGGGGAAATGGAGTGTGCATTTGGTGTATGTGTGTGTGTGTGTGTGTGTGTGGGAAATTGTTTGGCAATTTATGGGTATTTTTGTGTTTTTGGTATTTTGGTATTTTGTTTTAATATCCAGTAAGTTCAGCAAATGTCTGGTCCAAATCGTCGCAGATTGCTTTGTACTTTTCTTTCTCATGGAAGAGACGGTCTGCAAAAAGCATTTGTTGTTTATTTTCATATATAGTATATTACAAAATTAATAAAGCAGAGTGTGATTATATAATCAACAATCAAACATACTATGTACAATGTATTTGTTGTTGTTGTTGTAGTTTTTTTTTTATAATATTTTTAAATATATTATTTATATAAATATATTGATAGACTGTGCGCATTAGTGAAAGCTGCATTGAAGTTTAAGAACTTGAATTCAATGCGATATTTACAAAGCATCATAATTTTTTTTCTTCAAGTGTAAAAAAGTAAGAGAAATAAGAGAAACATACCTTCTAGCCTGTCGACTTCCTTTTGCAGGCGCTTCACTTGCTTCTCGGCGTGCTCGGCGCGCTGTTCGGCCTCCTTTAGCTTAATGGACAAGGTCTTCATCTCGCGCTTGAATTCCTCAACACGCTGGTTGGCCTTCTCCTCGGACACTTCCAGAGATTTCAGCGAGTTGCCGACAACCTAGACAATTGTCATATTTTAGATATAGAATATTTTTGAGAAGTTGTTTTTTTTTTTTTGTATGCACCTTCAATTCTTCCTCCAGCTCCATGATCTTGGATTCACCGGAGCGGACACGATCCTCAGCAACTTCCAGCTCATCTTCAACGAAGGCCAGCTTGCGGGACACTTCATCGGACTTGGTATCGGCATCTTCAGCAAGCATGCGGGCTTCCTTCAATTGGTTGGTCAGCTGATCCATACGCTCCTCATCCTGCTGGGAACGGTTCTCCAATACTTTGCACATACGGTTGTTCTCATCGGCCGACTGTGTGGCCTCCAACAGCTTCTGTTGTGCGGTGGTTGAGCGCTCTTCAGATTTCTCCAAATCCTCCTCAATCTGTTGGACCTTACGGTTCTGGGTGGCTACCTCAGATTCCGTGGAGGTCAACAGTTTCTCCTTCTCTTCCAATTCGGTGTTGGCCTTCTCAAGCATATCCTTGGAGGTGACCAAATCGATTTCAACCTGAACGAATTTCTTCTCCAAATCGCGCACCTCCTCATTGAGTTTGTCGGCGCGGGAATTGGCATCCTTAGCTTGATTCTCACAGGTATCTGCCTTGTCAATGGCATTATCCTTCTCAAGCTTCATCGCTTGCATCTTCTTCTTGATGGCGTCCATGGTGTTTGTGTTTTTGTTTTTCGCTTAGGAGGGAAGATTAATTGGAAAAGGCACTGCAAGAATAAATTGTAAATTGTTAAATCAAATTGCTATTACTTTTTTTATTATTATAGTTTCTACCTCATATATGTATGAAAATTGTTCTTTAGCTTAAAGTTTTCTATTCTACATCTATCTATAAACAGGAATTTCCCTTAAGTGCATCTGCTGTTTTTCTCTTAACAATTTAGCATTTTTCTCGCAGCTCATAAAAATGCACTTTATACACAGCAAGAAAAAAAATGTTTACTTCATGCAATGTCTTCAATATGTTAAGTATATAGTATAAACATTTCTTATAAGTATATATATGTGCCTCGCTATATGCATACATATTTAAACCCAAATCTAAAATGTAAACAGACTTTTTCTTTGCTGAACATTTATAAAAGCTAACGTAATTTTTTTTTGTTGAAAGTACGCCCACAATAAATCCGTTGAATATATATATATATATTTATATATATATATATATATATTTGTATTGTATATATCTATTTCTCATTCTTTCTCCATTTTTAATTTTTTTTTTTTTTGCTGTACGATTTTCAAAGAGTTTAAAAATAAACCTGATATATTTTTGCCTTGCGAGCATATCCAGTCCACATACATATACTTTGGACTGTTTGCTGCTGGCATTTTTTGGACATTTTTGCCTGGCGTGTAATTCTAGAATTCCCATCATTTCAATACACGCACACACACAAACATATACACACATGTCTATACATGCTGATTGCAATTCGAAAATTTTCAGTTCATTCTATACACATTTCTTTTTTGGGGTCAAAATATGTGTGTGGGCGTTTATATGTAGGCTTGTTGTTCGTGTGTGTGTTTCTTTATAAGTGGGGCAAAGTCATTTATGTTGTATTTGTAAAGTTTTGGGGCGGGGGCTAATACCTTGGGAGTATTTAAGTCTTAAATATCTCAGAGATAAATTACTTTCTAATTAAATTGCCTTAAGAATGATGTTGAGAATAGTGGCGCCGGATGTTGAATATAAAAGGGCTTAAAAGTGCTTGGAAATCAGTTAAATATAGAAGATATATTTTTTTTAAATATTTGAAAAATATTAATGCAGATTAATAAAAAAAAATTTTTTCTGTCATATATTCTTTAAGCTTGGGAATTTTTTTTTTGTTAGTATATATCTATTGCAAAAACATGATGAGAATAATGAAAGCTGTGTGGGTGGTATCCCCAAAATATATATATATAGTATCAGAACATATACATTTTTGTACATGTATATGTATATATATAAAGTTCAAACACGTAAGCTAGTCTACATATATGCAAAGCTATTTCTCTACATCTGCTCTCCTCTAATAATTTTTTTGAGAATTTCTGACATATAGCCAAAAACAAACTCAAGGATAAATGACCAATAGCAAATGTTCGGTTGCGTTCATCGTTCATGAGATCATGAAAGCTGTGCGAGCAAAAGCTTTTTCGTCTAAGTTTCAAGTAGTGTTAAAAATAAAATCTCTAAAGTTGCCTCTGAGCATTTGTATACGTATCTTGTGTGGTTTTTGTATCTTCTGCGTGTATTAATGTGCGACAAGCAGGTGTCTGTCTGCAGTTAATTTTGTAGAATAATAGAAATCTGCTCAGCAGCAGCAGCTTTTGAATTATGTGTGTGTGTGTGTGTGTGCTTATGTGTGAATTGTGCGTATGTGCATATGTATCTGTGTGCAGCTTTTAGAACGTGTGTGCTAGTGTTTGTGTGTGTGTGTGTGTGCAAATTTTCACTCATACACATATACGCGGATATTTTTGTCAGATTTAGTTACAAAATTCCTTATAAGTGATTTTCTCACAGCGTCCATAAGTTATCATTAACTTTTCCGTAAAATAAGCATATTGAATTTTTTTTTCAAGAATAGATTCTTTATGGTGATTTTTGTGTAAAGTTGGAAATATTTCGGGACACACTTTTCAACAAATTTTTCAGTATTTTTAAGTCGCTTTCTTTTATTTGAAAAATTTTCAATATTCGCTTTTAAGCTTTATTTTTGACACAAACATATGCACATTCCAACAATTGTAGTCTTTTTCAATATATATATTTTCAATTTTTATTATGCAGAAAGAAATTTGCATTTGGCAAATGCAATTCCCATGCACTTTTCACTTGATTGTTTTCGGCAACCTTTATTTTTGTATTTTCAAATCCAATGCAATCGTTTTTTTTTTCGCAGTATTGAACATATTATAGTATATTAATTGATTTTTTCTATAATAATTTGCTGGTGAATATTCCCAATGCTAAAATCCTGGCAGCAGCCGTAACTAACCTTAGCGTTTCAAACACACTATACGCTGTCGAAACCCCGAGAACACTGATGCTGACCAAGTCGCGGTGCCGAGAAAGCGACCCCAAGAAATAACGCAAGGCGCACACACAGCTTTTCACATAGGCATACGCACACACAAGCACAAGAACACACACATAGCACACACACACCAACGCAGTATTGAATAATTTTTGTGTTTCGTAAAATTTCCCATTAAAAAAAATACTAAGCGGAAAAGCGCTTTCGCAACTTTTCATGGGCCGATCACAAGTTCCCTCAAAAATTTCCCTCTATAATTTAGATATTTGTGTCTGTGTGTATTTAAAGATTGCACACACACACACACTTACATCTGTATCTCTATAATTCTCTCACCTAATCGTGTATATATTGAACTGAAAAATATGCTCCCGTTTTTCCTTTACTGCATTCTCATTATTTGCCTCACAGACGGGCGTGAAAATTATGCGTTTTGGTTTTTTCTTAATTGAAAATTCTATACGTAAATTGTTTTTGTTTTTTTATTTTATTTTTATTTTCATTGTATGCGCTAGTGTATGTATCTGTGTATCCGTCCGAAGTGCGGCTAAAAATAGCGCATAAATGTACGAAACAAGCCAGAGACGGACACGGCTAACAAGATGTGAATCTATTTTGATTCAATAAATATTGAGAAATTGTTTCGTTCATGTTCTTTCACACGCTAAAAGCTGTTTGCCAGCGTTCTTTTCTGTGACGTGAAACAATATAACAGCAAATTTGCAGCATCAAAATCAACTTATGCATCCTAGATTGCGACTCTTACTTTTTATTGTTCATAATTTATATATTTTAAAAAAATATTTTAAGTTCTGTTCTTAACTGTTATTTCCACATCCATATGTAGAATATATATAGAGCTCTAATATATATATAAATATGTACTATGTAGAGTTGGAGATGCTTCCGTCTGTCTGTTACACACTTTTCCAAAAAACCATTATACCCTTTTTAATCATTTTCAATGGGTTCTGGGTATCAAAAGGCCTTCTTGTAAAACTAGCCGCTTTGGCGCTTACCTTTTTTTTCGCGATAGATATATCAAAGGACGATCTATGGGGATACTAATTCTAAAGAATTGTATGTTGCCAAGAAACTAGCGTGAGCTTTTCCGATTCGATTGTTTAGTTAATATACCAAAATGAAACAAGCATGGAATTTATTTTCAGCACGAAATAATACAAAACGTTCTTTATTTTTACTAGAACCTCTTATAAATCTTGCATATATGCAATATGTACAGCTGTCCGATCTTGCTGATGTCGATAGATGAAAAAGACAAACCTGACCAAAATTGTAGCTCAAGCCCAAATATTAAAAGACTTGTTTGTATAGAAACTGACGGTCTGATGGACTATATCTATATCGAATCAGCCGATCAAGAATATGTTTACCTTTAAGTGGTCTATAATGTTCTATGTTTTATTTATGTGAGAATTTCAAGCTATCATTGAAGTCAAAAACGATAAGTTGGGCTTTTCAAAACTCACCTTTATCATACTCACCAGTACTATAACCCATCTCCCAATTTTAAATTTGTTTTGGAAAAGCGAAAAAGTGCAAAAGATTTAAGACTTTCAAATATTTAGAAGAAAAGAAACAGAAAGTTCTGGTTCCTTATAATGTTCTACACTGAATTTTAATGTAAAATGGATACAAATTTATTTACTTTACTTTAACTTACTAAAAATTGTTTATTTTTAGTCATTTTTTTATGCTTGGGATGAGAAATAAAATAAAAAATTTTTTTTTTCTGAAAAAAGAAGAAAATTTCCCAAATTCACCATTGATTAAAAAAGTAAACACATTTTATTTGCAAAAGATTTTTTTGATTTATTTGTCATAAAAATATAAACGCTTAATAACTGTGAAACTATGGATTTTTAATACACACATATTTGTATATTTATATTCGACAATTACAAAAGCTATGAAATAATTTTCTGCATTTTAGTACAAAGGCCATAGAAATTTGTATAATTTTATATGTAGATACATTTTTCGACTAACTTGCAAGCATTAAAAAATTAATTTTGTTAATATTTAAATTGAATCGATGCGAATATTTCTTGAATTTTTTTTGTTTTTTTGTTTTGTTGGTGCATAAAGCAAATACTAAGGTATTATAAGTTATTGGCTGGTGGGCTTTAGAGACATTTTAAATGGAAAACAAATACAGGCATATTTAATTTGTGTTTGTGTTTTAAGTGGAAAATGATTAACTCTTAAATGTTAATACAGGCAGTAATTTGTTTTCACTCAAAAATAATCGTCACTTCCTACATCCATTTTAAATTTTAATATTTAATTGCTAAACATTTGCTTTATTATTGTTATAATAAATGTATTAAATTGTTGTTGTTGTTGTTGTTTTTTTTTGTTGCTTTTTTCTTGGAATGCTTAAATAGAGGGTTTGGTAGCTGGTAGTCGAAAGGCATTGGACTCCATTTTGTAAATCTCAGGCTGCATTTGTAGTTGTGATTGTTGTTGTCGTCCTTGGTGTCATTAGCTTAATAGTTGTTAAGATCAGCGTATTCCAATTCCTGGGCAATAGTTTTGTACTTCTCTTTGCCTTTGCTGACCTCGTCTGTGAATGCAGCAGGAGTTACAAAACAAACGACACAAATATTTTAAATAGATTTTGAATGGTTTATTGCACAGTTTGGATACAAATAATAGTTTAAATTGTTGAGTTAAACAAATACACAATGCGATTTGTCACACATTTTAAGTTTAATAAAAGCTTTACACAAAATCTACAGACAATTTTTCTACCATTACACACACAAATATCAAAAGTTGCAAGCAAAATACGTTTACAGTACGCCTACAAGTATGCTACGATAAAACGATAATTGTGCGATAAGTGTCGATAAATTTTGTTGTGGCTTTTTGGGGCGGGCAATGGCGCAGCGCTTATTCCTTGAGGATGAGCTCGACAAAGGCGGTATCGAGATCGTCTCCAATATCCTTGTAACGCTCCTTCTCCAACACAAGGTCGTCTGTTTAATGTAAAATCATAAAGAATACAAATTGAAATTAATAAAACTGAAAACAAAATCAAGTAAACATAAATAAGTAAACATAAATCCTACACAAGACATAGACACAAGAAATGTTTAACTGTCACTAAGATCACCTAAACAAAAAAACATAACATATATAATTACCTCGTTAAATAAAAATAAATTAAAATTGCAGCAGTTGCACTGCTTGTCAGAGGCAGCGTTTTTGTGTCGGTAAGGCAGTGCGCCGCTAGCTGTTAAGTTCAAAATCAAAATTATAATGCAACAAACAAAACAACGAAAAAGAGGCAGCCAGCTTAGCTTGATTTTTTTTTTTTTTTGCAATGCTTCTTGTAAATAAGTTTTAATATAGTATGTTAATGAAAATATATTTTTTTGTTGTTCTTAAAACATGCGTCAAACTAGAAATAAAAGCAGGGCAGCATTTTGTAGCGGTTGTGTGTTTTGCGCAGCAGAACTATCAAGTCAATTACGAGGGGCCGTTATCGGTATCGGTATTTTTATCGATTTTAGATATTCATTGATTTAAGCTGGTGGCGCTTCAGCCGCAGCGGCTGGCGCAGCAGCTTCTGCTGGAGGTGCATCGGCAGCTGGTGCCTCGCCTTCAGCTGGTGGTGCTGCCGCATCTGCTGCAGGAGCAGCACCTTCAGCCGCAGGCGCAGCGCCATCAGCTGGTGGCGCCGCTCCGTCAGCGGGCGGAGCATCTCCCTCAGCGGGTGGTGCAGCTCCGTCAGCTGGTGGCGCCGCTGCTGCTTCGCCCTCTGGTGCTGGCTCTGGCTCAGAGCCGGGTGGTGGTGGCTCGTAGTTCTTAACGAATGGCACCTCAGCACCCTCTGGTGGTAAATCGATCGAGTACTCGAATGGTGGCGGTGGTGGTGGTGGTGGAGTTGGCTCCTTTGGTGGTGGCGTCGGTTCCTTAACCGGTTTCGGTATTACCACCGGCACACCATCATCCGAAATGACAACATCCACTTCAGCACCATCCGGCAGACCCGCAGCTGCAATTGCAGCAGCAACGGCAGCTTCTTTTGCGGCCTTTGCCTCCTCAATGGCGGCCAATTCTTCGGGTGTGGGTGTTGGCATTTTTGGTGTTGGTGGCTTTGGATTGCGCACCGTCCAGAATGGTTCCAGGCCCTTGATCAGGTCCAGGAAAGCTTCGTCGAGACTGTCGCTGATTAGACAGAAGCGTTCTTTTTCAACGATAAGATCGTCTGTAGATGGTTGTTGTTGTTGGAATACGAAGGAGCGATGTGGCAAATGTGAAAGCATAACAAGCAGTCGAGATAAAGAGAGAGAGAGAGAGATAGGCGTGGAGATTGAAAGCATGAAAAGGAAGCAAAAGCGAAACTAAAAAAAACTAAAGATAAAATTTGCTTTTTTTCCTGGCATTGTGGTTTAATTGGGGGCCATGAACAGGGCTGGTTTATGTTAGTGAAACGAAAACGAGGAAAAAATACATTTATCGGTCGGTTTTTTTTTTTTTTAGCCATAACGAGATCCTTTGCGATTTCTAGTGTATCTTGTTGATTACAAACAGCATATTGATTCGGGCAATCTTATGAAACAATATTTGAAACGATTTAGGATGGTGGCGCTTCAGCAGCCGGTGCTTCGGGTGCGGTTGCAGCTGCATCAGCAGGAGCTCCTTCAGCAGGAGCAGCCTCTGCAGGAGCTCCCTCAGCTGCAGGGGCTCCCTCAGCTGCAGGAGCTTCCCCAGTTGGAGGAGCTCCCTCAGCTGGTGGAGCTCCTTCAACAACAGCACCCTCAGTAGCTGGCACATCTGTTGCTGGCGGAGAGTCTCCAGGTTCGAAATTCTTCACATATGGCACTTCAGCGCCCTCGGGCGGCAGATCAATGTTATAATCAAATGGTGGCGGTGGTGGTGGTGTTGGTTCTCTAACCGGTTCGGCGGGAACAACTTCAACAGGCACTTCAGCGGCAGTGCCTTCAACAGCATCTGCATCAATCACTGGAGCACCCTCAACCCCATCGTCACCAGGCTCAGCTCCTTCGGCAGCCAATCGGGCAGCTTTCGCAATCGCTGCCTGTATTTTTGCCTCTTTGGCGGCAATCTCCTCTTCGGTCAGCTCTGGTGTGGGCGGCTTGGGGTAGCGATCGTTATAGAATGGCGGCATGCCCATGAGATCAACAAATGTAAAGTCCAAGCTATCGTTTATGATGGCATAATGTTCTTTCTCGTTGATCATCTCGTCTAATTGGTGGTGGTTTAGGTTTGTGGTTCAGTTGGGGGTTAGTTAGTTGTATTAAAAGCAAAAAAAAATTAAGGATTAGTGCAAATATTGGCAACTCTTGTTATGGCTAGTTAACAAACGAATCCAAATCGGGGCTTAATCGTGGTACAAAAACAACAACAACAGTTGGCTGGAAACACTTAACATTGTTGGATTAGTCGAACAAAAAAATTGTTGTTGTTTTTTTTTTTTCGAAAAATACTTTATTTGTGCAATTGCAGCAGCATGGTATTGTATTTGTATAGTATGTAATATATTAAAAATATAAATAATTAATTTATGTAAATTGTAAATAAATCAATTGTTTCTCATTTTATGTGAATGCCATTTTATGTTAGGTTCATCAACTCTTCTTCTTCCTTTATTTTTATAATTTTTATTTTTTTTTTTTTACCTTGCTCTCTCTTTGGGGCAAGAACACATTTTCAGCCAGATAGCGTAGAGAAGTCATTAGTTATATGTTTGTTTGTTTCTATTTTTAATTTGAAATGCATTTAAATTAGCAAATGGGTTAAGAACTGTCTAGTTTATACTTGAATTAAGAATGATGTGCGCTGTGTGCGTGTCATTTTGGAATCTTGTTTAATGTTTAATGTTTAATGTTTTTTTAATGTTTTTTTTATTATTATTATTTGTTTATGCATTTGCTTTGTGTCTAAATAATAGGCGTGGCAACTTATAAGTAAGCAAATATTACACAACGTTTTGCAAACACGATTTGTTTAAATATTTGTATAAACAATGTAAATATTAGCATAATTAATACAGTAAGTTAAGCTGGCGACAAAAAATACAAATAGAATCTTTCCCTATTTCTCTTCTTCTTCTTTACTTTACATACATACATAGCATATGTATAAATAATTACATATAGAACTAATTTGCAAATTGTGTCTTCTATAATTATTATACTTCAATCAATATCAAAACAAAATAAAGGTAGCAAAAGTAGTTAGAAAGAAAAACAGAAAAAGTTAAAAACAAAATATTGCAACAGTATCGTATAAAGCATAAAGTGTTAAAAGTGCCGCCATATTTAAATTAAATCTTTTAATTGCCATTTTACATTTTACTTGACAGCGAACAAGCGCATGCCATTCACAGTGCAACGCGGACAAGCGATGACAGCGCTTGATCGACGGCTTGCACTGCTTGAAAATATGAATGTATGCGAATATATGTAAATCCTTCATATAGAATGTATACATGTGTGTGTAAATTTGGAATGCGCTTGCTACAACGGAACATTTTCCTGTTTGTTTTGTTTTGTCTTTTTCGATTTCATTTTTGTATTTTAATAGTTTTTTCTTCTATTTTTTTTTGTTTTGTGTATGTGTTTGTTTGTTTCTTCTTTCTCTTCTGCTTTTCTTTGAGTTTACCACTTAATAATTAACGTGTTTCATTAAGATTTTATCAAAATTGGGGTTCACTCTTCTTGTTTTTATCTGCATTGAAGACACTTGGCTTTGTGTATCCTGTGTGTCTCTCAGTATGTGTGCGTGTGTATGTCTGTGATATTCAGTGTGTATGTGTATGTGTATGTGTATGTGTATGTGTGTGTTTCTATTATTATAATATGGAAAGCGCCAGATCTTCTGTATTGACGTCAAAGCAGGCAGTTTAGTTTAATTTACATAAGCAAATTATTGTGTTTACATGTTCTGTATGTCATGTAAAGTGGATTCCATCTCCTCCTGCAGCAGTTTATTCTTAGCGCGTTCATTCACCAAGTCGTCTGTGTGTGTGTGTGTGTATGTGTTTATAAAACAAAATTATAACAGCAACATTTGGCATGCAGCGTTTTAAATAATAAACAATTAACATTAGGGCGTTGGCGGATCGGATTGGATCGGCAGGCGGGCGGGCGGGAGAGCGTATAAAGCAGCACACAAGTTGTAATTTTTGTTTGTTTGGTTTTGGTTAAGCACAACAACGAACAAAATCATATGAAAAAATAAACATACAATAAATAAATATATGTAAATATTAATAAGGTTTAATAAAATAAAAATCACAAGTCATTATAAATCTCTTGACTAACATAAGGAATATTGACTTGGAATAAGGAAATCAATTTTGCACCTACTTATAGATATTTAAGTGAAAGTAAATTGATATAGAATAAAAATGTTCAAATATACTACATATTTAATATTTGAATACTTCGTTTAAAATACTGCTACAATCAAAATATATATATATATAAATATATAAAAAAGAATTGTACAATAAATGAATGCTATCTAGTTTGCTTTTCTAGTTTGTTCAATGTCTCAATGTAATAAGAAAATATTCTTTAACGGACATACCTTCGAGCCTGTCGACTTCCTTCTGCAACTTCTGAACGGAACGTTCAGCGAATTCAGCGCGTGCCTCAGCCTTTGAGTGTTGGTAAATGGAAAGTATAAAATATTTGTGTTTTAGTTAAATGATATATACACAGTTTACAAAAATATAGCTACAAATAGCCATCATGAACAATAAGACTACTTTCACAAATCGTTTAACACCAACCCAACCCAGTTGCTTATTGTTCATGTTGACCAAATTTGCATATATATTCTGTTCAAAGGCCAGTGTAGTAAGTAAAACACAACTGGAATCGCTTGAACAGAATTTGAGATTTAAGTTTATTATTCTAAATAAAAGAAGCTTCCCAAAATTTGCTACCAAAACCAGCGGTGTAAGTATATTAAGTTAAAATACGATGATAAATGGATTTTAGTAAATGTAGATTTAAAATAATTGATGATTAATGATTAATATGACATAATAAATATTGTAGTTATATATAAAACATTCGTTTAACAAAACATAACAACAAAAGCGAAAACTTATTAAATATGCTTACAAACTTGTTGACACTTTCTATATATATATATACTATATATGTATTTGTTTACTGCGGGGTGTTTTGTTTTTTGTTTTTTTGTTTTTAGACAAAACCTAAATAAGACAAATTATTCAATAATATTACGGGAGTGTAGATATTTAAATAACTACAACAATTGCGGTACGACGCTACGCAGTCACTGCATAAAAAAGACAAATGATTTAAATAAATTGAAAATACAAATTGCCAATTCGAAATGCTGTTAAAATTCTTTGGATCTAACTCAAAAAAAAAAAAAAAACCCAAAAAACACACAGAGAATACTCTTTGCTGTAGCGACTTACAGTGTCTACTTTGAATTTGAATTGTATGAGCTCCTGTTCAACAATTTTATGATTTTCGCGTGCCTAGACGTTGGAGAAATATACAACAAATTTGTTTTTGGTATATCAATAACAGTGCTTACTTGCTTACATACATTTTAATCAACTTTAGTCTTGTATCAATTTTATTATAATGTTGGAGTGCGTGTGTGTGTGTGTGTGTATTTAATGTGTGTGTATGTACTATAAAATATCTACCGAATATAATAATTAATTTATTATTTTTATTGTTGTTTTTTTTTTGTCAAGTACTTTGCATATAGTTTTTAATGCTACACAAAAACAATTAATTTGTTTTGGATAGAGTTGCCACGTTGCAAGAAGCAGCAGGCCCGGCAGAGTAGTGTTGTAAAACGTCAGCTTTGAGCTTTGGTTCATTCATTTGCAATCGATGCACAAAAAGTTGTTTTCAATTTCAATCAAGTAATGTACACACGCACGTCCCTATAAGAAAATACTTGCCATGATGCACGTTATTGATATATATTGATTTTTGGATTCAGCTTTGTTTTTGCATATTTGTTGTATTCTTTTCTAACACGTTTGGGCTTTTGTCTTAGTTTGGTAAGTTTTTATATTTTATTATTCTTTTGGTTTTTTTTTTGTTTTTTTGTTTTTTTTTGGTTTTGTTCAAAAAGAAAATATCAAATGTCGAATTGAGAATATGTCTTGACGACTATATGTACAGTTAGTTTAAAATTGAGAATAACTATTTGTGCAATTTAATATTTTCTTTTTTTTTTCTCTTCGATTTTTTTCATATTATATACATTAAATAAAATGGATTTAGAATTATGCATTTACCAACACCAGAGACCACAAATATCAACAAACCGCTTACAAATATTTCAAAGTATATTTTTATATATATATTTTATATACCTCTTTCAAGGAATGATCCAAAACCTTTATTTGCGTATCTAAGGTTTCCTCTTTTTGTGTAGCCTAATTGGATTTTTTGTTTTTTCGTTTTGTGGTCGTTGGTTGAATTGGTGGGAAATATTTTTGTTTTTTTTTTTAAATGTGTTAGCAAAACATAAATTGCAAATTGTTTGCATGCAGATTTGAAGGCGTGGCAAGGGATGGGGGGGGGGGGGGGTTGTAGGAGCAGGTTATAAGCCGTTTGAGTGTGTTGACAAACAATCCAGTGCGCAATATTTATTTCATTTGAATATATATATTATTATCATTGTGAAATAAAATATATAGATCAAATATTTGTATGTGGCAGCAACGTTAAAGCGGAGCGAGCGGGGGCGGGGGGTTAACAAAATATGAAAATAAAATAGAAAATATAATAAATATAATTAGTCAAACAACAAATCATTTTAACAAGATCAAGATTATTAAGGGCATGTACAAGTTGTTGCACTGTCGGTAGACATTTTATAATAGCCAGTGTTGTACAGTGGCTTTTCAGAGAGCCTTTTGAGCGGTCCTGTGCGCTCAGTTATCAATAAATAAACATAAACATAAACAACAACAACAATGTTTTAAAGACATATATATATATATATTGTAACAGTTATATCGCTGGTTGGTTTTGATTGCATATCCACAGATCTGGGAAACTCCTTTCGCATAGTGCTTGAATAGTTTTTTTTTTGGTTTTTTGTATCTACCTCCTTTAGACGAGTGTTCAGGGTCTTGATTTGGTTCTTGTACTCTTCCTCACGTTGGTTGGCCTATTTATTGTTGTTGTTTATGGAATTTGTCGATGGTTACGGGATATATGGGGAATACATATTTGAATTTGTTGTTGTTATAATGTAGAGTAAATAATACAAAATATATATATATATAGATATATTATATTCATTTGTTATATTATGAAATAATATTATGAAATGTAAATCATGGTCTTCGATTGAATCGTAACATTTCATACTGACCTTCTCCTCAGAGACTTCCAGGGACTTCAAGTTGTTGCCAACAACGCGCAGCTCTTCCTCAAGCTCCACAATTTTGCTATAGCGTACAGAAAACATAATACATTAGTTAGCTATTTAACACAAACAAAATCCATTTTTGTTGTCTTGTTGGTGGGAAAAAGAAAACAAACAGCGCTTCTCATGCGACAGTAGTTAAATTAAATATTTTACGCATATTTTTGAACGCCAACACGCCAGACAAACAATTGAGAGGAGGCAAAGTTAAACGAAATTATAAAGAAAAAAAAAAAACGTTGACACTTCACTTTCATATATATATATATATAGTTATTTTTTGGGTCTGCTTAAAGTAAAAATAAAGAAAAAACTAAATCATGACTGGACAAACCAAACGAAGGTCTGCAAAAAGAGACGTTTGCCAAATATTTTGAATGCAAGAAGAAAAAAATGTAAATAAAATAATAATAAAAATATAAAAATAACAGCAATTGTTGTAGCGACAACATTTCACTGATATAGCATCAGACGATTTCACTTTTTTTTTGTTTTTGTTTTCTTACTTTGCTTCTTTGTGGAGTTATTTAATAAGCAGTTGAAATATGTTGATCGCCTCCGGACAATATCGTGATATTTTTAAACTATGCAAATTATAGAAAAAAAACAAACAAACAAACAAAAATATTGTCATATTTGTCAGGCGTTTGAAATTGCGTAAATCATTTAATTCAATACATTGGCAGTTAGTATTTGACACACACACACACAGAAAAAGAAGCCAAACAAACCTTTCGCTAAGCTCAACTTTTTCCTCGGAACGCTCCAGATCCTGTTCCATGAGCACTAATTTTCTGGCCACCTTTTGGTCGAGGCGTTTCCAGACAGCATTAGCACCAGACGAGCGAGCGATCGGTCAGGAGATTAACAGGCAGGCAGGCGGGCGGGCGGGCAGGATATTAAAGAGCACACACACACACATAGCAAAAACAAAAGCACAGCAACAGGAATTGCAATTTTTTGTTTTTGGTGGTTAGGCATTGAGCATTGAGCAGATACAAAAAGGTTTATTTATTAGTTAAAGTCATTAATTTTGTTTCATTTGTAATTACAGTTTGGCAAAAAATGTGAATATGTTGTGCTAATTGCTGAATGAAATCGAACATGATGTGAATTGAATTATTATTAATAAAGTTTTAAACTAGAAAAAACATGCGCGTTAACAACACACATAAATTCTCTATATACATATATATATATACAAATATTCACATTTTTTACCAATTCAAAAAGTATTGCATATGCAAAGCTAGCTAGCTATGAAAAATCAAACAAAACAAACATAATCAACTTAATCGAATGCACTTTTAACAAGAATAAGGTTAGGTTGCGTTGGGACTTTTTTTTGTTTTGTAACATTGTGAGGTCACCTGTTAGTTAATAGCGCTGCAAAAAAAACCACATGACAACAAACTTACTTAACTATGGCCACATTAATTATTTTTGTAGTTTTTTTTAGGCACAACAATTCTTAAGCATTTTTGGCGCAACAACATTTAACTGAACTGAACTGAAATAAAGTTTATTTTGTTTTTGTTTTGTTTAAACGTACTTTTCACCCTGTTCGGCACGTTCTTCGGCACGCTCCAAATCAGCTTCAACCATGGCCAATTTACGGGCAACCTTTCATTTATATTAATGTCATTTCATTTTCGTTGGATTTTTTTGTTGTTTTTTTTTTCGTACAACAAATTTACATTCGTCATCGGTATTTGAATATACACAAAGAACATAAAAGAATGAGTTAATTTTGGTATCAGAATTTCTTACAAGGATTTGTTTTTAGTATCAACAATTGGAATGATTCAATTTACACATTTGAATGTTTTGAATAATGTTTTTTTTTTTTTTAGTAGTAAACAATGACAGTTTTTGTTAATTTCTTATGTATTTTGTGGATTGAAAATGTTTTTAGCAATTTGCTGGCTAATAACTTGTGCTAATTCAATGTGTCTTAAAGTAGGTTAAACAATCCTTAACTTTATAAAATGTACTCAATTTGTTTGGTTTGCTTAAAAATAAGATCATCTACTTTCAATCTACTTAAATGCCTCGTGGAATTGTGTATTAAATTGATTTATTTGTTGTAAAGTTGTACATTAAAGAACTAAAAACAGAGTTAAATTTTAGCTGAATAGCAAATTTATATGGCAATATATATGTATGTTTGCCATACAATGTTACAACAACAAAAAACAACTTTGACCTCTAATAAAGCTTGTGTTAAAAGTAAAAGGTTTTAGAGGAAATAGTTCCAAAAAATATTTTAATGTCGTCACTATTACGGAACGGAAGCATAACATAACATTAAGCTAGCTAATTTATTGGCTTAACAATTGAAACGAAAATCGTTTGATTAAAAAGATTTTGTATCATATATGACTAACAACAAACGTAGCGATAACAAGTTGAATGAAGTTAGCCAAAAATAGAGACGGCGGTTAAGGAAATTAGCTATGCCAAATTGGTAGCTATGCGAATTGGTTTTATATATATATGCGAAGAGGCGCTATTTCTACGATTTTTAATTACAGGCTGGCCAAAACGAAATTTCCTGTACGCTATCTTGACGCGCTTGAAACGCCCCGAAAAACGTCAGCTGAATTGAATTATTTCAAACCGAATGCAATGCGAAGGTTTCATAAATAACAACAACATTCAGCATATATATTCAGGTTTCGGGCCAAAAAGATACAAAAAGCAGCAAAAATGCAACACGCATCGAAAAACCAGAGACGAGACCCCCCCCCACCCCACCCCAAAGAGAGCCAGTGAGTCATAGCCATGAAGAGAGCAAAGGCCTTGCTACACGTATATACGTTTGTGTTTGTGTTTGTGTGCATCGTTTGCTTGGGTCAAATAAGTGTTGGATTCATCATCAAGAGTTTTGCAAACTAACTTTTTTTTGTTTCCTTTAACTGCTTATGTCACAATGCCAAACTATTGCAACTTTACGCTCTCACATGTATGTAACATATGTATAGTGTATATATATATTTGTTAAATGGTTGGAAGCCAACAATACACAACTCTTTGGCTGACTTGGCTGCTTATCAGTCAACTCGCATTTTGTGTATTTCTTGTTGTTCTTTGCTTTCTGTTCAATTTCTGCGAAACGAAAAAGAGCAAAAGCACAATAACTACATAGATTGGAGAGGGGGCAGGCTGGCCTGTTGCTTATCGTAACTGGCACAAGTTTATCAATAGCCTTTATTTAGCCGATTGATTGACGTACGAAACACGTAAGCACTATATTAAAAGAAAAAGAAAAATAAAAATTGCTAACACAGAACACAATAAACTGAGGTTGTGTCCAAAAATCATATCGAAGCTGGTTTATATAAAAAATATTCGATTAAAACAATTCTCAGCTAATTCATATCTCTTTCTTTGTTACCACTCAATCTGCTAGAGGCTCAAAAATGCAGCCTTACGCGGTTAAGTTTCTTATCTACAAAAACATAAATAACTCCATTTGCGTCCAACATTATAATGTACAACTTAATCAAGTAAAAGAAAAGAAATCTTCTGCACAACTCCAACGTATGATCAGTAAATGTATAAATAGTTTTTGTTATTATGGACTTTATTGCAAAATGTTATAATTCAGTTTAAGTATTTAATGGATAAGTGTTACATAGTTGATTTACTATATGTTTTTGGACCTTATAAGCATGTAGATAATTATTATTGAGTTTAGAATCTATTTACGCTTTACACATTTGCATTTGCACAAAAATTTAAAGAAAATATAAACCCAACCAATTTTTGTATATATATTTATACAATAAAATAGAAAAATATATATATATATATAAGCATGTGTAATTGATATTATAAGGCTAATTTTGAATTTAAATTAATTTGCTTTCCACTTATAGTTGGGGATATGTCAATAAATCGTTGTTCTTTATCTTTGATATTTTTTGTACATTTTGAGTACATTAACAATTTGTATTGGATTGCTTAACATTTACTTTACATAATGATACTAAATACGTATTTATATGAGACACAAACATCGTACATCATACTCTTTTAGACTTTGTTCAGAGACGTTACAATCAAATTTCAAATTTTGATATTTATATACATAAATACAATGGATGAACTTAAGGACAGCAATTAATTGTTCATATTTATAAAGATGTATATATAGTTTTTTGTTTTGGGTATAAGTATATTGTTTAAGGGGCGGCTTAGGCAGCGGCATGCCAGCATTTCTATAGCTATATAGCTGCACTTTCTTATCAACATCATAACTTCATCATTATCATCATCATCATCATCATCGAATCTAGCACAAGTTATTACAATATATCAGCACCTGTGTTTAAAGAAACTGCTGATGATTCCTGTGCCAAAAAAATATACATCGTTTTGTGTGTGTATATATATCATTTAGGTTGGGTTCCATTCAAAGCAAAAGTTTGAACCAATTTTAAGCTTGTTTTGGCAAAGAAATCAACAAAACAGATCAAGTATCATTCGGCTTATTGTTGTTGTTGTTGTTGTGTTCGTTGTGTTCGTTGTTTGGTGTGGAGGATAAAGTTGAAGTTTCACCAACAGCAGCAGCAGTACTAGTTGCATTGTTATTGTTGTTGTTGGTTGTTATTGGTGTTATGTTTGAGTGAGATGGTTTATTGTTATTGCTATTGCTATTGCTATAACTGTTATTGTTGCTGTTGTTGTTATTATTGCTTAAAATATTTAGATTGGTATTTAGCTGCACCTCATCGTATTTCTTGTCAGCCTCCTCAGCAAGGAAACGCGCTTCCTTCAGCTGATTCTCAAGAGCGTCCATGCGTTCTTCATCGGCAAGGGCGCGATTCTCAAGAATCTTGCGAGCACTATACATATTTCACACAAATATATAAGTATATTTAAAAGGATGACGACGTTGCGACCATGCCCAAAGAAGACAGTGACCAAGTTGTTTATATCGATGATTTGTCATATTCGAATTGAACGGTTTTTTTTTTGTTGGTACAGCCCCAAAATAGTGAATCATTCGACGTCATCACATCCACATGGGTGTAGAAAGTGTAGAGTTGTTGTAGTTGTTGTAGTTGACGATATTATGACAAACATATGGAATTGCACACACACACAAATATTGATAATATCGGAGACATGCGTATAATGTTTGATTTTTCGTTGTTGGTAGTTTTTTGTTTTTTTGTTTTTAGTTCCGTAGATCAAGATTTAGAGAGATTTTTTTTGCAAAAGAAACAAGAATTGGTTGTTGCTTGTTGAGTTTTACAGTTCAGTCAATAATAAATACAATTATTCAATTATATCAAAAAGTACAAGTAGCTGAAACAGTGCAGTGCTTTGTGTAGAGTCAATCTGCATTTGACTTTAAAAAAAAATTGCTCAAAGTATTCGTATGCAATGAATTTACAGTAAAGCTATATAGAGATATTTTTACAAGAGTTTTTCGAAATATTTTTACTACAAAGGGATGTGTTATAATGATGGTAGTATCTGACTTTTCTACACAGTTTAAAAAGTAGCACAAAGCAATGTTTTAGCTTCTGTCACAAACAAACAAATTATTTTCATAGACATAATAATTTAAACAGCGTGTGACTAAGACACTACCATAAGCTATATATATATACATTAATATATAAGTTTAATACAATATATAATCCAGGGATCCGTTGTTATTGTTGGCTGCGGTCGACGTGTTGCACTTAAGAACTAAATTCTGTTTACAGGAATTGTTTAAAAGATCTTAAAATTACCTTATGAGATTATTATTTTTTTTAAGAGAGCGCATTATACATATATATATATATAACCCACAACCTAATTAGTAACGGTATTGTTGACGCACCTAACCTCACCAAAAAAAAAAAATAAGAAAAAACAAATTCAGAAGAAAACGACAAAACGAAGAACATAACCCTATTAACCCTAATGCCCTGAACGTAGAGAGTTTTCAAGAGAGTTGAAAAAAGAAATACATATAATTATACCTCTTCATATTTCTTATCAGCTTCTTCTGCAATTAATTTTGCTTGCGCTAATTGATTCTCCAATAGAGCTACTTTGTCATCTTCCATATTTGTGCGATTCTCAAGCGCTTTTCGTATCCTAAATTTTGACAAAGCAATTATAGATGAGCATATAAATATATATGTTAACCATAAGGTCGATTTTCAACTTGATACTTATGTTGCTTATATAGGCTGTAGACTTATCAATTAATTATTAT
Organism: Scaptomyza cyrtandrae; assembly: GCA_035044605.1. Classification (NCBI taxonomy): domain Eukaryota; kingdom Metazoa; phylum Arthropoda; class Insecta; order Diptera; family Drosophilidae; genus Scaptomyza; species Scaptomyza cyrtandrae. The sequence continues at coordinate 12,049,315 of JAWNNS010000640.1, forward strand.
TATATTTGTATATAAGAGAGTTTAACAATTAAAGAAACAATTAGATAGTTAAGTAAAAAGTTTGTACTAACCGTTCACTCTCATCGGCGGCCTGAGAGGCTTCCGACAGCTTGGCTGTGGCGGTACCCAAACGCTCCTCAGAGCGTTCCAAGTCTTCTTCGAGCAACTGAATGCGACGGTTCAATGCAGCAACCTCAGATTCGGCCTATAAAACAAATATTTGATGTTCGAACGAACGAAGACAATATAGCAACAACGTACAAAAACACTTAAAAATAATTCAAAATACTTAATTAATATTAACTTAATAGCTTAATGCTAAAGCAAGAAATACACTAGAAAAATTTTGACTATTTGTAATTTGCTACTTTTGTTTTTTTTTTTTTTTTGGTATAAAAATTGTGTGCCTTAGCCCTAAATTTTGCGCTCTCTTCTAAAAAAAACCCCCCCTAATTTGTAATACTTATATGCAAACATATATTTGTTTCCGACCGCAGCTTAAGTTCCATCTGAAATGAGAGTTTTGTCTTTTTTTTTTGTCACCTTTTTGTCACGCCATTCGTCAAAGTCGGCGTTTTAGCCAGTTGAGTTAATAAGGCCGCTTGTCAGCTTCAACACCCCAAAGCTAACAACGAAATATATATACTTGCGTGTGTAAACCGATAACTTGTAAACACAACGACGAAGCCTGTCAATAATTTGGGCAATTATTGAGGATTTTCCCTACAAACGGACGGATATCGATTGCACTCGGTAATAAGGTGGCAGCCCCAAAAACTAGGCAACAGCTAATTAACAACAAAATGACGTCAACTTTTTACTTAACCAACATTGCCAAAAATTAAAAACAATTTCAACACGTTTTTCCCAGCAAGCAAAACAATTAATAAATAAAAAGAAAACACGAAGCATAGAACGTACATAAGACAAGTGTATGCCCATTAAAGAACGGAAAATATTTGACATTGACGCCAAGATGCGATTGCCTTTTACAGTAAGTGTGGTGAGAACGAGACAAACGCTGCAAAGCGAAAATGCGAAAATGAATTAAATGGCTGTGCAGCAGCACAGCACACGCCCAAAAATGGCTAAAAACGGCTTTGACCAAATGCGGCAACAATTGGACAAGGCAGTCCAGGTCCAGTCAACGCGGGATGGCTATATTGCGCCAATTTTGCATTGCATACACATACAAACGCTATACTAATATACGTCAAGCACACACATACATTTAAACATTTGAGCATTGTTTGAGTGACGCTTAGAATAGCGCAACGGACGCTTGTCGTTAACGTATCGTTCGTATCGTGTGTGATTATGAATTGGAACCATAAGCAAACCGCGCCGACGCTCTGGCTTACGTCATCGTCCAAACAGTCGATAGGCAGCAGGCAGCATACAAAACATTCACACACTCGAAACAAAACACACACACACACACACACACATACGTTTAACGATAAAAAGCATTTCGTTAAGGGGGAGCAGCTTTCCAAAACACACACACACGAAAGTCACACAACAAAACAGTTGATGAAGCAACAGAGAAAAAATGCCAAAAAAAAAAAATGAAAAATAAAAAAAATACTCAGCTTGATGAGTTTCGTTTCGTTTAAAAATAGCGGGAGTCGCTGCTTGTTAAGTGGGTGCGACAGAGATAGAACTAGGCAAATTTTGTGGTCTTTGCTTTGAACTCATTAACAAAACGTATTGAAGATTAAACGCTTTTTAGCGCTAAGAAATGCAAACAGAAAAAAATCAGAAAAAGTTTTGGAGGCTATCGGAGGCCGGCAAACTAAGAAAAGCTATGAGTATGCAAAAATTGCATGACTGAGAAATTGAACCAAAAACAAATGTTGACGGTTTAGTCACACACACCTTGAAATATTTTTTATTTCACTCAAAATCACCGTGGCAACAAAATACAAATTAAACAACAATAACCAAAAGACGAGCGGCGGCTGCTACGTTCGAGTGCGTAGGGTGTGTGTGTTGATGCATTTTTAATTATGAACCGAAAAATGAGCCATAAAAACACTAAAGCAGACAACTTCCAACTTCCAACTTGTAAAGCGTAAAAGTAAGCGATCTTCTCTCAAGCATAAAATATATGCTTGCGTTTCATAGCAAGTAGCTTACATGTGTCTAGAGTCTAGACGCTGTCATGTGTGTTGTAATCTCGCACTGTTCATGAAATTACGACATACACTCATACACTCATGATAAAAAAAAGAGAGAGAGAGAGTAAATCAAAACCAATTTGTCACAAATTATCAGTGTTCAATTGCCTGACAACAGGAGGGAGAGTCAATGTGGAGAGAGAGGAGGAATTAACGCTGTTGGAGCCATGCAAATGACATTGAAAGTATTGTTTATTGTTTAAAAAACAATAAAAACAACAATAAAGCACATTATGTTTTGTTTTAGCTTTTGTGCTGCTGCAGGGGTTGAACTAAATGTCAATCACTTGACAAAAGCGTGGAAAAATGAACGCAAAAACTTACAACTAACGGGGCATAGATGACAGACAAAATAAACTACAAAATGAGGATACGATAATAAAATTTAATTTAATTTCAAGGTGTGCCGCTCGTTATTGTAAGGTTTGTGAATTTTACTTATTTACAAATTTTAAGATGGGCTCAATTCGAAACTTCCTCAAAATAAATGACGTCAACAATGTTCACATTGCGCTGCAAACTCTTATTTCACACACACACACACACTAATACTAATACCAATGTATGCATGTACTGCTGCCCTATTCTTGCTCGCGCAGTGGTCTAATTAGAATCAAATTAAGCGCACATCAAATTTTCTACTGGGGGTCTTGTGCCAAAAATTACACACAAGGCAGACACAAGGCATTTAAAGAAGCCATTTATTGTTGTTAAAATCATAATTAATCGAATTTAGAACACCGCTAGCTAAACGCTATGGCACTGAACTGAAAAAAGCCGGTTTTTTTTTTGTTTTTGGTTGCTGAGAAAGCTCACAAAATAATATCACTGTATAGATTTCCTCTTTCTACCGTTTTTTGATGCTTTCGCGCCAGCTTATGTAAATTGTAGATGCATGAAGCATACAAGATATGCCTCTGTAAATATGTATGTCTCCACGTTTCCGATAAGACATCGAGAACATACATTTTGAAAGGTGAATGAATTTGGTCACGAAGATAACGAAGAGTTTAAAAAAAACGACAAAACCAACCAGAAGGCAACAGCTTCTGCCTTCTGAGGCACCCTGTGTCAATACATACATGCATTTAACAATTTGAAATTCGTAATAACAAAAGACAGTCAAATAAAAAGACGACAGGAAAACCAACGAGGAACAAAACAACACAAAATGTGGCGAGAGACACGGTGAGCAATAAACACAAGAGAGTGAATGTCTGTCACTTGTATTTGTATTTGTGTTTGTATACGTGTGCATGTATTTGCATTGGAAACGTTGGCACTGTCGAGAGAGTGAGAGAGAGAGAGAAAGAGAGCAAAGAAATACTCTGGCTAACTTGGTTTTTATGCAAAATTTAAATGAACAGTGTCACACACTAATTTTTATACCAAAAGTAGCCGTAAAATGTTTTGAATTAAATCGGGTGCTTACTTCTTCGCGTCGCACAACTTCAAGTTGCAGTCGCTTATGAAATTCCTCGCATTCATCTTTATACTTTTCCATTTCTTCTTTGGTCTGACGCATTTTTTTCTTGAGTACATCCAAAAGTGTACCTTGCGGAATGCTGGTCGTCATTTTTGTGCTTGTTGTTGTGGGTGTTTGTTAAGTGTTTACACTTGGACTTTGCGTTGGCAGGCCGAAAGGCAGATGAGATACGTTTTAATATTGGCAGTAGGCACTGTGCAGCACACTTGTATTGGCTTTTGACCGATATTTATGTATGTATGTATTATAAAAATACAAATTTCTTTCTAAATGGCAGCACCAAAAATATATTTAATTTACAAACTGTGAACCACCAACACACGCACGTAGAACGGAACGACCGAACGAAGCGACGACACAGACAAGAGTATGCGCTAACCACCGGTTTTTTTCTTCTTTCTCTTCTACTGCTTTTCTTCTTTTACTGGTTTGCTTCGTTGTCGAATATATATTTTTAAGTCGGATTTTGTGTGTAGGGCCGTTTAGATTCTGGCGCACTTGATACACTATTTGTAGTGGAATATGAATTGATGTTTTAATAATATAAATATTAATATATATTAAATAGCAGTAAGCTGCACAGAAACTACACGCACACACACACGAGAGAAACGAAGAAGACGACAAAACGACGCGAGTCTGCGACTGGCATTTGTGAGTACGTAACTGGAAATGAACCGCTGAAACACTTTGCATGCTCATGTCTACGAAGCGGCAGTGGTGGTTTATACGATGTGCGAGAGAGACAACTGCTGTCTGTGTGTGTGCGGCTTTCCAGTCTGACAGTGCCTCGCCTAAGTGTCGTGTCGCTCAGATGCACATGTGTGTGAGTGCGAGTGCGCTAGCATGTGTGTATATGCGGCTTTCCCGCTGGAAAACCTGTTAAAGCCGCTAAAAATTTTAGTCGACATGTTTGTTGTTGTTTGCATTAATTAGTGAAGAAATATTTGAGATTTTTGTTTTTTCTCTCTCCAATGCAAATAATATTATGCAAAATTCCAAACCACATCGCCGACTAACCAATTGCCCATATGACAGTGCAATCGAGTAAGCTACTTGTCATCGGTTAGTAGCCGAATATCTATCTATCAGTGTGTGTGTGAGTGTTTGTTCACCCTCCCATTCTCCGCCTCTGTCGTCACCTACCCCTGCCAACAAACAAGATAATTGTATAATACAGCATATAATGCCGGTGCTCTATCAGGCTTATCAGCAACACGCAAGCAGGAGCACTACAAGTGACTAATCAGTCGGCGCTGCGACGCTGTGTTGTTGGTGTTTTTTCAACAGCAGGTTGTCAGGGTCCTAGTTTTTGCGATTGTTCTTGATATCGATATCGATAGGCTGGTAGCGCGCGCAACAAGTGTCGTTGCGATTCGTATTTGGCAAATGACATAATTGCTGATAATAATAATGGAAAACGATACAGACAGACGATTGTCAATGGTCAATTTCAATTAAATAAGTACGCCTGCCCATTTTTGGAAAAGCCAAGCGGCATTGAAAAGAAATTAAAAGTAAACGTCAATGCCATTCAAACACTCATAAAAATGTGCACACACAAACACACACACACACATCGTACGAAGGTCATTGGCGTTATGCTGCGGCTGTGAGAACACGTAGCGAACGTGTGTGCACATTTAATTTAATATAAATAATAATTGAATTGGCGAGCCAAGTTTAAAAAGAATTACATTTTTGGGTACAAAACGATGTTTCTTTTTGTTTAGTATTTAGCTGCTGTAAGCCAACAACTATTGCTTTTTATGGACTTCCACAACTAATACTATTTTGTGTGTGTTTGTGAGCGGGGGTGTGTATAAAACAAAGATAATTGTAGCAGTTGTAACATTTAGTCAGTTTTTTTTTTTTTAATCCGCTGCCTTGTTGGGTGCCGTCAAACTCAAAGAGAATGAGATGGAATTAGAAAGAGAGCAATAGAGTGACACCCACACTGCGAGAGCGCAACAGGTGCTCACGATTTACCGTTAACCGGTCAAATGCAGAGCGCGCAATTGCGTAACTAATTAAACAATTGCTTGCAATTAAGTAAATATGTGTTTTGTTTTCTGTTTCTGCTGGATAAACAGTTGAAATATTTTAGCAATGAGAAAGCAAATGTGCGTGCATCATGTATGTGGGTTTGTATGTGTGCATGGGAGCTTAACACGTTGAAAGACAAAACCTTCGCGACAGGTAGCAAGTGATTAAAAGTATTACAGTAGTCACTCTGACATACAAATTATAATTATAATCGTCATGACTTTAAGAAAAATTCTTATCTTTGGCAAAACAAATGTTTGTTTATCTTAAAACTTGCAAGTTTTAAAAATAAAAGGAGTTTAAAAAAATTATATTAAACAATTATGCATTGTTTAAAATGATTTGCAAATTATAATTTATCCCGAAACCTGTTCATATTAACGAACGAACACTATAATGTGAACATGTATGTATGTGACAATTGGGTCAAGATTTCTTACAAGTTAAAAACGAATGTAATTACAAACGACTAGATGGGGCCAAAAAGGGTTAAAGCAGAAACAAAATTTTCTGCGGGCTGGCAAAGAAAGCAACAAAGACGGCGACGACGTAATCGCTTTGCAATGCACACAAATACATAAGTACGAAAGTACGTATGTGTGTGTGTGTGCGAAAAAGAGCACAGCACAGAAACCAAATTGGAGCATTCATAGCTAAAATAGACACAACTTTGTTTTTTTTTTTTGCTTCAACCCTAACCAAACTTTAACAAATATTTTTTCTGTTTTGGCTAAAACGCTGACTGACGGCAACAGCAAAAAGGTGGCTTAAAGGGAAAAAAGAAGAGAAACATGATTAGTGTGAAGAAATACATATGATATTATGGCATAAGTTTAGACCCCCCCGCACCGCTAATTACCCGCTTTAGCTGCGTATTCATAATGTTGTGCAGCTCGTTGCGAATAATGTTGAACTTCATCATTGTGTCCGAGCTGAAGATGGAGCGTCCAAACGCTAGACCCGGATAATCAGCACAGCGTCCCTTATTGCGACGCGCCTCGCGCTCAGCAACAATTTCAGCTGCCTCACTAGTGCAGCGTAGCTTAGACCATTCATGTGCCTGGGTATCCTCATCCTCGGTGTTGACCACAATGCCCTCATCGATGGCGCCCGCACTGAGATCGGTGGCAAGACTGTCGCTGCTCAGCTCCATAACGCCCGCAGCAGTACGCTTGCTGCGCTCTCGTTTGCCACCGGACGAAGAAGATTTCTTTTTGCGCTCCGATTTCTCTTTGTCGCCCTTGTCGCGTTTCTTTTTCTTTTTGATTGTGGGTGGAGCTGTTGCATCAGCTGTGGCATCTGTTGCCGGTCTTGTTAGAGTTGTCTCGTCTAGCATACTGCTCTCATCGGTGGGCGTGGGACTGTTGCTGCCCACCGAATTTGTGAATGATTCGCTCAAAGGCAAACTTAGCGTACTGCGGTTGATCCCAGGCTCCGGTTCTGGTTCTGGTTCTGGCTCCGTCTCAGGTTGCACTTCGCCACGTAGATTGGAGAGAACACCTTTGGAGTCACCACGATACAGAGCGGCGAGTATTTCTTGTACATTGGGCACATTGGGACGACGTGTGCCCGCAAAGCGCGGATGATGCTGATGTCCACGACGCTTCAGCGACGCTGGAACCAGTGGTGAATTTGAATTATTCGTACTGTTGCTGCCCGCACCGCTGGTGCTGGACAATGCATCGTCATCGGCGCTGTTGTTGTTGTTGTTATTGTGCGACATAATGTCGAAGCCACCGTCGTCACTGCTGGAGCTCCAGCTGTCCAAATCACTTTCAGATTGCTGCTGCAGCTGTTGCTGATAATTATCGTAGAGTTGGGCTAAATATTGCTCAGCCTGCTCATCGTAGTGTAGCAGTTGGTCGAGCACATTTAGCTGCTCCTCGATGGAGCACCAGCGTGAGGACAGACCAGATTTTTGGCTTTCGCTATGGTTTTGCGAATGCCTGTTTTTATGCTTATTACTTGTGTGGCTGTGCAACTGTTTATTTGCATTTATTGAGCGCTTGTTACGCTGCTGTTTTGTTGTTTTTGTTGGCTGCTGTCCTGCAGCAGCTGCGCTGCTACCTGCTTTATATGGAATTGTTGATATTACTACATATCGATATCGAAATTTTCTGCAATAATCAGCTGATTTGCATAAATAACAATATCGATACCTGAAAAGTGTGACCAGTCAAATGCGCAGGGCAATGGGTTGCAAATAATTTTTCGATTTTATATATATGCCCTGAGCATTTGAAATAATTTTGTATACAATGCAAGGCATTTAATGCATGTAAATATGTACGCTTTGCATTGTACACAAAATAAGTGATTTTAAATGTACTTGTTTGTTTATTATTACGTTGTTGCTTTGGCGGTTGCTTATCTTTGCCGCCGCTCGTCAACAGATGGCGGTGAGCGCGTTTTATTTGGTGCGCAAGCGTTTGACGCCGTGCCGCGTTGCCAATGTATTTTTTGATTTTCGGCGTTTGCGTTGCCGGCTTAATAACCGTTAATATTGATTTTGTTGTTGTTACTATTTTTGTTGTTGGTAATGCTTTTGAATGTTCAATATGTGGTTTTGTTGCATTTTGCGCACTTTTTTCTAATGTTTTTATTTTGTTTTTGTTGCTGTTTGGCTTTTGTTGCTTCTGTCTAGTTTTAACAGGCGGTGGCTGATTTTTACCATAACTCACTTGTTGCCACTCGTATGCATTATTAACTTTTGCATTTCCTATTGTTAATGTTTTTTCGTACATATTAATTATGAGTTGATATTGTTGTTGTTGCTTGTGATTTGGTGCGTGTTGCGTTACGGCTGTTGTTGTTCTCCGCCTCAAACAGCTGTGCCCATGGTACCGTTAGTTAGAGTCTTTTTCTATTTTTATTGATGATTTAATAAAGTTTTTGTTTCGCTTTTTTTATATTTCAGTCGCGCGTTGAAATAAGCAAAAAGAAAATTATTTTCGCTTGGTTTTTTTTTTGTAGTTTGGCCAAGTTCCGCTAAACTTTTTTGCATAGACGTCAATTGCGTTGCTTTTATTTGTTATTGTTGTTGTTGTTGGGGGTGCTGTTGTAATGGGCGGCGCTCTTGAATTTTATATTTATGTAATTAAAGATCACTAAAATTTTATTTAAATTGAATTAAGTAAAAATAGTTTTTTTTGGTTGTTCTTGTTAAGTTTAATTAAATTACGATATTATTGATTGAATATTTATTTGATTTATTTATTAATTGTTGTAATATGCGGCATGCGGCGGCGCTCGGTTGCTGGTGTTTTCGGCCCCTCCGGCAGTTGCTTGCTGCTTGCTTTGGCGTTGTACTTGAAAGTGCGATCATTTTTGTGGCCATGCGCTCATCAGTGCGAACGTTGTGCGCTCTCTCAAACGGCACATCTAATGGTATGTTTGTTGTTGTGGGGGAGAGCCTACAGCGCCCCCTAGCGCTAGCAGCAGAGTCAGTCGTGTGGCACATGTGCGAGTGAGTCAGCAATATTATTCATGCGTCTATGTAGATACATAATCGTGTCTATATGCATGTATTTTTATTGCAGTGCGATCGTTGCAGAGGAAAATGAGAGCAAGATCTTATACCCTAACGCCCACTCGCTCTCCATTAGCAGAGAGAGATTAAAAAAGATGTGAGTGAATTTGGTCCGTTAATTTCATTTGAGTTAATATTTGATTTAATTGCCGTGGTGACTCTTCTTTTATCATATTTGCGCATATTACTCAGCGTATCTCATTGTCATTGTTATTGGTTTAAAAGTACTTCAGGGCAGGGCTAACGGCAAACAAAATATTTGCTTGATAATGACAAAAGATTAATTTGTCACATTTTTTTTTTTAATTTGTGCTGTCTGATAAGTGTTTATGTTAACTTATACAAACAGTATGCTGGTTACCTGAAGACACAAAACATTTTTTCTTTTTGAAACGCTGCCAATTTTCGAACCAAAAGAAATGTCCTTGAAATACTTTTCTCGGTTCTCGGCAAATCAAAAGTTGAATCAAATGAAATGAAAATTTTGAATGCTTTTAGTAAGTTTAGTTTTCGAATGGAAAACGCAACTAGACGAGCAGCCGGCCACTAAGAAAAATGTGCTAAAAACTGCGACGGCTATTTAAATTTTCATTGTACATCGGGGAAATCAAAAAATTCTTTACTTTTCGAGCAAATCTTTTGGCAAACCCAAAGCAAAAACAAAAACAAATCGCATTTTGCTTTTGGGTTATTTGATATTGCCAGCGCACACACACACACACACACACGTATACGCACATGTTCACATCCGTGCGTCTCTCTCTCGCACCAGCGCAAAAGCTATTTTCAAGCGCTTTGTACACGAATTTAAAAATAGCGCTCAGTTGAGGCGTTGCCAACGTCAAACAAATATCTTGCTGCGAGGCATTGTTTTCTCCTTTGTTTGAATTTTTAAATTTCCATTTGAAATCATTGAAATTATTATGGAATTCAAAAAGCATAAACATGCATAAGGCATTTCCCCAAAAATTTACTCTGCCCAACAAAAATTAACATTATCGCGTAAGATACCCGTAAAATAGGTGACGACGAACAGATGGCACCGATTTTCAAATCCGAGGCCCCAGTTCTTCGCCATTTGGCTGTCACCAAACCGTTAATTCACACAGACACACACACACACAAATACATATTCAGAGTCGTAAGAATCTTATTTTAGTATTGATTTCAAGTGTATTTCTTGCTTTTGAATAGTCTAATTCTTTTTTTTAAAGTTGAATAATAACGTAAAATTGAAACAATGGTCATTAAGAACATAAATGTATATAGTAAAATCTTAATACTAGAATTCTCCTAGCTTTTCTAGATGGATTTTAGTCTAGTTTTTAGTTTTTAATGCCTCGAAAGCGTCTTTTGACCTACTTATTAAAAACTTTTATATTGTATGTTAAATATTATGTTCGCAACTGATCTGAAAAATTTACAAATATCGTTTGCTAATCTATAATTTGGCATTTGTATACCCTGAACCCATTCAGAATTAGTTAAAAGGGTATAAAGGTCTTGTGCAAAAGTATGAGTGTATATACATTCTTGATCAGCATCTACAGCCCAGTCGACATAAACATGTCCGCCCGTCCGTCTGTCTGTTCGTCCTTCCGTCTGCCCGTCCGTCCGTCCGTCCGTCTGTCCGTCCGTCTGTCCGTCCGTCCGTCCGTCTGTCTGTATGTATAAACGCGTCGATCTCAGAGACTAAGAGTTTGAGACTCCAGACTTGGAACTTGGATTTTACTTTGAAATACTAAATTTGTATTTCTTTTGATTATTTTTTCAATGAAAAAAAAACAATAGTGCCCCAAACGAAAACTTGATTGATTGTTGAACTGTTTTTACTGTTCTTCCTAAAGTTTGTTTGACTTAAAACTAAACTTAGATTGGTGTAGATTTGTTTTTCAAATTGTTAACTTACGTTCTGCAGAGCCTTGTTCTTCTCCTCCAGCTTGCCAGTGACAAGGGTAAGGGCTTCCTGTGTCTGATCCAATTCGTTTTCAACGGTCTGGATTTTCTTTTGCAGCTGGCGAGCCTCCTCCTCGGCCTATAAGGACAACAACACAAATATTATTATTATACATATGCATATTATTCAAAGAGGTGTGTGTGTGTTAACAACAAATATTTGTTAAACATTGTTAATGATGGTTGTTTTTTTGTTTTTTGATTGTTGTGGAATAAGAAATTGAAATTGTTAAAGTGTTGTGCGTAGTAAGTGCAACATGTTGCATGCTTGAGTGGCATTACCTTTTCGGCGCGAGTGTTGGCATCGCGTGCCTCCTGTTCGCAGACGAGAGCACGTTCCAATGCTCCATCCTTGTCGACTTTCATCGCTTGCATCTTCTTCTTGATGGCATCCATGGTGGCTGGCTTTTTGTTTTACTGCTACACACTCGAAAGAAACTGAAATTGAAAATGAAATCACATTCGAAACGCAATTATAACACTTGTAACAATAAAGTGATTAAAATTTATGTGATAATCATTAGCTACATAAGTTTTTCTTTGTTTGTTTGTTGCGTTTCTTCAATTCAGAAAGAAAGTCCAATTTGGCAGCATTTTATACCCTGATCCCATTAAAAATGGGAAAAAGGGTGTAATGGTTTTGTGCAAAAGTATGTAACAGGCAGAAGCATCTCCAACCCCATAAAGTATATATATTCTTGATCAGCATCAACAACCGAGTCGATATAGCCATGTCCGTCTGTCCGTCCGTCCGTCCGTCCGTCCGTATGTATGAGCTAACCGATCTCAGAGACTATAAGAGCCAGAGACTCCAGATTTGAAACTTAAGCTCGCCTTATCCCTAGGCAGTACAAGTTTGTTTTCGATTTTCGATAACTCATCCCGTTTTTGGTATACACATGTGATCGATAACAACAAAATCTTGAATTTTGAAAACTTTGAGATGGCATTTGAAATAATGAATAAAATAATGACAATCTGTGAAATTTTTATTAAAATCGGTTAAGAAACACCGGAGATATGGGACATTGAAGTTGTGTATGCAGTATGTTCGTACATACAAACACACATACTTGCAAACACTGACTGTAAAGTATAGGGATCAGGGTATCGTCTAGTTGGGATTTCTTGACTAGAGCCTTCTTACTTGTTTCTTAATACTTTTGCATTTTGTTCAACTTAGCTAAGTTTTCAGCACTTTTTTCTTACCACATCTTCCACATAGCTAAAAGTTTCAAAGTATTTGACACAATTTTGTGTTATTACTCTCTACTTAAAATGCTTCTAGCTTCGTCTCTCATTATGTGAGCTGCATAACTAAGTGCTGGCAGTTTTTTATTTCTCATTCGAAATAAATTTGTCTCTGTACAAAATCTTTGTTTGGATACAAACAGATCGTTGAAAATCGTGCGCTATACACTGCCTCAAATGATTTACTGTGAGATGATTGACAAGTAAACTGAACAAAAACAAACACAACATCAAAATCAATAAAAGACGCCAGCTAAATATTAAAATCAGAGCTTGTGAACTGAAACAATAAGTCGATAAATGAAGCTGTATTTTGTTCTTGGTTGGCGTCCAAAGATTAATTAGCTCAGTTTTTTGAGGATCAATGATTAATCTTAGTTTGAGACTTGAAACTTTGCAAATATATTTGTCCATGCGCTTGTCAGACTAAGTATTAAGATTGGGGCGCTACGACCACTGTGAGGCTGCAAAATCGATAACAAGTTGATATACCTCGAGTAGCAAATCGATAGAACATAGATTAAATTTGGTAAGAAGATAGCTGGTAACTTTCCACAAAGATCTGCATTAAAGCCCATACCCAAAACCCACCCATACTCCCATTTTAAACGTAGACTTTTAACCACCCGTTTTGATTGACTGACATTAGAGTATTCCGCAGTCGGTACGAATGCAACACAAGTTTTGAATAACAACTCTAAGCCTTATTCTTTTTTGCTTAAACCTATTTTTGTACCTTTTTATATTTTCAAAAGCAATAACTTTAATTTTGTTCTTTATAATTATTTGATCATTTTTATTATCTCCATGAAGGTAAACTTATCTCTCATCTGTTAGACCTTAACTCTTATCAACAATTTCCCATTCTGACTCACTTCAAGAGAATTGCGAACTCAGCCTGAATTCGGGCAAAGAAATAAGAAATAAGAAAAAGATTGAGCAGAGTTTTGGGTCAGCCCAGCGAATAATACTTGACCAACATTTGAATTTGTCATGGCTGGAATGGAATACCAAACTAATTGAGTCAGTTTGTTAATTCTCGCTCCTCATTACGATCCGATTCATTGTAAGCTTTCATTCTTATAATATGTAGTACTTCTTATACACGAGTTTATTTTTAACATATTTGTTTACATTTCAGCTCCCAAATGGCATTGGCCAGGTGGCTAGGGAGGGGGGGAGAAGAGGTATTGGGGGTGAACCTGAGGCATGTTCCAGGCTTTTAGGCGAGCAAACAAACAACAGCAAAATTGAATATTAAATTAAATTGCAATCGAGGCACAATTTTTCAAATACATATGTCAGAGACAGTCCAGACATAATGTACGACTTCAGTATTAATGTCTTATGTGTTTTATATTGTGCGAGGTGACACAATGAATTATGTTTGTTTACTAAGCAAAAGCAAAAAGAAATTTTGATATGAAATATAATTTTTTGGAAAACAAATCTTTTTTTTTTAAAGAAATATCACCTGTAGCTTGAAAAGATAAGGGAACCGAACAGCTAAGCTTGTGAACCGGTTCGCTTATGGTACAATATAAAGATAATGCTAATAAAAGATAGTCTAGATCTAGTTAACCGGTTCGATTGAGGTATGCTTAATGTTCAAAGAGCTGTGCAAATTGCATGCAACTTTCATAGAACTTATATCAAAATATATAAAGAAAATTGATACGTATTAAAAAATGATACAAAAATAGTCGAAATCCGTTGATTTTTTCTCATTTTGTCACACCTTCTAGAACCGAAATTAACCTCGTTCTAGCAACTCGAAATTCAACCTGATTCTAACACAAAAATTTCCAAATTATCCATGGCAAAAAGAAAAAAAAAAGAAAAACATTTGAGTTACACATAAAATGGTTCATGCCTAGCTATTTTTAAAGCATACCATATACAGCATACACACATACTTAAATATATGTATGTATAATCAAATTTTGTACATATATGTATAGTTGTACTGTTGAAAACCCTGGCAACACTGAAAGCTTTTAAGAGCTTTTAAGACTTTTTGCTTTTGAGATGCTAAAAATAACTCAGCCTGGCATCTGTTGAAAATTTAATAATACTAGCTGCCCAATTGGATATTACTTAATACATACTATAATGTGAAAAGCTTTTCAAGCAATTTCGAAACATTTCGCCTACGCTTGCTTCAGATGGATTTGAATGTTGCGAACTGTGGTTCCATATCAAATTACAAAAGAGCGGAAGAACAAAATCTATCTTGGTTTAATAATAATAATAATAATAATAATATTAGCTTCAAAATAAATAAACCTCTCAAAACGTTTCGGGATAATATTGGATGGATATTTATCTAGAAATTATGCTACATTTTATTTCAGGAACCTGTCCTGCCCTAATTTATTTTTACACTCCATTGTACAGACACAATTTAAGCTAACCTAATAACAGTCAGATGGAAAATTGAACACAGCTAAGTCAAATTGACAATTTTCGATTCATTTGTATATCTCATGCGATGCGATTATTTGAAATTCTAGCAGTCAAGCTGCGGTTAAGCTAAGCAAACTATGCAAACTATGGTCAAAGACATTGGGCTTTATTTTTTGTTTTTGTTTGTGTCTTTAAGTTTGCCAAGTTAGTCAATTTTGCATAATTTTCAGCTAGTTGACAAAGTTGCTTAGCCCCAATTTTGATTGTGAACCGAACTGATCTAAATATTTGAAATACTTTAGTTAACGGTTAATTTGACGGTTAATTGTCTGAATATCTTCTGCACATCACTTGGATTAGTTGAATTAGCTTGTACTTTTATCATTTTTTTGATTATGTAACGTATTTTGGGGAATGTCCTTTTAACGCTTGGCACTTTTTGATGTTCAAGATCGAAGAAGGTTTAACTTTGCCGTAGCACATGGAAAACTTATTAAATGTATTACTTAATTTTGTTTGGAGAAAGAAATTTAACGACGTTTTTTTGTTTTTTTCAAAATTATTCTTTTTCAGTTTGTTGGCGCATTCCCTTTACTTACAAAACTTTTATTCGGAGTTATCCGCGACTTGAACGGATTGTGATGTTCAACTGAAAATATTTATTCAATATACTGACGTTCGATGCCCGCTTTTTTTCGATTTCAAGCTGTTTTGCGTTTGTGTGCGTGCACCGCAGCCGTCGCTGTCACTGTGTGTGTGTATCTGTCTGTGTGTGTGTGCTAAAGAGCGCACATATGTATCTGACAGATACTTTTGGGCAAAGCAAAGCAAAGCAAAGCAAAGCATAGCAATGCGAAGCCCCATCGTCTCTCAGCATTTTGCATGCTCAACACAAATCGCTGGGCGCTCAAATTTTTATTTTGAAACTGCATTTTGCCGCCACTGACAATGCCTCTCAATTTACGAGCGTTTTTTCTCTATATATTTTGTTTTTTGTTTTTGTTTTTGTTTTTTCTGCACAAGCAGAAGAACCCAAAACGAAAAAGTAACAACAACAAGAGCTATTCGCTCTCTTTGTTCGACATTTGCTTCGTTCTTTCACCTGTTCCTGCTTGTATTTGTGTGTATGCGTGTGTATTTGCGTTTAGGCTCTAAGAATTTCAATAAAGAATTTCAAAATTTCCCAATATTATTTCTTTAAGCTTTTTTTTGTATTGCCAGTATTTTAGCTACAAACTTTGTACGTATTAAAATATATATATACATACATATATGCATATATATCGTTGTTGTAATCTTTATTGTTGTTTTTGTTGAGCTCTTTTGATATTTTTTGCATCTATTTATAAATTTCAGTTATTGATATGCCAAAAAAAAATCCATACATACATATATCTTTTGGCCGTATTGTGCGTATTTTTTATAGATTTCTCAACGTCATGTCTACAAACGGAGAACATTTTGTTGGTTTTGTTTAATTCAATTGCATGGAACACAAATTTTTATTCACGCATTTGTATTCAATTTGCAAATAAGTTATGCAATTTAATGAAATTTAAGCATCTTGTTGTAAAAATGTCTTATATGAGTCATCATAGCTCACAATCTGTTCAGATAAATAGGTTCAAATGCAGTTTGAACGGTCTTCGATAATAGACAAAAGACAATTTGTAATTTCTTCTTTTTTCAAATATATTCCTGTGATATGAGGTTGTTCTAACAGATATAGATTAAATAAGGTTTAATTAGATACGATTAATGATTAAAATCATTTTTGTTTATCTTCTGATTTTTTATTCAATGGTGTATGTTTTGGTATGTTATCTCAAAACTTTTTTCGACGTGAACCGCTTTTTGTTAACCCATTAAAATTGTAAACAAGATCTGACAAGTAGTTTTGTACTATCCTTAATATTTTTATATCGACTTCGAAGTCTAATATCGATTTTGTTTTTGTTAAATATTTGAAATTTGATCATGTTAGGTAATTAAATTTCTAATAAGTTTTTCTAATAATTATTTGTTTTTTAATAGTATATGTTAAAAATGTATATTGAAAAAATATGCAAACAGGATATCGAATATAGTATGTAAGGTGTGCAAAAGTTGAAACAACATCTTAATCTATTTATACATGTGATTAAACTTTTTAAATCTATCTGATTTTTTTCCGTTCTAAAACACTTGTTTATTCTTAATTAACTAAGTATGATTAATGGATAATGTATTGCCTTAAAATGTTTTTGTATGCACGTTAAAAGCAGAGTATATTACCAACAATGTATTTCTACAGAATGAAATTATTTGTTATCTCCTATTTCAGTCTTTGCCTCGTATAACAATTATTTCTCTGACTGCGGATTGTCTGTAAGATACACCAATCACACAATATCTTTCAAAATAAAAGCCTACGGTTCAATCTGATGTAAAAGCTATAAAATTGTAAAGTTTCATTTAAGTCGATTCAGAAGATTTTGTGTGAGAGCGTAACTTACATATTTATATATATATATTCTTGTTCAAGGATATTTAAGTTTGAACAAGTAAGAAGACTTTGTCTGTTACATATTTTTGCAAAGAACTATTTTATTCTATTTACCCATTTTTATTGGGTTCAGTGTATAAAATCATCAGACATTAAAAGCAAAAATAAATACAAGGTTATGCCAAGTAACTTGATCTTGAAAAGATTTTTATCATGTTTTTATTTCAAAATGCAATGCAATTTTATTGTACTTCGAACATAAGACATGTGAAAATATTTTTCAATAAATACTTTTAATTTAAGTTTAAGAAAATTGTGAATTATATTGTGTTCTTATTAACTAAAATATGTTTTGAAAATATTAGATCTTGAATTTTAAAATCGTAATAGACATATGATTTTATTAACTACATAAAATTGCATTTTATCTTATATGTATATATTAAAAAATTACACAACATTAATGGAAAGCATATGGCATCTGGCAACTTTGTTTAGCAATGAGGGCACATATAAGTTTATAATTAAATTCGCGCCACACCCACATAATGACGTTATTGTTTTCATTCAAACATTTTTGGCAATAGGCAAAAACAAAAACATATTAAATAATATACAATGACTGACAAATATATACATACATATGTACATGTTTGTTAACAAACATGAAAGCTTGTGAAAGGCCGTGGACTAACGATAGCATTTTAATGGTCAAAATGTCAATGCAACTTGCTAAATATGAAAAAATTAAACCATGGCCATTGGATAACATGTGTAATGCGTTGAAATACAACGGATTTTTTCATAATTCGAATATGTTCTATGAGACTGATTTTAGTTGCTGTTCAAACAAGTGCAAAATCTTGCTAACAAAATTGCAACCATATTTGGTGAAAATTGTAAAAAAAAAAAAAAAAGTACAGTGACTTTATAGTTCGGCCTAGACGACTAAACCTAAACGCTTGCAACATGATGCTGCCAAAAAGTCGAATGCAGCGGCTTTAAAATGTTGTTAGTAGGGTGCAACTGAAAATTGAAAAATAATCTTAAATCGTTGGCTGTAGCAGGGGGTGGTAGCGATAAGGGGGACCAACCCAGTCTCAGTGGCGCACTTGTGTCGAAATCCCGCTGTGCACCGGGGCAATTGATGACTCAATTGTCGCCGTGCGGCTAGCTCCTTGTGAATGATTTTAACTTAAGCCCGAACTGGTTAAGCGGCGGTACTAAAAGGAAATCTTTGCGACGAGCCACTTACCTTGCCGCTGCCCGCTGCATAACGGCCAAGGTGAACCACAGACAGCGAGCGCTGTATGTTGCATATCAAATGTCTTGGTGGCGTGCATGTGAGAAACTTTTTGGCGCTCTTTAACAACGTCACTGTCAATTATTCGCAAAAAAAAAAATACAAATGAACATATGTCACAGACAAATAAAAGCAGACCTTGAACTTAACGCCAAATCGTATGTAAATAAAAGCGTGCCACTTATTGTTAACCGGAAAACAATTGTGAGTTCGGACTTTAGCCCAACTAGGCGAAGAATTTGGCAAAGCAGTCGACTAATTTGATTGTCATCAAGGTCGTATGAATGTTCAAACAACGCTATTTTTATGTTAAGAGCATCGAACAGTAGCATATATTAAACACTTTTATAGTTGTTAAGTGTTTGTTTATTCAAATTCCGAATAAAAATACCGCAAAAATAATTGATTATTTTCTGTTGTTATCGATAACGTAATTACACAAAATCGAACGAGTCGTCAGCCCTGACCGGCTTGTTATTATTTCATAACAATAACACAAATAATATGTCATTTACACAAAAGCTAAATTATTACACTAAAAGAAAGTCTTTTAGATATGGTGTGCCATTTCTGGTTATGATTGTTGGCGGCTCTTTTGGATTACAACAGTTTTCCAATTTAAGGTAGGCAAGTGCGATAATCCGACTTAAAACTTACATGTACCTAACGTAATTGTTGCGTGCTCAGATATCAGTATGCCAAGAAGCAGCCCGTGACACCTGAAGAAATGAAAAAGTACGGCGTTAATATGAAGAAACGGCAGGAAGTAACACTCGAAACGGAATATGATAAGGTGAAAATTATCGACATTGATAATTGGGACAATAAGCGTGGCCCACGCCCTTGGGAGGAAGAGGAGCTGTCAACGACAACAGCTGCAAAACATTAGGTTTATTGCTTCTGTAAATAAAATAAGATTTTTAATATTGCATTGCATTGGCTTTTGGTGTGCTAATAGTTGATGTAGCCCTGAATAGTCGAAATATCCATGAAAATACACATATACATAACTATCGTTTTAATTGGACTGCCAACCTACTCGAATCAGCTGCGTCGCTTCCAAAATATTTTCAAGCAAAGCAATGGGAGAAGCAAAACCTGTAAAAATGGACAACTGGGCACCATCCGATGCATCTACCATATTTTCAGATGGTAAGTCCATAACGCATTTCATGTTTATGTTTATTATAAAACTATTTTATAGGAGAGCGTGTGCTCTGCTTTCACGGGCCACTTATCTACGAAGCCAAAGTGCTCAAAACAAAACCAGAAACTTCGCCGGTTGAATATTATATACACTATGCGGGCTGGAGCAAAAAGTAATTGTGCAAAATATGTGTATAAATTTATTAATAATTTATTATTATTCAACAAACAGCTGGGATGAGTGGGTTCCAGAGAGTCGTGTTTTAAAATACAATGACGACAACGCTAAGCGTCAGAAAGAACTTATGCGGCAGCACGGGGAACGCAACAAAAAAGACAACAAAAAGGGTATGTTATTTATAAACTATTTCACCGCCTTACGTATATGACTTATTTTCCATCATTTTAGGTAGTGCCAAGGCTAAAAAGATGGAGCTAGTGGGCAATGAATCTCGCGCATCGACGCCCTCCAAAGACGGCAACACAACCCTTTCGCAAGCTAGCATGAGCAGCAACAGTAGTACACCCGTTTCTACTGCACCAGCTACAGCAAAAAGCGAGAGCAATAGTAGCAGCAGCAGTACAACAGCCATCAGCACCACTACCACTTCTACTTCGAGTAGCACTACAACCACCACTAGTACTACAAGTCGTAGCAATCGAAAATCTACAGCAGCAGCGGCTCGTCCAAGTACGCCCAGTGCGTCTAGTTCGGAAAAGAAAGATGATGCAGCAGCTACTGCAGACACCACGGAAGATGAAGCTGCTATGCCGCTGCCACCAAAGATAAAACGCATGAGCTCACAAAATAGCAACAGCGACTTGCATCGTGCTTCTTTAACCGGTAATGGACCGGATGTAGGCACAGTAGCACCAACAACACAGCAGTCGGCGGCAGCAACTCCCGCTGCTGCAACTACAACGCCGACCTCAACGGAAGCACCTTCTGTGGAAAACGAAGAAACTTATATAGCAAAGCTGGAGGTTAAAATCAAGATACCGGATGAGCTTAAGCACTATCTAACTGACGACTGGTATGCTGTTAATCATGATCGCAAAGTGGTTGAGCTCCCGGCCAAAGTGACGGTCCAGCAGATAACTGAACAGTATTTGGCGCATAAGAAATTGTCCCGTACTAGTGCCAGTAAGGAGGTGGCTATTAACGATGTGCTTGAAGGCATCATGGAGTACTTTAATGTCATGCTTGGCTCGCAATTGCTGTACAAGTTCGAGCGTGCGCAATATGCAGACATAATTCAAAAGCATCAGGACATACCACTCTCCGATCTGTACGGCTCATTTCATCTCTTACGGCTGTTTGTGCGTCTTGGCTCAATGCTAAGCTTCTCGGCGCTGGATCAACCGGCAATGCAATCTCTGCTAGTGCATCTACATGATTTTCTCAAGTTTCTTGTGAAGAACAGTGCCGTGTATTTTAGCATGTCAAATTTTGTCAACGTTGATCTGGAATATATGCGTAATTCACAGTAGCTTAATCATATTAATATCACAGGAACAACCCGAGCTACAAATCAAATCTTTGGAGCTGATGGAAAAATCATTTATTACCACATTTTGTACAAAACTAATAAAAGCTTAATACAGCCTCTGGTTAAATTAACAAAATGTTTCTGTTTAAAATAATTAACGGGAATTTTGCGCACCCATTTTAGCTTGCTGAATTATAGTTCCAACTTATATTTGCTTAAATTAAAGCAGTTTGTTATCGATTACAATAGTCAAGCATTCCACCACTTTAATGCCATCGTAGTAGTTTAAAACTAACTGTAAACAAGCATTAAAAATTTAATAGCAAAGAAAAATTGGCATATTTTACGTAAATGTGCAAACTGCATCTATAAAGGAAAAACACGACAAGATCAACTCTTACGGTATGTTCAACAATAATTTTAAAAAAAATTTCATTTTTACTTATTTTTATTACAATGAGCAGTGCAAAAGGTATTCAAATGGAGCAATCGGACAATGTACACCAGGCATCGAAAACCCCCGCCGACAACACGGTACTCCCGTTAGCTGGCAGCTACAGCAGCACCTCCGATGTTTCAAACATAGAGCAGCATGTACCAAAAACACAGCAGTCGACAGCAACTACTCCTGCTATTGCAATCACAACGATGTCTTCTACGGAAGCACCTAAAGTGGAGAGCGATGGAACTTACAAAGCGAATATCGAGATACCCGATAAACTTAAAGAACTGCTAGCCAAGGACTGGTATGATATAAATTTTAATCGCACGTTGGCATGGATTCCGGCTAGCTGGACGGTACAACAAATTACTGAAAAGTACTTGGCACACAAGGAATTGTCCAAGACAAGTGACGTCACCTACAAGGTGACCATTCTGGGTATTAAAGAGTACTTTAATGTCTTACTCGGATCGCAGCTCCTGTACAAGTCTGAGCGACGCAATTATGCCGATATAGTTCAACAGCATCCAACAACACCGCCGTCCACACTGTACGGCTTACCGCATCTCATACGGCTTTTTGTGCGACTAAACGCCCTACTTAGTTTCTCAAAATTACATCAGCAGCCAGTTGAAGCGCAGATAGCGAACATGCACGATTTTCTCAAGTTCCTAGAAAACAATATAGATGTGTTCTCTTAGCACGTTAAATTTCATCAGAATTGATGTTGGTCTAACGCAAAGTACAACATAAACTGAAAATCGAATCTGTGTGGATTCTGTACTTTATTTTACGGGAGTTAGTTTTTTACAAGAACTGTTCACATTTTGTATGTAAGCAATAAAAACTTATAAAAGCCTCTTGTAAAATAATATAATTAGTTGTTTATTTATGGTCGTCGATTTCATCTTCGCTTTCACTGCTACTGGTCGGATAAAACTCTTTTAAGTCTCTAGGCTTAGCTCGTTCCTTTTGCTCTGCTTCAAGGTATTCATTTTGCACTTTTAAGATCTCATCACTGCTTTTGCACTCAGAATATGAATTTAACAGCTTTTCGTTAAGCTCCAGAAATGCATGACCCCAGGAAAATTTTCCCATGAACCAACGGGCCTCCTCTGCAAAGCCACATATATATAGCGTTGCTGCTATTGCCTCTACGCAGCTTAGCTTGCATGGTTTTCCATAGTTAATGGGATTTGCAGCCACCAAAAATGGCAAAAGTCGCGGGTGTGGACTACGCATCTTATTAAATGGCGTTTCATCAAGCTTTGCCCAAGAACAGTCTATGACCGCCACTCCAGAAGCACTGACAATTTCACGATCCTGTGGACTAACACATAATTGCCCAACTGGTGATAGAACGAGACCAGGAAATTTTTGACCTAAACGCAAATTTGAAATCAGTCCCAGACGTGCCAGCTTTCTGCCCGAACATTTTTTTGGATCACAGTGATTGAGATCCCACATGGCGACGGGAAAATCTGGTGGATGTCCCAGTCCTTCTGTGTTGTTACCACTTGAAGCATCGGATTCGGAACTGTCGCTATCAGTTTTATTACAGTTCGACAACTCGTTGGCCTTTTGAGCAAAACTGCGTTCGCAATTGTGATTGGATTTAACGGTCCGACAGGATGCAGCTCCCGCACGCCTGGATCTACCTCTGTTTCGCGCACTCATATTATCAGCAGTCAGCTTTAATAAACTATACTTAAAATTAGACTGTTTTTTATTTTGTTTGTTTTTAATGTGATCGCTGAAAAGAAGCAGTTTGCTATCGATTTCGATAGCATGCCGCATGCTTTGTCATCGAAACCATAAGAAGTAACTATTTGCCGAAAGCTGAATATTTTAATTTTCATAAAACACTGTCTGTAAATAAAATCTTTTAACCAAAGTAAACTAAATATTAACTCTGAATATAAGGCAAAAAGTTACTACCGATTAAGAATCTCTTATCGTAAGTGTGGCAGCTGCTTTAGAATAACGCTGGATTTTTAATAGGGTCACTCTGTCGCCATCTTGTTTTGTTTCACAGAAAAAAATTACAAATTTGTCCGGTAAAATAGTGTGCAATAAAATATAAGCGTACAACGAAGTAAATTACTTTTTAAAAAAAACACGATATCAATTAGGAATTATACGCTTCAACTCTAGCTTCAGTTTGCATAATGAATATATAGGAGAAGACTAACGATAACGATATCAGTCTGCAAATAAACGTTTTATGTGTGAAAAATCTACCGCCAATTTGTTGAAAACAGAAGAAACTTGCACTTTTAGAGAATTAAATATAAATTGTAGATAAATTAAAATATTGTGTTAAAATTGTGAAAAAGGCGATGTGCCTTGCACTTTAGATATGTACATATTACAAGCATATATATGTGGCATACATACTAGAGTTGAGAGCGTGACTCTATCGGGCCAAAATCACACGATAAAAACAATAAAACAATTTTATTAATTAAAATTACAGCAGTTTCGTATAAATAAATATTTATATATGTATATATATATATATATATATGTGTTATTTAGTTAAGCTGCTTATTAGATAAATATCAATATGCTAAACAATAGTTTAGCATATAATGCGTGCCCCATGCCATGCACTCATCACTAGCATTCACGCGCACACACACACACACATACAACGGAGTTGCATTGCCGCGCTACGGGCAGTTAGTGTTTGTTGAAAATCAATCGACGCCTGTGCATTTCATTTGCGTTGTGCAAAAACTATTCGATTATATTAAAAATTTATTAAATTAAATTGTTTTCCTTATGTTTTGTGCATCCAGGTTATAGTGCGTCGCAACAATCGTGTCCTAAATTGAAATTTCCTTCCCCAATCGGAGTACAGTTGCGCCAGCCGCACACTAGAAAAACCAAACAACGACGACTCGCGACGGGGAGGCCGCGTCCAACTGAATTCTGAAACATATTTGAGAAAAAAAAACAAACAAAATGGGTGAAGTGAAGTCCGTGAAAGTGGACAACTGGGGAGTCTTCTTTCTACAGAAGCTCCAGAATTTCTTCAACAAAACGGACTATTGTGATCTAACGCTACAGTTTCGCGACAATTCACAATTAAAGGTGCATCGCCTGGTGCTAAGCGCTTGTACCGACTATTTTAATGCGTTGGAGCAGACATGCGAAATTATTGACGACGCACTCATCATGCCGGCGGAATTCCAAGCCGATGTTGTTGTGCCCATTGTGAATTTCATGTACACGGGGACGCTGGAGTTTGAACTTAAAATGTATGGCAAACTGTTGCGCACCGCCAAAGAGATGAACATGACGGTATTGTTGAAGTTGCTGGAGGCACATCGTCGCACCATGGAGAATGTGAATCGACAGCAAAGAGTGAGCGCTGTGAAAATATAAAACTTTATTTATTTAATAAAGAAAAAACTAATAATTTATTTTTTTTTTATACAGCCACCCAGTCCGAAGGGCATACGACGACGACCAGTAGTGCCCAGCAGCAACGCCTTGGCGTCACAGCAACGCGTGTCCATACCACATAATCGCAGTGGACCTTCGCCAAACAACTCTAACACAGTGCGCTCGAATGTGCAGCAACAACGGAGTGCACCTACCATATATCGAAGTGGCAGCCTTAACAATCGCACACAGTATGGCGAAACAACATCGAGTAGTTCGTACATCAAACAGGAGCCCACGTCACCGTTTGAACAACTTCGCAAGGGTTACAATAACAATAAGAGACCGGCACAGACTAGCCTGTTGTCGCCGCCGTCGAAAAAGCCCAATTTGGAGGAGGTTAAAGAGTTTGCCGAACAGCAACGCATGCGAAAGCAAATTGCCGCCGAATTTGGTGATCACGGTGATCCAGAATATGACAACATGATGCTATACGATGATGTGCACACCGGCGACGATGATGATGACGATATGCCGCCGCAGCCGTCGACTTCAAAGCAACAACAGCAATCGCAGCAACCGGCACAATCTGGCACGCAAACACAAATGGAACATGGCACAACCACCATCATTCTAAAGCAGGATTCGCCCAGCCAAACGCCAACGATTATTGTCAAGGATTCGTCTAACACCAAGCTTAATCATACGAAAATAATAGCCGAGGTTTTACGTCAATATCCGCACATTGTGAAGGGCCACAAGAATATCAAACTGAAAATAATGCCCAACAGTCCTTCTGAGAAAGCAGCAACCGCTGTCAAACGCGGCTCGCCCGCACCAACAGCACCGCTGTCGGCCAGCAACGTTTCGCCACACAAAAAACTTCATGTATCATTTAAGCCAGACAAACCAATGATAACCACACAGCAGCAGAAGCCCATACAGAAATCAACACAACAGTCAACGTCGGAGGGTATACAATCAGCGTCATCTGCATCATCCACGACGGCAGCTGCGGCTGAAGCGGCGCAAAAACGACGCATTGACAGCAAAACAATGCATTCGCTAATTGCACTCGGTGCCGAAAACACCACTGGTAAGCAACAAGCCATTGACAATTAACCTCATTATTAACGATATTTTTTCTAATAGGATTTAGAATTAAAACATTTAAACACAGCTAATTTTCTTTTCCTTCCTTTCTTATCATAATTTTATAGGTCCTTGGTTGTGTCTGCGCTGCGGCGTTAATGGACGTCCAATTAGCATTCCATCATATCGCGGCTTCCGGCGCCATCTGATCAATACTCACAAGGAAACAATTGATCCGGCGCTGTGCGAGCATTGCGGTTGGCGTTCAGTTAACAATCGAGCACTGCACTTCCACATGTACACTGAGCATCAAATCAAATCGCTGCTTTACAACTTTGCGGAATGCGCACTGTGCAATCGAACTTACTTGACCAAGGATGAACTGGAGCAGCACATCAACGAGGCGCATACGGATGAAAACAAACAGCAGTGCATTTATTGTAACAAGGTGTTTGCCCAGGAGCTACAGTTGTATAGGCATATGAAGAGCTATCACAAGGCACAGGCTCTCGAAGATGGCATCATTGATGAGACCGATGAGGAATATCTCGGCTCACAGGATGAAGATGAACAATTGGATGATGAAGAGCAAGAGGAGGATGAGGGTGAGGACGAACCAATGCTGGAGGCAGACCAAAAGGTGCGCATCCTGTCCGACATCAGTTTGCCAACGACCAGTGCCATGGGACAGCAGCAGCAGTCCGCCGATCAGGCAGAGGAAGCCGATACCCAAACAGAATCAGAGCACTTGCAAACTCAAGAGCAGGAGGTCAAGTTTGTCGGCGCTGACGGCAACGAGGTGGAGCTTACTGAGGAGCAGCGAAAGGAGATCTTATCACAATTAAATCAACAACAGGCTGGCGCACCCAGTGGTGGCGTTGTTATGGTACTCAGCGAGCCCGACGGCGATTCTAAGCAAGAACCCGATGGCAAATCTTCAGCCGGTACCGAAGAGGAAGAATACGATGACAGTCAAATTTATAGCGAACTGGGCGCCACCGGTTCCTTGGAAAGCAGCAGCAAAAAAAGCGAAGCAGCCGATGAGAGCAAGGAGTCAATTGATAATCTGGAATGGGCAGAGAATTTAATTTCAAAACACGACCTAGAAACAGAACAGACCAGCAAAGAAGTAAGTGGCACAAGTTCCTCACAAAGTATGTATATTTTAATTCTAAATTTAAAATTTAACAGCCAAAGGTGGAGAAGCGTCGGGATGACATAAGCGAAAAGCTTAAGGAACTGACGGGCGATTGGACAGAGGATGAAAATGAGGACGATGACGATATAGTTGACAAGCCCGCCACTACTGAATTAGAAGCATCCGTAGAGTCCGAAAATTTTGAGGAAAAATCATTGGTCGATGCTGTTAAAAGTGAACAACAAGTTATCGAAGAACAACAGGAGCCGGAAGATGACATTGACTTAGCACTGGAAAGCATGCATAAGGGAGCCGACGAAACAGAAGTCACTGCTAAAGAAACAGTCGAAGCAGCTGCTTCATCTAGCACAAGTGAAATAATCCAAGAGGGCGCAGAGCCAGCTGACAAATTGGATGTAGATGCGGATAAGGTTATAAAAATGGAATCTTCAGAAATAAGTAAGGATATCGAAGACGAATGTCATGGCGAAAACAACAAAAAAGATGCGTTGCAAACAACATCAGTTGAAGCGAAAGATGATGCTGAAATTGTACCCGACACCGATATTATAAAAATTGAAAGTGTTGAAGAACAAAATGCAGAAAGCGTAACTGAAGCGGGTTTAGAAACTGAAAATATTAGCGCAGGAATAATGGATGGAATAATTGCTGAAACCAAGGCGCCTGACGCCGACACAGTGTCGAACGATCAGCTAGCAGATAATGTGGTTGATGAACCGCCCAATCAACTCTCCGAGGCGTTGAAAGAGGATGCTCCGGAAGCTGTGAAAACTGCTGAGCAATTAGCAGAGCAACAAACAGAGGAAAAAGTTGAGGCAACAACGACGACAACAGATGAAGCAGCAGCGGCAGCAACTGAAGACAAACCCAACAGCAGCGATGAAGCCGCATTTGATGGAAAAGTCCAATCACCAACAGGTACGCAGGAGAAACTAAAGAGTCTCATAAACGAATGGGGTGACGATGAGGATGACAATGATGATGAAAACGGTGTTAATGCAGCAGCAAAGGAACAACTCTAATTACTGGGTTTATTTAATTTTAAAGTTTCGGTTTGCAATTGACGTTGTATATATACATTTTATATAAGTGTATGTAACCCATCGCTATTGGCATAGGTTTTTAGCCCAAAATAATTTTCGGTTTCTACTGTAAATCTAAAACAGTTTCAATGACACTTTAATATGAAACATGCTCGTAAATGCATTTGATTATGTCAACACAAACAATAATCAATATTTGTATACATAATATATATATATATTAACGCATACATTGAAACACAATTTTAAACCTAGCCCCGACTTGCGTTTTTTATGTCCATCAAGAACAGACCAATCATTTAAATACTATGCAATGTAAGCAGTTTAATTTATTCTGCTTCGATTCACCACAAACAATTCAACCTTAAGTCAAATTTTCAGATATATATTTATATATATAAGTAAGTTGTCTATATATTGGAAAAAGAATACTTATACAATTATGTAGTTACATAAATGTTGGTTGAAACCAAAATTATAATGATAAATGTTTATGAAATTACATTTAATTGCTTAGGACCGAGATGTTTTATGATTGATATACCTAGTAATACGAATCAAAAAACTAATATTAATCGGTTTTTTTGATTACCTCTAAATTTAAGGTTAACAAACACATAGATACTTTGGAGAAAGCAAAAAAATATATAAATGTAGATATAAAAAAATTCTTGTTTTTAATCTAGGTTGTACTATGGTTCTACTTATATTTTCGTCAAGTCAAACATCGATACTTAACAATAGAGTTAAAGTTACAATTGCATTTACAAAATTGTGTGCTACTTACTATAAAAACAATTTTATAAGCAACGGAGATTCTTAATCTGAAAAAAAAAGAATTAATATATGCGCAAATACTACAACTGATTCTTCAGCAATAACGTACCAGCGAGATAATAGTTTATGATACACATAGTCGCAAAACCAACAAAAACAGTCGCAAACTGTGCAAATCCCGCCCAACGACGATTGGGATTTGAATGCCAGCGTGCCTTCTCTCGCGGTATCACTTCACAGACTGTCACATAGAAGAGAGTGCCTCCGGCTAGTGCTTGTATAATTGGCAGCGTAGTTTTCGACCAGTCAGAGGGAATATCAACGATTAGCATGCCCAGTCCAATGCCGCAAACGGCACCCAAAGCAAACACCAAAATTCCAATAAATTGAGAACGCAAGCTTGCGCGTGGATTTGAGCGAAACTCAAGACCCAGACAGAAGCCCATCACAAATTTGTGACACGCAACGGCGCCGAGTAGAAAGAGTACCTGCGGATCGGTGTGGAGAGAATACAATGTGGTATATATGAGTATTTACGAATCTGATTCTCTTATCTAAATAAATATTTGTGCGGCAAGCTAATTCAGCAGCATAAAGTTATGTAAACTATGTCAAAGCATGCAAACCTTGGTGGACGAGTTTTGTACACCGATAGCCAAACCCTCAATGGCCGAGTGCAAAGAAAGGGCCACAAAGAGGCCCAACGTGCCGGTCATAGTTTGTGCACATGGCTCTGTGTGGCTGGTATGACAAATCCGGGCATTTGCATCCTCCACACTTTCATCGTCACACGCGGAAATGGCTGAATGATTGTGTTCGTGGTTATAAGGATCATGACCGCTGTAAACGCAATCAATACATTGTCGCAATTGAAACATAAAATAAAGTTAATAAAACTGCTGTATTGAAAAACAAATTGATTTACTTTTCATGGTGGTGATGATGGTGAGTGGATGATGTTGCTAAGTCTGATGCTGGTATTAAAGGTGCACGTTCGTCCGTCGCTCCATAGGATCCATTTATTTGGCTTCTGACACCTGGTGCAGGTTGTGCAGATGCATGCGTATGTTGGATGGCCTCGCCAAAGAAATAGTGAATAAACTCATCTATAAAATATATAATAAAAAAGCCTCCGCACATTGCAACCTCAGCGAATTTCGAGTTCATTTGCTCGCGTACCTGCACATAAACAACAAAGTGTGTTATCGATTTGCAAACACTCAAAACCTTGTTATTTGTTACCTCTGGCAAAATATGGACAAGTGCTGTTGCTAGCAAAATACCTGCACCAAAGCACAGGAGTAGCGATGTTGTTAGCGGAAAGCGCTGACGATTGCGTTCCGAAATACACGCAGGCAACATGCCAGAAAAAAGGCTTCCAAGACCGAGAACTAACATGGCCAACACTTTTTCCATGTCGCCACGATCCTCGGCCTGCCAGCTAATGGGTTTTGAACTCATTGTGTCTCTGATCACTTAGTCATCAAAACTCAAATAAAAATTGTTGCTCTAAAATTAAATCGATTCAATGGATTTTGAGTTCGTTTACCCATGAATCGCAACTGTTTAAACTGAACAATAACCGTCCCGCAAACATGAACGCGCAACCGACTACAAAACCGAACGGCACGATGACGAATGTTATTTTTCTTCTATGTTATCGCAGCCCATGATCTTTGCTTGCTATCGATAACAGTCTAGTCGCGAACAGTGCAGCAAAGCACGTTAGAAACTTTTATTGCCGTGGTACGCATTTTTATACCCTGAACCCATTAAAAACGGGTAAAAAGGGTATAATGGTTTTGTGCAAAAGTATGTTACAGGCAGAAAAAAGCGTCTCCGACCCCATAAAATATATATATTCTTGATCAGCATCAACAGTCGAGTCGATATAGCCATGTCCGTCTTTCCGTCCGTCCGTGTGTATATGTGAACGCGTCGATTTCAGAGACTATAAGAGCTAGAGACTCCAGGTTTGGAACTTAAGCTCGACTAATCCTTAGGCAGTACAAGTTTAGTTTCGATTTTCGATAACTCATTCCGTTTCCGATATACACATGGGATCGATAACAACCAAATCTTAAATATGGAAAACTTTGAGACGCCGTTTGAGTTATTAAGCAAAGTAATGACAATCTGTGAAATTTTTATTGAAATCGGTTGAGAAACACCGGAGATATGGAACGTTGAAGTTGAGTATGCAGTATGCAGCATGTGCGTACATACACACACACACACTTGCAAGCACTGACTGTACGCATAAGGTACAGGGTTCAGGGTATCGTCTAGTCGGGATTTCTCGACTAGGGCCTTCTTACTTATTTTGTACTTGTGTGTATTTCAGTAGTCCACGAGTGTTCTTTCAAAATTAGATCCTTTATTGCCCTCTTAAAATTTTGTCTTCCATTTTTATGGAGCGTCGTTGCATAGTTTGTGGACAGTTACCGACGTCCAACCATACCTATCCCCACAATAAGGAGGAGGCAATCAGATGGCAAAATATGCTTAGTTTCTTTGTACCCGCTGACACATTGCAATACTACTGTTGCGTTTGTAACAAACACATCAGACCAATTAGAGTTAAACGGCCAGGTGAACTAGTAAATAATATGAAGGATCCGCAGCCACGTGTTACATTTATGGAGTCTAATGCAGTTCTGTACTCTGGCGATTGTGAAAATCAATCAGATTCAACCGCAACAAGTCAATGGCATTTCCCGCGATCAAAATTGCAGAAAAAAGGGGATTGTCTTCGCTTTGCTGGCGTCTCTCAACAATCGCCTCAAGATCCACAAGCTAACCATGATTCCAGCTTAACAGACACTGGCACTTATATTGAAAGGAATATTAAAAATGTGAGAATATATCAAAAAGAATCCAAGACTCAACATCCGTTGCAAATAAGACACGCTTCTGGTTTCGAGTCCTCCGATTCTCAGTTGAATAAACACAATATTTTCCAAAATGCGATCTCCCATTCAGTGTCAAAGGAACTACAACAGGGAATCGAAAAAAATCCAAAGCAAAAACCCTCTACCCTCCAATCAGAACACTATTATCATGAACCGTGTCCTTCTTGCTCGCGATCACCACCTTTAAATGTACTTATCATGGGTGGTTCAACGTTGCCAACATACTACAATAAAAGAAACATTTGTGAGAAATCATCTGAAGTTTCGGTTATACGTGTGCTGGAATCGGATTTCTCACGAGAAACAGCAATCTTTTCAGACATTGATGAGCCCGAGTATTCAATTTGTCAACCATCCGACCCACAGCAAAACAATACCGACAAGAAACAGATCCCCACAGACGTTCTTTTATTGGGACTAGCTCAGACTGAAACCGATATTTGTAAGGAAAACGATTGCAGCAAAAGTTCTTCAAATAAGATTGGTATACCCCAGCAGAGAGTTAAACAAGAGACCAATCCAACTGTTATCCAAAATCCAAAAACACTGGATCAAAAAACCCAAATTGATGAGTTGGCAAATCTACTGGCACAACAGCAGCAATTACAGCAGTCCATTCAGGTTAAGCTGGATGAGCTGCAGGGTAAGTCAGGAAATAGAAAAACAATCCCAAAAAATCCTCGAATTGATGCAGGTGCATCTGCAAAAAAAAATCCAGCATTTCGAATACTTTCGTCAATGGCCAGCCGTAAAACATAGTGAGTGAGGCCACAAAATTCACAATTTTCCTTTCAAAACATCTATAACCCTATAAACAAATTTATTTGCACTTTAAAACTTCAACAAAATGAGAAGTGAAAAAAATATATAAATTATTTACTAAAACAAAACAAATTTTCGAATTCCGTTAAAAAATATAAGCTGATCCTTTTCGATGAGACGTCGCTGTGTCGTCTGCGGTAAAAAGTCCGCGGAGAATGACGCTGATTGTGAATATTACTATCCGAGAAACGAGAAGGAGGCCCGCATTTGGCAGCAAAGCATGGACGCCTCTGGCACATCCGTGGATAGCATAAAAAAATGCTGCTGTGTCTGTATTGAACACGTTCCACAATTTGTAGAGCGTGCCCGGCAGCAGGCTGCAAATATAAATGGCCAGTACGAGAAGGAGGTGGAGCACTTGGAGGACACTTGTGTTGAGCCCAAAAAGTCGCAGAATTCTGTAATGGAACGACCATCGGTAAATGTTTTGCTCCTGCCTGGTGTTGCTACGGCGCCTAGTCATTGTGAACAGTCCAACGAAAACGATATCGAAGCCGAAATAAGCCAGGAGGCGGAAGATAGCTTGGATGAAGAAATCTATGTGAAGAAATCAAGCTACCCATTTTGTGCGGCGCCTTTAGCAGATATCGATGAGACCGAGGTAACAGTGCTACGAACCCCTATGCACACTGACGAGGAGCTGCACGATGAGCATAACAAGGAATGTGGGGATAACAACTGCACAGATGTTTTAGTGCTAGGCCGAAAACACGACAAGTGTACTTGCAAATGTGACCAATGCTCAAACACTAAGCCCAATACAAACGATTTGCCTAAGATCCATTATAGTTTGCCGTCTTCTGGTTGCGAGTGTGACACTAAGATGGTGCAAGAGCTAACCCAAGTAATCAAACTACAACAGGAGCGAATCTACGAGTTGGAAAACTTGGTTGACCGTCAAAACAATTGGCATTTAATATTGCAGAGTAAAATGAACGATCTGTATACAGAATTTGGACGTGTGGAACGCCTAGGGAACACATCTCATTCAATGCACGTAACGCCCGGTGAGCAGCAGTCGAGTCGGACAAGAATTTTAGCCGGTACCAACGTGCAGTGGCATTCCCAGCGGGTTCCATTAACTGATCAATCTGAAACGGATATAACTAACAAGTTTCTAAATTCACGTGTGAAATCTATTGTGCAGCCAGATTCTTAAGACATTAGTAACAGTAAAGTAATTATAAAATTAAATGTGCAGAGCTAAGATAATTACTTGTTGATTGCATTGAAACAATTATACAAAATGTACATGTCTAATATCTGGAAACGTTTAAAGGTTATGCCCAGGAGGTTTATTCGCTATTACACAAATCAACAGAATATATCCTTAAGCTTAGGCAGCAGATTGAATAACGTCTGTGTAGAGTTTTACTTTGGTTGCAATGCTCATGTCCACATACTTATCGCCAATGGAAACAACAAGGCCGCCAATAATGCTGGGATCCACGCGAGAGGTGATCTTTAGCGTCTCGTTACCCTTCAGGAAGGACTGCAAAACAAATCAACATAGTTCATTGTATTATGGTAACAATTAAAAGCACTTTTACCTTAAGAGCGCCCTCCAGCTGCTTGCTTTGACTAGCATCCAGGGGCTTGGCAGTGACTACTTCGCAGACGACCTCGCCGCGGTGTGCAGCCATGATGGTCTTGAAAGCATTAATCATGGTGTCAAGCTTCTTCAGGCGTCCATTGTCGGCCAAAAGACCCAAAAAGTTGGCTGTAGCTGGGGCAAAACGCAGCTTTCCAGAAGCCTCCTTCAGGGCTGTGGCCATGACTTTCTTATTGATGATGGGGCTAGTCACTTGTTCGCGCAGCTTCTTGTCGCTCTTAATAGTGGCCTGCAAAGCAACCAGATCCTTTTCAACCTGATCCAACTGGCTCAGTTTTGAGGCAGCAGAGTATAGAGCGGTGGCATAACGGCCCTCCAGTCCGAAGACCTGCACTGGTGGCTTAACCGTCTGCTGGGCAGCAGCGCTGAATGAGCGGCTCTACAAATGCAACAAATATCATTGTTAACCACACTTCACTATTTGTAATCACAATTTGATTTTTGCTGGTTGGTTAAAATTGCAAATTACATAACCAACAAATCCATGTTAGATAATTGTTTTGGTTGTTTGTTGCCAATCAAACATTTTAATATAAACTGAACATACTAAAATGTGTGGTACATTTAGGAAAGAAATTTTTTTTAAATTTTATTTAGAACCTACCAAAAGTGCTAATTTGTTAATGGAGGCCATTTCTTATTCCGTGCACAGAATTTTTCAGCTAAAAATCGCAGCTGGCTCGTACAGGGCTGATTCGTTTACGATTTGCTAGAGTTGCCATAGTGGTTAATTTCTGATCAGGGTGGCATTAAATCCGGCGATATCGATAAAACAAAGCAGTAATGGAGCCCTCGAAAAAAATTAAAAAACAATTGGTTTTAGATTCACGCCTTTATTTTATTGTATTTTAAAAAACTTTTGTTTTGTAGATGGGTTTTTCGGAAATACGTAGTGATTGTACTTAAAACGTAACTGGTTAACTGCCTAAAAATTGTATTTGCAATTGTGATGCAACATAAATAATGTTGACGCTCTATTATTAAATCCCTATATAACCATACGGAAAATAAAAGTTAAGTGGTTAGCACTTTGGGAAATCGATTGGTAGAATTCAAATTGCTTTTATGTTGTGGATTGAAGGATTTACTTGTCATCTGAAATATAAAAAAAAAAAAACCGTTGTAGTTTCAAAAAATGTGTTTTGACAGCGAACCAACCTTCATCCTCGAGGTCTTCATCGCCCTCATCTTCTCCGTCATCATCCTCAAAAGCTTCCTCTTCGTTGTCTTCGTTTTCATCCTCGTCTTCTGGTTCAACCTCAATATCAGGTACGAGATAATACTGCAATGGATTTGGCCAAAGATCATCCTTTATCAGTTCAGCAATCTCGTCGTTGACGGGGTCAGCATTGTCCGAAAACCAATCGAAAAAGGTCTTGTAATCGGAGTTCCGTTTCTTCTTGTTGCCATAAGGCTTCTGAAGCAACTGTTTTAGTAGGTTCTTTCCTTCCTTCCATTGTATAGGTGTGCTAGTTGACGCGGGCCAATCACCATTCTCAGAGGCAGCTAAGATTTTAAAATAGATTTAATTAATGTACAGAAAACAGATGGATCAACCCAGGTGCACTTACCCGCTGAATTCAAATGAAACTCTTTGGTGAGAATCTTGTTTTCAAAATAAGGATTTTCATCGAAATGAAAGTTTATGCGGTATCCAGATTTAATATCTTCAAATTCCTCAACCTCCAGTTTGTTTAATGAATGCAGACATTCTTCCTCTTCTTCGTCCAAAATGCCAGATACTTGCGGGTGGTTGATGAACTACAAAATCATACTCAAATTACTACAACTTCAAAAGTTGGCTTTGCCACACTGAAAACATGCATACATATATGCAATCGATAACGATATCTATCAGCATTTTCTGCAAAAAATGTGCTTATATACGTTAATCAATATATTTATAGCTACAGGCACAAAAATAATTATATTTTAATTCAAATTAAATATGCTTTAGCTTTTTTAATAGCGAAAAGAATGAAAAATTTGCACATTTCATCGCAGACAGTTATCGACACAATGGCACTTACACATCAAGCACAGACGCACACGCAGACAAAAAAAGAGCGGTGCGACCGGTGGCGGCGGCATGAATAGAAAACAAGATGGAAAAGAACAAACGAAAAAAAATTCCTCGAATAGAGAAATTTTTCTTGCACATGTAGTGGAGACATAAAATCAATTAATGATTTTGCCTTTGCTATCCCACTATAAAATACATCTTTACAAGGGAACTAAAATTACGCACATGCTAAACATGCAAATCATGGCCGCAGATAAAGATGCCGCGGCTTCTCTACACATGTGTAAATGTCTGAGCTTTTTCATATACTTACAGAAGTCACCCAGAAATTGGGGATCCTCTTGACGAGCTCGCTTCGCCTTTCATAGCATGGCTTCCGTAGTTTATTGTATTTTTGCTCGACTTTTAAAATCTCCTCGCTGGCTTTCTCGTTTAACGCATCAATATCGTTTTGACAAGCATCGATTTGTTCCAGAGCCTCCGACTCCTCCTCATTGGGACCGGCAGATGTATTTGCATCAGCGACAGCATCCAACTTTTGTCTCTTTGGCACGCTCGACATGATGCTGGCTTTAGCGGCGATTAAGGTAAAAAATTATAGTTTTGGATGAAACAGTAAGTTGTAATTAGTTTATCTAGTACAGTTGAGCAGAAGCCGATTTATTAGACACTATGCGCGCCGCTCGATGCGATTGCGAATTCTGCTGCTGAGTGTGGCCGAATTCGGCTATCGCGGATACACAGACCACCAGGGTTGCTCTTGTGTAAAAAAAGGTTAATCTAGAAAAAAAAAAATTGGAACTGGTTCCATCACCAAAGTAATTCGTAAATTCTGTGGCAGCTAACAACACTAAATAAATTACAAGGCATTTTCGGCCCTTTACAACACGCGCGGACAACATTTAATGTCGAGGTGTAAACGAGCTGGCCAATTCATTTTATAATTTAATATAGCAAGCGTTTTTAAAAATATTAAAAACATGGCCACGGCTGAAGCTCAAGTCAACGCGAACACAAATTTGCAAAAGCAGGACCTTAGCAATTTGGTGAGTGCGCCGAAAATGTCATCCCCAAATCGATGACAACGTACGCGTCGTCGTCGTCCGTTTTAGACGCCGCAATCTAAACTACGGGGGAGCTGCCACAAAGTGGCCATTTCTATATGAAAAAGTGTATGCGTAGTTAAAAGTGTTTTGCAAAATGCATTTTTCTTACTTTAAAACAGCTAACAACTTTATATTTACATAAATAGTTGTTGCTGCGCCTTGGCCATGCAAAAGCTATTCAAAAAATGCAGCACGTGGCGTGCTGCTATGGTTTGTAAGCATTGTTAGGGTTTACCGCAATGTGTTCTATTTGGCATATGGTTGGAATATGTTTGACGATGTTGTGAGCGCATTCAAATGCATTTGTTAGTTATGCGGCTCAACTGTTGCTACAAAAGCTGATGCAATACAAAGTTAAATCTAACCTCAAAATGTACGGCTTTTTCTACGCACACTCATGGCAAATAAATACGCATTTACGTTTGTATGTGTGTGTATGTTCATCTTTGTTAGGCGGTAAGGGCGTGTATTTTGAGAGAGTTCGAAAGTGTATAAAATCTAGTGTTTACTTTGTATCTTATATATATTTTATTTTGTTCCTTTTTTTATACATTTTTTTTTTAGGAAATAAGCAATTTGACGCCTCTGTCACCCGAGGTGATCTCGCGCCAGGCAACAATCAACATTGGCACAATCGGTCATGTAGCGCACGGTAAATCCACTGTGGTCAAAGCCATCTCTGGTGTGCAGACTGTCCGTTTTAAAAATGAACTGGAAAGAAACATTACAATTAAGCTCGGTAAGTTTCTGTCGCTTTATATGTATGACTCAGTCTCTCTCTCTAAACATTGATGGAATGACACGTTTAATTTTGACTATTTAAAAATTGATAAGACATTAGTAAACATTAGACATTAAGGGTCATTCCACCCAAATCTAACATTAATTTATAAGATGTTGCATTTGACACTGTTATTTCATAAGATTAACACATAGGATAGGCGAGGAAAGTTATTGTTTTTATCTTTCCTTAATATGTTTAAAAATAAAATACTAAACATAAACCCAACTAAAATACTGACGACGGCACAACGCGCACAAGGTCAGTTCCAGTTTTCATTATCGCCAAATAAATTGGGAGTGTATTACTTTATTGCCAATATTGAAGTTAATTTTTAATATTTTTACGGTAAACACATATTTTTGGCTTGAACCATATTTATTATAATGTATTAAGTTATTCGTCATTTATTTTGTTAATATAAAACTTTTTATAAATGCATATTTCTTATTAAATTTTAAAGTTATTGTAACACAAATTTATTTTGAGTGTGGGCAAAAAAAATTATTGTGAAACGGAAAAAATTACATGTATATTTTCTAAGATATGTTTCTCTCTTCTATTTATTCAATATTTTTTTTTTTTTTTCATTTTGCGTTAAGTTTTAAGTGTGGTTTGGTCGTTTTGGATCGATCGATTTTTGTTCTGGGCGTTCTGTAAATGATTGAAATACACAAAAAAAAAAAGATTTTCTGTAATGACTTAAATTGCTGGATTAGTCCCCAACAAAGAAAAACACAAACATACGCATTGTGTCGTCGCCTCTAGTAGTTTCGATTAGCTAGCTATGATTTTAATGCTATTTTTTAATTTTCTCTCTAAACCGTATACAATTTTGTTTTCGTACTATTTTTTTTTTATATAGTTTATTAGAGCTTTTGCACAAATTTAATTTGATTGATTTTTGATAATCCAGCAATTTAATTAATTCAGAACATCTTTTTCTTCTTCTTTTCGTTTTTCGTTTGCCCAACGACGCGCGTTAAACCACAAACAAAATATCGAAAACCAAAATTGTCATTTGCAGAACGCTTAAGCGAAAAGAAAATCCAATTACTTTTGCACTCCAAGCAGCAACGCATTGCCTACGAAAGAAAGCTGCGTCCCCTGCTCAAACGGCTGGCCCAGCGTTGGCAACAACGTCAAGGAAGCAGCCGTATGGACCTACCACAGCCTCTTCAAAGTCATATATTTTCACATCACATACGACCCAGGCGCAGTTGCAGCCAAAACTCGCTTAGTCCAAGCCATAGCAGTGGCTATGGCAGTGTTTTGGGCTCGGATGATCACGATGCCATAATTCAAGTTGCCAGTACGCTGAATACATTAAAGCGACGACGCAGTTCCCGTTTTAGTGAGGATGTGCAATTGTCTGCTTTGAAGCGCACCAAAGGCAATGAAGGTGTGCCAATTCAAAGGCGAAAGGGCGAGTACATCGTGGAGCGCATTGAATGTGTCGAGGTGGTGAATTTCGAGCCCGTTTTCTATGTCAAATGGTTGCACTATGACGACAACCATAATACATGGGAGAACCTAGATAATCTCTTCGATTGTGTTAAGCTCGAGCATTTTGTGGAGCGACAGATGCACCTTTATAAAGGTTACATTAAGCAAATCATTAGCGAGCTGGATACACAGTTGGTCATGAGTCCACCACTTGACTTAAGCAGTATTAACATCGAAAAGGATGTGGATAATTTCGAGCCATTGCCCTTGCACTTAGATCTTATATTGCTGGCCCAGTATCGTGCGGCAGAAAGTCGTAGTCAACGTGAGCCGCAGCGCATTGGCGAACGTGCATTGCGACGCCTCCAACTGCAACGATTTCAGGCTTCACGTCATAAACAGCTGCAGGAGCTCGCTCAATTCGAGAGGCGCATGAATAGCGTAGAGATGCCAGCACCGCCCATTCGCGTCCGAAACGACGTCGATCTGGACACCATAGATGCAAGTTTTGTCTACATACAAAAGAACATATTAGGCGATGCGGTGCCAAAGCCAGAGCCGCCTGTCGTCGGCTGCACCTGCGAGTCAGGATGCACCGCCTCGAGTGGCTGCTGTGCACGTCTTGCCGGCGAACTGTATGCCTACGAGCGATCGACTCTTCGCTTGAGACTGCCGCAGGGTAGTGCCATATTTGAGTGCAATACTCGATGCAGCTGCAATGCCGACTGCACAAATCGGCTTGTGCAGCGGGGACGCAAGCATCCACTAGAGCTGTTTAAGACAAGCAATGGTAGCGGCTGGGGTGTTCGTACGCCTAAGCTTCTGCGGAAGGGCGAATTTGTGTGCGAATATGTTGGTGAGATTATTACTAGCGATGAGGCAAATGAGCGTGGCAAGGCTTATGATGATAAGGGACGCACGTATCTCTTTGATCTGGATTACAATACGGCAGCGGAGAGCGAATATACTATTGATGCGGCCAATTATGGCAACGTATCGCATTTTATTAATCATTCGTGCAATCCAAATTTGGCTGTGTTTCCTTGCTGGATTGAGCATCTAAACGTTGCACTGCCACATCTAGTATTCTTTACACTGCGCACAATTAAAGCAGGCGAGGAATTGAGCTTTGATTACATACGTGCTGACAACGACAGTGTACCCTACGAGAATTTATCGACGGCTGTGCGTGTCGAATGTCGCTGTGGCGCTGATAATTGCCGCAAGGTGCTCTTTTAGACGCTGGCATATAACAATTGTTGAATCCAAACATCACAAACACTTACACTTACATTTTAATGGCAAAACTTAATTTAAGTAGGACACAACATTTTTGACTTGACAATTTCAAAAAAAAGCAAAAGTCTCACAAAAACTATGTTCGATATGTTTTGTTTACATAGTTTAAACCTTATCATGTAAATCTTTTTTTCTTTAATTAGGTATTTATAGTTTCAAATTGACAGTTAACAAGTTACTTGCCCGCGGAAATTGATTTGTCATAAAAAGTCTTTATGCGCGTTAAAAGCACAATGTGTTCCCATCAAATTATTTATACAGAATGAGATTATGTTTTACCTTCCAACTTTAGTCTCTACCTTGTAGTTTGTCTAAGTTGTCACTCGTCTCTCACTTGGTACAGTAAGTCAAAACAGAGTCTATGTGTTATTCTGATGTAAACGCATTATTATTCTGACGTTTCATTTAAGTCCATTAAATAGCTTTTGCTTAATAGAGTAAAGTACATAATGACATACTTTCACGTTTATATTAAAAGGATTTTTTTTTTTTGTAAGTATTGTATATTTGAAGTTTCTTGAAATAATTGTTCTTTTAAATATTTGATATACCTCGTTTTGTATGTTGTGTATATTTATACATATAAATTTGTATATAGTACAAATTTATAACTTATATGTTAATTGTGTGTTACACATGTAAGTTCATTTATGACAATTAATAAGCAAATAAATATCTTAATATTTAAAAACCAATAATCTACAGATTTTATTAAAGCCGCAAACAGTGCCATGCATTTTATTAATCATGCAATTTGTGCGGTTTGTTGTATGTGCGGTTATATAAACGTCAAAATTAGTTCGCTGATTTTTATAATCACAATTATCTTAAATGTGTTTTAATCAGGACCTGTTTTGAAATTATCATTGCAAACAGTCCTTATTGAACAAAAAAAAAGTTTATCTTAGAATAGTACTAGACGTTTATATTATTTATTTAGTTGAATTATGTTTCACTACAAAGCTGTCATTTAGTATAGCGTTTTTTAAACTTTATTTAAATTTGCTAATATTTAACATTATTTTTATATTTATGCAATGTATTGTAGGATATGCCAATGCAAAAATCTACAAGTGCGACAATCCCAAGTGCCCGCGCCCGGCTAGCTTTGTTTCGGATGGCTCCAGCAAGGATGACAGCATGCCGTGTGCCCGTATTTCTTGCTCCGGCCGCTTTAGATTGGTGCGTCATGTGAGCTTTGTCGATTGTCCCGGTCACGACATTCTTATGGCTACCATGTTGAACGGCGCCGCTGTGATGGATGCTGCACTGCTGCTTATCGCCGGTAGGTCTAAATATATATTTTTTTCAAATCTTAAAGATATTTCATATTAAAATTTGGTCCGTAGGAAACGAGTCTTGTCCACAGCCACAAACTTCGGAGCATTTAGCTGCCATCGAGATAATGAAACTTAAACAGATTTTGATATTGCAAAATAAAATCGATTTGGTTAAGGAGAGCCAGGCTAAGGAGCAATACGAAGAGATCACAAAGTTTGTGCAGGGCACCGTCGCCGAAGGTGCACCAATTATTCCAATTTCGGCCCAGCTGAAGTACAACATCGACGTACTCTGCGAGTACATTGTTAACAAGATTCCTGTGCCGCAGCGTGATTTCAATGCGCCTCCCCGTCTAATTGTCATCAGATCCTTTGATGTGAACAAACCTGGCTGTGAGGTGCAAGATCTTAAGGGTGGCGTTGCCGGTGGCTCTATATTGAGCGGTGTGCTCAAAGTGGGTCAAGAGATCGAGGTGCGTCCCGGTGTTGTCACTAAGGACAGTGATGGCAACATCACTTGCCGCCCTATCTTCTCTCGCATCGTCTCTCTGTTTGCCGAACAGAATGAGCTGCAGTACGCCGTGCCCGGCGGCCTGATCGGTGTGGGAACTAAAATTGATCCAACGTTGTGCCGTGCCGATCGTCTGGTCGGTCAGGTGCTCGGCGCCGTTGGCAACTTGCCTGATATTTACATAGAGCTGGAAATTTCATATTACCTGCTACGTCGATTGCTCGGCGTGCGCACCGATGGTGACAAAAAGGGTGCCCGTGTGGAAAAGCTGCAGCGTAACGAAATCTTGCTGGTCAACATTGGTTCCCTCAGCACTGGCGGCCGCATCTCAGCCACAAAGGGTGATTTGGCCAAGATTGTGCTTACAACACCTGTCTGCACGGAGAAGGGCGAGAAGATTGCACTGAGCAGACGTGTGGAGAACCATTGGCGGTAAGTTCATAGCACGATTTCTTCAAGATTCGAGATGTTGACAAAAGTTATTTTTTTTTTACAGTTTGATTGGCTGGGGACAGATCTTTGGCGGCAAGACAATAACACCCGTTTTGGATAGTCAGCCAGCGAAGAAGTAAGGTACCAAGGACCGATTAGCAATCAGACCCCGCTTCGAATTCATATTCAATTGAAGCGTTTCAAGTGTGTGTGTGTGTTTGCAAACGATTTTGTCGTTTGGCCAAATTGCTGATTTTGTTTTTCTTCGCTGCACCATCTCCTCATCTATAAATCCCGCGTCGTCGTCCTCCTCACGTCCGTTGATAGCAAAACAAACAAAATACGAAATAGAAACAAAACTAACTGAAAACCTTTATGCATACATACCTTAAATTATTTAATTTTGTATGTATATAAAAGAATTTTGCTGCGAAATGTTATGCAAATATAGCAAATCCAAGCATTACAAGAAACTAATAGGTTATACCATACATATTATATTAAAACAAAAAAAAAAACAAAAAACAAATCTGATACATCGTAAATTGTTTTTATGATTTAAATACAAAAACAAAGTATAAAATGGTATGCATTTTTACAATTAAAACTTCAATATACGGCTGTTTTCATATGTGGGCTGGAGGAAATAATTTAAAGGACGGTCGAGAAAATTTGTGTTTTTTATTAAATAGTTATCTTGTCATTTTGTGTACCACAAAATAAAGATAGTAAAACCCTAACCGTTAATCAACTTTTCATAATAGATCTTTTTATTTGTTCAAGCATTATTATTACAAAGTTCACATTATCGTTTTTGAAACATGATCATTTGTTATTCGTTAAATTTCATATTTTGAAACAATCTTCTTTATTAATATTTGTATCGTACTTGATGTATTAACTAGCGCACACTAATTTAGTTATAAACTATTATGTATGGTATGTTTTCTGTTTATTTGTGTTTTGGATTACTGAAATTATTTCAATATTAATTAGCTTAATTAATAAAAATTCGTACTTAGTCGCGATTCACATACATACGTTGTGTTTGTTATTTAATTGCTGAAAACGTTGTTAATTTTAATACTATTGAGATTGAGTAATTTTAACTGTTTGTAATACTTTTTCAAATACCATACATCTTTAGTTAGAGCACGACTTGCGTTGTGGTCAAAGACGCTTTGAGAAATCTTTTTATTTGGTTTCGA
Organism: Scaptomyza cyrtandrae; assembly: GCA_035044605.1. Classification (NCBI taxonomy): domain Eukaryota; kingdom Metazoa; phylum Arthropoda; class Insecta; order Diptera; family Drosophilidae; genus Scaptomyza; species Scaptomyza cyrtandrae. Next base: position 12,093,928 of record JAWNNS010000640.1, read on the forward strand.
TGAACACATTTTAAAACAATTCAAATATAGTAGAAGTACATTTATATCCTAATAATTCGAGTGACTTTTGAACACAATTACATAAGTATGAGCAGACTTTTCCGGTATGCACTGGCACATTTTCCGAGGTGCACTCCATAAAAGTTATTTAATAAGTGTACAAAATAGTGAGCAATAATTTGAAAGCAACTTAAATTATAGCTAATAGTTATATATTGTTTGCATTTAACTTATTCTCTTTGGCTTTTTCTAACCTCAAATTGCATTAATTTTTTTTTATTCTATTAATATTCATAATTGTTTTAAAAAAAAAACCTATTTCTTAATTAACAAAAGCGACCAAAACGACACTCAGGTAAACGTTTGATTTAACTAATTTAGCCGCTGCTTCAAACGTCTTCGCATTGTTATTTTCGAATCATATAATTAAGCATACAATACCATTTTTGAGAGTAACAGTTTTGTTATTCACAATTAAATATATATATGTGTTGCTTACCAGATAAAAATGCAGGACCCACTGAAGAACAATGCGTCCTTAATGTGTACAACATTTGTTTTGAATATTTGTCATAAGTCTGTGTGGTATCAGATATTCCTAATAAATAATATTGAATTAATTTCTTAAAACACAAACTATTTTATACGTACATTCAGATAACGAGTACATTTGTATTATTCCTTTAACACGAAATCAATCTAACAATATTTGTATATTTTTATATATATAGACTTACATACATTGAACACCTTGAAGTGCTGTTGTTTACTCTTGCGTACTTGTTATATAACACACGAAATTAATCTTTTTTTTTCAACTAGTTTAACTTCATTAGCTTTTTTCGTTAGTAAATACATAAAGGTTGTGTACATTTATATGGTATTGAAATTTACATTGAAATCGTGTGTGGTAGTTGTTTTTTTTCTCGAGTGTATTCAGTATTCATGGATGCCAATTAATGTTATCATTTGTGCCTGGGGAAACGACTCTGTTACTTGGTCAGCTTACATACATATAAAAAGTTATTATATAGTACATACAGAATACAATTTATTGACTGTTATCATTGGCAAAATCGGAGTTAGTTTGTTATTATTATTTTAACTGGCTAACTATACGTAAAAATCCATAAATAGCCTATATCTATTGTAAGTTGACAGATTTAAACTACTTTTTTTTTATTAGCAGTTTCTCTTCATTGAGATCGTATTTAAATTTTTTTTCTAACTTTTGTAACACATCATAATCTTTAACAATTTTGAGCTTTTTTCTAACGGTTTTAAAACTTTTGCAACACTGTACTTAACACACAATTTTAAATACTTACATAGATACATTTATACATATACATGTGCAGAAATAAGCAAATATTACATGCCAATGCTGTTTTTCTATATATATATTTATAATATCTATTTATAGGTTTTTGGATCAATTTATGATAAGTACATACATATGCATATATTATAGGTATATATACTTAGTTTAAACACATCCTAATATTTTTTTGTACAAATATATTTAAATTTTTTTTATCAGGTTTTATCTAGTTAATAAATATTTATATGCCATTTATTTATCTATTTTTTTTTTAAGTGTGTTTGTTTGTTGGAAATTAATGAAAGCCTACGTTTTCTTTAGGATGCACATTTTGGCATTTGAGGGTTTGGTGTGGCATCTTAAAGAAAATGGCTCATATCTCATTCGTTGACATCCTCTTCTGAAGAACTGGCTGCGGGTATCGTTGAGAATTGCCACGCCTCGCGATTGTTATTTTTACTGACCCTAAAATAATATCATAAAGAGATAGTTATTTTAAATTAAAAAAAAAAAACAAACACCTAGTATCTTAATTAAAAATAAGTGCAAAAACATTTGAAATACATTTAAATATTAATCAAAATTATATTTTAGATTTTATAAACAAAATATACTAAGCCCAAAAGTATTTGTCTATTTACCCATGCTTTTTGGCATTGCTGGGCAATGTATGTGAGCTGCGATAGTAACTATCGTGGGGCTCCTCTTTGGTCTCCTCCAGCGATTTGCGCTGCAGCGTCATTGTCTCTTGTGGTGTTAGCGAGGAGGCACCACCACCGTTCAGCTCAGCACCCAGATAGTACTTGGCACTTTGTGCAATCTTACAGTTCTCACACTCACTCAGATAATCATCGTCCAGGCTGGTGTCATTGGGCAGAAAGTGTTCGTTTGGATTTAAACAGTTCTTCGATGTGGTGCAAACAGGCAGTTGCTTGCTGGGCGTGCCACCTCGTGCGCTCTGCACCTTTGCGGTTAGCTGCGGATAACTAGGCATCTTGCACTGGGCAATGGCCATGCTGCTGTTTGTCGTTGATACACTTGATGTTGCCGCTGCAGCAGCTGCTGCTGTGTCCCGTTTGACTCTCAGTATTTTTGGCATTGCGGTGTTTTTACTAATTGCCGCTGACTTCTCGTTGTTGTTCTCCAAGGGCGGTATGCTAATCACTGAAGGTACTTTGCTGACCACGCTATTGATGGTACTGTTTAGAGAGATCTTGCCGCCAATGTGTTTGGGCAGCGTATAGGTCACATGGTTATTGGCCAGTGGATAAAATGTGCTTGAATTGATTTTGCCGCTCGCCTTCTCATTGCAGCTGGCCGATGGACTAGCCGGTGGCAGGGTCAATATGGGCGTTTGCTCCTTACGCTGATGCATGCTGTTGTTTGTTGATTTGCTTAGCGTATAAATGGTGGCCACAGAATTGTTGTTGGTGATGCTATTGCTATTGTTGCTGCTGCTGCTAGTTGCAGTTGTTGTGGCTGTTTTTAAATTCGTTAGGCTTTTGTATAGTTTCGGTGGTAATTGTGGATTGCTTTGATCGTTGTGTGATTTCTGATGCTGCTGCTGCTGCTGTTGTTGTTGCTGCTGTTGCTGTTGTTGTTCTTGCTGGTTATAAAAATGTTGCTGCTGTTTCTGCGTGAAACTCAAATAGGCATCAACCTGTAAAGAGCGCTAACGTTGATTAGCAAAAAGTCAAAGCCAAATAAGCATTTTATAGGGAGCATGAAACCCAAGTTTGCTGAAAGTTTACAAGTTTACATTGACTTTTTAGGGCTCTTGGAAAAATAAAATTAAAATAACCTCGCTCAAAATATTATTAAAAGATTTTTTAAAAAAAAAGGGTGTGTAAAACTTTTACGTAACGTATCAAAGAGCGAAAAAAGAGAATTAAAGCTTATTAAATTGTTTTTAACATTTTACATAAAATCCATTTTAGCCTTATCCGAATGATATGCTCATATTTTGGTTTATTATTTCCGATTTTATAGTTTTTTTTAGAAACTGAAATTAATTACAGGCAATGGTATATGTAAAATAGACAAACAATTTTAAATTAACTTTACTTTGAAATTAAAAAAAAAGAACAATTAAAAATTTGCTCGTTTTTTTTATTATATATTATTTTTATTCCCAATAAGTAATTGCTTTTCACATTGAATATAATTTTATTATTATTAGTTTTTCCCTTGTGAGGAACCAAAATTAAGCATTCTCAATGGGATTACTTACATTTCGAACTCACCTTTCGACTCAAATAGGCGCTGGAGAGTACATCGACGCCCGCTTGGGCAGCAACTGCATTACTAGACACACTCCGCCCGCCACTGCTGCTGCTACTACGTGCACGTTCCGCAGCGCTGCCCGAACTGCTGCTGGAACGTTTCTGTACACGGCCCAGCACAATGGGCGGTGCACTGACATCCTCGTGATGCTGCAACGGCGGCGGCGGAATTATGGTTGAGACATTGCCTGAAGCATGCGAGGGATGCGGCTGCAACTCATCATCGCCTACCTGCTTTGAAATTGTTGCAATTTTGGGCTCATGAGCACATGGATTGCGTGCAGCATTCAACAGCTCCTGGCCAAGTTGCTGCTGCTGTTGCTGCAAATTTGTCGACGATTTGGCACGCTGGCCATAGGCCAATGTGGCAGCATGTCTTGTGCCAGTGCTGGGGGAGAGTGCGCATGGACTGCTGCCCGAGGAGGCAAAGAGTTTGCCTGCGCCGCTAAGAAATGCATTTGCATTGGCATTGGCATTGCTGCCCATATAGGACATGGGCACATGTTGTATGGGGCACTGGCACATGGGCTTTTTGTTGTTGGCCTTGTTGTTGGCGTCCGAGGAGCTGGTACTGGAACTGGAGCTGGACTTGGGCTTCACACTGACCACCTGCAACGGATCGGCGACAGCAAAATAGCGTGGCATGGTCCGATGATAGCGACGAGAGCTCGATGGAGTTTTGCTGCCATGCTGCGACTGTTGTTGCTGCTGCTGCTGCTGTTGTTGCTGCGATTTAAGCGCTGCATGCAACGGCATTGGCAGCGTTTGAGTCACGGAATCAGTTGTGTTGCTGGGCGCTGTTGTTATTGTTGCGATTTCCATTTGTGGTAGCATATCTATGGCCGGGCTGGACAGGGCAGTGGCCAGCAATTGTTGCTGCTGTTGTTGCTGCTGCTGCTGTTGCTGTTGTGACATGTGGTGTGTGGGTGTTGCCATTAGCTCAGCTGACGCAGGTAGTGAATGATAGCTGGCGGCACTGGCACTCGCATTGATTTCCACATCAGCTACAGTAAGATATTGTTGTTGTTGCTGTTGCTGCGGCTGTTGCAGCAACTCTTGTGAGCCGCGTGGCGTTCGACGTGCTGCTGCATAGGCCAATGTATTGGAGACGCTGCCGGCAGCAGCAGCTGTTGTTACACTGGCACTTATGTTTAGATGACAATTCTTATAGCTGCATTCGCTGCTTACTGTCGGCTTGGGTGTTGGCATGGTTTGCACACAAATCGAATTGCTGGGCGTTGCTAACGGCAATTGCTGCAATTGTTGTTGCTGCTGCTGTTGATGCTGTTGCTCCAACACATGTTGCTGCTGCTGTTGCTGCAAATGTTGCTGCTGCTCACTTTGTAGGCTGTAGGGTGGCTGATGATTTTCGCCAGTGGCTATTGTAGTAACGCCGCCACTGTTAATGTTTATATTGATCAAATTCGTGGTGCTCTGCGTATATTGATTCGATTGTGCAGCAGCAGCAGCTGCCGCAGCGGCAGCAGCAGCGTTCAATTGATGGGCATGTGGGTGTGTGTGAGCTGTGGCAACAGGCATCAATTGCTGAGTGTAGGCGTGTGGGTGCGGATGCTGTTGTGGCTGAGTGTGCAACTGCAGCGTATGTTGTTGTAAATGCTGCTGCTGTAATTGTTGCTGCTGTTGTTGTTGTTGTTGCTGTTGCACCTGCTGTTGTTGCTGCTGACTGACACTGGCCACTGCCTGTCGCTGCACATGACTGGGCAAGGTAACGGTGCACTGTGCGCTTAATGCCTCCGCCTGGGATATGGCCACAGCCTCCTCATAGGGTGGGGGTGCCTCGCCGCGTGGAAAATAGCCGCTAGGTGGCTTCCAGAGCGGATAATGGGTTGTGGCGCCGCCGTACGAGTAGTCCATGGCACTCAAATTCCCCTCCATGTAGCCCATGTTGCCAGCAATATAACTAATTAAAATACATATTCAATTTGAAAGTTCAAATGATTGTGGAATCATTCTTTTAAAGCTAAAACTTACCCAATGCTTCCCACAATGCTGCGCTGATCCTCCGCGTTCTGGCGATTCTCTCTAGCTCGCATTTTACGCTGTCTCAAGCGATTTACCAAAAAGAAGAGCAAGGATAAGGAAAGCGTGGCAGTGATGCCACTGGCCACCAGTCAAATGCCAAAATCTGTGCTGCCATCACTGAACTGATCATCCAAACAGATGACCTCACAGCAATTGTTGCCGCTGCCAACAGTTTGAAAGGACTTGCACTTGCTAAATGCTTCGCACAACACCATTTTGCATGCCTTGGGCAGCCCGCTGTCACAGATGCACAGACGACACGAGTCCGGACCGGGCATATAATGCATGCCCGTCTCATACAGCTTGCCATTGTAGTCTCGGCAATGGCCACCCTGGATCAGGCTAGAGCTTACCGCGTTGCCATCTAATTTAAAAAAAAAAAATGTGACAAACAAATGGTAATTTTTAATGGAAGACTCACGAGCATCAAGTGTTAACAAATATCTTTAAACATAAAAAAAAATTAGAAAGGTATTTTAATTTTTACATTTGTGTGTTTTATTTAACTTGTCAAAAAATAAAATTTAAGCTATCCTTTTATAACATTTACTCAAGCAGACATAAATATTTGAAAATATATTGAGAGGTGATTTGTGCGTTATTTGACTTAGATCTCAGGAGCGATTCTTAAAAAAAGAAGAATTAGCTTTAACTGATTTTAAACTTGTAGATGTCAGTACAATTCACATAATTATAATTCCTTGAATGCACAATTTTTTTCAATCTCGCTTTACTAAGTAGAATGTTATTTTGTACAAAGTGCAGTGTTACTTATATATGAACTCTTATCTTTAATGCATTTATATTATTTATGCACATTTGTATACCATATAATTTGATTGCAAATAAAACGCTTTCCATTGTTACAAGTGAATTTTAAAAAAATCTCATTTGATTTAACAGTTATTGTTTTTCGCCCAAACGCCATGAAGTTAACACTCACACAAACGTACACAAAATGCAGCAGGTGCTGTACCCATACCAAAACACATAAAGACATAAACTGGCACACACACATGTATAAATACAGAAACATGGACACAATATTTATCACTTGAAAGAAATTAAATGCAAACGCATTACATTTCTAACATAACTTAAATGCTAAACAGCACAAGGAAATTCAAATTAAAAACAAATATTTCCAGCATTCACAAAGTGCGGAATGGTAGATGAAGGTGACGTTTTGTGACGGGAAGTGTGTTCGGGGCTGCAATAACATGCAGTGGTCGAGCTGACGAACGAAATAACACGATTGCGAACGGCTGGGCAGGAAACACACGACCAAAAATGGCAAACAGCGTCCTCTACGCCCCCGCAAAAACAAAAAAAAAATGAGAGAAAATAAAATAATGCCTTTCATGCGAGTTTCCAAGTGAAATTTTTTCTATAGACATTGACACGCACACTTTCAAGCTACACACACCCAAAACGGCCCCACACGTACACATCCAAACACATGGAAAAGTATACATACATGCAAAAATAAACACCATACAACACACCACCCCAAACAACCACCCACCCACACACACAAAGATAGAGAGCTAGCGAGCGGAGAAGAGAGAGAGAGCGACAGAAAGAGAAAGAAAGTGAGAGCGGAATGGGCATTAACGCAAAATTTTGCACGCCACATCCTTCGCAGCGCCCAGTGGGCAACCGTTATGCCCCCCTAGTTCGCAGGAGTTGCTGGCTGAGCAAAAGAGCGCAGCGCAAGTGTATGCGTATATATGTATATGTGTGCCCCGTGTCCCATAAATTGTGAAACTCTGCTGTGGCCATGGACCATATTACAGTTATTGTATAAAGAGAACAGCAATTGAAATTGATTTTGCTTGAGAACAAATCTTTCAATGTCCTTATTTATACACATGCATGTATTTGATATAATTAATTGTTTTTTAGATAGCTGCAAATGATGATAAAAAAAACCTATGAATTTTCACTTTGCTGCTCTCTTTAGCACAGCAAGGATTTAACCTATGCTTGTGTGTGTATAAAGTTTTTCAGTTTTCACTATATCCTTTTACCTTTGGCATTTCCAATGAACGCAAGCACTGCCAAAAAGTACATTTTTCTGGCGTTAATTTGCACTTCAAACTGCACAATTAACTAAACGTTTTTATTAGTTACACAGGTTTTATTTAATATTTTCAACGGTTTTTAACGAACGTTCGAGCAATACCAACTAGTGCTAAAATTGATCTGTGTGACCGTGTTTACAGCAAGGCGAAAATACCCAAATCTGAACATGGTATTGCATAAATATTTTAATACTAAGGTTATCGTAGCAAGTAGGGGAAGCAACGTAAGGATTTTGCCCATTGACGTAAGTTAAGAATACGTTAAGGCAGTTGATGTTCATGATGATTTTAAAAATACTTTTTTAATTGTACGTTTTTGTTCTGCACATTTTAATAATCTTCTGTGTATTTTGTTCTAAATTTCTATAAGAAAAGGATAAAAATATTGTTCGTTTTGTTATAAATTACTTGAAATGGCATGAAATTAAATGAACAGGATGAGTAAGTAAATATATATATTAAAGTTTGAGTAAAATAGCTGCACAGAATAATATTGAAATTCTGGTAATTGAATTTAATGCTTATGCGTTGAATTCATTAATTTTGCAAGTCATTTGAGGCATGCAATTGTGGACGCAAAACAACAACAACATTAGCGTAATCACAATGTCAAGGGCTAAGCATTGGCAACAATGATACAAACAAGTAGATCTAACCTAAGAACGTACGACTGGAAAATACCCTTTGAAAAGAATTTAATAAATCAAATAATTTTAATATTTTTGTTAGTAATCAAAATTCAACTTCACCAGAAAACCATGGTGATCTTCCTAAAATACTTTTTTTTAGGTACAATTAAAATTTGCGGGAAACTTATTTTCGGTGCGAAACTTACGTAAATACATTTTAAATGTAATTTAGATTCAAATTTACGGATTGATTTTTTTTGATTAACTGAGCCATAAATAATGCTACCCATTTTAAAAATTTTGAAAAATTTAGGGTATTTTTAGCTTAAACGCTGTCAACAACACGCACAGAAAATGCGGCTAAATAATTGAACTTTCGGTGCAAACTGCGATTATCAAGCATTTAAATCAAATGCATGTAATTTGATACTTTCAGCCAAATCCTTCCGAAAAAAACCATTTTCATTTTCACTAGTAAAGCAGCTCACCTGAGCACCGGATGTGCGACCGGAACTGAGATTAAAAAACATTAAAATGCCATCTAAATTGGAGAACGCGACAGCCTCTCAAGTGATGGCACTGAAGGGTGTTGTGCGAAACAGCAGCTATGTGATACCGGGACTATATGATCTGTCGGTTGAGGACACTAATTGGGTGCTTACCTCATCCTTCATTATCTTCACTATGCAAACGGGCTTTGGCATGCTGGAATCGGGCTGCGTTTCTATCAAGAACGAGGTGAACATAATGATGAAGAACGTTATTGATGTTGTGCTTGGCGGTTTTACCTATTGGCTCTTTGGTTATGGAATGAGCTTTGGGCGTGGACCGTTCTCCAATCCATTTATTGCCATTGGCGACTTTCTGCTCGATCCGCCCGTTAGCGACGAGCTAATGGGACAAATATTTGCGGCCTTTCTCTTTCAATTGTCCTTTGCTACCACATCGACAACAATTGTAAGCGGCGCCATGGCCGAACGGTAAGTTGAAAAAAAAACATTCTTAAGAATTTTTTTAAAAAAAAATGTTCTTAACAAATGTGTAAAATGGAAATTTGTATTAAAACAATGCAACATTTTTTAAACATTCAAAATATCCAAATTACTTTCTTCGTTTACATCCCAAGTTATTTTGCGAAATTTATATAATAATATAATAATACATACACATTTTTAATTATTATTTAATAATTTTATTTTTTGGATCTTAGAACTATTTAGTAAAAAAAAACTTTAACACAATTTTTCAGATACAAATTTTATAGCTCATAAGAAATTTTAAATCACTTTTCTTTTTATGTTTTCACAGGTGCAATTTTAAAGCCTACTGTTTGTTCTCATTATTAAATACGGCTGTTTATTGTATACCCGCTGGTTGGGTTTGGGGTGAGCATGGTTTTCTCAATAATCTGGGTGCCGTGGATATTGCGGGCAGCGGTCCTGTTCATTTGATTGGAGGCGCCGCATCCTTTGCATCGGCCGCAATGCTTGGGCCGCGTTTAGGTCGCTATGCCGAAGGTTATGATCCCCTGCCATTGGGCAATCCGGTGAATGCATGTATGGGCCTCTTTGTGCTTTGGTGGGGCTGGCTTGCCTTTAATTCGGGCAGCACCTACGGCGTCAGCGGTGCCAAATGGCAGTATGCAGCTCGTGCAGCAGTAATGACCATGATGGGCTCATTTGGCGGTGGCTTTGTTAGTTGCATGTAAGTACCAATATAATAGGTATATAAATTTATACTATATCTTTTGCGTTTTTACACTTTTGGTAAGTGTATGTTGATTTACTCATAATATATATAACTTATAGAAATAAGCATTTCCGAACCCATTAAGTATATTTGTATATTCTTAATCAGCATTGCGAGCTGAGTCGATTTAGCCATGTCCTTAGTCCCTTAGTTACTGAGCTATCGGGGTGAAACTTTTTTTTTGTGCAAGTGCACATAATTTTACACGTGCCGAAGTTAGATTCCTTAACCGATTTTCGTTTAAATAAAGGATTTTAATCAGCTTTGAAAATTTTATTCATCATTAATCTTTATATACAATTTCAAATACATTCTTTGAACACGCACAACATTTTTTTTTTATATTGAAATTTTTTACTTATTAATCTTTAAATCCAAAATTAAGTAATTTTAAATTAAAATAGCACCTGTCAATTACGTATTAATAAACAAATTTCATAAAAGAACAATTTATTAAGCTCATGCCAATAATATTTTTGCTTATGATTTCGCCTTGCAGTTTGTCGCTTTGGCGGCATGATGGTCGTATGGATATTATGGATTTGATAAATGGTATTTTGGGCTCGCTAGTCTCGATAACCGCCGGTTGTTTTCTATATCGCGCCTGGGAAGCGCTTCTCATTGGTGCATTGGGATCGTTACTCTGTGTGCTGGCGATGCCTCTCTTTGATCGCATGGGTGTAGATGATCCGGTGGGTGCAAGTGCTGTGCATGGTGTTTGTGGTATCTGGGGTGTCATTGCTGTGGGTCTGTTTGCCGATAATCCAGTGCCCATGGACACGACTAAGGGACGCAGTGGATTATTCAAGGGTGGCGGCTGGTATCTGTTGGGCATACAAACCTTATCGGCGTTCTGTTTGGCCTGCTGGGGCATCTGCTCGACATTCCTCTTGCTCTATGTGATTAACAAGATAATACCCATACGCATGGATCCACATGAGGAGCTGCTGGGCGCTGATCTCACCGAGCATCGCATAAGACACACCCAGATTGGATTATCGCGCGCCATTTCCGCATTGGCGCCCATTAAAATCGATTTAAATGAGATTATGGGCGTTCAGCCCATTGGCATTAATCCCGGTCACGAGCGCAGTATCCAGCAGTTACGCGCAGCCGAGGATAAGCTGCAGCAATGGCAGTCTTACTTAGACCAAGTAAGTGGCAATGACAAGAAACTGGACACAACCAAGAAATCGCTGGAAGAACAACAGCTCGAAACGGATATAACGCTTAACATGAAAGCAACCGCTGGCAATGAGAGAAGCGTCTTTAGCCGTAAATCTGTGCACATCAGAGATACCTGGAGTCATGGTCAGGGCTCCTATAAGCCCAACAACAGTGAGCTGCCCATTAATACCCGTGTTGCTAAGCTGGACAAAGATGGCAATTTCGCCTGGGTAGATTAAACGTCGAAATTTTAAAAATATCAATATTTTTAATACATAAAAAAATGCACATTACAAACCATGCACAATTGTTGTGCCTATAGATGTTTCTGCGCTAAAAATGCATTCTTATTTTAAATAAAATTATAATATATTAAACAAAATTAATTGTTTATCGTTATTGCTTAGTAATTTACTTTTAATTTTATACCATTATAATAATAAATGTATGAAAAACAACTTGTGCAAATTCTACTGACACTTCAAAATTTTCCAGCTGATTGATTTGATTGCAGGCAGCATACGATTTTAGAATAAAAACAACTTAAATTTTTGTATTTCTCAAATTGATGTTATTTATTTAAGTTCAAGCAAGTATTGTTTGGATGATCGATCGATGTATGATGACAATAATATAATATATATGTATTATCTTATTTTTAGAGTGGTGTGTTTTGGTTTTTTCTTTTTTATAATTATATATTTATATACTTTATGTTGCAGTTGTGTTATTATAATATAACATTCAAGAGCAGTTGTCGTTTGTTCTTTCTATTGTTGTTTGTGTTTTCTAATTTAGAATCCAAGTTAAATATGGATTTAATGTGTAGGTGCATAATTGATTTACTGTGTGGTTTGAGGTTGAGTGGTTGGATGTGAGTTGATTAATCGACCTCCTCGATGGTGGGGCCAGCACCGCCGGCACCAGCAGCGCCAGGAGCAGCACCTGCGCCAGGCATACCGCCGGGCATGCCACCGGGCATGCCACCAGGAGGACCACCTGCACTCTGGTACAGCTTGGTGATGATTGGGTTGCAAACGCCCTCTAGCTCTTTCTGGCGATGTTCGTATTCCTCTTTGTCGGCCAACTGGTTGGCATCAAGCCACTTGATCGTCTCGTTGCACTTGTCCAAAATGACGGTGCGGTCAGAGTCGGCAATCTTGCTCTTAAGACTTTCTTCGTCAAGGGTGGCCTTCATGTTAAAGCAGTACGACTCCAAGCCGTTCTTGGCAGAGATGGTCTCCTTCTGCTTGTCATCCTCATTGCGGTACTTCTCAGCCTCGTTGACCATGCGCTCAATATCCTCCTTGGACAGACGGCCCTTGTCATTGGTGATGGTGATCTTGTTCTCCTTGTTGGTCGAACGCTCCAGGGCGGTCACATTGAGGATACCGTTGGCATCAATGTCGAAGGTAACCTCAATCTGGGGGACGCCACGGGGTGCGGGTGGGATGCCCGAAAGCTCGAATTTGCCCAACAGATTGTTGTCCTTGGTCATGGCGCGCTCACCTTCGTACACCTGAATCAACACACCGGGCTGGTTGTCAGAGTAGGTGGTAAAGGTCTGGGTCTGCTTAGTGGGAATGGTTGTGTTACGCTTGATGAGCACGCTCATCACGCCACCAGCGGTTTCGATACCCAGGGACAGAGGGGTAACATCGAGCAGCAACAGATCTTGCACCTCCTGCGACTTGTCGCCGTGCAAGATGGCAGCCTGGACGGCAGCACCGTAGGCAACAGCCTCATCGGGATTGATGGACTTGTTCAGCTCCTTGCCATTGAACAGATCCTGCAGCAGGCGCTGTACCTTGGGAATACGGGTGGAGCCACCAACCAACACAATATCGTGAATGGCTGACTTGTCCAGCTTGGCATCGCGCAATGCCTTCTCCACGGGGTCCATGGTGCTGCGGAACAGATCAGCGTTCAGCTCCTCAAAACGGGCACGAGTGATCGAGGTATAGAAATCGGTACCCTCGAACAGAGAGTCAATCTCAATGCTGGCCTGGGTAGAGGAAGAGAGAGTACGCTTTGCACGCTCGCAGGCGGTGCGCAGACGACGTAGAGCACGCTTGTTGGTGGTCAGATCCTTCTTGTGCTTGCGCTTGAACTCCTGAACAAAGTGAGTGACTAGACGATTGTCGAAGTCCTCACCACCCAAATGGGTGTCACCGGCCGTAGATTTGACCTCGAATATGCCGTCATCAATCGACAGAATGGAAACATCAAAAGTACCACCGCCCAAATCAAAAATCAACACATTACGCTCTCCCACCGCCTTCTTGTCAAGGCCATAGGCAATAGCCGCGGCAGTTGGCTCGTTGATAATACGCAATACATTTAGGCCGGCAATGGTACCAGCATCCTTGGTCGCCTGACGCTGTGAATCGTTGAAGTAGGCTGGAACAGTGATGACGGCATTGGTCACCGTCTTGCCCAGGTACGCCTCGGCGGTCTCCTTCATTTTGGTCAACACCATGGAGGAGATCTCCTCAGGGAAGAAAGTCTTCTTCTCATCTTTGTACGTGACTTCAATCTTGGGCTTGCCATCAACGCTGACAACTTCGAAGGGCCAGTGCTTCATGTCGGACTGCACTGCCGAATCTTCGAACTTGCGACCAATAAGACGCTTAGCATCGAAGATCGTTTGAGTTGGGTTCATTGCCACTTGGTTCTTGGCAGCATCACCAATCAAACGCTCCGTATCCGTGAACGCAACATAAGATGGCGTCGTACGATTACCCTGATCGTTGGCAATAATCTCAACCTTGCCATGCTGGAACACACCCACGCAAGAGTAGGTTGTGCCCAAATCAATACCGACAGCTGGTGCTTTAGACATCTGAAATAAAACAAATGGATAAATTATTATTATTATATTATTGACTTACATTTAACTTTAAGCAAACATTTTTTGGAAGTCAACAAACTTTAAGGCAAATGTTTTTCTTTATCTGGCAGCTCTGTGAAATCACAAATAGCTGCGCATATCAAAAACTGAAAAGATATTAAGGTGGCTAAATGCTAAATGCAGGCAATTAATATTTTCTATAGTTGCAAATACATGTGACTTATACGGATAAAAAAAAAATTACGAATTTCCTACTGTGAAGGCTAAGGCTACAACCATGGCCAATAACGTAGGAGAATATTGAGCAGTAAAAGTATATTCGCCTTCTAGAAATTGTCATGAATTTCTCATGAAACCAAAACGGGTTGCTTGTAATGTCAGCACCGAAAATGGCGAAATGTGAACGAATGACTAATTTCTATGGACGAGACAGATATGTACATTCATATAAATTTCTACATACATATGTATGTACACAATACAGCTCAAACAAGATAAATTCAGAGATAACAATGGAGTTAAATTGCAGCAGCTGCTATTTTCTTTTAAAGGTGCAAACACCGCATGAAAATATACAATGGCGAAAATTCTGGAATGCTTGAAACCACAAAACGTGCATGAAAAAAAGCATGCATGTATATGTGTATCCCCATGTACGAAAAGCCACGCCGTTGCCAGACCGGTGGTCTTTCATATTTTTCAGTGGGTATGAGAGAGACGACACTAGTACAAAAGCACACGCGCGCGGTAATTTCATGCACATGTATGTAAGAATGATTGTGTATTTCATTCCATCAACGCGTGTACGCACACATTGAAAAGCCGGTTAGCAACGATTTGTTAAATATAGCAAAAAAAAAAAAGAATACTCTATTAACTATAGAATGTTTTTAAAATAGAAATTTAGCTTCAGCCGTCAGACGTGGTCGAACGTCATTACGACTCATAACATGAGTAGGCAAACGGTTTGTGGAACACGTGTGTGTGTGTGTAAGAACGATGCGGTTAATTTTTTCAATGGAATATTCCAGAACAATCTTGAAATAAATCAGCTAATAACGATGAAAACATGCCCAAGTGCATGACTTTGCTTATTAAAAGAAAATATTGCCATGCAAGGCAAAAATTAAATGACGCAATGCATATGTCCATATGTATGTAAATTCAAACACACACATTGAAAAAATGCTTGTACCACTGTCCAAACTCTAAAGTTCAATCAGTTGAGGTCATTAATTTCCATGCGGTTCGAAAAGTTGGAAAGCTTCAATATAAATAGCCAGAAACAACTTGCAACGATGCAATCAATGCAATAATATTGATTAAGGGTGTAAATCACCACATGTGAGTTAATGGAAATATTTTTTCTAGGCCAACGCAAGCGGCGTTGCACGATAAGCAAAATGCAACGGATAAAAAGTTTAATGCAATTCTCCTTATATTGCACTTACCTTTGTGTGTTTTTTGGTTAAAATGAACTAATATATGGATAACCGTGTTAATGCTGCTTCACTTCTTTGTTCCACTTAAATTTCTTTCTGCCGAGTCGACACTCAGACGTTCGATCAAACTGGCACTTGTATTAGGAATAACGATGGCGTACGATGTGCCTTTACTTATAAGCGCTTTGGCATGCTCTGGAAAATTCTAATATTGCCATATTCTCGATGTGGCAAGGCTATCAAAAACAGTGCTGCCCTACCAACGCTTCGAATTTATCGAAAAAAAAACTTGTGCTGCAGCCCCGTCGATGTAAATGGCACTGCCATATTCAAGCAAACGCGCCAAATTTAAACACATTGAAAAGCTGTCATAAGATTGAGATGTCATAAATCAATAAATTGCCATAAAAATAGCTGCGCTATCAGACCCCCACATCGAAAGCGTAAAGCGTAGCTAAACGCACGCGTTATCAGTAAAACCTTAACTGATACCGACAGGATTATGATGGACATTTTGTAAATTTAATATATGTATGTTCACTTTATCAACAGATTAGCGGAAAGTAATATTTGTAATAAATGTGTTTACTGTGCCACTTGTCGTTGCGTTACGCAAATATATTTGCGTCACAAGGCTTTTTAGTAAATCCTTGAAGCTGGTTTTTTTTTTCTATGTGTATAAAATCATTTTTTGTCAGACTTATTTGCGAGTTTCAGGTTTACAATCTGGTTCCACGCCCTCGAAAATGGGCGGACTTTCACCACCCCCTCCTCCAATGATTCCTTGGATTATATCCGATATTTTACTATTGATAAACTGTAAGAATAAGGAAAAAAACTTCTATATACTGCATGTTTGCAATTTTGCCCATATTACCCACCGCTTCGGCCTTTTCGATAACTGTATCCTTTCCAAAATCCCATATATCACCAAGTAGTTCCACACCAAGTTCATTAATCAGCGCATGTAAGAAATCATTAATTCTCTCCTCCTCCATCAAATTCTCAAAGTGAACTTTTAGATCGCCCATATAAAATTCGATTTGTAGACCTGTTATGGCTATTGAAGTCGATGGCTTAATTCTCCATGAAATAAACAGCGTAAAGTCTTTAATAGCCGCACTAAAAATGTGTTGTACAGTTGAAATGAAAGTGTATTTAAAAATGAAAAACGATTTCAGCTATACTCACTCTGCATCACCGTCACCGGCCAAGTTTACAATATAGGCCAAGGAACCCTTTGCAGTATAAAGAGATTTTAAATAGGTGTATGGCAGAGTGACATTTATCGTACTACGCGTAATCCCAGGAATTATATTTATTCTCAGTGTGTTCACAACGAAATCTGAAAGTCCCTGTAATTTAAAATCGTCTATCGAGCCCGTAAAACTGTAAAAAGATTTGTATAATTGTACAATATAAAAGGTTTTAGAAGAGGATACAACAACAAGACTCACTCGATAAGGTATTTGTTATTTACAGCTGTCTCTGCAGGACCTAGCTCAAATGGATCCAGTGCGGGCAAGCCCAAATTCGGTATGGGATGGCACATACGCATACGTAGCTCCTCAAGGAATCCCAGAATCTTATCCTCATAGACGCACACAACCGGTGAAAGACAACTGCAAATCATGGCCGCCGCCAGAATTATCTTCAAGAGGTTACCAGTCTGCATATTTCTTTTGATTTTGAGGATCCGTTTACTTCTGCATGAAGCACGCAACTGAAGTGCCCATGCAAAAGTGTTTCGGTTTTGTCAAGTGCGCTCATTTCCCCACTATGAATGTCAAGATACGATTACCGACAATTCATAATATACCCTTGCATATTCGATTAAAAGCTTTTCAAGCACTTTGCACAATTCAATCCAAAAACAAGCTAACGGCTATATCATAAACTTGTATATGTACATACATATATTGGTAAAGGTATTTTGTATTGTTCACTAAGAATGTCATTCATTAAAAATTGAAAATTTTTTAAACTTAAATTTTTTAAAATAACTGCCTTGGATTATTCGTAATCGTAACCAATTAGTTTTGTTAAAAAAAAATCGAACTATTATGATTAGAAATCGTTACTTAATAGTCCTAACAATGTTAAAATAAATTTTATAGATCCAATAAGGTGAATTGTTTTCGTCTAATAGCTTTTCTGCTCTTAACTGAATATGTTAACCAGTTTCATTGTGCTTTTTATAATATTGAAAACCCA
Organism: Scaptomyza cyrtandrae; assembly: GCA_035044605.1. Classification (NCBI taxonomy): domain Eukaryota; kingdom Metazoa; phylum Arthropoda; class Insecta; order Diptera; family Drosophilidae; genus Scaptomyza; species Scaptomyza cyrtandrae. The sequence goes on from JAWNNS010000640.1 coordinate 12,111,710, forward strand.
CCAACACGGAAGATTTAAATCGTTCCTTTTGCTTTTTGTCTCAAAGGGTATTTTAAATTCGTCATCACAAATATTATTTATACCTTTTGGGTACACGAATTCCCGTGTTTTCACTTTATTATTGCTTTTTTCGTATTAAGACCAAAGCTTATCGCTATAAAGCTGATGGGGTCCGGACCATTGAAACCAAAAACAATTAACCGTTATCAATTGGGGCTTCTATTTTTGATTAAGACATCGCGTTTTATTTGTTTTTGGTCATTAAAGAATTATCTTAACGATACCAATAAAATACTTCTTCAATAGCTTCCTGCAACACTTATGAGCTAGTGAACTAAATAACTAATCTAATGCTAAACTTGTTCGGGTGGCTGTCGCAAGTGTTCGGGTATCTGTTGCAACTCTGTCTTAGACGCCTGCAGCGCCACACCCTCGGGTAGGTTCCGTTCAATGTACTCTAAAAATGTGTCCAACGTTGAGCCGGTCAACTTGTGAAAGTTCATGTACCGAAAGTGCGTACGTATCTCATATTGCACGCGATGTTTCTTATAAATGTGCACAGACTTTAGCAGAGTCATGCGTTCATGATGCGCTTTGCGGGGAGACCAGCTGCAAAGGATATGTAACAGTTGTAAATTCTTGATCGGCTGAATCGACTTGACAACATTAAAATGATTGAGTATGATAGTCTGCCAAGTTGATTACATATTTTGATTAGGTACTCATGCCAGTTGTTGGTCGAACGACCTTAAAATTTGTATGGACATTGCAATGCACATAAAGTTTTGAGCAATACTTTATGTTGGCTTGCTTTTAGAAATTCAGCACTTACCACTTGCCCAACTCAATTCCCAAGTGCTCGGCAGCAGTTGTGGCAAACCAGGTGTAGCTTTTCAGAACAGCCGGATCAATGCCTCGCAACTCAATTTCCAATTTGCTGTACAGCTGATCGGGCTCCCCTGCAGGAGCGTTAGATGTTGCTGCTGTAGAGACGTTGCTCAGGGCGGAGCAGAAGCGTGAAGGCTGCGTTAAGCGCAATGTTTTTGTAAGCTTAAGTGGGTATTAATAAATTAATTTAATTTTTATTTAGAACTAATTTTGAAACAAAATACGCACCTGAAGCATTTTGTTATTGCAGCAAAACGAGAAGCAGGGTTATGCAAGTGCAGGGCTGCAAAAACCACATCATATTCAACGATAGTTTTTTTTTTTGATTTACCGGGTTGTGGTGACACTGTCTCCTAATACACGTGCAGGCAAATAGCAACGTTTTTAAACACATTGTTTATATGTATATTAACCAGTAAGCTATTTTCTGCATTTTAAGCTTTAATCTCCTTTTTATTCACTTAGTATGGAAAATACAGAATGCAAAGGTAAATACCCAACATTTTTAAAAATGTACACAAATTGTCAACAAGTTATTTTTGCAGCGATTGATACCGCAGAGCTGAGCTCTGACGAAGAGGCATACGATGACATCGAGGAAGATGAAGAATTTGAAGAAAATGAAGATGAGGCTACTACTTGCTTGTTTTGCACTCAGGTTTTCAAATCGATCGAACTGGCTGTCGAGCATTTAAATGGCGAACACAATGTTAACTTATCGCATCTTAAGCAGAAGTTTCAAATGGATCAATACGCTTTTATCAAACTTATAAATTTCATACGTATCAGTAAAGTTAGTGCAGAGCAGTTGCTGCTAACACAACAGCCCCAGTGGAATGATGAGAAATACCTTAAGCCCGCGGAGTACGAGCCTTGGCTGTGCTTCGATTACGAAGCACTCAATGCTGAAGCACCTGCAGGCGTGCCTGAACTGATGCAACGCATAACTGAGCAAAGCAAGCTGCTGCAGCAGGCCAGTGAGGATATGGAACGAATGCGTAAAGACTACAAGGAGCTCCTTCAAAAGGTGCACAGTGACGAGGCAGACAGTAAAGATAAAACAGGCACTGTGCGCAACGCCCCCAAGTATGATAAGGAATACTTCAATAGCTACTCGCACTTTGGAATACATCACGAAATGCTTAGCGACGAGGTGGGTTTATTTTAACATGTAATTATCTATACCAAATTAACTTTAACGATAAATTAGGTGCGTACGAGCAGCTATCGTGCAGCTTTAATGCAAAACGATAAGTATTTGCGTGGCAAGTCAGTTTTAGATGTGGGATGTGGCACAGGAATACTATCCATATTTGCATCACAAGCAGGCGCCGAGAAAGTCGTGGGCATCGATAATTCTGAGATTGTCTACACTGCCATGGATATTGTAAGGTAAGTGAAAGTGATTGGCTTTAAATTGCAATGGAACTAAATATTTTTTCTGCTCAAATAAAGTTTACTTAAAATTGACTTCATAATAATCAATAATTAATATATCAGAAAAAACAAGGTGGAAAATGTAAAGCTTGTGAAAGGGCGATTGGAAGACACCGAATTACCAGAGGAGAAATACGATGTCATCATATCCGAGTGGATGGGTTATTTTCTGCTGTACGAAGCAATGCTGGATACAATAATCTATGCACGCGATCATCACCTCAAGCCCAATGGCAAAATTCTTCCCAATCGCTGCACGCTGCATCTGTTGGGCATAAATGAGGAGCTGCATGGTCAACATGTAGATTTCTGGTCGAATGTTTATGGTGTCAACATGAGTGATTTGCGCAACAAAAGCATTGCGGAGCCACTGATGCATGTGGTTAATCCCGACAACATTCTCACAGAGAGTGAGCAAATAGCCGACTTTGACATGATGACAGTCGATTTGAACTATTCCCATTTTACTCATGAGTTCAATTTGAAATGCACGCAATCTGGAAAATTTGCTGCGTTTGCGGGTTATTTTGATACGTTTTTTGAGTTGGATGACAAAGTCATGTTTAGCACTTCGCCCACCGAGACGCCCACGCATTGGAAGCAAACTGTGTTCTTCATCGATCAGCCGCAGGATGTTCAAAAGGGTCAGGTTATCAGTGGCAAGATAAGTTCACGGCGTCATCAGGGCGATGTGCGTGCATTGTGTGTGGATATCGAAGCTTTTGGCAGGCGTTACAAATACACCGTGGATTAGTTGGTCTTCAGATCGTTTTAATGCAAGATTTTTTTGTTGTAGACAAAATGTGGACTTAATTAATTTAAAAATTATGTAATTATAAATTAAAATGAGTGCACGCTGCCAGATAAGCGGGCTTTGTGCTGTTTCCATAAGCAATTTTACACATATATATGTTAATTTATTATAGGGCGATGGGGAGGAAACGTTTGCATAAAACTTGAACGGTTTTTGCTTTAAGCGGTATGGGTTTCCAGATCTGATGCGGGTATCTCGGGGTCCTCATCGTTGTACACATTCTCGGCCATTTGCCAGACTTGCATGATATTGTCCTCCGACACGGAGCAAATGATCCACGGCTCATTTGGATTCCAGGAGAAGTCGCTGATTTTGGCCGTGTGACCACCGTGTATAAACAGTAGCTCGGGTGGTCCATCCTCGGCATCTTCAGAGCTCTGCTCTTCGCCAATTTTTGATAAGTCCCATACATGAAGGCGACGATCGGTTCCCGAGGAGGCCAGAATAGTCTCGTTATGGGGAGACCATTGCACCTGAAAGATCTCATCCTTGTGCGACTCAAAGGAATGTAGTTTTAACTTGAGATTACGCAAATCCCACAAGGCAACCGTTTTGTCCGCCGAGCCTGTGGCCAATATGAACTCAGAATACGGATTAAAGCTCAAACAATTCACTTCGGCCGTATGCGCATCAACAGTGTGCGATGGCTTTGAGGTGTTGTTGTTGCGCGTATCCCATATCATCAGTTTTTGATCATCAGCCACCGAACCAAATAGCGACTCATGCAGCAAATGCCAAGCGACATCTTCAACGACAGCGGTGTGGCCAGTAAATATATTTTTGGCATCAATAACGCGATGCTCCTTGGGAGTGGCATTGATATCCCACAAGCAGATGGTGTGATCGTCAGAGGCCGACAGCAAGTACCCTAAAAATTGATCAATTCAAGGTTTATGAAATAATTGCATTATATAAAAATTAATTAATATAAAAATTAATTGCCGTGTCTTTTTTAAACTATACTATTATATTACTCTTTTGAGTGCGTACCATTCAAATTTGGATTCCAGGAGAGACCGTAGCCTTCCTTTTGATGTCCGCGCAATCTCAAGTCTGGCTGGCATTCGCCGGATGGTTCCGGCTTGCTGGGATGTTTTGTGTAATCAAAGACGAGCACATCACTTGATGGAGTTTTGGTGGCAATAACGCAAGCGTTCTGCGGCATATAGCGCGCACGGTTCACCTCACCCTCGTGATTAATTTTGATTTCAATTTCGATTTTTCCACAGACGGAGCCAAATCCGCCGAATTCACCCTTTTCATTGTCATAGTGGGCGCTATCAAACTGTGCATCCTCGCTGGGCAGTTGCACGCTGGCAATGAGCAAATGATTCTGTTCATCTGAGGTGTGTGTGCCCAATATTAAACGATGAACAGAATAATCCTTGCCATCCTGCTTAGTCACGTCAGGAAGCCACTGGGCCGTCAGCGAGGGCCATTCCAGAGCATGAGTCATGACCAGATCATACAGAAATGGAGTGTTCTTCTTCCATATCTTGTATTCTTCGTTGATCACACGCTCTTCGACGGCATCGTCAAAAGATTCCGCTGCTTAAAAACATACAAAAGAGTTTTAAATAAGTAATTTAATAAAATGTTATAATTATTTGACATTTACCATTATCGCTGCGATCCACCATTTTAGACCACGCAGCCAAATTATAATTTCACGCAAATTTTTGTGCGCGTCGCAAATTCGGGCGCCAAAACAACAAAGCTGCGGCTACGGCGGCAAAAGCGTGCACACAGTCGGCAAAAGTTAACTGGCTTCGCGATGGTTTAAACAACCGCCCTTGTCGCAATTTCTCTCTGAAAAACACTCTTAAAACTGTAGTTACGCCGTAATGGGCCTTTTAACAGTTTTTACGAATTTACTTTTGCACAAGATGAGAAAATAATTTTTCCCTTTTTTCTTTTTTGCAAGCGCGTCGGCTGCTATATGCGACAGAGATGTGTGGAAATTTCATCGATGGCAATGTGAGTCGATGCAAAAAGTATTAAATGCTTTTTGAGTCGATGTATCAACACAATCGATAATTGTGCCAACAAAATTCAGCGTAATCGAAACATTGGGTTGTTTCACTAAAAAGTAAAATAAGGAGTTTTAAACAGCGAGATCATAATAAATAAGACGATAGGTGAGCATCCAATAAGCTCTAATTAATAAGACTTTTCATACTATATTAATTGTAAGTAATAAGATTTTTATTTGCCAGCCCTGGTCAACGGTCTAAAGTAATCTAGAAGTGTTTACAGTTCGAATAAAGGCAGCTTAACGAGCACATCGATTGTTCAGTTGCTTGCAGCTAAATTGTTGAGCTTGCGCATGCCAAGCCAATTATCTGATTGTGCGAATTCAGTCAGAGGCGTAAGCCACGTTGCATTCGAAATATACTATCCGACATAGGTAAATTCTTCCAAAAAGTGGGCCCCTAAAAACTTTCTCTTTTCATGTTTACATTGCTGCTTGCGTTTGTTGTTGTATAACGAGATTCCACTTGTAGCCATTCATTTGTTTTTCACAGTTGCATATGGAAAGATGCACACAAGCAGAAGCGAAGGCACGGCGATGGCCAACAATGAGCAGGCCGAAACTTATTTAGGTCGGCTTTTAACCGCTGGTAGTCAGGAGGGTGACAGTGGGGCAGAGCTGCAGCTGCCGCCATGGTATAATGAACAGTTATTTAAACGGTAAGTGCTATTGTTGAAACAGTACAACTAGCATTAAAGCGGCGCGTATCAAATATGTGTTTTTCTGAGTGTAAAACATTGTTAAATTAACTTTTTTTAAAAAAAATAATTAAAACATTAACTTTTACTGTCTATATCTCTTTAAGAAATTGTTCACTAATGTATATTTTCTTTATTTTTTCATGTGTTCAGGGGTCAAAACTATTTTAGTAAATATCGCTTTGTAATGACGTCTGGCATGTTGGCAGGATTAATTGCCGTTCTAGCCATACCCTCGATACTGAGCGTACTTATCTGCACGCGTCAGTCTTCAAATGCCTTGACTGCATATCGTCGATATTTGCGCACAATATTTAACGCCCACGCCTGGTATTTCAACTCGATAGATGATAGAAACAGCAAGTTTTGGACGAGCATTGCAGCTGTAAGGCAGGCGCACTCTCGCTCTAGTCGCGCCTGCCAGCGGCAAGGTGCCGGGCAAATAACACAGAAGGATCTGGCGTTGACACAGTTTGGATTTATCGGCTTCATAACTTTGGGTGCACATCGTATATCGCTGGAGGATCATGATTTTTTGGAGGCCACAGCTCATATGTGGCGTGTGCTGGGCTATCTGTTGGGCATTAAAGATGAGTACAATATCTGTGGCCAAGATTGGGCCGAGTCCAAAGAGCGATTGGGTATTGTTATGCGCAGAGTTTACAGACCAGCGCTGGAGAAGACGAATGAGGATTTTTATCGCATGACAGAAGCACTCATACATGGACTTTGGCATGTCAATACAATGCTTTCGGTCCAAGCAAATATTTACTTTACCAAGCGGTTGGCCTATGTTAAGGGCTATGAGTATTATAGTTTTGATTATTTGGAAGGGGAGCATTCAGATCCACTGCAAAGGTCATACTATTACGATTTAAGTTTGTGGAATCGCTTTATTGTTAGTTATGGCTTGTTTATTGTGACCTATTTGCACAAATATGCCATTGTGCGTTGGTATTTTAATTTTAGAGTTTGGTTAATGGACCTTTTTATGTATTACTTGCCAACCGTTGCCATTTGGAAGTTTGGAATTAAGTCGGCCTATGTCCGCATCTTTCGGCCAGATGGTCAGTCACAAGAACTGCAATTTAACCTCAAAGAAGAATAATTATAAATATTATCTGTTTTTTGTAATCGTTTAAAGTTAACTTTATTTTATTATTAGTCAAATAAAACTGCATTATGTTTTTAAAATCCCGCCTTTTAACTACTAACAATTTTTAACACTGGCGGTGCAGATATATTTTGTATGCCGGTAAATTAATATATCGATAGCGATAACAGTTTATGTTTTGTTGCTTGCGCGTTTTTTTGTGACTCTTGCAAGTTTTTTTTATTAAAAACTAAAAATAATAAAGTTAATAAAAAAAAGAATGTTTTATCACGTAAGTAGTAATGTCAAGTACCCGCTAAAACCGTTGCCTAACTCAATGCCACACAGATTTCCCTCGAACACGAAATTTTGCTGCATCCGCGCTACTTTGGTCCACAACTTCTGGAGACGGTTAAGCAGAAGCTCTACTCGGAGGTAGAGGGCACGTGTACAGGCAAATATGGTTTTGTCATAGCCGTCACGACGATAGACCTAATTGGTTCTGGAGTCATACAGCCAGGACAAGGATTTGTGGTATACCCAGTGAAATACAAGGCGATTGTCTTTCGGCCCTTCAAGGGTGAAGTGTTGGACGCTGTGGTCAAGCAGATAAACAAAGTTGGCATGTTTGCTGAAATTGGACCATTGTCATGCTTCATATCGCATCATGTAAGTTATTTTTCTCAAAAATTAGCTTGATTGCTTATTTACAAATATTTTACAGTCCATACCCGCTGACATGCAATTCTGTCCAAATGGTAATCCGCCCTGCTATAAATCAAAAGACGAGGATGTGGTCATCTCAGGCGAGGATAAAATACGCCTCAAGATTGTCGGTACACGAGTGGATGCCACCGGCATTGTAAGACATTTGATTGTGCATTTTTGTTTTAAATGATTATAAGATTTTTTACAGTTTGCCATTGGAACTTTGATGGATGATTATTTGGGACTGGTGTGTAATTAGTTCAACATAATAAGAAACAGCGACAACTATACAATTAATATAATATATTTATATATATATATTGTAAACTTTAATGAAATGCATTATAGACCGTTAAATATCTAGGTGTATATATATTATAAATACTTTATAAGATTTGATTTAAATTCAAAGGTACGTTATGTTTGTAATTAAGTACAATTCTGTGTTCTGTGCTTGCGGTGTGTGGGAGCTACAAAAATGGATGGATATATATTTTATGTAATTAAATAGCAAAGTCTACATTTATATGGATGTCTATATATGTATATGTATATGTCAATGCATATAGGGCTTAAGGTAAAGTGCACTTAAGTTAAGCGTACAACAAAGATGTATTTAACAAGCTATATAAATATCCATGCAGAGTGTAATACAACAAATAGCTGCGTTACGAGTGAAGGAAAAGTAGTTCGATTCCAAAAAAAAGTTTACAAACAAATCTGCAAGGATTTTAAAACTTCGGCGTGCCGAAGCTGTTTGTTTCTTAGAAAAGATTGCACAAGAAATGAAAGCATGAGATACTAAAGCATAAATTTTGTTCACATTAAATACTTAGGATTTAGAGGGCGGATTAGGCAGCGAGCATGATTGTACATACATTATGGAATCTATAAAAAAAAGAATATTTTTGATGCATTCCCACAGACTAATAAGCTGGCTCACAGGTCCCAGGAGAATAAATGATGCTTCACAAGCATGTCGCGGACGCCATCCTTTAGTGGCTGCGATTCCTTGCCACGCTTGGGTGGCAGCTCCCAATCTGGATTCAGATTGAAGGCAAACTGTGAGAGAATGCGTAGTTCACATTTAATTTGCACCCAGCCGGGCGAGTCAATAAAGCTCCAGGTGTGATACCATTTCTGAACGACTTCCTGACAGGCGCAAAGCACCTCGAGCCACAGATGCAGCACTTGCTCGTTGAGACCGAGGCAGATGAGCGAACGCAGCTTCACATCCATTTGGGCGTGCGCATTGTCGTGTGTCTGATTGATTGCCTGAACGCAGCGATACAGCAGCTCCTCTGGCGTTAAGACCTTGCCGTCCTCGTCGAGGCGATAGGTTTTACAGAGCACCAGACGGCTATACACAGATTTAAAGTCCTTTTCCACCTCCAGCGAAGAGACCTCTTCAATAAACAGCCACGGATGTATGGACCCGCCAAGAAATGTGGGTCGCTTCATGCCATGCTCGAGAAATGCTTTAATCGCCGGCGCCAATGTACCGCGCACAAGATCCGTTACCGTTTCCGATATGGCATCATCTCCTGCGGAAGTATATAGCTTGCTACGCTCATCCAGCAGCTGGACAAACTTGGCGGGAAACCAGCCGCGCAAGCCATTCAGCTCACCCACCCAACAATGCTCGTCTTTTTGGCTTATTATGGTAATTATATCGTTTCGACGGAAGCCCAATTCATCGTCATCATGCCGCTCAAAATCATGCAACGCTTTAGCCCTTCTTTTTCGAGTACGCGCTACATTGATAAAGTTCTCGTGATCCTTGGCATGCGATTCACTGCTGTAGTTGGCCGTCAGTTGAATGTGCCCCGCAAGCTTTGGCTCTATAGTTATGAAATGACGTCCCACTTTTAGAATGGCCTCACGCAGATCGACCAGAATTTCGGTTTGACGAATGTTTTTGTTCTTAAGCTGTTCCGATTCGGGATCGCTGCGAAACAGGAATGCCTCCAGTATGGATTTACTTTTGCGCACTTGACGTCGCGCCAGCTGCTGCTTGGGCAGATTAGCCGCTGCTTCCGGATTGCCAATCTGATGGCCCTGATCGGTCATCAAATAGGCCAAATGGCGTCGTCGATGGGTGTCGATTACGGTTTGACTTAACGAGCCGCCAACTTCGAGTGCCTGGCGAAAGAGAACTTCTACGTCATCCACTTCGCAGCACATGGAAAGCGAATTGAATATTTGTGCCGAGTTCTCCAGGTGTTTGAGATCCAGTTCCTTGACTTTAAGCATACCCAACGTTAGCTGGAAAAGCACTATGGAGCCCTCATAGAAGAACCAGTCCCAAATGCGCACCAATATCTTCATGTGCACCACATTTGCGAAAATTGTAAGGAACCAGTGCAGCGTAATCAGCGATAGATCAATATCATGCCGCTTCAGCGACTCATCCACGCTGGACAAGTAGTTTGCTATCAGGGTTTGCATTACTCGCTGATCCGCTTGAATACCTAACAACGTTGAGCTATAGTATGAGGCTGGCAACAGATCCTCAACAATGGTGACCATCATCCAGAATGCATTTTCCTCCTCCATAAATAGCAATAGGCAGGCAACAATAACTCCAGTACCCTGACAATAGCCAATATCCGGAAAGAGCCACGCAATCCCTCGCAGAATGCGACGCAATCTCGGTATTCCCGTTCCATTTGGATGACTAAAGCAGGCATTCGTCGGCAAAATGCGCAGCAGATCTTTTTCTATTTGCTTCGATGTCATTAACTGATCGTTGCTGGATGCTGTCGAAAAAAATTTGATAGATAATTTCTCTGAAATAATTAATTTTTTAAAGTGTTAAAAATAAACTCGAAAGTTTTATTATCAACAATTTAAAGTTTTTGAAGAATAACTTAAATCTCACCCTTTACAATATCCTGATAGCTTGTCTCGCTTTTCTGCTTTTTTGATAGCGCACCAGAGAGACGCATCCACATTTGAGGACGCAGACTATGAGGTATGCCGTTTTGGACCATTTGGCGCAACTTTTCTGTGCGCTGCAGTAGCAGCTCAACATGGTCCCAACTGAGTTCGTTTGCTTCTTTGTTGTGGGCAAACTCTAGGTGCGCTATCCACTGCAAGCGCTGCTGTGCATCTTCCATAAATGGTATGCTGAGCAGTTTATTTGAGCTTTGTTCGGGTCCATCCTCCTCCTCGACACGAAAACCGAATTCATCAAAGCGATAATCGGGCTGATCGTTTGGATCGGCTGCGGCAAGTTCGGACTCACCTCCAAGCTTAATCAAAATCTCCTGTGGCCACATTGAGGGTGTTAGAGCTGAAAAAGGTCCTCCAGGATTTGGACGCAAGCCGTCTGCAACGCTCAGTTCCTCCATCATGGCCGGCAGTTCACCAACATCGTCTTCGGAGCCCATGTTTTGCATTTTGCGCTGTTGGCAGCGTGAAAAGTCATCAATATTAATTAGCTTGATAAGCAATCATCTCAATTAAATTTTACCGTATGTTCTTCACGGCCCACGTAACCTTCATGGTCGCGACCAAATATGCTACGTGCCATATCCATACTTGAAAGCAACTTGTTGTGAGTGCGAAAAAGCAACTCAGCATGTAGGTAAATTTAATTTTTTCCCGTTAAACTTTTTACGCTTTTTTATTCCCACTGCATTGTTTCTAACAATTTCTCAGCTTTCGCCCGCTGTCAGCTGTTGATGGACTTATCGTTATTCGAGTTGAAACTAACATCTCTAGCAACGATTCTGTTAACAACATTACAGCGAACTGTAAAATTGTTGTATACCAAAAACATATGTTGCACTTGTACCGATATCAGCTGATATATTCTAATACGTCGACTGCTTTGTTGTGTACTCCTCCCAAAAGTTATTTTCAAATGAAAATAAATTATTAAAAAACAACAATAGAATGCAGATAAAGCCAATAATAACCTGTAAGTACTGAGCTATACATATATATATTATATTGTGATAAATGCAAATATTTCAGATTCTGGCTCCTTTCCACTTTTCCGATCGCTCGAGTCGCAAATTTTAAATGCGATTCCCTTGGACACTTGCGAGTGGCGTCGCACCCTTCAAAGGCCAACAAAACATGTTCGCCTGGAGGCTCAAACGCAACAATTTAGTGTGGAGCCACTGGAGCGGTACAAACAAGGCGATTGGAGCATTTTGGAACATCCCATATTGCACATCTTTGTCACGGAATGCAATGTGAGTGTGTGTAGGCCTTTGTTTTACAGGGCTAATCAGCTAAAACTTTTGCCTTAAACTATTATCTAATTTATAATTATTATATATTCCATATTCCAGGACATTGACACATATAAAGCAACAACAAGAGAGGAAATCGAAGCTTGGCTTAAACTTTTAACCAGCTATGGCATTTCGGATTGGATGATTTTGTTGGTGGAGACGCTGGATATGCGCAAAACAAAGAATTTACTGCCTCGCACCACTGTGCTAGATAAAATACGTTTGGATTTTGGTAGCAAAAACGATGATCGCTGTATTTCCGTATTGAACCCAGCCAAATTTGAACAGAAATCAACCGAGTCTTTTCGATGTTTGGTGCAGCGCATACGTTTCTTAATGCTCACCAGCTACAACCGGAATATAGCCAAATACGAGGAAATAATACGAAGGAAGCGGGAGAAGCGTAATAACGACGATTGGGATTTTCGTCAATACTTCTTTATGCAGGAGGATCTGGCGCTAACATTTGAGAAATTAGAATTGCCCACAGAGGCGCTTATCCAGTATGACGAACTGGATGCCATGTTCTCGCAATTCATCACGCACACGGGTTTTAATGAGAAGCAACAATGGTTGGCCTACTTTAAGCGTCCACTTAGCGCATTTCATGGAATCTGCCTGAGCCGTGTGGATAAGTTCGAAATGCGTCAAAAGATACGCCAGGAAGGTGTTTCTCTCTTGGAATTTCGCAACTATTTGTTTGAGAGGCAGGCCTGTCTTTTACTAACATCCAATGATGTACCAGAGATTGCTAAGCGTTTGCTGGGCTTTTTGTTTTCGACGCTACGTGAAGTTGAGTACATTAAGTTGGATTGCCAGGAGGGCGCGTTGTGCTGCTGGGAATTTGTCTGCGCTCTGGAAGTGCTGCAGCTTTGCGAACAGGCCATGGAGCCCAACGAGGTAGAATGTTTCCAACACTGTGCTCCCATTTGGAATTTGGCCAAGGACAAGCTCTACGAGCTAGGCAAACTATGTGGCCTATTGCCTGGTTGCACGCCCAGCTCAGAGCAGCTACACATTGTTGTCCAATTATCCTCGGGCATTGGCGATGCGCCGCCACAGCAACAGTTTCTACAAGCCATGCCCCAGTTGCGTGACCGTTCACCCAATCGCAAACCTAAGTTGTCAGCGACACAACAGTTGAAAGAGGCGTTGGGCTCGAATCAGACATTCCAGAAGCTCTATCTGGAACTGTCCGAACTGGCTATTAGCACCTACAAACATGTAGCGCGCTTACGCTCTGCAAGATTGGTTGGCTTAGATCTGGGAAAGTTCTATTGTGCTTTGAATGAACCGCACAAAGCGGTGGGTTTCTTCACGGATCTGTTGCGCGAACTGAAAGCTGAGAATTGGCATGCGCTTAGTTCACAGACGTTGCTGGAGTTAGCTAACTGCTATCGAAAAATGGGTGATTCACTGGCCTACACCAAAACTTGTAGTTCCATCTCCTGCTGTGCAGAGTTGGAGACACTTGTGCGAACTTTTTATTTTGATGAGTTTTTAAAGTCATTGAAAACGTTGACGACAACACTATCGGCACAGCCTTCACTCGAGAATGCCAACTACTGTGTGCTGGAGGATCACTTTCGGGTACTGGACATTGAGGTGCTGAATGCAAAGCCTATCATCCAAGATGATCACCTGCTCGTGCAGCTAAAGCTGGAAAGCTTGTATCCGCGTGGCATTGTTGCCGAATGCCTCAAGTTGTGCTACGAGCTGCATGTGGCACCGGAACAGGATACAGCTCTGCAAGATGTTTCTTTAGGGCCAGTGCAGCACAAAGAGTGCTCATCGCGTTTGAAGGTTACACTACAGCTGTTCCACAAGCAGGACAATACACTTAACTGTGCTTCGGTGGCCTGTGATACCCCCAAGACGAAGCAGCCGGTGCGCCGGACCAGCAGCACCAAGCGTAAACTCTCGCCCAGCGTGCAGGCGGATTTCACCAACATTGTGCTGGCCGACAATATATCTTTGCAGCCGGGCATTAATCTAATCGAACTGAAGGCGAAGGCGACACGCGTTGGGCGCTGGCAGTTTAAGCAACTATGCCTGAGCATGTCCAGCCTGGAATTTCTTTCGGAGCCGTTGTCTTTAAGTGTGCAGCCGACGAGTTTTGAAATCTGCACTAAGCCGGCGAGCGCCTCACTCGAATTTAAAACACTCATCGCTGGTATTGTGCAGCCTATCAATTTGCATGTTTCCGGTGGGAGTTTTATCTTTCCACCGGACGCAAAGATTACATTGCGCTGCTCCAAGAATTTACGCATGCGTCAAACTTTGGAGCCAGATGCGCCCGGTAATAACGATGATGCCACCTTTGAGAATATTCTTCTAGTGCCACTTTTGCAATTTAAATCTTTCGAGGAGCGTCACATTCCACTGGAGGTGCTCACAGATATGCCTGGTCGCAAAGTGGCCAAACAACATGAGCATCACATCACACTAAGCTGTCCCTGGTCCCGCAATGAGATTCAGATCCCCATCGAATTTCAACCGGCTATGGAGGCCACTTGCCGGCTGCACACGTGCGGCACCCAAAAGTTTTTGCAGGTCATTATGAAGGGTCTGGATGCGCAACTGCAGTTGCAGCACGCCAAAGTCAAATGTGATGTGGCCGGCGTGCGTCTGCTGGACCTTAATCCGGAATCACAAAAACCAATTGTAAGTAATACACTTGAGTTTCTATGTTTAGCTGTTGTTTTTTTTTTTTATTTTTGTAACAATGTTTTAATGCAACTTTTTAATTGCAGGAAATTTGCAAATCTTTGACTGTCACCTATTTGTATGAAATACAAGTGGAGCCATTGAAAACGGAGCACGAGTTGCCCATTGTGAAGGTGCATTTTGTAGTCAAATATGCAACACTTGCCCCAACACCCGTCTGGCGTAATTATGGCTGCGCCTTTGATTTGGTTGACTATTCAACGCTGTTCAAGCTGCAGGCACAACTGGAGCCAAATGAGCTCTGTCGCCTGCGCACCGTTTGCAATTTAAATCTTAAGATAACCAAGGTCAACGACAATCCTTATGTCGATCTAATGTACGAGGTGCTCAATGATCAAAATCTTTGGGCCGTGTGTGGTCGTTCCGCTGGTAAGTTGTCGTTTATTCAATTTGATTCTTTTTTTATATACACATGTGTGTTTTTTTTATTTAATTCTAATTTCTTGTCACATGATATATACACTTTTTAATGCATATTAAGACATGGGTAAGTTTTTGGTTTATGAACAAACGTAGTTGCACTTAATTGGGCCACAATAACCCAGATGCTAATATAACGTCTACAAGCTTATAGCAAGTAGCAAAACATATGAACATGAACATACTTTTTTACGTCTGCTTTTTTTTTCCATTTTTTAATACCTGGGAGTTGGACTAACTTAAAAACTTATTTTCATAAATATTATTTGAAGTTTTTGAAGATTAAGTTATACAAAGCATTTTAAAAGTGTGTCTTCTTTTTATATTTCTAAACATTAAAATACAGGAAACACAAACATAATAGAATTTATTGTTTTGTTTATTTCCAAACTTAATAATATTAACTGCATAAGCTCTTAGACGTTGTTAAATCTAATCAACTTTTGTCTTCGGTGTACCGAAAGTTGCTTTTAACGTAGTTAGGCTTCTGATTGGACTTTTAAATACACAAATTATTGCTTTTATTATACTTAAAATTTGGTCAACAAATTTCTTATGCCACTTTATTGTTTTTTGCAGGCGTCGTTTCTATGAAGGATGTGGATAGCCATTCAATATCTTTGGATGTGATGCCCCTAAGTACTGGCTTTCTTCCTATGCCCAGCATACGACTGTCTAAGTACACGGCTGGTGGCAAGAACAAAGCCGATGCGCACTCCAAGGTGCATCCCTTTCCACCTGGTCAGGTGTACAACTCGACCAAAAGCATGCAGATCCATGTCATAGCGAGTGTGAGCACCGAACAGTGAACAGCCAAATTTCTATAGCCAAGTATTATTTATTACAATAAGCACTGATTTTGTTAACCCAACAACAATATACACAAATCTAATGACTCAATTCGCTGGCCAGTTTGGCCAACTGTTGTTCCTCCACGCGGTAAAAATGCCAGTTTTCCGTTGCAGTTAAATTCGTTGCGCCCAAACGATCGTAGAACTCACGTGCCGGATTCCAGCTGAGCACATGGAAGTCTAGTCTTCGACAGCCGAGTTTTGCTGCCATGGCGGCCACTTCTCGAAAGATGCGTGCACCGGCGCCGAGCTTGCGATAAGACGGACGCACATAAAGATCTTCGAGGAACAGAGAACGTCCTTGCCAGGTGGAGTACGAGTCGAAGCAGATGGCATAACCAATGCTTGAGCTGTTGAGAGGAAGAGTTTACTTAATGTCGTCAAAGTGTAGCGTCCAGTTCTTATCAAACTGACTGATAAGCTGCGCTGACCAACAAAACGAGTGCGAATGTTTGCTAAACAGATTTGTTATTTGGCTGACAATAAAATTGTTTGGATAGCAAACATTTGCTCAACGTCTTTCAATTTGACGCCTAGCATTCTACTCTCTTATCAATTGTTTGTCTCATTTACTTTGTGGCATTGTCCGTGAGCACATAGATTTGACAATATTCGTGTCCGCCGTCTAGACCCGCGTCGCGTATCAGATCTGTTAGTGGAAAATTATTAAAATAAGGTGAAAGTTTTTTCTTAAAACCTAAATTACCCTCCACACTCAACTGGGGACCTTGGGGCATGCGCTCGAAATCGGCGAGTTCCTGGAATATTTGTAAGAATTTCAATAATTGAATATAGTTAAAATATTTTATCTTCCACCTGTATCATCTCTTGCACTGCTTTTATATCTGCTTTTTCCGCACGACGAAATGTAAATTGATCTTTTTGCGACATTTTACTGCAACTTGCGAGTCTGATCTGTAAAGTGGCTCAATTTAAACTTATCAGCTTTTTACTTAAACAGCTGTCGTTGGCAAACGGTCTTATCTAAATAATAAAAAGAGCCGGCCTTATCATAAGTACGTACTGATATGCTAGCTACAGTATTGAAGTGGTTAAAGATTGCGATCAGGGTTGTCGCGTACTGCGAGTGTCGATGCTCAAGGAACTAGTTCATTAAATATTAAAAATACTAAAATGAATTGTTCAATTCAAAACAATATAATTACTTTTTGTAATATTGTGATTATAATTACTGGGATAAAAACAATTAAGATTTTGCTTCAAACTTTTTTTGTTTTCAACATGGGTTATGTATTTTAGTATTGAACTTAATAAGTTTTAAAGAGTTTCATGTATTGCAATTGTTTTTTTTTTTTAAACGAATACTTTAATAGAAAATTTGAAAATCACGAAAAGGTCTACACATATGAATGAATAAAATTTATTTTAAAATTTGTGGTAAGTATTTGTACATGTAAGCTTTTATATGACTTATAATTTGACAAAGTTTATTAGTTAGTTTTGGAGTTAAATTTGTTTTGACCAACTCTTATTATTTAGTATTTATGGACGTTAAAAGTTATCTACTTAAAAATCTAATCCTTCAATCAAGACTTTCATACAGGACACACAAATTTCTGTAGAGAAAGCATTTCTTTTTTTAAATTAATGTTATCTGGTAAAAGGGCTTCTCTGGACGAAAACATTCTTAAAAACTTAATTTCAAACGATGCATAAAAATGTATTACCAATAACATTAATGAAAATGTACCTTGGAACCGAGCACGGGGCTCCAAAATAGGAAGAGCTCAGTCTTGGAACCAATGCGAAATTCTGCTTAAGAGTTCGCAACCCGAACGAAACCTTGGTCTTTTTTTTCAGGCCCTTCCAGTTTTGCACAATTGAACCATAACCAAACATTAAGGCGCGTTTTTAAAAAATGTTTTTAGATGTTTTTGCTTTGATTCTTTTTGTGGTAGAAATAACTTTTGTTTTTTAATATTGCTATTGAGTGTTTGACTTTATTTCTGAAATCTGTGCTTATCTCCCAACGGCACCGTCACGATGATGCGGCTAAAGATTGTACATGCTCCATACATACATAAAAATGTATATGTAGACATATAAGTATTAACATATGTATATACTAGATACTAGTTGAACATGCATTATATACTTGTACTGGATTATTTATTGCGTCGAAGCGACCCGATCTGAAAGTCAGCCTCAGCTGAACGCATTTTTCCATTTCTCGATTATATGTGTATAATTATTTTCCAAGAGATTTGCTGGTGTTATTGTTGGGTTGTAGGCTTATCTTGTTGGTTGTTTCGCTTGTTGTAATTCCCGCTATTTAATTCTTTTTAAATGGTCATTAATATTTTATATTTAAATTAAATTATCGCTGCCACGTTCAATGCGCGGCACCAAAAAAAAACACAACAAAACAAAGCAAAGCAAAACAAAACAAAAGAAACGCAAAGCCAAAGCTGATAAGCCCAAGTCGACGAGTTCGCGCCGGGAGGAGCAGCAGCCATATTGGCTCTTTATTCGCGTCTGTGCAAGTATGCTTGTGGTTGTAGTGGTAATGTCCGCCTGCTGTATGTGTGTATATTGTGTGCTGTGACCTTTATGCTTCTTGAGTCTGAAGTATTATCTTAAGCGTCTTCCGGACTTTGGCAAGAAGTTGCTGATATGTGTGCTGATAGGGCGGCCACACCCACACACACAAAAGTATGATTATCGGCTTAGGATCCGGGCTCTTTTTTTTTGTGTCTAGCGGTTTGACCACGGCGCCTGCTTAAAGTTTCTCTTTTTATGCAGGTTGTTTACCTTCTTATCTGACTCTTCGACCATTGTTTGACAGTCTCGGCTACTCATTTGGCTTCTTATCACAGTTTTCAATATGTTCTTTGTGTGCATTGTACATTTTATCACATGCCGTGACGTCACAGCACCCGGCGTTTCGTATTCAATAGAAGTTCCTTTGCTCAATTCGTTTATTATTATTATTGTTTTATTTTCACAATGTTATCTTATTTATTTTTGACTTTTTGCATTGTAGCAGACACTCGGGAGCTCTCCATAAAAAAAAAAGAAAAAACTGATACGCGTCGGGTTTGAGTCATTAAATATTAACGTTAAATGACAATCTTTTTTTTTCTTAACAAATGTTATTCAAAACTACTCACATTATTATTTTCATTCTATTAGAAATGCCTAGTTTAATAAAATATTTTTTACAGGATTTTTATTTATATCAACTTCTTTATCCTAGCTTAATAAAAAGTTTAAAATTGTTTTTGTCATTAAGCTCATTTGTTTTTTATACCTAAATTTAGTTTTTAAAACAAGATCTTATGTTTTACATCTACTCTAGTATGTAAGTCATGTATAAAAGCCCACTTACAGGGGATGACTAAAGAATTATCGACACATTATATAATTGTTTGTGACTGTAACTTTATTAGATATACCTACATATTCATATCATAATTTTATTGCATACTTGAGTGTAATTCTTCTCGTTGTCAGTTTCAAGGACATATTTCCACTTGAGAACTGTTTAACTTGGACAAGCACAACTTTTTGAAGCTTAAAGGACTTTGCCGTGGTATCCAGCAATCCTTTTACCACATTATATGTTAGCCTCATAGTCAAACCAAACTTTTTTAATCTTCAACCAATTATAATGTTTAATGGATGCATTGTGAGATTTGTTTAGGTGTTTTTTTTTTTTTTACATTAACGCCTCTGATAGTGACA
The DNA here is from genome assembly GCA_035044605.1 of Scaptomyza cyrtandrae. NCBI lineage: Eukaryota > Metazoa > Arthropoda > Insecta > Diptera > Drosophilidae > Scaptomyza > Scaptomyza cyrtandrae. The sequence continues at coordinate 12,131,330 of JAWNNS010000640.1, forward strand.
ATCAGTGTTGGCGGTGTTTCCCAAGTTTCCGTTGTCATCGTCACCAAAACAAAAACCTTTCCAAACGTATAGAAAAATTGATAAGGATATATGAGAGCACAATCACACATAATATGTGTGTGTGAGAGACAGACATACAGTTGGCCCGATAAGTATAGTCGCGCGACCGACGCGTGATGCAACTTAATCAAATCGGGTTTTGGTCTCACTCTCTCTATCTCTATCTCTCTCTCTCTCTCTCTCTCTCTCTCTCTGTCTCCCTGCCGGCCTCCCTGCCTGCCATGTGGCGTCAGTGGGGCTGGGTGGCGCTGAGCCGGCTCAGATAGCCATATCTTGCGACCGACCGGTCGTCCAATCGGAGGAGAGTCAGCCAAACTACACACGCACACACACACACCGGCCAGCATGGATGAGGGGAGCGGGTAACGAGTTCGACCGTTTCTCCGATAATAAAGTAAGCTAACGAGCTGACGAACATTACTCATTGTGTGTTGTTTTTGTTATTGTTGCTTGTTGCGTTTTTGAAAAGGTGATATGAAATGTGCTCTGATAAGTTTTAATCAAGAATATTTTACTCGTATTGCTTTGGTGGGACCGGGGTCTCAGTCTCACGAGTAGCATTTGAAAAGTTGTAGTAGTAAGTCGCCGATCGCTTCGTACCGGACAGATGCGGGCTGACGTGTCCCATTGTCCGTTTTCCGTGTCCGGTTTCCTGTGGGCCGTGCCGCGTGATAATCACAGTGGGCGTCCAGCAATGCTACAACATTTTTAAAAAGAAAACGTTCGAAGCCAAATCGGTTATGGAAAATATGTATGCAAAAAAAAAAAGAAGAAAAATAAAAGAAAAAGAAAACGTTGCGCCGGCGCATGGAAAATCCTTATGTCAAAATTATTTGACCACAAAACGTGACGAGTTTAACCAACAGCCGAAGGGGCGCCCGGAATCCCCGAAAGAGTTGCCTCAACTCGCCGTGGCGTGCCCACTGTGACACATTTATGCGGTCGCATAAACAAGGTTAACGCCCACGAAACCTCAAAACCAATATGCCAAAACTCACAAGCGCACAAACAAATTTACAAATTTACAAATTTAACGCTTGCCAGATTCAAAAATGCCAGATGCCTCTTTGGTCTCATCCGTCTCATCTCATGACCATCGACCGACCGATCGGCCGACCGACCACATGTGTCTAGGCGAACGCCCCTCATAACGAGCGCAACGAATCTGAAGTTAACCGTGGATTACTATCCAATATGATCGAGTTATTTCCATACGACTTTTGCATGCGTTATAATGACTCACGTGTTTGTTTAGCTGTATGCCAACGTAAGTATACCGATCTATTGTAAAACTCATGCATGAATTCAAAAGATATTAAGTTACAATTAAATCAATAATTTTAAACTCATTTTTAGTCATACATATTATTTTAATTCATTATGGGGTTGTTAGATTAGCCTGTAAAAAGAAGTACAACAAACGAAATACTTTAGCAAAACAAGTTATAAACAAATATTGTAGAGCAATAATTAAAGCAATCGTCGAACTTTAAGCTATTACTTTACTTAACTTAACATTAATAAAGTAAAATATATTGAATAAAGCTATTACTTTACGAAACTAATAAATAATATAGTAAAATATATTGAATATAATGAATAAAGCTATTTCTTTACTTAACTTAACAATAATAATATTAAAATATATTGAATTTAATGGAAAAAGAGACAATGAAAGAGTGCAAAATCTTTGAAATCATTTTTAGCTATTAAAATATTCGTTATTACATTTTAACAAGTCGAAACATTTTTGTCAACTTATTTTTATTTTATTTAAATAATTTTGAAATCTATATGATTGAACTTTAAGCTTTCTTATTTTGCTTTTTGCTTTTTCGGAAATACATTTTTTGGTTTTTAGTTTGATCAAGATACTTAAAATGCATGTCAATTTTCAAGCAAATTATTATCAACGCTACTACGAATAATTTAATTCGATGATTATGTAAGCAAAATAAATATATATATATGAGCGCATACCAACTTTGTGTACGTATATTATATACAAATCCGACACAATACTGGGACGAAACAATTACCTACTTTCGTATTTGAAAAAGCAAAGTTGTAGCTAAACCTTAGAGGACATACATATGTACATACATGGTACACTTACATATCTTAGTTGTAAACTGACTTTGTCGCTAGTACTATGAGTGAATGAGTGCATATTTAAAAAAAAACAAAACGAAGAAGAAGAATTATGACGATCACATGAAACCAGCATGACGAACAACGAACCCAAAAGCACAGCTCCCTGTACGAGTGTGAGTGCTCCGAACGAATGTTATGGAAAAGGAAAAGGCAAAGGCGGAGGCGTTTTCAGCGTTTGGAAAAGGGACGGAGGAGACGGGATGACGGTTACCCGACTGCAATGCGTATGAGCTATGGGGTTTCGGGGGTTGGGGGTTGAGGCAGAAGCGCGTTGTACACGGTCGCTGTCAGTGAACAAGTGCTCCACATACATACATACATACATATATTAAATGGGACTGAGTACGACCATAGCAAAAACTGCGGTCCCTCGACTTGGGTGTTTGTATGTATGTTTAAATATATATAAGAATGTGTGTCTCGCTGTTTGTTTGCGGTCGACAGGCAATGACGGCCTTATCAATAGGCCCCTACAGTAACAGCAACAACAGTAAAATGTACATTATATGAAACAAAAATGGAAAAAAAATAAAATAAAAAAAATTGTATTGAAGAAAAAAAAAAAAGCGTCGTTGCCTCGCAAGAATTTAAAAACAAAAGAAAAATATATACACACACATACGTATGAGCAATATATACATGTATGTAATACATATGTACACTTATGTACATATAAAATTATTGTGTAAACATATATACATACTGCTACTGACTTAAGTCTTGCGATTTCCTGTCTAAACGATGCCTGTAAGCGGCCATATTTAATATTCGAATAAGAACATACATTATAAATATGTAGAGTATATATTTAATATATATATATGTTATATATATAACATAACCTAAACTAAAGTGAGACGAGCTCACCATTAGACTGAAGTAGATAAACGTAGCGTGAATGACTAAATAAATTTGATCTGGTTTGATTCTATAATACGCTTATTTAAACCAGATCTCCAAGAAGCAGAACTTAAACTCTATGCAAACAACAACACGTGCATGTCGCAGATGACATATTCTTGTAAAATGCATCGCAAACAGAGGAGCCGCATAAAATGCGTTTGTTTAAGAACAATGGAAGAAACCGCGACAACAAATACCGCAAAAAGCAAAAAGAAAAACGAAGCAAACTTTAAACCAAAACCGAAACCAAATCACAGGAATATAGAGAGACAGAGAGACAGACACATGTTCGTGTACATACCTTAATTAAACATAAAAATTGTAGCCGTATAAAAGGAATTTTGTGAAATTCCGGAAAGACAAACAAAAAAAACCAACAGCAAATATCGACGGAGACAAGATACACCAGATACAAAGATACATTACTGCCTATGTGTATTTGTCTTGATTGCCAAGCTCAAGAACAAGGACAAGCACCAAGCAACAGAGCACTTAATAAACACAATTCAAGCCAATATCTAGGGAGATCCATGCAAACTAGAACCATAACCATAACAAAACCGAGACCGCACCTACTACTACTACTAATACTACTACTACAACCCATGGGGTACTGCTCTATTTGAAGACTTTGGACAGCGCGTGGCTCTGCTGTGGGTTGAGTAAGTGTACCTGTTGTTGGAATCTACCTGTTCGTAATGTGTTTAACAGGATATGACCAAGACGTTGACAGACCTCGAACAAAAACAACCAGATTCAGAGCCAGACTATGTCCATTGTGTACCGAGTTTAATTACCCAAACCTTACTTTCACTGCCAACTGATAGTCGCATGTTTGCCGCATCAAAATTAATGAGTTTGAGTTGCATTTTTGTTTTGTTTTTGGGTTTCATTCATAAATTTGCTTGGGAAATTCCGGTCTGCTGATGAATGAATGGATTTACTTTCCTTACAAACAACGCTAATTGGTTTTTAATGTGGAAATTCAAAAAAGTTTGAATGAATTAACGGCACGTGGTCTTTTTTCTTTGACAGCAGGGATATGTGAACAATGTATTCCAATAATAAAATAAAAAGTTTAAGCCGAAATGACATTAAAAACATTTTGTTGCTTTGCTGTAACTAGAACTGATCAAGTTAATTTCATTAGAAATAATTTTCACATAATTTATAATAAACTAATTTCAAATTAAATAAATTTCTTTTGTAGGTCAATTCTAAATGCTAATGCTAGTTTTCCAAATCTAGTAAATGATATTTATTTAATATATCGACCAAAATTAAAAATTATCATTATTTAGTTTCGAAATTGTCAACTCGGATTAAACATTTGTTTTAAAAATAAAACAATAAACTTTTTTTTAAGCCTGTTTGGCTTTATTTTGTTATAAATCGTATAAATATTAATGAAAATTTAAATATTTGATATAAAAATAAAACAATAAACTTTTTTTAAAGCCTGTTTGGCTTTATTTTGTTATAAATCGTATAAATATTAATGAAAATTTAAATATTTGATATAAAAATAAAACAATAAACTTTTTTTTAAGCCTGTTTGTCTTTATTTTGTTAAAATTCGTATAAATATTAATGAAAATTTAAATATTTGATATAAAAATAAAACAAACTTTTTTTTAAGCCTGTTTGGCTTTATTTTGGTATAATTCGTATAAATATTAATGCAAATTTAAGATCTTCTTGACTAAAAATAACCAAAATCCTTTTTGTAATTATAGAAGACGCCCTAATTAGACAGAGACAGGCACAGAACAATAACAAAATAAGTAGATACAACATATTAAAAATTATATAACCCAAACAACAATAGAAAAACAATATTTTTGCTTGACGCTGTCAGCCAAAACAATATTTATGACCATTTTGTTTATTTGCTTTGGCTCGATGAGAGAGAGATTGAGAGAGAGAGAGAAAGAGAGAGAGAGAGAGATGCAGACGGGAAGAGATGTCTTAAGAGCAGACCCTTTTAGCCATAACCCGAACCCAAAAGAGCAGCTTGTCGTGTGCTGAAACACGAATAACAAACAACAATTGGCCGATTTATGTGTGTCGTCCTTTTCTTGTCACGATCAATTTTGATCCTGTCGGCGCGTGTTTCCATTTTCTGTTTGCCTTTCAAGCAATTTGCTCGCCTACCTGTACCCAAAAAAAAAATCTACCTGAAACAGGCAATGGCTGTTGCTCGATTAGTGCTGATCAGTTTGGCTTGATCGTGGCTTTTCGACAGTTTCTTAATATGACATCTATTTAAATAGGTTCAAGTGCTGTTTACTTTACCTGTGGGAAAAAACTCTCAAACTCAAAATGTGCATCAAATATGTGTTTGCTTGTCTGTCTTAAAGTAATATTGCATAAAGTTTCTGGTTGCCTTAAAAAAACAAAAATCCTGGGCATCGTGTTTGTTTATTTTTCGATACGATAATGACAATGATGAGCTCAGGCGCATGTGGCGTTTCACTAGGATCTGGCATTGTGTTGTGTTTATATTACAAATTAGTTAAAGAACATTGGGTAATTTGTACACATTCGTAATGCTAGACAGCCATGTGGGAGCCAGAGATAAAATATCAGTTTTAAAGAATGTTTGATAATAGTAGGAAAAAATAAATTCCTTATTACAGTATACATTTTTTGTCAATCAAATTTATTTTAACAAATCTCAATGAATCACTCTTGCCTTACGCATTTATAATAACTAAATAGTTTAATTGTTTGAATAAAATATTTTGTATTGTAGTTTGAATTTCATTTCAATGAAAATTCGCTTTAAAACTATCGTCAATAAGTTTGTCTAATGTATCAAATCTACTACTAATGTTCAATTATAACTCCAACTATATCAATATAAAATAAGTTTAAATAAATTGGGATAAATAATTTTGTGCATTAAACATAATATTAATATATAATATGCATATGAAAATATAAATAAAAATCATTTGTTTTTTTGGCAGGTAAAAGTTATTAAGTTTAGTTAATTTTAGCCACGTTACACTTAGTATTAGCTTTTTTAAGAAGATTGTAAATAATGGTTAGTCAACAAAAGAGTTGAGTTTAACCAGAAATATCCTTATCACAGCATAAACCAAATGCAATGGCGTTGCAATTAAAAAGAGTGTTAAAGACGTGTTGTTAAAGGGATCGTAAAGTTGGCTAGATAAAAGATCCATAGTGCACTCTCAGTCAAAGCAGCCCGACCGCAAGCAAGGCACTTGAGTTGAAGGGCTTTAATTGATATTATCAAAAGTCGTAAAGCAGTAGAACTAATGGCCATTACGAGTATATTCCTACCAGATAACGATGCTGATAATAGCCGTGCATCTAAAAATCGGTGCGCTTGAAGCGAGTCATTGTCAAGTGCGAAATAATATTCGTGATATTCGATTACCAACCGGGTAAGGATAATGTTTATGGGCTGCGATCGTTAATGGCCAGAAATATGTATTAAAAATGCATAAATACATCAGCAATAGATAGCTGATATGTGAGATATATAAATTTTTTGTTGTTTCGGTTTAGTTGACACTTGTTAGTGTGCCCATGGCAAACCCATTTTTGGGCACCATAAATATGTCAAAATAAATGTTAAGCCTTAATGGCTTAAGTGTGCGCCACACACACACATACCAATGAACGAACGTACATATTTTCCAGAAACATTCCTGTTCAGAGTCTCGTGGGATATACAAATACATAAAGTGTATTTTTATTTATTATTTTTTTGTTGTTTAATTTCCAACCTCTTTGCTTTTATATGCTGTGCTTATAAAAAAGAACTCATTATGGTCATGTTTGCGAGTTTCCAAGTTTTTTTTGTGTTATTGTGTTGTTGTTTTATTGTTTTTCCCCATTTTTTTGTTTTTGCCATAAACATTTGGGGCATCTGATATTTTAAAGATGAACTGTTCTACGCTGCGGCTCATTGACAATTGCAATTCAAGTGTGAAACAAAGCACCTACACACACGCACCCACACGCACACACACGCACGTATCCTTAAGGGATATAGTTCGCAGGTCTGTGGCAATAAATCACATCATTAGCATCTCGCACTTGTGGCTGACTGACATTCTCCACGGCTCACAGATGATTTATGCATAATGCTTCGAAACTACTTTCAACCAGATTTGTTTGTTGACACGCACTCCTTTCAAGCTTGCCAACACATAACACAAAGATATTCTCAATCCCCAAGCCACACACATTCACACATTCACACACACACACACACACAAAGCCTTCAACCCTGACTTGAGAATTTATGCACTTATGGCTACAATTTACAATTTACATACAGTTAGCTCTTTTATTTTGAGGTCACTTACCGTTATTAGCATTTGTGCTCAATGCATTTGTGTTAAACAAAAAAAGTCAACAGTAGGCTTTAGCTTATCGGGCCAAACAAAGCATGACGTTACCAGTTGGGCGCTGTGGGGTGTGTGTGTGTGTGTGTGTTTGCATTTGGGGGCGAAATTTCTTTGAGTGTGAGAATTTTTCAACTTGCATGTGGGTAACGCTTTGAGGACTGTCGAATAGGTGTACAATAACGGTAAAATGACAAATGTTCAGTTTAAAATAGATCAGTAAAAACAGTTAGAAGAAACTTGAAATGTACTACCAGACATTTTCCAGAAGTATAGTAAAAACAATCCCCTACCACACAGAAATTTAAATAAATGAAACATATCAAATCTTACAATTTTGTAACAATGAAAAAAACTACAATAATATGTTATAATATAGTATGCATATAATGAATATATTATAACATACTTCTTACTTTAAAATAATCAAAAACAAAACAATTTCACTATGTAAAATGCAAAAGCATAATTATTCGATGTTAAAGGATAATTTTCAAGATATTTTAAAGGATCCTAATGGATTGGTTAAGTTGTTATAGCATTTTTCTGTATTGCATTAGACATTTTGCGATTTTATAGTGTTTAAATTTCTCGCAACCTGCACTAAATATTACCTTGAAAATATGAAGTTATTTACCTAATTTAGATTGAGAAAAGTTTTAGAAAACGTAGAATTTTTGGTATGGACATGCTTGAAACGCGTGTTAAGAAATTTGTGACGTCTGTGGAAGGTTAAGGTTAAAGTTCCATATAAATCACTGCCACATGCAGCCAACGAGTACATTATTGAAAATATCAAATACATGCATGCATGCAAACATACATACATACATACATACATATATGTGTATGTATTTTGTGTTTTTTTTTTAATAAATTGAAAATTTATTAATGAGGCACAACTTTGAAGCAACCCAAAACGAATAATATATATTGACATAAACAAACATATATACACACACACACACATATATATATATATATATATTAATATATGAATTAAGGTTACATATGGCTCAGACATATTCGAAATGTAATAAGTATATAGAGGCGTATGGTCTCATCCAAGTACTTTCAAAGTGTAAACACAAATCGTACCGTTTGTCGTCGTCCCAAGCACTAGTGAGATTCAATGCGATCATGTTATCAGTAGAAAACATTTTAAATATACACGTTTTTTTTTTGTACTTACTTATTTTGGAATTTTTATTTTTGATTTTGAATATTAATATACGTAGTATGAGTCTTAAATTGACACAGAGGTTAACTGAAATCAGAGACACGTCGTACTCAATGAGGCGACGACCCACTTGAGAGTCGCCTACTTTTTTTTGTTGTCCATATTTTTTTTTTTAATGTGTTTAGGGAGAGAGGGCATCGTAAAAATGTTGTCGAAATGTCCAAACAGATCGTTGGTGCCGCCTATTCAAATGACGATAAAAATGCTATAAAAATCGGCAGAGAGCCTGCCGAATATTCTTTTAACGACTCTGCCTCGTCCTGGTTCAACTATAACAACTTTTTAATCAGCCAATAGAATGGTATTCAAGTACACCGACGCACTGTCGTCATTCAAATATAATTTTTAACGACTTTTCGACAACATTTTGGCGACATCGGCATCGTCTCGGGATTTGGCGAAAGAGCGGCAATCTACTACTACTAGTGAAAGACTCTCCACTAGGCTAGAAATTGTATGCAGCGGCGACGATCTACGATTTTTATTTTCACACGGCGCCTTTCGCTTTTGGCTCCAGCTCCCGAGCGACATGTCCTTGTCGCGGCTTATGAAATTCTATACGCGTCTCGTACGATACTCTAGTTAATGTTCATGTCTTGATGTGCATGAAAGTGTTCCATATACTACGCATGTTGTTTAAAATTTTGAAAAATTTATTTGTTCGATTCTTGTTCTCGTTTCACGCATATTATTATTATAATACGCATAATTTGGAAGAGTTGCCAAGAAACGTTCCCATGTTATTAGCCAAAGCGAAATAAATGACGGATTGTTAATCGCGTTTATTGTTAGTTTAATGAATGTAAAGACCCTGAAAGATAGATATATTAAAAATATTATCTATAAAATATTTTGATCAAATTTCAATTAAGATTGGTTTTTATTTATTCCATTTTTTTTTAAACAATAACGCAAAAATCCATTATTGACATTTTATCAGTTAGATAAAATTTCTTGTGTTTTTAAAATATTAAACATATTTCTTTGTACGAATTTAAAGAACTTAAAATATAAATAATAAAAAAGGACATATTTTCGTTATTTTAATTAAAAGATAAGTATGATATTTAAAGAACTCACTTACTTTGGAATATTAGTAAAAAAGGCGAAAAATAAATTAAATATTTTTTAGTTTTGATATTTTGTGATTACCGTAGATAATGCACACAGCCATTATTAAATAATATATTCAGAAAATTTTAATTTTTTGATCTATATGCTGACTAAAACGCTTGTTGTTAGATTAGTTTTAATTGTTGTTAATTTTAAAGCGATTAACTTATACAATGTGAGTGTTGTGCACTTGCATATGACTGTGCACAGCGATGTACGTATATACATATGTAAATATGTATGTAAACAGTATTACTCGCTGGCAACAGCCAACCACAACAACGACATTAAAAATCAACAACAACTATAGAGCTATACTTAAACAACAACAAAACAATAATTGCTTTAGCAGGCCCGGCTTGGTCTGCCTCCCCCTGTGCGTTGTTTTCAGAGTTTGAGAGGCGTTGCTTAAAACCGACGCGCCGTTGACTGACCGAGCTAAATGTAGAGAGAGACAGAGAGAGCAAATGACAAGGCGCCCTATGGTACGGCGAATGTGCGATAAGGTCGGTTGCCTGCCGACAGCTGCAGGCAATAACAACAACACCGATATTCGAAGAGAGTGCGAACAAATTCAATGAGCGGAAAAGCGCGAACCAAAGAGAGAACGAACAGCGAGTAGTAGAGTGTCAAAGTGAGCGCCGAGTGTAGTTTTGTGATTGTTGTTGTTGACTGATGCTGTTGTTATGGACTGCCGATGTCGCGCGCAGGCATTAGAAGCTGTAGGGAAAACAGAAACATGCATAATGATTATGATTATAATATAACGGCATGTAGAGCAAAGGCAAAGTGCAAAGCACAAAATGTAATTGTATGAATGGAAAGAGCGTGGAACAGGCAAGAGAGTTTTGGGATATTGGGATTTGCTTTGTGCTTATTCCGTTGTACAGACATCCATATGTATGTACACATGTATAAGTATGTTTTTGTAGAAGCATTTTAAAAACACTTTTTATATGATTTTTTGTTCGTTTCGAAATTAAGCGTGAGCTGCAGCTCAGTTTGTATGAAAAACGCGCCGGACTCGGACACGTACGTTAATCGGCGCGGATCATTTAGAAATTGCACAAGCTTGTCTACAAAAATATTAGACTCACAAACTTTTAAAGCTTAAGGCACCGGGTGTGCTTTCACGTCTGTTTACGGTACAGTAAACATAAGATAATCATGACAAAAACCAGCAAGGCAAAAGAAAAGGATAAAAGTAGTACTGCAATGCCGCGTTTGCCAAATAGTTTACTAGCGAGTGCCGCCAAAATGAAGATTACCAAAGCCCTGGCCAATACCAAGAAGCAAGCAGTTCAAAAAGGCACCGGCGACAAAGCAACAGCAACAGGATCAAATGCGGCATTAGCCACAGCAGCACTAGCAGCGACAACAGCATACATTCAACAGGCGGTCGTTGTGAAAGAGACGGCAATAGCGGCATTGCAGGAGAACGGCAACGCTGCGCACCAGCAGTCAGCAGCGACGTCGACTTCGCCGTCGCCGCTTGCCACAGCGAATTTATCGTCGACATTTGAGTCGAAGGCTCATACATCAGTTGCCAGCGAAACAGCAAAGCAAACGGTTACCAGCGCAACAACAGCAACGGCGACAACAACACCAACAATTTCAAATTCAACGATCGGTTTTGTTTATGATGAGAACAACGTAGGTTGTGACGTCACAAACAAAATTATTGCAGACGAAACGGCAAATAATAACAATTCAGATAAAGTCGAGTCCAAAACCGAAAGCGAAACGAAGCTAGTTGTAGAGACAGCAACAATAACACAAGCTGCATCAACAGCGAGCGATAAATATTACAAAATCGTTGATAAGTGCAAAAGTGAGATAAGTGATGAAAACACAACATCAACAACATCAGCTATTTTGCCGGCTGTAGTGATAAATAATAGTAATCAGCAAAGCGTCGCGAGTGAAAGTGTTGACAACAAAATCAAAAGTGAAGCAAACGATCAAGAACAAACTGCAACAGCAACAGCAACAGCAATAGCAAAAGGAACAACAATAACAACAACTGGTGAATTTCCGCAGCATTATCGTGGCCTAAACAATTCGGTGATTATAGCCAACTATGCGCATCAGCAGCAACAGGCCGAACAGCAACAGCAGCAACAAATTTATGAGCAGCAACAATATCTTCAACAGCAATTGCTAAACCAACAGCAGCAGCAACATCAACAGCAACAGGAACAACAACAGCACGCTAGCTGGTTGGCCTTTAACAACTGTGCCTACGATTTAACAAGTAGCAGCAGTGCAGCAGCAGCAGCAGCGCTGGCCTCACAGCAACTGTTGGCGCATTTTCCCTATCATCATCATCCCCACGCGCATTTGTACGAGCCACAGCCGCAGCAGCAGCAGCAGCAGCAACATCAAGGCGCCAACGGCAACAGCTGCAGCAGCACGGATCCCATAATGCGCAACAACTTTGCGCTGTACAGCGTTTATGGTGGTGGAGGAGGTGGCGGCAGTGGTGGTGGTGGTGGTACCATAACGCCCACCACACACGAGCAACAGCAGCTGCAGCAACATGTTGCCGCTGTGGCAACGGCAGCGGCCAATTCGGTTATCGCACACACAACGCACGCACAAACGCCCAATATCGATGAGGTCATCCAGGATACACTAAAGGACGAGTGCTTCGATGACAATCATAGCTCCAGCTATCACATGTTGACTGCCGTCTCCGATTTGCAGGTGTTGAAAGAGGCAAATGCTACCATTTATTCCATGACGCACGATCAGTTGCTGCAACAACAGCAGCAACAGCATCAACAACATCTGCAACATCATCACCATCATCTGCAGCAACAGCAACACCAGCAGCAGCAGCAGCAACAGCAGCAACAGCATGCGCATCTTCATCAACAACACCATCATCACAACAATCCGGCCAGTTCGGTGGGCGGCGATTCGCCATCTCCTTCACACACACTCGCAACAGCTGCCCATGCCAGCGATGTGGCAACGCTACAGAGCTTTACCCAACTAACAAGAGCGTCTCCCAGCAGCGGCTTGCATCCCGATAGCTACGGCAGCTTCTCACCCGAACATGCCAGCTACTTTACCACACAGCTCAGCCCAGTGCTGACTAGGTGAGTTATCTGAGTTGCCCACCCCTTCCCATCCTCTCCTCTTTAAGGTACAAAGCGAAAATGAGCTCATTATTAACCCCCAATTCGCACGTGCCTTTTGGCAAAAAAACAAAAAGCAACAAAACGCAACGACGATTCGCACAACCAAAAGTCATGATCAGCGATCGTTGTTCAGTCGTCAGTTTCTGATTCATTTGTTGTTCTTGTTTGGTTTTGTTTTATTTTTGTCACATTATTTACCTTTTCAAAGTTAATAGACAGGGCATGATAAAAATGTTGCAAAAGAAGTTTTCTTAAATCTTATAAAACAACAAGTAAAATTACATTTAAAATGTTGACGGATGTTGTTGTAAGCATGGGAAAGAGCATTAAAAAAAGGTTGATTTTTTTTTTGGTTTTGTTCAGTTTCATTTGCGTACAGAGTATTCTTTGGTCGAGCTCTCTTTTTTGGTTGTTCTCGGATTTATTTTTGTACTTTTCTGACTTTTATTTTTGTTATACTTTTCTAATAACAACACAAATGTCACAATTGTTGCTTTTGTTGTTTGCCTGCCTTAGATTTTGCTCCAGACCCCCAATACTACTGGAATACCCATCATTATCCATACACCCATACATTTAACTCACAAATGTATGTATGTGTTTCTGTATATTGACTTATTCTAATACATTCGCTTATTGCATTCTCAGGTGGTTTGCCTTTTACTATGTGTGTGCAAATACATATTTATGTATTCCTTTCATTTATATAGTACAGCCTATTACGCGGCTGTAAATTGTATATTTGTATATGCATACACATACATACACATATAGAAATATGCATTCCGTTGGGCAGCAAAAAAAAAATCTGTTCCAAATTGCATCTTTCAGTAGTTTTCTTGACTGACTATGGAATGTTTTTCGACATTTGTTTTTCTACAGTTGTTTTTAATATTTTGTTTTTGTTTTTTTTTAAAGAACATTTTCACATTGGTATGCAGAACTGTCAAACTTCATTTCTAATAATAACATACTAACAAGGCTTTGAGTTTTTTCCCTTAACTTAACTGGTTAACACAAGAGCTAAGATCAAGCAAAAAAAAAATAAATATAAAAAAAAAATATTTAGTATACTTTGAAAAAAAATTAAATAATTATTAAAATACAAGTTTTCTTAGACTAAAATGAGATTATAAAGGTATAACCATCAAGTTTTTCTTAATGATTTATATTATCTATTTTAATATATTATTTTCAATTCTACATAAATTAATTTTTAACTTTTTTCTGATCGAAACTCTGTTTAATTTTGTCAATTATTGTTCAAAACTTCTTTCATAAAATCCAAATATAATATAATAATAACTTCGAGATTCACTTTGATTACATCTAAAGATTCCACCTTAAGCACGATCAATATATACAACTCACATTAAGTGCTTTTATTTTTTTATATTTTTTTATACAAATACACGTTTATTATTTCGCATTGCGAATTGTTATAGAAGCGCATTTGCAGTCATTCAGTGTTTCCTACCGAAAAACGAAAAAAAAAAAACAAAAAAAATAAAACACTAAGCAAGCAAAATAACATAAACGGTTGATCCGATTTCATAAACAATAACAAATAATATGCTGTGTGTTAATTGCAGGGTATTAGTGACTTTTAAGGGAAACATTTGAGTTGAGTTGAGTTGTTCAGTCAGTGCTGAGTCATGAGACTGCCCCCAAGTTGCACATACATTCATGGTTTGTTTTTCCCGAAACTTTAGGTATATGTCGCTGTCTAGTTGTTAACTGAATCATAAGTTTTGGGGGGGTGGTATTAACACACATATGTGTTGGACTTTTGCCAGTTTGACTTACGTAAAAGACGTTAATAGTCATGCTGGTTAAGCGGCAGCCACGTGTCCACACACTTTTACACTGTACGCACGTGCCACAATACTACTACTAAACTGTGTGTGACATATGCCAAAGGGGGGCATGACCCGCATTCACCGGCAACTCAAACTATGTAAGCCTGCACCCAACGAATAATGCAAATGCAAATGCCACAAAATGCAATGAAAGCGCATTTTTCCAACCTCTTATGCATATATTCGGTTGCAAACTGTTTTTTGTTTTTGTTTGTTTTCTTTTTTTTTTGTGTGAGGATACCGCCGGGGCACCGAACATCGTAGTACTCTCGCTCGTAGTATATTATCTCTTCTGACTGGGGACTGAAACTTTGGTAATTCAAAGCCGCCTTTTGACACAAAAAACTTTTACTTGAATGACACACACACACACACACACAGCCTTTAAAAGTAAATGTTTTGGCTCATTTTGTCAGCGTAGTCGTTGCCACTCAATGCACAAGACTCAGCGCTCTACGCTTTGCACACACTTGACAACTCTACCGACTAGACGACGAGCCTCTTATATTTGGTGGGGCGTAAAGCTAAACTGGACCCGCACAATTCGCTCAAGCCTAGTCGAGTCAAGTCGAGTCGAGTCGAGTCGAGTCGAGTCGATAACATTTTGGGCGCTTATTTGTTTGTTTGTATTTCGCAAACAAACATTTGTGGCCTGTAAGCTTTTTTCATAGTTTTTGTTACAGTTTTAATTGGAAAACGTGTTTTGCATACTCTCAATTAGATGAAAATAGCCATATCTAAATGAACATGGCAATACTTGTATAATTTGTTTATGTGTGTTTATTGTGTTAGTTTATTGGTAGTTCAGTATAACTGTAGTATTTCAAAATAATTTATTAGCACATAAACAATAAACAATATCTAACAATAAAATCTTTATTCTTATTAATGAACTTTCAATCAGGTTTCTTAGAATGTTTTTTCCTTTAGTAAGACCAAAATTTGAGATTTTAGACAGTTTTTTATTAACTCATTATCTTACTTTTCAAGTTGATTTTTCCCTTGTCGCACAATTATTATTATATACTTTTTTTTTATTTCTTTGGCAACGCTTAAAAGTTTAAAAATTGTATGAGAAAAGATTGAAGCGAACTTAAAAGTTAATAAAGGTATGAAAATAATGTTTTTGTTTAAATACTATAACATTGATATTGATATATATATATATATATTGATATTGATATTATTATTTTGATCATTAGATGAGCTTCTCTACTTGGCATATTTATACGATAACACCATAATATGAGAACTGTTAATATGACACCAAAAATCTGGAATTTATATTGTTTTACTTAAAAAAAAGCCTTAAACATTGTGCTAATTGATGTTTAGCTGGGGACAAAAGACATATCTATTACAAACAAAAATTGTTATAATTAAAACAATTTGACTACACTTTTTAGTCTCCATGTGTATGTATATATTAAAGTAAGCTTCTTACCTACTGCATTACTTGCCCTTTTTTTTTTTTTGCTACACTCTCTCAAGTTAAATCTATATGTGTATAGTATATGACATATACAGAAAGACCGGACGGAGTGCGGCTGGGTAATGAGTGCGCGTATGTGACTTTTGGTCAATTTGGTTGGTCAAAAACCAGAAGAAAGATATGAGATACGGCGGCTAGCTCACATGTTTCACTTGTGGAAAACAAGAAGTCTTAAACGAAATACTCACCTGCAGCAAACGGCAACAATTGAAATACATAGCAGCAACAATAACAACAACAATAACAATAACTGACAACAAGAACAATTAACTGATAATATAATATCGTGCATATTTGTTTTTATTGTCTTGGCACTTCCTATGTACTGAAAACCGTTGCCAAACAGCGTGCGACATCTCAAGCTACATATGTGTATGCATGCTATATAGGTACATATTATTCGTGTGTATGTGTTGTATATGGATATGAATAGTTATTGTTATATTCCAAGATTTGTCATGCTTATTTTGTTGTTGTTGTTGCAATTGCTATTGCTGTTTTCGTTGTTGTTGTTGTTGTTGTTATCAGAGCACGTGTATATCTAGCTAAAACTGGGTGCACACAAACTGATTTAGATATAATTATGAATATATATTTCTAGAAATAGCTAAAATTCTATTGAATTGAAATAATCAATATGGACTTGTTAAAAACAATCCTCCAGCAACGTTTATATCTTTCTATAAATGCAGTCAAGTTTTTATGGCCTATTTTAACTTGACTTGAAATCGTTGTTACAAGTTTCCTATCATAAAGCTGCCTTGTGAAAGATATCTTTTGATGGTTTAACTAAAATACTCACTTAAAGTTATTTATTTTAAAATTCTTAACTATTTTGGAGGCAACTTTATCGTATTATTGTTGTTAAGTTACGTGAAATAATTTCAAAACTATTCCACCTGCCTTACATTTTCCATTGCATTGTTGTACATAATTGAATGTAGTATTACATTTTTTTTGACACCTGAAGTCGCATCTTGTTTCGATTTGCTGGCAGCAACAATAACGACAACCGTTAACTGAAAGCAGCGCAGTCGCTACAGCTGGCAGCGAGAAAAGCGTCAACTGCAAACTGACATAAAACTAAACCAGACTCAAATCATTATGCAAACGCGCGTGCCCCGTTTCGGTTGTTGTATCGTCTGACCAGTTGCCTCTAGTATTTAGTATTTTGGAAACATACAAACCATAAACAAAAAACCAACACAAAAAACTAAAAGTTGTAACTTTTCGGTTTCTCGTGATTCCTGGATTCCTGAAAAAAAAAACAAAAACAAACAAATGAATTCGATTTGATGATTAAGATTTGATGTGAAAAATAACAAAATTATTCGTGTACTATTATATGAACCAGCTGTTGCTCAGTGTATATATGTGGATGTGTGTGTGAGAAGCTTTAAAGCTCTGTACAGAAAACTACTCCAAATACCGTTCGTATTCTTAAACTTCAGTTGAATCTTGTGTGTTGTATGCAACTGCCACGCTTCTGCCACAACAACTTCCGATCGTCTCCAATTGGGCACAAGACACGCAACACACATTTGTCAAGCTTGCAATTTTTGCCTGCCTCATTGGAATTGTTTATGCCACAATAAGGCTCGAAAAGAAAACCAAAAAAAACAGAACAGAACAGAGAATTGCTACATGCGGGGCAAGTGTAGCAAAAATATTTGCACAGGCTACCGTTGAAGCAGCTTTGCAAGGAATTCGAGTCGCATAAGCAAAAAAAAAAACAAAAAACAAAAAAAAATTCGCAACACTTTTATTTTTAATTAAAACTTTTATGTACACACATACATACATAAAACACACACACACACACACACACAGTTCCTTATAAACATGCCAAACGTTAACGCTGGTGGTCTAATAACAACAACAACAACAGCCCAACTCTGTAATGTAAACAATGCAGGGCAATGTTAACAGCAGTTTCATTTTACAAAAGCCGCCAAGCGCCTTAAAAGTAACAGAGACAGCCAGAGTTTGCATCGTTTAAAACAGCTAGCAAATCGCCCGAAAAATGATAAGCGCGCGACTTTAAACGCGCCTTTTACAAAACAACTGCACTAAAAATACGTTTTTAAAAAGCAACTTAAATAAAGTAACAAAATGTTTTTCTCCAATTATAATAATATGTATTTGAAGAACTATTGTTATAGGTAAAAATAATACAAAATATTATTTATACTTGATATGATTGTTTTATACAATATACAATTTGTTGTTTTACAGCTCTGTCTATGCAAGTCCTTTGCTCGCTTCAGCTGCCAATGGCTTGCAGTATGGCATGCAAACGGTGTCCTCACCCACCCACACGCACGCCCATCTACAGCAGCAACATCATCAGCACCAACAACAACAGCAACAGCAGCATCAACAACAACAGCAACATCACAACTCGACAAGCAGCAGTCCTGGTCCAGTGGGTCAACTCCACACGAGTGGCTCAACGATAACTGGACACAGTTCCCTGCTAGACGATGGCTATAACTCACCAAAGAGCAGCCACAGTGGCAACGGCGGTGCCAGTGGTGGCACCCTGCCAGCCTTTCAACGCATTGCACCCACCAGCGTTGGTGCTGGCTATGGCAACGGCGTAGCCAATGGATCTGGCAGTGTTGCCGAACGAGCTGGCTACGCATCGCTACCCAATTATCGCACTCACGTAAGTCAAGGCGAAAAGCTTGTTAACCAGTTGCTCGCCGCCGATGTTAATGTTGCAATTTTTGTCTGCAGGGCGATGTATGGAGTAGTCCTTTTGAAGCAATTGGTTACGCGTCCAGTGCCAGCAGCCAGGGACAGTTGGGTGGCAGCGGTGCAGCGGTTACAAATGTGATACGCAATGGACGTGTTGTTGCCGCCGCTGCAGCAGCCGCTGCTGCTGTTGATGGTGCCGCCAATGCTGTCGATCCTGCACGATCATTTCTCACCAATGCCGCTCATCTCTCCGCATCGGCATCGCTAACAGCAAGTAAGTGTGGCCCATACTTACAACTACTTATATGTGTATATGTAAATAAATAAGTTTTAGGGTCCGTTCGTGCCACATTTGTCTGCCGTGTGGCCACAAATCGAGCACAGTTTAGACTGGTTCTTAGGTAGAATTTCACACTCAAACAGTTGTTCAAGCTGCCAAATATATATATATATATATGTCTGTGTATTTGAGCTATTTGCATAGTCTGTGTAAATCCTATTTTAGGCAAAATTTTCTATTTCTGCCAAATGGCTAAAACATTTAAGGAACAAATAAAGCTACAGCAAAAAAATAAACGAAACTCAAAGTTAAAATCACATTTTAATAGATTTTATCATGTTTATTAAAACAAGTAAGAAGGATGGACAGGGTTGTATCGACTTGGCTTTAAATGCTGATCAAGAACATATATAGACTTTATGGTTTGGGAGATGCTTCCTTCTGCCTGTAACATACTTTTGCACAAAACTATTATACCCTTTTTTTTAACCCATTTTTAGTGGGTTCTGGGTATAAAAAGGATCGATTTAAGTTAAGTTTGAGCTTTGAGCTTATACATAGATGAATATATTCTGAGTTGACTACTAAAATTATTCTTATATATTTTCAAAACTCTTCAAAAGCTAAAACCATCTGTGATTTTAAACGAATAGTTTTCTCAATGCATAAAGTCCGATATTTGTTCGTATATTATTGATCTTAACAGGAAAAAAGTTTTTTTTTTCAATTTTCAAACAAAGAACTAAGTTAATTTTAATATATTTTATTTATTTGATTTTTTAAATTCATACATTTCTATATATTTAAGCATAACGTATAATAAATTCAATTAATTTTTGATCAACTCTTGAACAAAATGAACAAACAAACACAGCAAACAGTATAATACAACAACAAACAATAATAATAAAATATTATAAAAAAAAAATAAAAACGCACACATACACACACACACATACAGAGAAAAAAAAATATACATAACTACATGTTTAAAAAAAAAACGCAAAAAAAAAAAACAAAAAAACAAAAACAATCCAAAAATGAATACAAATTTCGATTTTTCTTACTATGTACTTAAATTCCCAAAGCATTACTCGATGCCGATTTTTTCACTGAGGGGCGAGAATGTGTCAATTGTGGTGCGATTTCAACCCCATTATGGCGACGCGATAACACGGGACACTATTTATGCAATGCATGCGGCTTGTATCATAAAATGAACGGCATGAATCGACCACTTATTAAACAGCCTAGAAGATTGGTAAATGTAAAAAAAACAACACAGCAACAATTACAACAACAACAACAAACAACAACTACAAGTATAACTAACTAACCAAAAACATTCAAAAACAATAGTATCGAATTTTGCTTTTGTGTGGAACAAAATTTTAAAAAAAAAAAAAAAAAAAAAAATAAAAATAAACATACTGTTATTAGAGCGATTTTAAATAATGGGCTATAAGAACTTATAGAAATCCGCCAGCCAGACTGCAGTTGCAACGTGCAACGTTCTCGCTTCAATCATTGAAATCGAATCTGTACCATTACAATATGGAACCAAGAAATGCATAAAGAGAAAATTAATTGAATTTATTATATTAGTCAAGCGCTAATTATATAGTTTTGTATGCCTGAACAAAAAACAAAAAACAACAAAACAACAAAAATATCAAACTAAAACCTTAAAAAAAAAAAAACAAAACAAAACAAAATCAAAAACAAAAAAAAACCGCTTTTCTTCATTACAACAAATTCTAATTGCATTATTACAGTGGCCGCTGAATCAGGCGGGGATTTCTATAAGACCTACCCATATAACGTGACCACCGGTAGCCGCAGTAAGGCCACAACAAATGCCAACAGCGCTGCCGGTTCCGGCGCAGGCTCAACGTCAGCGACAACGTCGTCGTCAGTGACTTCAACGGCGCTCGACGAGCACGTTAGTCGCGCCAATTCGAGACGCTTGGTAGGTCGTCCATTAATTATGCATATGTAGTACCGTAGTAGCCAAACAACCAAACCAAACCAAACCAAACCAAACCAAACCAAACCTAAACAAATCAAACCAACCAAATCAAACCAAATCAAACCAAAACAACCTGCAAGCCAAAAACACACAAAACAACTAAAAAAAAACCCACAACTAACATGTCAGTACATAAATATTACTAACTAATTACACGAAGCTTAAAGTAGGATAGCTAAAAGTGACCCTACATTTATTTTAAATCTTTTACTAACCTTGGTTTGTAGATGTTAAAAAAAAGAAAATATTTGCATATTTGAGGTATGATTTAAAGTCTTAGCATAATTTTGTTGAACGCTTATGAAACCAATACTACTTAACAAAGTTCATTTCAATACAAAATATTATTAAAAAGTTGTCAAAAATATATTTTTTTCTTAGAATGTTAATGAGTTTTAAATCTACAGATTAAAATAAACATTATGTCTAAAGATTTTGAACGCATGATAATTGTGCTTTTAGTTTCGTAAAATACTAAAAAAAAAAATAAAATGGATAATTACTAAAATTTTAAAAGCAATCAGTTAGCCACTATAGCAACGAAAGTTACCTGATTTGTTTTGGTGCCTATTCATATTTTCAGTATTAATATACTTGGTATTGATTGGTTTGTTTAGTTTGGTACCCCTTAGCAGGAATACCCTTTCCTTCCCTTAAATAAAAAAAAAAAAAAAAAAAATGTTGTTCCACATAAAAAGCAAAAAAGAAACACTCACAAAACTCACACACTTCAACACGCGCACACAAACACACACATACTAATATGAAAATTATTTTCCAAACCAAAAATTTAAACAGAGCGCCTCCCGACGTGCTGGCATGTCCTGTTCCAACTGCCAGACAAGCTATACATCGCTGTGGCGTCGCAATCCTGGCGGCGAGCCCGTTTGCAATGCCTGCGGTCTCTACTTTAAGCTGCACAATGTGGTGCGTCCACTGGCCATGAAGAAGGACACCATACAGGTAAGTTGTGTGCCTTGCAACCTTAAATATCAAACGTGTATACTTAATCTAATCTTTAATCAACTCCCAACAGAAACGCAAACGTAAGCCAAAGGGCTCCAAGAGCGAAAAGTCGAAGAAATCAATGAGATCTTCCCAAACGGCTTCATTGGTTGCCACAAACGCCAACAATGCCTGCCACAATGTGGGCATGCAACTAGAGGCACATGGTCAGCAAATGGATGTCAATGATGGTGGGTTTTGTTAATTTTAATTCATATTTTCTCATACACATACATTGTCTTGTTTTATTATTTGTTCGCATGCCTAATTTGTGATGTCTGCTTTCTCTCTCTCTCTTTCTCTCCCCCTGCATGTTGTTAATGCATCCTAAACATCAGAAATGAAACCACTTGCATATATGTCATCATACGCATCGCAGCAGCAACAGCAGCAGCAACAGCAGCAACAACAGCTACAGCAGCAACAGCAACTAAACATTGAGCAACATTCATCAGCGGCCAGCTCACCGCAAAGCATGGCATCATCCTCATTATCACCCAATGCAACATCTCAACAACAGCAGCAGCAGCAGCAACAACTTTGTGCTGGTCTGGACATGTCTCCCACATCCTCCTATCAAATGTCGCCCATTAACATGCAACAGCAACAGCAGCAGCAACAGCAATCATGCAGCATGCAGCATTCACCAACTACGCCCACATCAGCAATGTCACATTCCATTTATTCCACACCATCGCCAACGCAGCTTAACAACAACAATTCACTATTTAATCACAACAATAATAATAACAACAACGATAGCAATGAGAATAACAAACAAATTATACAGAAATATCTGGAAGCTCAACAATTGAGCAACAGCAGCAGCGATCAACAATTATTGGCACAGCAGCAGCTTATGCACCTGATGCCGAACTCCATTACGGCAGCAGCTGCGGCAGCAGCAGCAGCAGCAGCAGCAGCGGCGGCGGCCGTCAACACGGCGATCAAATCGGAGTTAGCCGCCAACACCAACATGAACAGCAACAGCAGCAAACAATTGGCTGCCACAACAACAGCAACAACACCGACCACGGCATCGAACACACTATCCTCACTGAGCCACAACAGCAGCCACATTATAAACCTGCAAAATCCATATCAACAACTTGGTCAGACGGAGATGCCCTTGTGTAAATCGGCGCTAAGCGGACGCACCTCTTCCCCCTACTATCATCTAGCCGAAGAGGAGCAGCCGGCCATCATTAAACTGGAGCAAATGGATCAACAGCAGCAGCAGCAGCAACAACATCAACAACATCAACATCAGCAACAACAGCAACACCAGCAACATGATGAAATGTTGCTTAGTCGCTCAACATCCATTGACGAGCACTACGAACTGGCCGCCTATCATCGCCAACAGTTGCAACAGCAACAGCAGCAACATAATCTACAGCAACAACATGAGCAACAAATTGCCAGCTATGCATTGCATGCTGCTGCACAGCAGCAACTACATGAATTTGGACGCAAATATGGCGTCGAGCGCGAGACAATTGTTAAAATGGAGTAAATTGCAGGCGATACCATGAAGATGACCAAAGATATTGTTGTTATATAAATCTCACAGCTCCAAAGAAACTTGAATCTATATTTTTGATAAGCATTTTAATTGCGTATACCAAAAGTTCTCGAAGAACTTTCAACAGGCTCATAAAAGCACAAAATCACAAAAAAAAAAACAAAAAAAAAAAAAAAAAACAAAAAAAAAAATTAAAAAAAAAACTTGCACTCGTTTTGTAAATACATTTAAGCAAATTGAATTGACATAAGCTATTTTGTTGAGATTAGTTCTCAGCTACTCGAGTTTTGTTAATTAAAATATTAGTTTAATTTTTAGCGAAATGTCTTCTGCAACATAAAACTTGCTTGTTGTTTGATTTTAATTGTTACGACCCAAATACTATTTCCTGTTATGAATATGAATACCAATTGAGATTTCTTACTATCGAATTCCGAACTAGATTTTTAAGCTATTTTTTATTCAACATTAATAATGAATATATCAACTAAAAGAATAATCTCATGCAATTTAGTTAATAATTTATCACATTTTTTACAAACATATATTTAATGCCAAATTAAGTCTTAGTTTTGTAAAACTTTTTACATCATTTTGCAATATTATTATTATTATTATTTTTGAACAAATAAATGACACGTATCCAAAATTCCATTTCTCTTCTTTTTAAACCCAAGAAATTTTATTTTTAATTTGATTGTTTTTTATTACCGATTAAATCAGTCAACTCTTAAAATTCTGGGCTTTGCACCAAAGATACTGTAATAAATATTTATTATCTATTACAAAGATACAAAGATAATGTAATAAATATTCATTATCTATATTCATTATCTATTACATTATCTTTGATTAGCACTAATAATAGCAATATCAGAGCTTATCGAAAAAAATTGTCACCGACTTGTCCACTAATTAACAGAGCTTGTTACAGAGTGTTAACGCACTGTTAGACTCCTGTTATTGCAACATGTTATATGGTATAAAGTGTAACATACTCTTGGGCTGCAAAAAATAAATGCATGAGAAATATAATTTGAAATTTGTATTATCCAATATATAAATATATATATATTATCAACAAATAAATCCAATTAGATTACCTTAAAGTAGCATTATTAGATCTTATTTGCAAAGACAGTGTACTTATTGGTATTTGAATTTTTTCAGTTAAGGTAATAAGTAACTGAGGTTAGTTATTGGTCGGCTGCTAAAATTGATATTAAGGATAGAAAAACTTAGTTTTGAAATTGGGATGATTCCATCATATTCCATTAAGTTGATCAAGTCTTTGTGGCAATATAGCTGACAAAATTAAACAGCTTAGCGAAAGTATTTTCGATAAAGATTTAATAGTAAATTAATATTTTTAAAAAATATTAAGATTTTTTTGAAGCTTAGCAATAATGTGAAAATAAAATCTCAATTTACTTTTCAGTTTTATTTTAATAAAAGTTAGATCGTTTTTATGGTAAAATCAGAAAATTTTTAGACTTTTTTGTTTCAGCTTACAAAAAAAATCAGTATTCAAAAGTATTCAATTCTTCTGTAATTCAGAGTAATAAAATAAGAAATGCATAATATCAAGTGTAAACATATATTTATTTATGGGCTTAATTAAACTACAAATAATGCATGCAAGACATTTGGAGTTGCTTCTAGTTTTGAATATTAAATGTTCGGTCATCCATTGCTTGTATAATATACATATATATGTACATACGAATATGTACATACGTACGTATATTTTTATACGCCGCCATTTATAAAAGCGACAATTTTGTTGTTGCGCGATAAGATAAAGTCGCATTCCCAGTTTTGCTGTTTCTTTCTATTTATATTTGATTTTTGCTCTATTTTTTGTGATTAAAGTTGCCGTACAGTTGTTTTTTTTTATTAGACTCACGCGTTACAACAAAAACAACAACTAGCCAAAATCAAAAAGTCATTCAATGAGGCAAAAACTGTTTTTGTTATATATCAACAGCGTTGTTTGCATACGCGAGAGTGGGAGAGAACGAGAGCGAAGTCCACAAACAGTTACGCTGACTACGTGACTGTACAAAAGTCTACAGGGAACGTTGAGAACTGCCAGCTCGTGCAATGTTCAAGTGTTTCGCCCCATTATTTCAAATTGTGGCAGGCGGTGTAGGGTTTGATTGATAGCTGATAAGCGTCAGAGTCACCTGGACTACAACGAATTAGTTTTGATGGGCGCTATAGATATAGATAGGGTAAATATATATTGTTTCTGATAAACATATTGAAATCAGACGGGCCAGTAGTTGACTATCTCGCGTCAGTCAGTCATTTTTAGTATACATATTATAGTTTGTCCAATGTGCTTATAATATATATCTTTAATCGGTCATTGCAGATATTTAAAAATAAAAAAAAAACAAAACTACAGATTGCCAGTTTTGTGCTGCTCTAAACTGGGGCTGGGTCATGTTTGGCTATCAATGTTTTGCTCAGATAGCGGGAGGATGATAATGCCCCAACATTTGGCACATACATCGTCTTACACGATATCATATGTATATGCATGATAAGATATAGTTTTCATTGTTTTGATTTCTGCATTCTGTTTGATATTGATTTTGTTCGCTCTTGCTAGCCAATTGATTAATGCCGCCTATCTGTGTATAGACTTTAGTAACTGTTCAGCTATGGAATCAGTTAGTTGAAAAACCTATAAGAGGCTGGCAATTGTTTTAAATGTAGCGAAAGAGCTTTGACAGCTCTTCATTACATGTGGCAACACTTGAAAAAGAACATACGCAGCGCCATTTAAAGAGCAGTGAAAATAAAGTGACGGCAACAAACAGCAGCAGCAGCAACAACAACAACGCACAAGCAATACACAACCCAAGCGCTCCAAGTGCTGAAAAGCTTTATCGTTGTCGCCATCTTGATTTCAAAATGGCGCACAAGTTATCAAACGCGCAAGGCAGCAATAACAAACAACAAGCTCAACAACACACACACACGCACACACAATTAAATAAGGGCGTTGTATATAATGTAAGCATGAGGAATTGATTGTGTATATGTATGCACCATATGTGTGTGTATGTATGTATATAGCTTACACGTATACACTTTGTTCTTGCTCTGTTCAGTTCAGCTGCTTCATAAAATTGTACAAGGGTGGGGCGCCTGTGGTATTTCAGATACTTTTTTTAGCTTTTCTTAAAAGCATAGCAAGTCCTAACTTAGATTGGTTGTATTTTGAAAATAAGAATTTCATGATTTACTTAGGACAAGAATATTAATGAGTAATTCTCTGTTTTGTAGCAGAAATCTATAGAACTTGACATATTGATAGATGTTAACTTTTAATCGCACGTATTTATCTTAAAATGATAATGAACAGATATTCGCAGTAAATGAAGTATTGAGACTTATTTATCTTCCCACAAACAATTTATTGTTTACAGGGTACAATTTTTATACCCTAAACCCATTGAAAACGTGTTTAAAGGGTATAATGGTTTTGTGTGTTAGTATGTAACAGGCAGAAGGAAGCATCTCCGACCCCATAAAGTATATATATTCTTAATCAGCCGATTCGATGTATGAACGTTCGTCTGTATGAACGCGACGATCCCAGAGACTATAAGATCCCCGTTTTCGATATACAATTGTAATCGATAACAACAAAATCCTGAATTTGGTAAGCTTTTTATTGGCGTTTGAAACATTAAACGAAATAATGACAATCTACGAAATATGTGAATTTGTTGAAATCGGTTAAGAAGCACCGGATATATGGAACATTAAAGTTAAGTAAAGTAAGCAGTATTTGCGTACACACACACACACATACACATACTTGCAAGCACTGACTGTACGCGTAAAGTATAGGGTTCAGGGTCTAGTCGGGATTTGTCGACTAGAGCCTTCTTACTTGTTTTGAAATATTTTATTAAAATATCACGATTTTATTCACACTTATTTAAGTAAATTTACGTCAATGAACACGCATATAAACATATATACTCAATGTACATAAGTTATAAAGTTAAACTTTTTGCTTAACGCTCAAGTTTTATGACACCATTATTATTAGAATGGGGTTTATTTTTTATTGTTGTTTTTTTTTTTGCCTCAGACTTATTGCTGTCGGCCACAAAATAAATGTCACTTTATGTTTATGATGTTTTGTGGGGCGCTCTAACGTCTATTTATTATAACTGTGGTTTTTATAATTGCTATGTTGAGCGTATAATGTACACATTATATAACTGAAGACACCGACGACAGACGGCGATGCGTGTTTAAATGGAAAGTGCAAAACTTACTGTGCGAGCTACGAAATAACCGCACGGTAAGATATTATTTTTTTTACATGCCCATTGCCATAGATAGGCAATCTGTATCTGCGGCCACGATAATGCTTATAAATAAGATAATATGATTTGATAATGGTATTTACCATATGCAGAAAGTAAAAGAAAGGAGCGATAGTACTTATATATGTGCGAGCATGAATGTATCTGTAGACAAATGCAAAGCATAGAAAACAATTGGAAAGTAAGGTTTTGAAACATGCGGTGTCCCTAATTAAATGTTGACATCCGATTTCGATTTACTTTGCCAACAAATTCCTGGTAGAAAACGCAATGCACAAACAACATTTTGGTTGCCTCCCTTTTAAGGTAGAGTCTACTCTGAGTATGTTGAAGTTGTTCCCGGTTCTCTGGTTGGTTATGCAAACAGTTTGCATTTAGAGCAACGCAACAAATTCATTGCTTTGATTGTTGCTGTTAGTTTGGTGTTGTTGGTTTGTTGACTTGCTAGCTACAGTTCTGTGCTGTTGCTGTTGCTGATGTCTTTCTTTGCCTCGTTACGTTTTGTATGCCTTATCGCCAACTGACGTTTGTACTTCAAAATGTGTACTTAAGATAATGAAATGAAGTAAAAAAGCAGCACAAGCACAAGCAGCGAGGGCAACTGTCGTCGCAATGACAGAACGGCGTCGTGACAGTAACATGACGAAGCGTCAAGAGTCGTGAAACATGCGGCAACAAGAGGCGTGTAGTAAGCACATCAACGCAAATGAAAATATGTAGACACGGGCTTGTCATCAGCAACAACGTTGCCAAGACAATGATGTCTTCACAATGTCAGCTTTGAAGACAGACTTTCAATAAGAACAACAACTTAAACATACACAACACTTAATACCTAAAGGAGGGTCCTCTTGTACGAACTAAAAAAAAGTTGTCAACAAGTATAATAAGCTTATATTAACTAATTATTGTATTATTAAAATTTACTGATTAATTTATAAAAATAAATGATAAAAAATGGTCCGTATCTTAAGGTGTGATTTATTTCAGGTTTAGTTGAGTCATTGTATAAGAAACCTTTAAAGAAATTTTCATTGGCAAATGTTCAATAAATAACTTTTTCTAATGAGTATTAAATCACAATTATTAGTTATATAAACTATTAAATTTTTTTGGATTTTTGCTTAAAGATTGATACAAGTTTTAAGGTACAACAAAAAGTGCTTAATAGTACTAGAAAGAAATCGGTTACTTTATTGTACGTAGCTTTCGCCGCATGCAATTTCAAAACGATTACACCACAAAGAAACGAGAATCGTTTTAACAGATCAATGTATTTTGACTTGTATTAATAAGTGAAGGTATTTTTATATATGTTTGGAATGCAGTTAATAAACATAAGCATGGAATTTTAAACTCCACTTTGCACATTAGTAAAAGCACTCTGCACATAAGCATACTAATAATGAAAGGAAATGGTTTTAATTAATGCGCGTTTTTATCTAATCGGCTGGCCAAAATCGTTTATTTATTTCAACGGCAATTTTTTCTTTCAAGTGCTACTCGAATTATTATTATTATTATTATTTTTTCACTTTATAAATATATTTATTTTTTTTTGTAAGCGATTTGAACTTTGAAAAGCCAATTGAAAATATGAAATTAAATTAAATGCGGATTAAGCTTTGATCGTTAATAACACATCAGGTGCGTTACTCAATTAAAAGAGATCCGTTTAGATATGAACAATTTAAAAAGGGGTAATTATTATTATGCAAATAATACTTTCCAAGGCATATTTATATTTATGCACAAAACACATTCAACAGTTTAATGTTCAGATATTATGAATCTTTCCATTCGGCCTTTGGGATGAGCACTTAAGGGAATTTATGGATTATATTAATTGGTTTAATGCAATAATAAATCGCATTCTGACAAGGTGTTAATTGTTGTGTGTATGTTTTTTTTTAATTTTTTGATTTGTGATCTATTTTAAGAGTTGGGTATCCTAATAAATATGTGAGACGAGCGCGATTCGAAAAGAAACAATGTTTCCATGTTGAAAATCCCAGTTACACTCACCAACTGTGATTAGATTCCATGCCGTTGGGCGTCCAAACTTAAGGAAATACTGAAAAATTCAAATTATTATCGCTTATTATCTTGGGACATTATCAGTTCAAACACTGATATACTGATACAGAGCAACCAGAAACCAGAAACCAGAAAGAACCATAACCAGAAGCACAACGAGACCAAAAACCCAACCAAACAGAGGGCTCAGGCAGGCGCTGGGGAACACCTTAACAGATACCCCCAATACTGATACTGATATCCTACCGCTAGCAACAACAATAAGCAAAAGAAATTGATAGCAAATCTTCATTATCTTATAAATACGGAGGCACACAACTACTATTATTATTATTATTATTGTTATGTGCATGTGCGAGTATTGCTGCAAAAGCCAAGATTAGATACTTTTATCTAGCTAGGTCACCAGCAAAGAAAATTGGCAACGTCACAGCACGCATTATCGGTTAAGCAAATGAAGTGTGATTACCTGGGACATTGGTAAACCCTAGATGTTGACACAGCCCCGACCAGATATGGACATCGAGTTATCGCTGAACCCAAACTCAACTTGTTGTAGAGACTCCCGTTGGAGTAGGTTAAGGAGCAGCTGATTCTCTTTGAGCGTTCTTCTTGTGTACATTTTTGGGGGGCCTGTTGTTGCCACTACTATGTATGTGTGTGTGTTTGTGGCTCGAAATCTCTGTTAAGATACGTTAACTTATCTAAGGCCACTATCTATTCTCAGATATTCGATATGTTTGTTATATTTATATATATATATATATATATGTAACAATATATACATTTAGAGGTGTATTACATGCGACGACGATAGGAAAAATCACTTTTGTTGATAGGAACAATCAGTTGTGCACAATATGCGAGCAAAGTTTCAACTCGTTGGAGTCTAACACTTTCTCAGGTTATGCGGAAAAGTGATTTTTCTTTCTTGTTTGGTTTATTGCCATCTCAAATCGGACGTGTCGATTATCAGCAAGTGAAGTGGAACGTCCTCAAGAACAAGAATACAATATAAAACGTATCGAGGCCAAGTGAAGTTCCGTTAAACAATTCAATACATTTAATCGCGTTACACAACTAATAATAACAAGAAATAACGAAACCAACACACAAATATGGTTGTTCATTTAAACGAATACATTTTTTTTGGGGGTTTTTTTTTTTTGGCTTGTATGGTTCATAAGTAATTAATAATGTTCGTCATATCGGAGTGTCTGTGGGAATCAATGTGTTTTTGGGCTACCATTATAAACCAACCCGCAACAGAAGCCCCTTTCAACCCCAGAGCCAGTAGCCATGATTGCTAATGGCGTCGATGTTGTTATTGTTGTCGAACCTTCACTGGTCATGCGAACACAAAGGCCAACAACAACAGTGACATCGGATTATTATGGATTGCCAGTTATTATAATGACTCATGTCTGGGCCATATTGATAAACAAAGGTGCGTATATATACGTATAAAGGAGGCAAAACAGCAAAGCTTACGTTGTCAAGAGACAACATTTTGCATTGGGTTTTGTCATTGAGTACATAATGGCTTAGATATATACCATATAAACATTGTACTTGTAGTTTTACTCAGCAGATGTGCCACAAGTGTCTTTAGTTCTGGGAACCATAAGAAAACTTACAAAGTTGTTTTCATTGTAAAAAACTATAAAATGTAAAGCTAACTATAAACCTGAAGTGCCTGTAAAATTAATTCGAAGCGACTGTCAAAGGTGCTTGTTTAATATTATTGTTCGTTTATGATATGTGTGTTATATATTGCCACATATTTGCATCTTTACAAAATTCTACAGATATGCTTTTTATTTAAATGAATGTCAAAATTGTAGCATCACTTGATACTGTGTTATGATATTCGTTAAACAATTTGGAACACAACGCAGGATGCATTTTTATAAGTATTATGATTACCCTGCCCTTAAAAATGCTTATATATTAATGCTTATATATATTACTCATAATACTCATATTTTGTACATTTTCTGGAATAAAACATTAGTCAAACTCTAAATTTTGTTTTGCTTTAGCCATATCAGTCAACCATTTAAAAAGCTCAATTATAATAAGTACTTAGCAGATTCATATAATTTCGAACTTTCTAACAACGAAGGTTTCTATATAACGAAACCTTTTCAAGAACACTTCAATTAGCTTTAGTTATTATATGTAACTAGCTTTCTATATAACGATGTTTTTTTTGTCGGTTTGAGATTCGCATTATGGAATTCCGACTGTACCATACCTTAAGTATGAAATTTAAGAACTTCTTTTGTGTAGTAGAATCATTTTAGTTTCAAAGTTAAAAGTTAACTAACTTTTATCACGTGTACTCTTCCGATAAAATATAATATAATCAATAATATTTTTTGAAAATTAAAAAATAATTCACTTAATAAGCATAATTTACAAAAACATATCTGATTTTAAAATTAAAATCTATGAAATTTAGCTAATAGTAAAAATATAAAGCTCAACAAACTAAGATTATTAAAACATTTAAATTTGCTTTTAAATACATCTTACTAAAAAAGTTTGTGTTCATGTCAAAGAGACTCACGTCAACGATAGCTGGTAGTTGGCAGTTGGCAGTTGGTAGCTGTGTGGCTATCATTGCGTGCCATGGATGATTTATGGCCAAAGAGCATAGCAGGTTAATAGAATTTTACTTGAACTCAAATTGCTTTCACCACAACGAACGAATGAAGACAGCAGCAACCATAGCAACAACAGCTATCCAGCAAACAACAACAACAACAATGACGCCATTACAAAATTTCCATTTTAATTTGATTGAACCACGCCACAATGGCGTGGTCGTTATTGGTGGTTGTTCTTCCTATTTGGTGGTTGATGGTGCACCCTTCCTCCCCTTACAGCCTAGCATGGATTTAATGAAAGAAATAGAACTGCGGCATGGCATTTTGTTGCTATTTCCCATTTTTCAGTTATAAGTAAGTAATTAAAACTATGGCGCGCCTTTGTTGGCATTTTTTGTTCATTTTTGTTTCTTGGCGTTTAATTTTCTTGGAGTTCTTTATCAGCCGCCCAGACGACCGCTAAAAAATAAATCGAAACAAAAACAAGTCAACCAAATTGAAGCAGCAAGTATTGCGTATGTAGTATTTTTTATATTTATATATATATATACAATTTATAAATTAAATTTCGAAAACAGTGAGTACTTCAACTGATCGACGATACTGTCAAAAGGCGTCGAAAAGCTGATAACTGAGTTTCGATTCATTTCGTTTCGTTTTCATTTTGCGGAGAGCAGCACTTGAAACTGCATGGACAAGTTGAAGGGTATAAAAAAGTGTGTGATTCTAGGAAAGATACGAACAGTCATATACATATGTACATATGTACATATGCTATAAACATACTATGTACAGCTGTGTAAGCTGTTTGGTCAGCAAACCCTCCAAATGGAAGATTTGAGCACCATAAATTCCTTAGTTTTTTGTGCCGCCAATAAGTCTTGTGTCTTATGGCCATAAATTTTTGTTGGCTCCCAATATTTTAAGCTAGGCGGCTTGTGTCATCAACGTTGGGGTATTAATTGCACGACTTACCTATAAACAACAGTTCGACCGACCAACTCTGACTGTGATTCGAGGCGCCATACTCTTACGTTTCTATACCGCAGTCCTCTTGGAGTTAATCGTAATGTTGAATTCATGTTGCGCCATTTGTAACAACAACATCAACGTCAGCGTTGTTGGCCGAAAAGGTGCATGAAGGCTGTCAGCTTTTTTTGAGTTTCATTTTGCATTTTGTTATTAATCACTGTGTTGATGTTTTGTGACACGATCCCCGCCAGCATATCTAAAATATGCCTTGAGTATGGCTACTTTAAACAGGCAAAACTATTAGATACTTTTGTTTTGGCTGTGCTTTTAAGATTTGGCCACATGATTTATGTTTGCCACAAGTCCAAACAATTAAACTTATCACTGCCGTGTGCCATTGTTAGCGATATGCTAATAGAATCCGTACATGGATGCGTTCACATACGTGTATGTAAAAAGAAATTTGCCAGAAACTGTAGCGATATATACTAAGTATACATATACACTAGGCAAGCTCGCCGGTGTTCATTTTTCATTCAAATTGATTTATGTGGGACCTGCTGAGGCCTGCTGCTTTTTCTCTGCTCTAGTAGTATAATGTGTGTATGTTAATGACCGTCATATATCTGTTTGCTTTATGGCTGTAACTATAAACAATTTATGATATTGCCAAGACTCGTGTGTTTCTTAGGTACTTATAAACACTTTTGTAAGCATATTTTCCATAACGTCGCTAAACATATATCTTTGGAACTGTGGTGATCTTAACTCCCTATCACACCTCAATCAAAACTCATCCCTATGATATTAATACGATTATAAAGGTTCGTGTATTTTTAGCGTTAGTTTCCATAAAATTTGCAGCACTTGATTACTGTTTTTATACCCTGAAGCCATTGAAAATGGGTAAAAAGGGTATAATGGTTTTGTGCAGAAGTATGCAATAGGCAGAAGGAAGCCCCTCCGACTGAACGCGTCGATCTCAGAGACTATAACAGCTAGAGACTCCCGATTAGAACTTAAGCTCGCCTTATCTTTAGGCAGTAGAAGTTTGTTTTCGATTTTCGATAACTCTTCCCGTTTTCGATATGCACATGGGATCGATAACAACAAAATCCTGAATTTGAAAGACTTTGAGACGTCGTTTGAAAACTTTAACAAAATAATGTCAATCTGTGAAAATTTTGTTGAAATCGGTTGAGAATCACCGGAGATATGGAACATTGAAGTTGATTCTGCTGTATGCAATATGCGCATACACACACACGCACACATACTTGCAAGCACTGACTGTACGCGTAAAGTATAGGGTTCAGGGTATAAGAGTAATTAATTTTACTGTGCGCTTTTTAAAATTTCAACTATGCAACTTTTTGATTCAACTAAAAACATTTGATTTAATATCAAAACGAATATGAAATGTATATTTAAATCAAGAGCATGCAGCTTAAATCAAAATGCATGCACTTTAAATGCATGCACGCAAAAATCTCCAAAATCAACATTTTTAATAGCTTCTTGTATTCAAAAATCTCCTAAATCAAAATTTTTATTAGGTTCTTCTTCTCATTCAAAAATCTTCAAAATCAACATTTTTAATAGGTTCTTGTATTCAAAACCACCAAAATCAATTCTAGCAAACATAATTTAAAGAAAAAATATGGTCTTTTGTTTGCTTAAAAACAGTTGAAGAAATTGAATTTGTTTTATAACCCTTTATTACTTTCATATTTCAACTGTTAACTGCTTACTAGCCTAGTAAGTGCTAAGTTAGATGTAAAGAGAATATTTGTAGTAAAAAGTATTAGGATCAGACAACCCTAAGCAACATTGTATATGTATGTGTGTGCAGCAAAGTCCCCACATTTATATAGTTGTGTCTATTGCAAAGTATTGCAATAAATTCAAGACAACTTATCCTTGACACGTGTATTTTTTTTAGTGCGTGCTAAAGCAAAATTTTGATTATATGTCAAATAGTGTCTGAATGTGCTCAAAAAAACACACACATAGCACACAATGGTTGTAAGTTTTGTAAGCTTTTCATTTGTTACAACACTTGAGACAATCATGAAGTGGAATTAAGTTGCCCACACAAACAAATATTAGAGGGCCCTAATATAAATTAGTGTGGGGGGTACGGACAGGTGCCTGATGCCAATGCCAGTTAGACCCAAGTGTTGACTAACTTGGCGCGGTTTATTAGTTTGCCAGAAAGTGTTTTACGACTGCAATTAGAAAATGCGCGAAGCTAAATTGCACAATCGACAAATAGCTGACTGTGCCAGCAATATTCTCGTGTATTGAAAGGGGGGCACAAGCTACAAGCTATCGGAGCAAGAGCTGGAAGTGGAGCCTTGTTCATAAAATATATATATATATATATATATATGTATATATTTTATGTGGCTGGCTTGCTTTCGATTTTGGTTGACGCCACGGAATGTGGCTGAGCACCAAAGCATGCGCAATTTGTATCTATGAGATACTTATCGCTGGGAACAGCAACAATATTTCCCGATGTCGCTGCCTCTTACCCTGTTGTTGTTTGCTATTCACACACACACACACACACACACACACACACACACATACAAACATATACACCTATAGTCAATGTACACACAGTTGCAGGCTTATCGCTGGTGCGATAAGATAACCAATACCTGCACAGATACAGATACAGATACAGAGCGCTGCAAGAGCATAGAAATAAATCATAACTCACACAAACGGGCAACCGCAAGTGTTCTATATACCATATATATTACCAAGTGAAGAGCGCTGAAAAAGTGCGTCTGTATGGGTTTTATAATTGGGCGCTGAGGTGCAAAAGGTGCTAAACGCGGCAGGCACCGCAATGCGTTGCGTTCACATCGACGTAGACATCGGTGTTGGTATCGCTGCTGCTGCTGCTGCTGCTGTCGTCGTTGTCGTTGTTGTCGGTGTTGTCGTCGCCATCAGGCCCGGGCTCGAGTTGGTCTCAAAAAATAGCACTTATTATTATTATTAAATGTCGCGCGGGAAACAACGAAATCGCTCGACGGATGCCAAAAGTACACCCTAACTAATTTTGCCCACACACAAATTGAACACAAATTTCTTGGTGAATTTTCCAAAAAAAGTTTTAATTGCGCGCGCATTATCAACAGGTGTTTTCCTTTAGCGTGCACAGCAAAGACATTTACCAGTGTATGTGATAATTTTGAAAAACAAAAATCAAGTGATAAAAAAGAACGCAACTTAGATAAAAAAAACTAAACAACAAAACAACGAACATTTAATGGTTTGCAATAGTATTGATATAGTTGATATCAAGATGCAGCTGAAGGTTTGTATAAATGAAAAAGTTTTTGGAAAAATAAATATAAAAACGATTCTTTTATTGGAATAAATTAAAAATTAGGAAAATAATGTGATTTAGAGTCAGACTAATTAAGTTTTTCATACGCAATTAATTAGTCTGAAATCAGTATTAAATAATTAATTTTATTAGATATTTAGTTTTAGCTACCAAATCTACATTTGACTGAGAAAAACAATTTAATGCGAGTAAATTTAAAAAAAAAACAAAAGAAAACTAAAACTAAATCATTTCAAATCAGTTTATCTTGAAAAATAAAAATACTTTAACATTGCAGTGTGAGCTCTTAGAATGCAGTATCCAAAGAGTTAGGCGCCATAAAAAAGTTGCCAGTGGTTTCTCACACCGGTTCATTAAATTGACCAGCTACAGATGAGCCGCAACACCAAACCTATAAACATTTTTATGGTATTGCCATAAACATTTTCAATTGTGTGTTACCATTACGTTAATGAGCTGACAAGAGTTTGGCCTGATCAACGATATGTTTTCAAGTAGCTAACATTTTCATTTTTATGCCCTTAAAAACAGTGTGTCTTCAAAATATTATGAATATTATAACGATATCATAAATGATTAATCACGCAGTCAACTCTTTTTTTTTTTTCGTTTGCTGTCGATTTTAATGTCAGCCATTTTGCTTGGTTTGAAACAAGGTCGAAAACGGCAGCAGCGCCAGCGGCAGTTAACAGATTTTGTTGCCAGAGGGACAGACAGAGACAATTTTCAGTTAAGATAAGACAAATTGATTTATAATGAATGACTCACCCGTCGCTTGCACGCAGCTCCAACAACTGCGACATTTAACAAAAAAACACACAAGAAAAAAAACTGCATTTAGAAAAAAAATTCAAAAGTGGAAAGATGTTTTATCTTTATGAGGCCAAAGCGAAATTGCGGCGGTGGCGTCAAAATACCTTTAAAATAAAAACAGAGATCCTTTGAGTTCTTGACCAGCACGCGCAGTTTTTTCATTCATGACAAAAAGGTCAATTTTTTCCTTTTTTTTTTTATTGAATGTTACCTAAAAAGTAACGCTGGTAATGTGAAATTTATGTCAATCTTATCGCCTCGCTTCGGGTCCGGAGCCACGCAAGGGATGAGTGCATCAAATGTGGAAGTGAATTGCTTTATGAATGAAACAATTGCCAACCCTTAGATCCATGGGGGTTGTCTTTTTTCGTCGTTTTTTGTTTGCTTGTAATCTGTTGCAACGGAAGTTGCAACGCGAACCAATCGCAATCGAGTTGGAGTTAACATTTGGTTAATGGCCGCATTGGCGGCTGCAAATGATTGCGATAGTATATTGCAGGGTTAGATACTTGGTCAGAGATAGTTTTATTAGACACGCGTTGCCAGTTGACAGTTGACGGCTGATAAGCTCAAGGGTCAAAAGCGGCTTAGACCATACGACTTTAATGGAGTTGTAAATGCAGCTGGCCTTTGGACATCTAATCTCAATATATATATATATATATATATGTATATATATACAGACACTTTGTATACAATTCGTTTTTATTAGAAGAGAAGAAAAAAAAACTCATTGCTGGGCGGAATTTTTATATTTAATTGAAAGCTGACAAGATCTTAGCTTTTGCAACGCCACTCGTTAGCCAGCGTCAAACGAAAGCGAAAAGAGGTGCGATTATGCATATAGCCAATATCTTTTGTTTATATAGATAAAAAAAAACAGCGTTGTAGGTGTGACTGCAAAGATTTCATTCATAAATGCGTATCCGATACCCCATGACGAACTCGAGCAAATACTCGTAATGTGCGCATACCTCTTACATGACGGCGGCTAAGCTTATGTATTGTAATAAATGTTTTCTTTGGTTGTTTTTTTCTTTTTTATCTGTTCATGTCTATTGGTGACGTAGCCAATCGTGAGCTTGCGGGGGGTGGTAAACTCAAACATGACCTCCCAACTCCCCAGCAGCAGCAGCAGCAGTAGTAGCAAACAGCTGATTGTGTATGCTGATAGCAGTTAACGGATAAGATATTGTCGTTTGGTAGCAGTATCTTAACTAAACTTTCAGGTTCATGCACATACATACATAACTACATAAGCACAAACATTGGCACGTGTATATAGCATATCGTACAGTATCATATCATAGTAGTACTACATCCTAGATTATAAGCAATCACGTTCGCAATTTATTATCTCTGTAGAAGATTCATTGAACTACTAAGTATATCATTTAATGTTTCTTGCATTTGCAAAAATCTAATCGCTCGCAAACTAATTACATTCGTTATTAAAATAAAATTATACAAAAGCTTAGAATGTTTACCTTTTTGATACTCATATTTAGTTAATAATAAAATTTGAAAAGTAATTTCACAATTATTTTAAGTCTTAAGTCTAAACCTTGACACCTAGGAAATTTGTGTGATTTTCAATGAATCATATTCAGTTAGGCATTTCTATTCAACCTATATCGATCATTTCTGCCATACCAAAAACTTTCGGGGAATTTAACTTTTGTTTTATGTCTTTAGAGTTGACGTAATTTTCCAAGGAAAATCTTTTTTTTTTGTTATTAAATATTGAAAAAGTTGAACTGCTTTAAAATATTGCCTTAAAATGAATTTTTTGAAGCAGAGTATTTAAATTAGGTTCCAATCAAATTAAATGAATGTTTGCTAGACTTACAAATTACAAAAATTAATTTTGATTTGCAATTTTTTTCTGGGTAAGATACTTTAACTAAATAAATATGTTATAAAGAGTTCAATTTTTAGCTGTGAGTGAAAGACGCCGGTAATATATATTCAGTTTATTATATTGTTTTTGGTAGAATAAACTTTATATAGCGGGGTCGAATTAATACCATTGATAACTTTTTAAAGAACATGCAACTTTTAATTTACCATTTTTATAGTTTTGCTTTAAGGTTTTAGTATATTCTCAACTCAATATTAACTCAATGAAGTGAGCTTAGTGAGTTTTCATGTTATTAGCATAGTATGAGTTTAATGTGCGGTTAGCCTTGAATTTTATTTTTTAGTACGGTTTGTACTTGGGACTTTCCCTTTAGTGACATAAAAACGCACCTAAAAGCTTTGAAAACTTTATGGAACTCGTAAAGAGCAGAGTAAAGCACAGTTAGGCCCTCGAGCACCGTCATGAATCAGGTGACGATGACGATCGCATATTGACACAACTCGACTGAGCCACCCCCACCAAATGAGGTCATTAAACAGAAAGACAGACATAAAATAAATAATAATATACAAACTGACGTACTTAACAAGACCTGAGTAACAAGTTTTATTTTATAGTTGTCTTTTTATTTTTCTCTAATTTGTTTTTTGTCCAAACTGGCGCGATATTGTTAAGTTTGATTTCCTGCCCGCAAAAGAAAGAAAAAAAAACACTACCAACCCGAAATCGAAACTGAGTTCTGTGAGCAAACAGAAAAACTGAACCATAGTTCGATGCATTTGTAAATTGGGAAAAGTGAAAAGTGTGTTGTAACAACACCGACCAAAAAGGCAGAAAGCAAACAGTGAAAGAAGTTGAGGCACAGGCCACAAGAGAACACTCAAGAAACTCGAACTTGTACTCGCGTTTTGTATTTTTGTATTTAATGATTTGTAGGCGACAAATTGAGTTGCGAGCTGTGAGTTTTGAGCTCCGAGTCTCAGCTTGGAGCGGCGTCTTTGAACATTTGTCGTTGCCGGCTTTTTTTTTTTTTTGGTCTGGGGTTTTCTTTATTTTTGCGCTTGTTGACTTTTTTTTGTGTGGCGGAAATAGAGGCGGCCGGCCAAGTTCGCATTGTGTGGCCGGAACTGGAGCCACACTTTTGACAACAAGCTGTCAACAAGACTAGTCCATTCATCATTAACGCCTTGGCCATTGCAGATGGAAGCGCAGACGACGCCGCAGCAACAGCAGCAACAGCAACAGCTGCAACAACAGCAACAACAACAACAACAACAACAGCAGCAACAAGTGCTGAGCAAACAACAGCTGCAATTACTGGATAAAATCAAAATTGAATCTAGCAACGGCAACGATCAGCAAGCCAATACTGTGCTGGATCAGGATCAACAGGAGCAGCAGCAACAACAACAACAACAACAACAGCAAGCAACAACAACAAGTGTTGGTGTTCTAGTGCAGTCAAATAGCCAAACAAGTGAATCCGACGAACAACTGCAACAGCAGACACAATACGTTGTACTTCCACGCACACAACAACGACGCATACTGACCACAGCGGGCACACTGTAAGTTAAAGAATCGATTCGAAATATATTAAAAATCTACATCCTTTTAAAAGTAGGGCTATAGCATTTTAAAGCACCATTGCTTCAATGTTTATTAATTATTTCTTTATTTAATTTGATAATATTTTAATAATATTGAATTTTCCATGAGGTGAGCATGAACTGACGTATTGTCGTTATATATTGTTTAGTAATTTTTTATACCCTGATCCCATTAAAAATGGGGAAAAAGGGTATAATGATTTTGTGCAAAAGTATGTAACAGGCAGAAGGAAGCATCTCTGACCCCATAAAGTATATATATTCTTGATCAGCATCAACAGCCGTCCGTCTGTCTGTATGTATGAACGCGTCGATCTCAGATTTGGAACTTAAGCTCGCCTAATCTCTAGGCAGTATAAGTTTGTTTTCGATTTTCGATAACTCTTCCCGTTTCCGATATACACAAGGGATCGATAACAACAAAATCTTGAATATGGAAAACTTTGAGATAGCGTTTGAAACATTAAGCAAAATAATGACAACCTGTGAAGATTTTATTAAAATCGGTTAAGAAACAGCGGAGATATGGAACCTTGAAGTTGAGTATGCAGTATGCAGTATGTGCGTACATACAAACACACATACTTGCAAACATTGACTGTACGCGTAAAGATCAGGGTATCGTCTAGTCGGGATTTCTCGACTAGAGCCTTCTTACTTGTTCGGAATGATTATGCGCAAAAGTCTTTCAAGTATTTTCAAGAGCATGCCGCAAATAATATTTTTCAATGTTGTTTGAGCTCTTGCTAAGTTAAAATATTCAGGACTTTTAAATATTTTTTATTGGAATTTTTTTTTCTTTTTTTTGTTACTTTTACCTTTTTGCAAAACGTTTTAGTAAACAGTAAGAAAGGAATAGTTATTAGAAAAATATTGGCAACCAATATTTTATTATTTTTTAAAAATATTCCTAATTAAAACTATTATCGTTATTTAAAAAAAATTTGTTTTTAAATCTTCAGCGAGCTGAACGAGACGCGTGAAGGCGATCACAGCACCAATAATAGCAACAGTGGAAGCTCGAATTCGGCACCAGAGACTCACATCGAGTATCAGCGTAGTTCGCACCACTCACCCCACTACATTCAAATGGCACCACGAACCGCTGCCGAGGTTGCCGAGCAGGTGGCAAATGCGCCTCCGGACACACTGTATGCTTATCCCTCTGGTCAAATCATATGCAGCAGTGATGATGTGGCGCTCATTAAAATTGAAACAATTGACAAGAGCGAAGTATCGGGTGAATTGCAACAACCACAGCAACTAACACACCAGCAACAACAACAGCAACAATGTCCTACGCCCAATGGTGGACCTTATGGTGAAACTATTGTGGTTAGCAGTGAGGCTGCACTGCAGCATCATCATCAGCAACAACAGCAACAGCAACAACAACAGCAGCAGCAACATCAGCAGCAACAGCAACAACATGCAGCAGTTGCAGCTGCACAAACGCACAATGTGCGCTATGTTGATGAGCCTCACGGCGGCAACCTGTACTATGAAACGTCCGTTGTGGAGGCCAGTGTGCATCCCAACGAGTCCAAGACCTATGCTGATTTGGGCAATGCTTATGCCACCTTTCCGCCCAACTCGACCTTCAGCAGCAATAGTTATGCGGCAGCAACATTGCAGGGGAACACCATTTACAGTGTACCGGGAACTGCACAATTTATAACCAAATCCGATCCGAACTTAAATCCGTTGAGGCAAACCGCCACAGGTCCATATCAAACAATATTTTCTCTTGACGGCACAACTGCTACTGATCCGGGAATGTGGCCGTCGTCTGGCGGGGACTATCAGAATGTATCCTTTGTAAGTAATCCACCCAGGCATTAAGCACTGAATCCTTGCTTAAATTATTGCCCAACCTACAGGCAAACTATCCAACACAGGTCATTGACGACTATCCCACGAGCAATATGACGGCAGTCCATTGGGCCCCCCCTGGCAGCATTGGCAACTATGATCCTGGTCTGGCAACAGCCAGTGCCACACCCCCATCCAGCCAGTGTGAGAACTGCCAGACCCCTTTTATACGCAAGGGCAGCGAATGGCCCAACTGTCCCAATTGCTTTTTACGCGCCCAGAGTGGGCGGCATGTGGCACAGCGCCAAAAACCGAAGGCTGCAGCGGCACCCAACAACCGTCGCAACGGAGTCACCTGCGCCAACTGTCAGACCACCTCGACAACGCTCTGGCGACGCAACAACGAGGGCAACCCTGTCTGCAATGCCTGTGGTCTCTATTACAAGCTGCACAACATGAATCGACCGCTCTCCATGAAGAAGGAAGGTATTCAAAAACGCAAGCGCAAACCAAAGAACAATGGAGGACCTCTAACACATCGAGTGCTGCCAAGTAAGTAAACTCAAAATAACATACATTATTCGCAAAAATATTGAAGAATATATTGTAAAATTGTTGCAGTAACATTATTGCCTTATAGTTTAAAGGAACTTAAGAGCAAGTTTTAATAACTTAGTTTATCTTAGGAAATTTTAAGAGGATCTTCCTTCTTTATCCTGACAAAATTATTAAGAGTTGTGCAAGTATTAAAATTTATGTTAAGTTAATGATGTAAA
This sequence comes from Scaptomyza cyrtandrae, assembly GCA_035044605.1. Lineage (NCBI taxonomy): Eukaryota > Metazoa > Arthropoda > Insecta > Diptera > Drosophilidae > Scaptomyza > Scaptomyza cyrtandrae. Next base: position 12,175,430 of record JAWNNS010000640.1, read on the forward strand.
TTAAGACAAAAGTTAACTAAAGCAAAAACTTTAAAATCATTTGAAGTATAAAGAGAAATTAAAATGTACTACGGTTTTTATGCGTATTATTTTATTATGCTTACGTTTTATGAAATTAATTAATTGATCTGATTCTCAGGCATGTCACAGGGTGTTAATTTGATGGTGAACGGCGGCATGGTGTATCCATCCCAGGTGCCAGTGGGTTTACCAAATAGCCAACACAATGCCAGTCCCGAGTTGCATGACATGTCCACAACTGGTCCCGCTGGTGGACAGCGTGTGGTGGCGATTGCGCTGAATCCCACTGTTTCGACATCCGATGGCACATTAAACATGTCGCGTCACCATGTGACAAGTGAGAGCCACTCTCCATACAGCCAGCAGCAACAGCAGCAGCAACAACAACAACAACAGCAGCAACAACAACAACAACAGCAGCAACAACAACAACAACAGCCTCCATCACAGAGTCAATCGCCACATTTACCTAACTCCGTAACACTGAACCGTCAGATTGCACAGTCGTAAGTAGATTTGTTTATCAAATATAAGCAATATTTTATATGATAATATTCCGTTTTTACTTTAAAGGGTTCCCCCAATCGAAAGCGGTCGCAATTCCAATAGCGAACTGACTCCTACCGTTATAACCCGAACAGGTCTGCCGGAACGTTCATCGAATAACTAAAATATACGATTTAAAGTATAGTCAACTTAACCAAAATGTCAAGATTGCCAAATTATTTATATAAGTTTAGGTATGCTATTTACACTGTAAAGAGACCAATATCCCAGTTATGTGTCAAGTTGCAAATGATGGTTGAGATTTGTAGAGAGCTTAGTCTTGTTTCTAGTTAATTTAAATAGATAGAGATAACTTTTAGGTTTATCAAATGCTGATTTGTAAAATATGTTGTTTAAGCTTTATGGTATTCATTTTTGCAATACAATTTAAAAAAGTAACTTATATGCCAAAAACAAAAATATTTTTTAAATTTGTATATTTTTAACAAGTAAACTATGAAATTGAACTCACCATTTATATTGCAGCAGACATTTTTTTTGTCTTCCTTTCTTTAGTCAACTATTTGTTACAAATTATTTGAAATGATTTGTCCGTAGAACTAAGCAACTACTATTAAATATATGAATTATACTTAAAATTTTATAAATATAAATATTATATACGTCTTCTGTTCTTGTATATGTACTTTTCCACTTTGAAATTTAAAATTTTGCGAAAAAGCACAGGATCATAAAGAAACCTACGATTTTGTATGTATTAAGTTCTTTGTTGTTGTTTGTTTTTTTTTTTAATAAATAAGTTGTAAACGGCGAAGACACTTAAGACGTTGATGACTCTACCAATGGGCAACGAGTTGTCTGCATTGTCGCCTGGCTGGCCAAGCCTTGTTATATTTCATTGTCAACAATTTGGCAGCAAACGAAATTGATCCAAATTAATTTTAATGACCTCCACAGACGCAGGCCATAAAACCTTAACAAGTGAGTAAAAAACAAAAAACGTGCAACGGCCCCAAAGAAAGGCTAACCACAACAGGAACCCAAACCCGGACCGCAGCCCCGGTACCCGTACCAGTGTCTAAATAGCGATTTGGTGTCATCGCTTAAAAGCCTGTCCGACGCACAACGCCGCCGCCGAGTAACGCCACCGCCTCGTGGCGCTGCCTTTGATCTGGTCGTCGAATGGTATGGCAAAAATGTCTGGTCCGTTTCGGACCTCGAGAAGAAACAGGCGCGCAAGCTTGGTATAATATTAACGCCTTGATGTGAACATCGTGGACTGTGCGGACTGGTCTCAGTTGCAGTTTCAGTTCCAGTCGTTGCCTTTGTCTGACTTTTCTTTTTCTTTCGCTTACCCTCTTCATTTGATTTCTTTTTTGTTTTTGGCGTACGCTCGATCAATTAGGCAAACTTGTTTTACGACCGCCTTTATTAGCCTTCGTTCGCTGGACGGCGCTCCAAGTAACTTCACAGACCGCAAGAGGGGGCTGGAGATGCGGGTCGGTTGCAAATGCGAGTGCTTGAATGAGTAATGAGACAGCCGAGAGACCGCAACCAGCAGTAGCAAACGCCACAGCGAGAGAAGCTTTGGAATTTTTTTTTCCCCCACAAACTATGCGCTTTGTAAGGTTGTGCAAGTGCCGTGGTAAAATAAACTATTTGTTGCTACTGAGTGGGAGTTGAAAAACATTTTGCAAAAAAAATAGAAGGAAAATCTGCTGCTGTGTTCTATCTTTATTTTGTCAAAGTGTATCTTTGATGTAACCATGATAAGAATCACATGAAAAACTATCTAATGCTGTTGCTGTGTTTGAAAACAGGCAACTGCAACAAATCAACTTTGCATGGGACACGTCCGATTAGACTGATCAGACATCTGAGGCAGGTGAAAAGCAGACAAGTTATCTGACAAGCTCTTTCAAATTGTGTGCATTCGATTTATGAGTTTTTTGAAATCGTGTGTAAATTACCAAATTTAAATTAGAATTTCTTTTCTTTGCGTTTTCGAACTTAATATTTATTATTTCTAAAATGACAGCTTCGTTTAAAAATAAAAGTTCATGTCTTAGATAATAAGTTTTTGTTTCGTTAACTTTGCTAATTTGATGTTATCAGTTTTTACGCCACTTTTATCGCGCTATGATCGAATTACTGTTGCAAAGATCTTTTGTTTTGATGGTATTTGAATGATATCTGCATTTCATACATAGTCTCTAGATTTGAGGTGTTCAAAAATATGACAGAAATGCTTATCAGAAAAGTTCATAAATTCTCATTTCTAGATAATACTCGTTAAAGTATTTAGCTTAGATTGTAATTACTAATATCCTAACATCATTTGTTTAACAAAGTCTACTTGTAAAAAGTCTACTTTTCTTTCTTACCGAGCATTTTAATTCAATATACAATGCTATTAAATTTTATCCCCACCTGCTTAGCTGCATCAATTCTCTAACCGTTCTAAGCCGCTCAGCAAAAACAAATTAAAACATTAGCGAGCTTTGGTAATGCGGCTACTTGTTAGTTAGCCAAGAGAAGAGACGAACGACAACACGCAGGTGAACCTGTTCCTATTTCTTGGCCATTTGCGATTCTAGCACGGCAAAAACGACCAAGCCGACCATAAAATAATAATTCAATGTGACAGGCAACAAGATACGAAAGCGGGGCGCCATTTTTCACACACCTCCCACCCCTCATCTGTCTCAGCCACATGGTTGGTTGTCAGACGCCGGAGCACATTGCGCACTTGTGCCTGTGACACTATCAGCAGAAATTATGACAGACGTACAACTGTTAGACAGAGACGGCGACCAGAGACCAGAAACTACAGAGCAGAAGTGGTAGGAAGGGTGTTCCTTCACTGCTAATCTCTGTGGCTGTGCATGCATTTGAATTTCTATTAAGCTAATTGCAATGCACACACAATTTAATAATAATAATAATAAATACATAGTTAAGAGCAAACAAAGATGCGTTAGTTTATTATTTAGATAGATACCAGGTCAGGGCAATGGCATAAGAGCCAACATAAAGTTCAAAACTGTCAAGCGATATGCATTTAATTATCCAGTGAAACATGTCAACCCTCTGACGATGACCACACACCAAGGCGGCCTTTTGAACCCGGCATAAACTGAGCGGGGTCTTTTTTTTTGATTGTCTTCTGAGGCGCCACTTAGCTAAACTTCAAAGCGTCGAAGCCGCTGACCAGTCAGAGACAGAGCTTAGCCTGATGTTGGTTGGTTGGTATACTTGGTGGTAGGCTCAACTGCATCTTCTCCATCCCAGTTACCATCATCATCGTTGCAAACGACACGAAAATGCGCTTTAACAACGCGCAGTTAAAATAGATAAAAGAAGATAGGCAAACGCCGCCGCCAGCGAGAAAACTACCTAGTTCTTTTTGTAAGCGAGAGCGCAAGAGAGAAAAAAAATTGAGAGCTAGACAGTTTTAATCACGGTAAGCTGCGCCTTTTGAGCTTATATCAAATTTATAGACCGAAATTCATTAATAAGGTTAGGTTTTGTAGAGAGCATTAACAAAGGAAGAGGATCCATGGTACACAGAAGAAGCACCAAAGAAAATCATCTACCATTTTTGTATTTTATTTTTATTAATTTTTCAACTGATTTTAAACTTTCCGCAAGAAACGTTAAATTAGCTTTCAAATTGTTACAATACATAATGAAGATAATGATAAGGTATGATTTATTTAATTTATAATTAGCTACATACTGAAAATAATTATAAGCTATGATATACTTTCCATGTTTATAATTGCATGCTCTCTATAATAAAAAACATTATCTTATAATTCTTTCGTAGATATCTTGTTATGATTGAAGTTATATCAAATCACTTTGCATATTGAAAGTTTAATAAAACTCTTATCTTATCTTAAAGACGTTAAGGCACTCATATGTACGTCTTCTAGAAAGGTCTTAACATGTTATATGACTTGACTTTAAGAACCATTTTTCAAATCACAAATTCATCAAACTTAATTGCAATCATGTTTTGGATTCTTGACTAAAATAAACTACGTTAACTGATAAGCTTATGTATTCGGTTCATATAAACATTTATGTATAGTTTTCTCGTTATAAAAGCATCGAGAATCGAATATTGAAAACTATTGTATAAGCGTCTCATAGCTGCTTGCGTCTTCCAACTAAATTGTCTGATGATTTGCATACAAACTAATAAGTTTATTTATAAAAAAAAATAGTTATCTGTCCAAGCACAGTTTTCTACATCAATATAACGCCCACTTAAAAAAGAAAATCTTTAAGAGATCAACTTAATCCAATCCCATGCCCCAGTGACGTCACGAAAGGCAGGCCAGTCACCACAGCTCACACGCAAACGTTGAAAGTTCTAGGAAAAAATATCGAAATTCCAAGAATTCACACGAAAGAAAAAATGAGATTGCCCCGACCAAGCAACAGTCACACAAGCCGAATATACGGGCGAAAGAGAGAGAGAGAGAGAGAGAGAGAGTTGAAGGGGGGACAACGAGGCAAGGTATTCCCTTGTCTCTGGTGCTTATCACAACTCACGCGCGTTTCGTTCCATTTCGTTCTTGGGTCGAGCCCAAAATCACATTATCTGTGTTGCCCAATACGCAACGACGACGACGACGACGGCGACGACTCAGCTAATGGACACTCTGCGGCGTAAAGCATATCACTGATGATGATGATGGGCTCTTTGGGCAACGAAATGCAGACGCCGCCGCCGCAGAGGAAGATTGAAGATGCGGCGCTTATCGAAACTGAAACACAAGACAAAAACAAAAAGAGAGAAAAACAAAAAAGAAAACGAACTCAAAAAGAGTTCAGCTGGCTGGCAAGCAGGATAGCAGTCGGTCTGTGAATCTTTGGATCTGAAGTCTGCAGCACTCCAGCGCATATTTCTGTGTCTCTGCTTATCGTCTCGGAGCTGCGGACTTTTTTTTTTTCTCGGCGTGTTTGCATTTCGAAAATGCATATGGGCAAAATGATCGTGGCTGAAAAAGGGTTTCACTTCCACCTCTCAGAAATGTGGCGCCAAAGGAAGCGTTGAAAATGGTACTTGATCTTGATCACGATGCCAGAGTGTGTGTATCTCACTCTCTCTCTATCTGCGTGAGACTGCATATCGTATATGTTGGCGTGTAGGTGTGTGTGTGTAATTTAGACGGCGCCTCGATCCTTGTTTCACACTAATGCACTTGCAGCTTTTAAATGTCACCACAACTCTTCAGGGGATGAGGTTAAGTGCAGACGAGGGGCAACGGGTCGGTCCCTTAACTGGTTGCTTGTCAGATATATATATATATATGCATGTATACATATGTATGTATATGCCTCTAGGCTATTTGTGAGCTGAAAGTCTTATTTTGTTGACTCTGATGGCAGAACATGCAAGACGATTGTGTATTCAATCGTAATAATTAGCGGTATCAGTTCGGATTTGCTTATGTTGCCCGCCTTGACAAATATCTTAAGCTGAATCCTTTAAAAAATTTAATTTTTTTTGGGAATTATGTTAATGCAATAATATCAGAAAACATTTTTCTTACCGCCTTGGAAATATTACAAAATTACTAAATTTATATCGATTTGAATGGTCCTTTATAAAACATAAAATTACCTTAGTGTATTACAATTATTGTTTTTACAAAAGTACGCTATTTGAAAATAAATAAAAAGTTTCCTTTTAAGGTCTGTTCTTGATTTTAAACCATCTTAAAGTCCAATGAATATGTTTTAAAAATAGAAAAGCTTATATGTTTAATACTTAAAGGGAGAATATTATAATCTGTTTTGTTTTTAACGTTATTAGAAACCTAGATTTCTCCAAAAAAAATATGTTCACACACAGAAAACTATTGTGTATATAGTTTTACAATATATACAAGTTATTTATCAGATACATTGTTAGCGTAAGCCATGAATAAATAATCTTTGTAGGTTTTTACAACCAAGTAATTTTGCTGCATTCTTTATAAACATAATTGACACCCCAAGAACTAAGGGCCATTTAATGGCCTATTGATTATTTTTATGCATCCTACCGCCAATAAAATTAACAACAACAATAATGAAAGCAACCAAATTGTTGGCTGTTGGCGCCATCTTATTTGTAATGCTACTTTGTATGGCACCCACTTAATGTTTGTGATAACTCAGCTCTGTTCATATGCCACCAATAAAGTGCTATAAGGCAAAAATATAGAAATAGCAGCCATTTTACAAATCTTTGACTTGGATGCTCTTCAATTAAGTGCTAGAGTATCTGGTTGGGCTTTTCATTAGTTTATCGACAGCATAAATATATCAAATGTTAAAAAAGTTGTCTGTGCCGCGTCGACAAAGTTGTTAGACGAGTTATTGGTCGACTGTAAGATTGCTCGACTTGTAATTAAATGGTCTTAAGGATGGGACTGGCGCCGCAATGGCCAACTTTCGAAAAACCCTTAACGTGAGAAAATTCCACTGCAAATGATATACACAAAATGTGTTATCAAGCGTCAGCATACCTGAACAAAAAAGTAT